>BTXE01000001.1:2040000-2627500 GCA_036986855.1 Diaporthe destruens | reverse complement strand
CAGGTACCCTAGGGTAGCTCTCAGGAGTGACATTGGAGTTTGAAACGGTCGTGTTGTCAAACAAGACAACACCACTCACGTGCAGCACACGACGACCAGTATTTGCAAACAAGGTCCAAAGCTCGTTAGAATGCCCTCCATTCAGGGCAAACATTGCGGGAGACGAGGACACATTGCTTGCCTTGAATCTCAAAACAGATGTATGACGACTGTGCAAACAATGCTTGGATTTGGGACTCATGTTTCAACTAAGCTCATTTGATACTCAGGTGGCGTAGGACACAAAAGTCTAGACATCGTTTGCTGAAAGAATCTTGGAAGTCATTGAGAGTCCGAAACATGCAAGGATCGTTGGAGTAATAGTCCAAGGTTCCGGCCGAGCCTCATACCCTTAAACCCAGGTCGTCAACCGACCTATCCTGATTGGCCGTTGAGAGAGTCCCAGGTATGTTGTCCGATGACTAGGCACCCGGAAACGACCACATTTAGCTGCTGAAAGTTGTACCATTTCACCATACCTGAGTGATGCACGGCAAACAAAAAGAAGCGGTGTAAAGGTATTCCGAGACCAGCCTGTATCTTTGAGCGTTTACCACTGTATGAAGGCGCCACATACGTTTTATATGTATGAGGATTAGAAACAAAACCACTAAGGTGCCGTGTATGGCTTCGGACGCTTAAGTATACGGAATAGAAGCGAAACCAGATAATATGTAAGGAATGTGGTGGAAGAGGGGCCCCCATAGAGGAAGCTAGTAACTCTTTGTGTGAAGAAGTTTGAGGGCATGTACCGAGCATTATTCAAGAGAGATATTTTAGGTGAAAATAAGCTAGCTCATTAGATGGGCAATGGTTTTTGGCTGTGCCAGGGTTTTGGCATCCACTGCCCAGCAGTGGGTATGCAGAGCCGAAACCCACGGGTACATCCAAAGGCGTATGCGGTTCCTTCATACAATGATGAACGCTGAAATATCCAGGGCTTTTTTTAGGGAAAAAAAGAAAGAAAGAAAGAAAGAAATTGAGAAAAGAAAAGAAAAACACTACGCCGATCGACTAGCAAGAAGTGGTTTTGTTTTTTAATGCCTCATACATATAAAATGTATGTGGTGCCTTCATACAGTGGTAAACGCTCCAGACCCAGCGTTTGAGAGAATACAAGGCCAAAGACAATAAAAAAATAATATAGTAAGTCTGTGGGCACGTGGCCGACTAGCAAGAAAATGTCACGAAATGACATTCGCTTCTGTGTTGGCTTTCTTATACTCCGCTATGATGATCATAGGCTCAACCCACCCCTTAGTGCTTGTCAGGGTGTATATTTGTTCCTCCATAGAAGTGACCACCCATGTTGTGGCCGAGAATGTGTTGAGAGCCGTAGCCTGCATGAACTGGTTGGAGCCCTGAGCTGGAGTTCGTGATGGTGTAAACGTTTCCCGTCCTTGGTTGCTCCATCAGAGAAGCCGCAGGCTTCTTCACATCCTCCAGGGCCTCTTTCAAACCACTTTTCTCCTTCTCGCCAATAAGATGGGGAGAAGACTCCACAACTTTTAACATAGATACCAAGATATCCCTCATAAGCAACACGACGGTCTTGTCCTCACAGCCCGAGATGCTTTCGTGGTGACGAGTCCCGCGGCTTTCGGCGTCTCCCGGTATGACCGCTTGGTAAATATTCTTCATCTGGGTCGCTTTGGTGTTGCACTCGTCGATCGGCTGCAAGACGAGTGGGTAGCTTTGGGTTTCTTCGTCTGTTTCGCCCGAGGCAGAGCGTTTGCTGAGACGATGTTTGATGCTTTGAAGGCTCCTCTCAATAACAGGCAGATGTTCTAGAACTGCATGGAATTCTTCCGCGAGGCCTTCAAATTTGGGTTCTTTCAGACGACCTGGACCGCAGACCTTGTTGATCGCCTCTATCGACAATTGCGTCTGAACGACGGATTGGATGATGCTTGTGGCTACTTGATTCGGCATGTTAACTACACCTTAGTGGAAGCTACCGCTGGAATTTATAGGCGTGTGCACAATGTTGTAGCAGGAAGTTTTGACTGGAATATCCGAATTTGAGGAATATCAGTTATCTTGACACAGGCGGTCGAAGCGCCCTCGACTGAGGAGGATGCAGAGACCATTGTCAACGTTCTTATGCATTTCTTTCGGGAAGTTAGCACAGCTAGTGCTTACCATTTTGTCATCCCTGCTTATTACTTGTAGTAGAGGGACTCGGGAAACAAATCCGTCCCCCTCTGACCGACTGCAGGCCATGCAGAATGCAACTCGTCCCAATTCGCCAACCTCAGGCAACCTAGTCGGCACGACCAAGCCTCACAATCTACACTCCGCCTATACGGAACGATTATTTGTTAGGAATGTATCGGAACTCTGCTGTCCAGCGCATCACGGTGGGTTACATTATGCGGAAGCGATCATTTGAAGTCACCAGGTCGTATTTGTGTGACCAGCGGCAGCAGTCTTCGTCGTGACTCAGCGGGCGAACTGCATATGCATTAATGTTCAGTAACATTGAGATTGGCATTGCTGATCCCTCCCCAAACATCTTTTTCTTGGTCCTTCATCCATGGATGCAACACGCAGAGTCTTGTCCTTGTGGACACCAACTTTCCTGCACAGCAATGAAGCGTAGCCAAAGGTACGGACCAGATTGAAGCGTCTAGGATCACTCTAACATGGTCACAGAGCTCTCGATAGGACACGAGGCTATGTAAAATGTCAGGTTTCGAGGTTCTGGGCCTCATTTCTAGCATCATTTCGATCATCGACGCCTCGCTTGAAATCTATACCGCCGTCAAGGACTCTTCCAGTCTCCCTTCATCTTTTCGCGACGTGGCAACACGGCTTCCAGCCATACAAGCTACCCTTAGGAAGGCCTTAGATGGCCTGTGTAACGACAGCCACAACGAGTCGATCGAAACGATGAGAAGTTCTCTCGAAATGTGCAAAAAAAGAGCCGAAGAACTGGAACACATATTCCGCGATGCCGTACCACATTCTGGTGCCCCACGGATCCTGAAGCCATTCAAAGCTATCAAAACAATGTCGAGAGCACAGAGGGTTTCATCTCTCAATAAAGGAATTCTGGAAGACTTACAGGTTTTGACGGCAAGCCAAGCGGTTCAGGCGGCTTCCCGGGTGCAATTGGAGCATCACACGGAGACGGTTAAAAGACTTTGTCTACAGAATGGCAGGTCGATTGTCTCGATAAGAAACTCTGGGCCAGGCAAGCAAGCCGTACATTGCGGTATTGGCGATCAGCATACAAGTAATGGTCCCATTTTAAGCGGAGTCTTTCACGGGCCATTATATATATAACAAGCAGGTAGGAATGAAGTAGTTGCTTATTAATTATAGTATCTAGCTAAGGGAAAGCAGTTTTATTTCTAATTTTTATATATATATTAACTTTAACTATAGTATACTTTTCTTTTAAACTATATAACTATCTTTTTATTTAATTACTTATTTCTTCCCTAGCTTAAAACTTACATATAAATTTTCTATAGCTTTATATATATTCTTATAACCTTTTTATAATAAAAACTTTAAGTGGTTTCACTTTTATTTTATATATGTTCGAGGATATATATAGTATCTTTATACTGTGTTATTACTTAATTATATATTAAAATACCTTTTATAAACTTTATTTTTAAAGTATAAAATAATAAGTAAATAAATACTTAAGTTGAAAAAATATAATATAGCCGAAGCCTGGCTAACCTTCCACCTCCCTGGACGTGTTGATCTGCCCCCGCCTTCAGTAACATGCGAATGGTCTCGATGTCACCACCAGCTTCAATAGCATGATGGAGTGCGCTGTCTCCTGCTTGATCTCGCATGCTGACGGACGCTTGCTCTGCAAGAAGATACTGCATCATGTCCCGTTGTTTGCAAATTATTGCATGTACAAGAGCCGAGAATCCCCGGTCATCTATTGCGTCGATTTTTATTCCGGTGGACAAGAGAAGTTGTACAATCGGCTGGTATCCTCCTCGGGCTGCATGGAACAAAGCCGTTGAACCCTCGCACTGCCATCTTTGATCGTTCAACTGATTATCCCGATGAATTAGAATCCATGACAGAGAGGCGTAACCCTTCTGAGCTGTTAAGTCCAATGCACTGATGCGCTCCTTGTTCCGAATAAGAGCGTTTGCATTTCGTGTCGCTAAAAGCCATACTACTGATGCGTTGCGCTCGCGGATAGCATGATGCAGTGCGGTCGAGCCATTTGCATCCTGATCGTCAGGTCTTGCATTTTTCTCCAGTAGTAACCAGGCGATCGTGGAGTTCTGACGCTTCACTGCCTCGATCAGAGGTGTTGATCCGTCCTGTTTCGCATGTTGCACATTTGCGCCGTAATCAATAAGCAATTGCGCGACGCGCGCATGACCGTAAGTGATTGCAGCATGTAGTGGAACATCGCCCTGGCAATCCTCGACGTCTGTTGGAGCTCCACGTTTCAGCAAAAGCCAAACGATGTCCTCGTTCCCTTCCTGGGACGCCGCGATGAGGGGATGCCATGTGAAAGGGCCCGGCTGTCGCAACTCTGCGCCTCGCCTCAGAAGCGTTCGGACAATGTCCGTCTTCTGCTGTGGGGGAACAAGTTTCATTGCTAGACGTAGAGGAGACCAACACTCCTCGTTCCCAAAGACGTCTTTATTGGGTTGGTGTTTCGCCAATAATTGTGCTGCCCAGTGAGGTCCTTCCTTCATAGCTCGATCAAAGGGGGTAAAGCCACCACCGGGTGTTTTATTCCGGACATTCATTTGAGCAGCATCACGCAACACCAGCTCTGTGATCACACGTCGGTAATTGGACTGATCTATAGAGCCATGTACCATGAATGCCATATGTAGCGGCGTGCTCCCATGTGCGTCTGTGACATCCAGGCGAGCGGACCTGGCGAGGAGCAGCTTGACGGATGATTTAAGTCCTTTCCTAGCTGCCCAGTGCAGAGCTGTCTGTCCTTGGGAGCATGTTTCGTTTACATCCACGCCTTGCTCGATGAGTCTTTCTGCCCAGGCCACGGCGTCAAAAGAGACAGCTGCGTGGAGGCCGGTGATCCTCGTCATCGTGATCGATGTGGGCTCGGCTGCAATTTGAACGATTTGAAACCAGCTTGATACCTTTCCCTTGTGAATAAGGAGTTCCATAGCCTGCTCTTCAATTCTGGTCGTGCATTGTGGGCTTCCTTGCTCTAGAACTGCTTTCCAGCTATCAGCAGCATATTTAAGGAAAGCAAATCTCCGACAGCGGCTCTCTATATCTGAGTGGCACGATGCTGCCTCCGAAAAGTCGTCTGATACAAGGTATTTCAGACACTGTTCAAGCATCGTTTCACTGGGGTTGGGTAGCAGTAGGTTGGTCCTCTGAAGGAAATGCTGCACCGAATCATGGACCACGCGTACCACTTTGGCCCTTGGCTCAACGACTATGAGGTCTTCGCAAACTAATGACAAATCCTCTTCGCGCCGGTCGAATTGCCGATCGGACGCCTGCACAGCTTTTGAGATGGAAAAACTGTGCAAAATCTCTGCAACACTCATCGGACGCGTGGCGTATATTAGCCAGGTGAACACATGCGAGGCAAAGACTCTATCTGCTTCGGAACGTCTCTTGATTCGTTGAACCGCAGAGTCAAATACTTGAGCGAGGTCTTCGGGTGGTCTCGCCAATGCGGCTCTGAAGTCTCCGAAGGATGGCTGTCTGCTGAGACCATTGAGGTGCAACACAGCAACGAGAAATCTATTTGTCAGAAATCATCAGAGAGACTGTTCGAAACTCTGGAATTAATGACTCACATTTCTTTACTCCCACTCCTGACATGATCAATTACTTTAGACTCGAAATCCACTTCTTCACTCTGTCCTTGTCGCACTAGCCGTTGGAGATTCTCGTCTTCTTTGATACGAGTCCTCACGTACTCTTCGATGTCACCGCGATGAGCTCGAACTCGAATCTCGTGGCTCGAAATCTCCCGAAGCTGGTTACTCACAGATGAGCCTGACCTTGTGGTGACGAGAAGCTTGACATGAGGTGGTAGTGCTTGGAGGGCCTCCAGCAGAGAGCCCCTTGTTCCAGGTGATCTTGCGTGATTGTCAAGTGCATCGAGTATTATGAATATCTGCTCGAATGCATCGGAGAGAGCACGGAGCATTTCGAGCCAGTCCTCGTCTGTGATAGCACCTCCCACTCCACTGGCTTGATACTTTTCTTGAAATGCGCGCAGTTGGGTCACAGCGTGAACATCTTGATGCTGGTTAATCAGATGCTCTAGCAGCTGTCCTGTCAAGCATGCCCAGATCTGAGGAATTTCCGGCTGTTTCTCTTCGTTTGAGAAGTAGAAAAATATGCAGGCTTTCTTGTTGGACTCCCCAGCCCTTTTCTTTAGGTGGTCAATGATCAAGGAACTCAGGTTGTGGTTAGCCAAGGATCAAACTTGATTCGAAAGAGCGCAGCTTTCTGAAACTTACACAAGCACAGATTTACCAGAGCCACCTTCAGTGAAGTATGTTAGACAATATGGTAACTTGAATCATTGGAGTCTTTGCTAGATACCATGCAGCAAAAGACTCACATATGCCATGCAACCACAAAACTCGATGCGTATTCGAAGGTCCGTTCCCGGTCTTCCAATCTTGGAACTTATCATTGTCAAGTGCCCACGTGCCTATTTGAGCAACTCGTGATTGCCGCAACCTGTTGTGCACCTGATGAACGTATGACATATCGAATGGGGATGCCAGTGACTTCAGCCACTCGACGATGGTGGCGGCTTTTGTTTACCCAGTCAGTCTCAGGCTATAGTTATTCGACATGTTAATACATACTGGTTTGCTCTTTCAACCCATCGTCATGCCCCCTTGCAAAGTAGTGGATAGTCCCGCCATGATGATTGACAATCTGAGCACCATGCCCTGAATGTAAGGGCTGCGCACCACCTCCCAAATTTCTCGCCGTGATATTGTTGCTCAAGCCGTGAGCATTCGGCCCGTAAGATGCCATTTCACTCCAATCAAGGGTAGTCTGAGGTCTCTTCCTTGAGGAAATTAGGCCAGAGCGTTCTGTGACTGAAGAAGTGAAGCACTAGGGAGATGCAAAAGGCACAAACAAAGGTCATTCCGAGTTGCTCAAACAAGGCTACGACGTTCACAATAAATAGATCATAAATATGTACGTTACTTAGACACAATGGCTCCAGCACACTTCGGCCGATGCAGATCTCCTCGTCTCAACATGCATATTTTACCGCCTTGATGTGATGTACTGCGACCTTCACCCCCCATTTCCTGAGAAAGTGGTGTGCGAAGCGGGAAAGCGAGCCAATCGCAAATATATCATTCAGTAATCTCAAGCATGGAAGTATATGCAGGCTGCCCGCCACAGTGCGACCGAACGGATTGGGTCTTGAGACCTCCCCTCAGCTGACGTGTTCTGAAAAGTGTTCCTGCTACTGGTTGGATTTATGACCTCCTGGCAAGTTACCTGCTGGTTTCGCTTCTATTCCGTATACGCCCGAAGCCATTCACGGCGCCTTCATACAGTGGTAAACGCTCAAAGACCCAGCGTTGAATACTGGCAAGTTAAACCTGCCCTCGTTCTACTCCCTCCAATTAAATGAGATTTCTGTTTTGCAGAATCTGTTTTGTCAACAAAAGGTTTTGGCCCTACGTCTTCCTTCAAGATGGATCAGGGCTCCTCTTCCTCTGATTATCAGTATAGACCTGCAGCGCCTCAAAATTATCGGGGCAATCCCGGCCTGGTTCCAGCGAAGTGGTTCAACACTCATGACACACACCATACCACCCCACCAGCACCTACCAACCCGTGGGGACTTCAAAATGATTACCATCACCCCCAACCGGGACCGGGTATCACACATACTCTCCCTCAAGCCCCAAGGGAACCTTCAAATCGACCGGTCAACGACAATGACGAACAGCTGAACCGAGATATTGGAAAGATGAGGGAGAAGATAGATCTTCTCATAGCAAAGCACAAAGCCGAGTCAAGGATCAGCTTACGGAAGACCTTGGACGAGATAGAAAATATCAGGGACAAAACAATCGAGCATGTAATGCTGCGGGGTGCAGGAATCGATGAGAAGACGTTCCAACGACTCGCGATGTGCCCTCGAGAGCCGGACCCTTCTGATAAGACTACAAGAGAAGACTCAAAGGCACAACAGCTCCGATTGCGAAGGCGGGCAGAGCGCGTCGGAGAGAGGCAAAGAATTTCTCGAGGACAACATGTGAGGTGGCCAGAGGATCTGCAACTGCGACCAGCGCATTTGGGAACCGACGAGGTGGAGATAAGCGGTGCGTTGCCTCATCTCTCTCGTCGAATCCCTGGGAACAATTCCCGGTACTCAAGGAATGCCGAGATCGACGTTTCAAACGATCCCGACAGCCGTTATGTGAACACAATGCCTCAGACATTGTTCGAAAACGAGCGAGATCCCCTGATCGGTCAAGGATTGCCACGTAAGGAAACACCAACACCTCCGCATTTAGTCCCCACAAACCGGCCGAATCAGTCCGAAACAAGGAAGAGAGGCAAGGCTCGGGATCAAGTGCTGTCACCAAGGCCGACGAGCCCCACAGAACCTTTGCGAAAACTTTGGACGCGTCCGCATACCAACGATCAGGACATACGGGTCGGTGACTCTAGCCCGGGGGAGCTGGAGAATGGACCAGGGCGCCAAGAAGTACGTGCTCAACGTCGAGATTCGACTCGCCAAGAGATACCAAATCAGCTTGGTCGATGGAGTCCAGAGGAAACGTCGGAACAATCAATCGAGGACGCGACCAAACCAGAAGACGAACAGAACCAAGAAGTCAGTCTCGAGCAGAAAAAATTCCGAAAGGCTCATGTTAGCGACGATCACGACGAAGCCACAGCTTCAGCAGAGGATAACGCTGAGGTGAGAGGAATGCCAACTGGTTTCTCTAACAATATTATATCAGCATCCACGACGATGACGCAGGAAAAAGGACCATCTTCCAATCACCGGAATCTGCATCCCAATAATCGTCAATTCTCAGTCGAACCCTCATCTACAATTATCTACGAAATTGACGCTCCATCAGAAGATTCTGCGCTGAACATTGGCCAGAATCGACACATATCGTCCTTCAAGCCAGCCAAGAAGCATGGACAGTCTTCCAGTCAACCCATGATTCCTGGCATCAAGGCATCTGCACAGAAGGAACCCGAAAAACAGCTTGACGATGGTACAGTCCCTCCCCTTTCCAAGCAGAAATTATACGACGCCATGTTCGATGCTCTTTGCGACGCACGCGATGTGTTCCAGACACCTCCGACGTTTGGGCTTACAGCAATTATACCGACGATTGCCATGATTCCACAGGCTGTCTTGCCTCCTATACAACTTCGGAAAAGGCGGCCTCGTTTTCAAAAAGCGTACAGACTATCAGATGACGAGTCTGAGATGAGTACAATCAGCGTACCGAGTCACACTCGAAGATACAAACGACGTCAAGAAACATCGCATCCCTTGGCAAAATCAGAAATGTCACGAGAGCACCGCCGCTCCGGCACGAGCCATTTGCCTGATGGTCTTCAAAACAGTATACACCATGAAGAGTTGAAGACACAAAGTCTGTTGTCATGTATGAAAACACGTGAGCGCGTTATCCCTTTCCTCGTTGACAAAGACCCTTTTCCACCGTACACCTCGATACATACGGACGGTCATGCCGGGGTGAATGGGCGAGAACAGCGTGACAGCGCGCCTGTGTCAGTTCCAGCAGCAGACCAGAGGCTCTATGATAATCAAGAGAATCTCATGTCACATCATGCGGATGTTGGTGGCAATGAGTCCCACGATGTCGACCATCCAAATTCAGACTCAGAACAGAGCTTTCAAACTGCATCCACAGGTGGCTCAGGGCGCGGAAGGGCGGGCAGGGATGGTGATGGAGTCATCAAAGCGCATAGTCCGGCCCTCCATGTCTCTCAACCCCTCGCGGATAATACGATCGATTTCGTTCAGGAGAGGAACCATAGCACAAGGCTTGAATATAACCAGCCATACCATGAGCCTCGTCACATCGACACGACTCCTTTCACTCCAGCTGATGAGTTTCCTTCGGCACCAACCCCGCCATCTCTATCAGAAGAAAGCGATATCTCCCATCCCAGCTCCGCGCAGGATGCTCGGCTCGGACAACCGACAGTGGTCATGATACAACCAAGTTCATCTTATTACCTGGTACCACTCCGTGATGATACGAATCAGCTTGCCGTTGCCAATCAGAGTAATCACGGTAACAATTCAAGCGCAAGGCATGCCAAACCGCTAAGTAGGCTTCAGGCACAGTCTACACGAACACACATGTCAAAATCCCACATTCGTCAAGCAAGACACCAAATATACGAGGACGAGATATATTTAGATAGAACTAGCGAAGAGAGTCAATAAGCAGCCATATGAACACATTCCTTAATATCCTACATTTCTGAGAATAATAAATGCTTGAATCCCCAAGTACCACTGTATGAAGGCGCCATGTATGTCCTCGGACGTACGCGGAATAGAAGCGGAACCAGAGAAGCGAAACCACTTGAACTCCCAAGTGATTTGAAACGGTACGGAGATTATGCAGGATAGTCTAGATAACCAGAACGGTTCTCAGGATGGCTGTTTCGCTTAGCTAAGTTCCAGAGTTGCTTCAAAGGATCCCACTGTCCTTTTTGTGGCTGCAGCGGCTGTCCAAGTAGTATATATCCTGAGGGAGTTCAGTAGTGGAGGATGCGGCCTATGTAGTATCGAAAGTGTGTGGAGTCCCTTTCTGTTGCGATAAACACTGAAAGACCTACCCAGGCATTTTCTAATCAATATTACAATGTGCAGCACCAGAACCAACCACTTCAAGCATCTCATCATTTTCAAGTGTCACGACTGATACAACACGCCAGGAAAAATAAAGATGGTGGTCTGTCCATGCCTGTGGTCATCAGAGGGAACATTGAGCACACACCCTCCTCCATCTCTACACTCTAAACAGGGACCGGCAAAACGAACCAGCAGTCACAATACCGGGATCTGTCAACACTAACTACCAGCATGAAAATCAATACCAACACCGAGACAATCATTTCTCAGCGATTGGTCGGCCGGGAGTTGAGGTCAAGGGGGAAGAGGCACTTGGGGCGGAACGCCTGTTCGTCTAGATAAAATCAAGCAACGTAGTGCAGGGTGTAAGACGGACAGGAAATGAAGCGAGGGTATTTTCAAAAATGGACAGCTCGTAGGATAGCATGTCCTCTCTATGAGCATATGGGAAAACAACAAAGATGCTGGGAAGATGCGTTGACCACAGACCATCCCCCGAGCCCTCTCCTTCTATATGAACTTCACCTCATCATCAAAGATGCCAGCTCTCACCTGCACCAGCGCCGCCAGCTCGAACAGGAAGGACTGCAGGATGATAATGTTGGTGAGTACATGAGAAACAGACACCTTCTTCTTCTCGGGGGGCGTGTGCGTCTCGTTCTTGTCGCCATCTGCCACCAGTGCGCTCTCATTCTGTGCATCCGCAGCAGCACTTTGTGCGTCATCCTTGGCTGGTGGCGTCGGGGGTATCTCGTCCTCGATGTTGCCGCCCAGCTTGAGCGGCGGATTGGTCATCTTCGATTTGTCAGGGAGGCCGACCTTCCTCGCAAGAATCTGCTGGTCCACGGCCTGGAAAGCAGCGGCCTGGCTCGCCTTGACAGGGTCCTGGTCACTCCCGACTGGGGAGTACGGACGATGGAGCCCGCCTCCGCCTTTAGTCGGCGTCTCGAACTTGTAAGAGTCCTTAGGGGGAACAGGTGGGCCTTTGCTGACGGAAGAAGGGGTGCCTATCCCAAACCCTGTTGCCAGGGGCGGCCCGCCTGGTACGGCAAGATGCGGGCCACGTGGGCTGGTGGAACGGCTGGGTGTTCCAAGGTCATCAAGATCCTTCAATATACGCCGCGCGAAGCCTTCAAAACCGCCCACCCGTGAGGGAGAGCCGCTCCTGGAGGTGTTCATACTCGAGGGGGCCCAGGCAGGGGTGCCTGAGCCGGGTGTGCTGGACGGTGGCTGAACCCGCCTGGGCATGGGAGTAGACGCAGAATCAGCAATCTGGAAAGATTCTCGTCGTTGCTGGAGGAGATCATGAAAACGAGGAATTGTCTCGCGGTAAGTGGCAACCTCTTCGGAGAGTAATTGCAGTGTCTTCAGCAGTCGTGGTAGATCGGACGGGGACCATATTGGCCTGCGACGACACTTGTTGATTTTGTCAAGTGCTTCAGGATCTTCATCAAGCAGCTTTTGAAGATCAGGATCCAGACCCTCATCGGATTCTTCTTTCGGTGACAAGGGGTGATACGCATCATCCGAGTCGTAGATGTAGCTGTCTGGGTGTCGCACAAGCCAGCCCTCGAGATTCATGAAGCCACAAATTGCGAGGTCAAATAGTGTTTCCGTAATACCTAGATTTGTCTCGACCGGGTTGAGGAAGAACAGCTCCAGGTGATCAAGGAGACTGGTTAAGAGCGGGTCGTCAGATCGTATAGTGTGTGACCGAACATCCCGAGGAGCACCTGGTAGGGAGTCCGGGACGGTTGGGAACTTGTGGGTGTTGACGTTAATCTTGGGCACGGTGAGCTTCAAAGAACAGGGGTGGCTTTCTAGTCGCGCTGTGGTGTCCTTCAGAATATAATCATAAACCTCGTCAAAGTTGTCCTGGCCCCCAATCGACCCGGCCAGGGACATGAGGAACTCGAGCTCTTGCTGCTGGGCACCCACAGTGCGGTGTGGCACATCTCCATAGAGATTCTCAGTCCGTATCAGCGTCACCACAGCATACCGGTGGTGCCTCTTGAGGATTGCCGATACGAGTTGAAGAGTGACATGTATGGTCTGGTGACTAGGTGATCGCAGACAGGCGAGGATTAGATCGACGAGGGTGTACAAAAGGGGGTCAAGGGTGTCATCAGCTTTGGCGGCCATCATGGACGCCAAATCCATCGACTTCCTTTTCCTAGCCTTACTGACGGAATTTGAAGTGTCTTCTGGTGAGGCCGGGTCAATATCCGGTAAACCAAGAAGGTAGTGAAGGATGAGGTTGATCATGTCAGGATGATCCAGGGCCTCGAGTATCTGGCGCAGATAGGTCAAAACTGCCACCGAGGAGCCTCCGTCGAGGTCAGATGATTCTAGAAGTGACGGGTATCTGTAGGGCATCAGCATGGCATCGTGCGGTCTCTAGTTAAGAGTGCGACGTACAGCAGCTGTTGTAAAAAGATGATCTGGAAGTGCTCCAACAGTGTCGACTTGACGTCGATAGAATTGCAGTGATTCAGTACGTCCTGCCAGAATACCAGGTGCGATAGGAACGTCTCCAGATTTGCTTGAAAGCCCGGGTCTGTGGACGGCATGACCTCCTGGGTAGCAACAGGGGGCTGGTAGTCGGACAGTGCGAGAATAGGGGGCAGGTCGTGAGATGGGTAGTCTATGACCAGCTTTCCACTCAGTTGGCTGTAAAGCGCCCCTAGGCCGGTGGCCATGAGCGTTGACAGGTCACTCTCGACGATCCACTGCTCGAGCTCGACCGAGTTGGAGGCAGCCTCGATGATGTAGAGCAGGCCGGTCCTCGCAAAATCGCCGACCTTGCCCTCATGGTGGATATAATCGACCAGCAGGTAAAACAGGGGAAAGTCCTGTTTCTGAGCCTTTCCTTCGAATTTATCTCGGGTGTCCTGGCTCCTGTCGTCCTGCTGCCTGTCGCGGTGAAGTTTGAACCATGATGACAGAATGTTGGGCTCCAACCGGATCTTGGTGGTGATATTGAAGGCCAGCTCGACGACTCGGGCCTCGGTGTCGGAGCCCAGACGGATGCTGTTGGCGCCTGTGATCTTAACAAGCAGGTTCGTCAGACTGGCAGCGAATGCTTCGCTCTCGACAAAGGCCTCCTCCTCGCTCTCGACCAGGGTTGCGAAGAATAGCACTGCTTCCTTGATGATCCATTCGTTGTAGGAGGTGGTTGCTATTTTTGCGATTGGGATGTAGAGCTGCTTGTTGGCAGAGAAGGCGATGCAGGGGTGAGGGAGGGGCCGTCGTGTCTCGTCGCTCAGGATGTCGGTGAGGTCCTGCAGGCGGACCTCGACCTCCTCGGCAGCCTCATAGTCGTTGGCGAGGTTTGAGGAGTGACGCCATGTTTGCTGTGTCGGAGGGGGCAGGTCAGAGGTGGGAGCTGGTGTGAGAGACGACGATGTGCATCTGCACGCACCAGAAGACGGCTGTATTCCTTCTCGAAGCGGCGCAGGCGCCTGACGGGGTCCTTTGCGGATTCTCGTCGCGAGCTCTCGGCTAAGGGGGTATTCGCAATCAGTCGCGACCACTGGCGAGCCCGTGTCAGCGCAGGTCCGGTTGAGGGGTTGGTGACGTGCGGTTTTGGTGACCTACGAAGTCCATGTCGTCTCCAGAGGCATTCCCGATGCTCCGACGTGTTCGATTTCGGCGGTTGTTGGGTCTGTCGACGGCGAGGATGGTCGTCGAAGGTCGTGTCCAGACGCATGAATCTGTTTGAGAAGGCCAGGGAAGCTTAGACCCTTGGCCACAGATATGCAGCCACGCTCGGGATGGGCCTACGGGTCGCAACGGCCCCACTAAGACAGGGGTCCCTTGCCATTTACACAATAGGTGTTGGTTGCTGTCAAGCCTCGGGCACGACAGTCCAAGACCACCTACCTGCAGGTACCTACTTACCTAAGTAGGCAAGTAGACTACCACAGTATGTACTTAGTAGACTATATCCAACCACTGATTCTAACCTTTGCCCACAGCGGCACTCATTCTCAGCCCTGAGAATCAAGCGGGACTGCAGCTGCATCCAACATGGGCTCAGTACCTTTGGCTCTCCGGCGAACCGAGAGGTACGGGTAGAGTGGACACCCCACTTGCAGTCCTCGGCAATTTGCAGCCCGTGACGAGGACGTGCCTGAGGTCAGAGCCCACCCTTACGAAGAGCACGGCACGGTGGGCCCTACCGAAGGACCACACATGTCCTTATTGGATCAGCGTCTCAAGACAATTTCCCCCTCTTGATCTACACTGTAGACATCTTGTATCAACAGTCAGTGAGATGGCCCACGGGAGGAACCATCGTCCATAATATTGACAGCAATTGTCTGCAGTGAAGCCCGCATTGCTTTTGTCTTTCGCATCATGCCGGTGAGAAACCCACGAACGAGCAACATCGGGCAGCCATAGTGCCAAGTTGTCCCTCAGATAAGCGCACGTACCGAGATGAATCGCAGAACAGTCCAAGCCACCAAGGTCGTCTTGGTCGTGCAAGACGACACCAACTCTGGTGCAACAGCGACCAGGTCTGGGTCTTTTACACTATGCTCACCCAGTGGGTCAGTCAATGCCTAATGTTACCGGCTGAGCAGGCTCGTAGCCCACTGCACGAAGGGTCCTCGCGGAGAGATCGATTGGTGTCTCTCCAAGTGCGCGTCGAGGCTTGCCGCCAGATAAGATCGGGGCAGTCTGTCTAGGATTTGGCCTCAATGTTCGATTATGTTATCTGACCCATGGAAAAGTCGATGGAGGCATCCTTTGGCCCCCATGAAGCCTTGTTCTTGCATGAAGACGGGCAAGCCATAGCCTACCAGCCGGGCTTAGCCTTTTATTAGCCATCATGCAGCCAGAGTAGTGTCGTCGACGGAAAGCTCCCCGCGTACAAGGTTGACTTTGGTCCCCCACAATCCAACATTTGGGCGGCTACGTGCAGAGTAAGCGCGGCAACGAGTGGTCGCCCGACCTGCATGCTTAATGAGTATCAACAAGGGCGACTTGACTCACCACTCACGCCTGCCAAAAGCTTGATCGTCTCCCCCAGCCACCCGCGCCCTCGAGATGGAACACCATTCGAGCAGCCAGCAGATGGGCTCCTGCAGGCAGTGCTGGCCGGCTCTGGTGTCGACGTGGCCTGGCAGTCTGGCAGGGTGAAACCATCTCCAGGGCCATCGACACCGGCCCAGTGGGACAAGTCCCGAGTCACACTCATGCAAGACCATCGCCTTCATCTATCTCATGCTCCCCTCGTGGTTCGCCAGCCCGTCCCACCTCGGCGAGGGTGCAGGGAGTGTTCGTGCGCAGGACGCCTATTGGGACAGCGCCAGTGGCCCTCGAGCGAATCACGGCCCATAAGTGCTCACTTACAAGGGCACTGCAGTGCCTGCCAAGCCCCTTTTGGCTTGAAAGCGGCTAGTTGCACAAGTCCAGCAGGCGACGCCCCCTCATGGTCCCCTGGTTTGTCCTGCCCTTCCCGGCATGTTTCTTAATAAAGCTTGGCCGCGACGACGTTTCCAGCCTTCAACCCTCTTGGGCTGTGTGTCATGCCGTCGTCCTAGTGTTTCTGCTTCAGCTGCCTCGAGTTGAGAGTCGTCGTCATTCCCGGCGACGACAAGACCAACAGGCCCGTGGCCACGCATCGTACGCCTCGGTGCCATGCCTTGTGTTCTTATCTTGTAACAGCTTGTCCCCCCGGTTGTTCATGATAGAGATGTGGTTCGGGGCTTTTTCGTCTTTTGCCAGCCTCATGCTAAGACTCTGAAAATCCAATATTGACCATCCATCATCAATATGGGTTGGTTCTCTCGAAATAAGCCCAACAAGTTGCAGCCTCGGTCTGGAGCGCCACTCCCTGAGCTGGCCGATACGCCACCGAGCCAAGGTCGCCTCCCTCCAGCACAGTATCATACCCCTCAGACATCGGGCATCACAGACTCAACCTCGTCATGTCCTGAATCCCAGCCTGCTGGCTACCTGCCCGCTCCTCCTGGCTGGAACGCAGCATCCTCGCCTCCTCCTCCGTACCCGTACCAGCAACAATCACAGCAAGCACCGGTCGTGGTAAATCAGCACTATTACATGCTGGCACCACCACCACAAAGTGGAGAATATCACCCGCACCAAGGCAATCCTGTCCCTTTGTCAAAGCTCATCATCGGATCTGCGGTCAACCTCGCCGACCAGCTCATGCCCGGGGTCGTCCCCGCCTTCATAAATGACGGACTGAACCTACGTGGCGGAGAATGCAACCAGTTTGCGGGCCCGGGAGCCGCAGCACTGAACCAGCTTGGTGACAGGTTCAACGATGTAATGACTCAGATCGACCGGGATCGATACGCCGGGAATGAGAGGGACTTGTTCACGTACCGGCCAGACTCGGACTCGGACTCGTCCACAGAAATCACCACCAGAGGCCAGCTGGGCAAGCCAAGCAAGAACCAACCTTCCAACAGGGGGCATGCCACCTCGAAAGGTCAGACCGCAGCCGCGGCTGCCAGTGTCCTGTCCGGGAATTATTTTGCAAAGGTGGAGCTATATGCCAACTCCCGACTGCCCATGGATCTTCCACCGCTTAAACTGTATATCCCAACATGGCCTCTACTATGCTTGGCTGCCCAATACTCGGACCGAGTCTACGAGAAAGCTCGAGGTGCCGAGAAAGATGTTCAGGTGGGGGCGAATTACTCGAGTGGTACGCGGGCCATGGTCATAAAATCAGTACCCATGGACCATATGAACGCCATCGTCTTCGCAATCAGAGGGACGGCCACATTCATGGACTGGGCGGTGAACTTGAACACGGCGCCATCCTCGCCCGCCGGGTTCCTGGTGAGCACACATGTCCCTTTTTTATCCATGACTCGATGCCACACTAACACCCATCTCCAAAAAGGACGACGCCGGCAACTACTGCCACACAGGCTTCCTCACCGCCGCCCGCAGGATGATCAAGCCCGTGGCCGCGCGCCTCCGCCAGCTCCTCCAGGAAGACCCCGGGCGGGCGTCGTACAGCCTGCTCATCACGGGGCACTCGGCCGGCGGGGCCGTCGCGGCCCTCCTCTACGCGCACATGCTGTCCGAGTCCCGCGCCGCCCAGTCCGAGCTCAGCTCGCTGACGGGCTGCTTCCGCCGCGTGCACTGCGTGACCTTCGGCGCGCCCCCGGTGTCCCTGCTGCCGCTGCAGAAGCCCGAGGGCCGTGCCGACCTGCGCAAGAGCATCTTTCTCAGCTTCGTCAACGAGGGCGACCCCGTCGCCAGGGCGGACAAGGCGTATGTGAAGAGCCTGTTGGAGTTGTTCGCGACACCTGCGCCTGCTTCGGCGGCGGCGGCGCTGGCCAAGCCCCCGTCCAAGATGCCGCTGCTGGAGTGCCCCAGGCAGAAGGCGTCAAAGAGCTCGCTGGCGTCGGCCAAGTCCGGCAAGTCGGCCAAGTCTTCAAAGACGAGGGGGCCGGGAGGCAGCAGCTCGACGGCCAAGAAGCCGGTGTGGAAGGTGCCGCCGAGCCCGCTCAGCAACGCGGGCAGGATCGTGGTGCTGCGCTCGGGGGACCAGAAGGCGCGGCTCAAGGGGAAGAAGACGGTGGAGGAGCGCCTGAACGAGGGGGTCGTGGCACAGGTGGCGACGGACGAGCAGCTCAGGGGCGTCATCTGGGGGGACCCCGTGGCTCACATGATGAAGTTATACGCTGGGCGGCTAGAGATATTAGCTGTTGGGGCCGTGACGGCAAAGGGGTACTGAAGAGGGGGTGGTTCGGCCATATCACGTCCTGTGGCCGGTGGGCCGGGAAGTATATTCACGCGAGATGATGCTTATGAAGTCTGATGATCACCCATTTTCATGATACCTCTACCAGCCACGGTGTTAGGGTGTCGGTTTCACGAGCATTTTTCAATTTCAGATCACGGAGAGGAGAAAACGCAGCAAATTCTTTTTGGGAAATGAGAAATTGGGGCATTCTCGCTATTGAGGCGGACATGTTTTTGGTCTTGAATTTCAGTCATCTTATGTTTCTTGTTACTGCAGCTCCTGGCTAAGTCTTTGTGGCATGCCACGGCCACAGCTTATGTAATTCGCCATATAGGTCAGACACATATGCTCATCCGAAAAGGATCTATTCTGATGCTCAAATCTGATTGTCACTAGGGATTCATTTGATATTACGCCACCAATATTAGGCAACTCAGATCGGTTCTGACAATTGTGCACGTAGCTTCTGAGTAAGATGATCATACAGGGCCCCATGAAAGAAGGCATCTAATCATCAAAACATGATGTCACATTGTAGTACTGGACATACTCGTAAATGATGTTTGGCAACAAAAGAAATCGTATATAGTGAGACTTTGAGACTCTAGAGCTCAGGAGTTACCTAGGTACATTGAGTCTCCACCCCCACCCCCCACCTCCCAACTCCAACCCCCTGCCCCCAAACAACCTTTGAAGGCATTTGCCTGGCCTCTATCTCGGGTGACTGGCAAAATTGCCCACCCGCACCATCTAGCTATAACTTGTAAACAAAGACGGGTCAAAGAGGTTGACACGGTCCCTATAGATGATCAACTCCGAGATGAATGTTGGAAAAAGACGCAAGGAACGAATAAACTTTCTCACTGCAGTCAGCAATAAGAGCCTTAAGCCGGATCCAGTTATACACAATCCCATTGTTCCACACTTCCGCTGCTCCCGATTTCAGGGCCTTGACACCAGGGATCGAGTCGACACTAGGCGTTCGGATCTCTGGTTCTGGGTCGAGCTCCACGGTAATCACCGGTACTATCGGTTTGGCCTGGGGTTCCGCCTCCGTCTCCGGCGTCTGCTCCTCGACCTCGATCTCGATCTCCTGCTCGACCTCGACCTCGACCTTGACCTTCCGGATGCGCCCTTCCGCCGCCTGCTTTTCGTACACCCTCTCTGCTTCTTCACGCAACAGCTCTCTGTATTCCTCCCTGAACGCCTCCCTGCAGCTTGTGGCCTGCCACCTGCCCTTGATCCTGTGCTCGCGGTCGTACTCGCAGCGCAGCCTCCCTTGTAGGAGCGTCTCAAACATCTTTTGCTTTCGGAGGTACTCCTCAGTTTCATCTAGCGTGAGAGCGTCGAGAGACTTTTTGTCCTGCAGTCCAAGACAAGTGTCAGCGTGGAGAGCAACCCGCGAGGAGTCCTAAACGGAGCTGGACGTGTTTACTCACCGGATGGTGTTCGAGGCCGAATCTCTTCCACTCGACCCTTAGGTCCTGTTCGGATATCAAGGGAGAAACGCCGAGTTGTTCATAGTAATTTGGCGGCCGTGGAGCTTCAGTGACCTTTGGCGTGTTCTGCAGCTCGATTTCAGATGCGAGGATCTGTGCAAGGTTGAGCCCCACGATGATCACCGTAAAGGCGAGCAACAAGCAGCAGCAGGCAACAGAGAGGCATTCTCTCCTGCGCCTGGCGCGAGTAGCTGTCGTGTAATCCTTAGGTACTATCCTTGACTTGGGCATTGCTCCTGGGTTGCGGCTCGGGTTATTGGCTCCCGAATTGTATGATTGCGGTGTGTCCTAGATACGACGAGGTAAACCTAACGCAGCAGATCGAGTGTGGTCGCAGAAATAAAAGGGCGAAGAGTTCGCTGACATCAGACCTGGTTGGGGAGGTAACAGGTCTGATGGTTGCCCTAAGTTTCTTTAGAAGAGCCCATCCAATTAATACAGAAATGTCTAAGAAAGTCGATTAGCCTTGACTGCAGCTGTAGAAAATTGACCGCAAGTGGAGAGTGCCTGCTTTGTCTCAACATGCACCATCGGCATCAATCGAAGCCGCCACAAAGCAGGGTGGATTTACAACAAAGCCCCGGGCTTACCGACAAGTGAAAACGGCGAAATCGCTCCCGTGCTGTGAAAAGTGGGCGTCTTTTGTTTCAGATCTCAAACCTTACGTCTATTCCACTGTGGCCTGTCCCAAGCAAGACACTTAGAGGGGAGCATACCTAGATACAGACTGTACAGTGTAGAGCCAATATCCATAGATTGAATTGACCACAGCCGCGAACAACTCTTATTTCTAGCGTGCAGGGCTTCCAGAATCGTGCTGGTCAACTGAATGCCAAGCTTGCCCCAGTTCAACAACTCATTGTGTCCGATCATATCACAATCTAGTGCCCGAAATCGGCAACCCCAAGAACAGCTGTGTATTCCAGTATTCAAGAGTTCAATTACATCAGGTATAGAAATTAATTAATTCAATTCCATTTTTCAATTTAGAACTAGTCGAGTACCTGGATTCTTCCCGACGAAGTTATGGATGGTGATGACATACTAATCATGTTTCTTGATTTACATGTATTGTATTCTCTCTGTACTGTTATTGGCATTGTGCTTAGAGCATTGACCACTGTATGAAGGCACCACATATGTTTTATATGTATAAGTAGTAGAAATGAAACTACCACCCCTATCGGGTTTATGAAATTCACCTACTTGCGCCATAGACGTTCACAGACAAAGAAAACCCACAGGCGAGGGACAAATTCGTAATAGGAGGACATTCTGAATATGCCAAGCGAAAAAGCCCAAATTCAAGCGCCCAGTCTGTCACTGTGGCATGGCATTATCGCTGGGAAAGCCCGTGGGTGGACTTAAGAGGGAGGCGGCAGGAGCAGCACGAGATAGTTACTCGTCCCACATGCGGCCGAGGAGTATCTCTTTGACAGAGAGTAACATCGGCCGAGACTGAGGTGCCTTTTCGAGAACAGTCTTCCGCAGATTCCCAAGACGATCCTTACGGGGCCTGCGCGGGAGCTCAGAGATTTTGGCAACTGGTCAACAGATATAACGCAGGCAAGATCTGCATAATGTGCTGGTGACAGACACATCTTATCCATGACTGATCACAGAGAACGCTTGAGAACACACCACACAGCTCCGAAAAAGAGCCTCTCGCCGTGGGCACCACTGCCCGCGGGTAAGACATACAAACATCACACAGTGACAATTGCAAACAACCTCACCGGTTCACAGATGAATGCAAAAGAGGCAGATTGTAAGGAGAACAAGAATACTTTTCCGCTCACATTCGACATCACCCCGCTTGGCACAACCAAATCTCACGCTAAGCTAGCTACCTGATGACGGGGATCCAGAACTACCTATGAACATGGACAGACACATTTGCCCACCACCGAAGACAGGCACTGCAGAGATCCAAGGTGAGGCCAGAGACATAGACCGAGACCGAAGCCCGGGCACCCAGGGCTTTCCTTCCGGTCGACACAGATAGGCTCCTCCATGAGGCTGCTTGAGCAGCAGCAGCAGATCCAGTTGTTACAGGCACGGACACCATCTGACCCACTTCTTCCACGAGACTCCCAGACACCGACAACTGGGCACGCTATGATCGGGACTGATCACACCAGCCGAGTCGACGAGAGGTTGACGGAGACGGTGGGTGGGTGTTGGCAGGTCGGAAACACCCAAGAGTCGCAGCCGAGCGCAAGACGCAACGAAAACACAGACAGCAACGCAGACAAGAACGAAGACAGGCAGAACTAGACACTCAACAAGCCCTTCTTAGGATAAGGGCTAGTCGGGTCCTTATTGCTCCCTTGACTGCTCGCAACACCGCTCCGCACAGACCCACATCCAGACCCGGTCCCAGAGTTGGAGCCGGGGCCAGACACCTTACGAGCAACATCGCCAGGCGTCGGGAACGGCGGGAAGCCAGGCGGGGTCCGCACGTCACCAAAAGCACCAGTACCAGCACCCACCGGGTGCGCATACTGGCCAAAAGGGCTCTGGTTCGCCGAGGCGGTGGTTGTGTGCGAGGGCGGAAGGAAGGGCGCGGCTGTGGCATTGATAGCACTGCTGTTGGCGCCGCCGCCGCCGCCCCTCATCATCGCGTTGTTGATGTAGGCGCTGCTGTTGTTGTTTGTGGAGCCGTTACTGCCGTCATTGTCGTCGTCGGTGGACTGCGTGAACCCGGACACGTCACTGAGCATGGACGAGGAGCGGCCCCTGGACTTGCGCGGCAATGGCACGTGGGACGGGTGCTGGTACTGCGGGAAGGTACCATGCGAGAAGAGCTGATTAGGCGCGGGGGCCGTCGCGAGCGTCGCGTTCGGGAGTGCTGCGGAGGTCGCGGGGGACCACGTGTGGTTTTGCGCGTACTGTGGCCACTGCGAGGCTGCGTTGTGGTACGCGGCGGCCTCTTGTCGCTCGTAGAAGGCGGCGTACTCGGCCTGGTTGAAGTCGGCCTGGCCGAAGTTATTGAGTAGGCCTGCCAGCATGCTGGCCATGTTGGCTGCGTTCTGCTTCTTATCCTCATTATGGGCGCGCGCAACAGCCAGACGGTCGGCATAATCCTTCTCCCTGCGGGCAGCTTCGCTCTCGAAGGCGGCTGTCTCTTGTCGGCGGCGGTCGGCCTCATCGAGGCCACGGGCATTGGCATCTGTTATGCGCGCATGCTCACCATCGACCTTGTTGAGCCGAGCGGCGATCTTGGTCCGCTTGGCCTGCAGACTCGTCTGCTCGTCATCCAGGGCCTTGGCGTCTTGATCCACAGAGTTCTTGAAGCTCTTGAAGGCGCCCTTGGCCTGGTCGAATTGCCCCTTCTCCGAATTGTACTGGCCTTGCTTCTTGCGATAGTCTGCCATAACTTCCTCCGGGATCGACTGCAATTCCTTGACCTGCTCCTGAAGTTCTGCGATTGCCTGTTCCGCCTGCTTCTGCTGCGTCATGTTCTGTGCGATCTTCTGCCTCAATTTCTCGTCGTTGCCACCGGCGGATTGCACCGCCGAGGTCAGCCTGTCGATGTCCTTCTTGAGCGCGTTCGTCTTCCGGTTGTTGTCCCTCCTGAGTGACTTGAGCCTGGCCTTCTCATCATTCAGCTTCTGTTCCAGGCCGGCGATTGAGGTTCTCAGGGTTGTCGCGGGAGACTGGTGCCGATACTGAGAGCGAGGTGCCGGAGCCTTCAACGCGTCATTGTCCTTGATCTTCGCCGGTATGGTCCTAAGACTGGTCGAAAAGATGGCCTTGCCGGTACGAGTGCTCACGAACTCGCACTCATAATTCGACATGGGTGTCAGACCGAAAATGTCGCCCGTCCACCTCGTGCCCTGGACCCCTTCCTCCTCCCCGTCGTCTATCGGCATGATCCGCGTTGGCTGCCAGATAGCATTGTTTACCTTGACATAGAAGGGCTTGGAGGTGTCCACGTATGAGGGCCCCTTGCCATCGCTATCTTGGTCAGTATTTTCAGTGGGGGGTTGGTCCGGAAAAGGACTTGTGTTGAAGCAGACTGTGTCGCAACCAACATAACAAATCCAGACCTGTTCCGGCTGCGTATTGAAAGGGGCGTTTCCTAGGTTGTGAATGTCCGTCGCATTGGATCCTGCAGACTCGGTTGCCGCATGTGAGAGCTCGTACTCCTTCACCATAACAATCTTTGTGCTCGCCAAAGCTGCCCAAAGCGGTTGTCGAATGCGCACTTGATGGCTCTGTTTCCTCCTTTTTTTGTTCGATATAGTTGTACTTGTAAGTTGTCTGTTCGCCTCGGAGACGTCCGGAGGGGGGTTACCCCCGCCATCCGTGGCTGAATCCCCCGCAAAAGTCGGTGTCTTCCCAGCTTCTGGGTCAGACTGACTCTGGGACAGCAAGTCGCGTTTCTCGCGCCGAAGATACCATTCCCTCACATAGCGAACCACCCCCTGTACAAGTATATGTATGGCCAAGGTGCTCCGGAAGAGCCCCTTTGGCCCTTTCCTCTCGTAGCTGATCGAAACAGGTTTGAGGTCGTCGGCATCGTGGCTGCCCCAGTGGCCCCCGAAAAATGTCTTGAAATTGGAATACCTGTTGATGGCCTGGTGATGTCCGAAGTGGTTGAACAGAACGATACCAGCACAAAGGAAGATGTTGTGCGTGGTGCCCGCTCTTGAGCTCGCGCCACCACCCAATGTCATGGCGATCACGACCTGTGCAAAATCCAGGATCAGATCCTGCAAGGGCATAAAGGCGAAGACGATGAGGAAAAACAGGTCCAGGCCGACTAGGGTCCACAAATTAGGGGCCCCGGGCCCATCGAAGATCTCTGTGAGGCTGAGGCCGGAGCTAGTAGTGACAGGCGGGACAAAGGTCAGGAGGGTGAAGAGCATGTAGATGCTGGACAGGGCGACGGGGGACAGCTGCATGAGGATGATGAGGATGGCGATGGTGTCATGCAGGGGGCACGACCGGAGGACGGTGAAGGCGAGGTCGACAAAACCAGTGTCCCGGTGGACATTGTTGTTCTTGGCAGCATTGACGTCGATGCGGCGGTGGGCGTCCTCAGCGGCAGCCTGGGAGGTGGTGAGAGAGACGGACTCGGAGGAGGAGGATTCGGAATAGGCGGCTACGGAGGGCCGGCGGGCAGTGTCGAGGGACATGTCGTCGGAGCCGTGGAGGTAGCCGTTCCCATTTCCGTGCCCGTTTGCACACGGGGTGGTGGATGAGGAGTTCGGGAGAGGCGAGGGGAGCGGCAGGGAAGCGGCGTGTTCGGAGGAAGACGACTGTGGGTGAGGCCGGGGGCTGCCATCGGATCTGATCTCGTTCCTGCTCTTTTGCTTGACGATGCGCTTTCCTGGACCTACAAGCCCGTTCTCGTGTCGAGTGTCGCGATTGTTGGCCGCTCCCTGCTGTCGCTTAGCCGAGGAGGCGCGAGGCATACGATGTTTCCCGCTCTTCCACTGGTCCCAGAACAAGTTCCGAGGCCAGCAAAAGGCAATGCAGTAACCCAACCAACAGCAGCAGAGGTTCACCAGCAACAAGAGGCTCGACGCCAGGCCTCTGCCACTCGCGCCTCTGTTCTTGAGTCCTTCCAGCGTTTCTCGTAGCCGCGCCTACCCAGTGCCCAGCAGCCGCGGTGGGGACGGCGATTGTTGTTATCTGGCGGTAGACCTCAGCTCTCTTCCGAGGCTGGCTGTGATTGGCATAAAGGAGGGTGGTGGTGGTGGTGAACGGTGGGTGGTGTTGTGCTGCGAGCCAGACATGCGGTGTTTGGGCTGTGAGGTTCGGTCCCGTCGCCAGCCGGTCCACTGTTTGTTGGTGATTGCAAGAGGGTGAGATTGGAACAAGTCACAAAAACAGAAGGGGGCAAAAGGAGGGAACAAGGCCAAGGAGCGACAGGCGACAGGCGACAGTGTCTAATGATGGAGAGCACGGGGTGGATTGGTAAATAATGGGGAGGTCCGTAATATTTGCGTGTGAAATCAACGATGCCAATGCAAAATGCAAAATGCAGAATGCAGAATGCAGAATGCAGCTGCGGCGGGCTTGCTTCCTCCTCTCTCGCGGCTGAGATTTTGGAGGATTGGGTGCCTCTTCAGGTGCAGTGCAGCTGGATTTGGGATGGGAAGGAGGAACCGCAGGCTCGGTGCGTGCAGGGCAGAAAAACCAAGAAGGCGAAGTTGTCGCCTGTGACAGACAGAGAACGGGGGTGAGGGGGGTCGGCCCAGGGGGATACGCGAGTACAAGTGGCCCATACAGTGCGGGGATGGCAGGCTCGAGCGGCGGCAGACGCTGTGTGCAGTGTGCAGAGCGTGCAGAGTATGCAGAGCGTGCGCCTGCTCCGTCCATACGAGTGATGTGTGCGATGCCATTGGGGCCGGGCCTCGAGGAGCGGGGGCCAACCGCAACAAGCAGCCCCATTAATTTCCGCCTGGTCGGCCATCGTCCACTCAGATATTGGCCATGGATTGGGGGTCTGTCAGCCCTCTGCCGATCGCCTACCAACCTGGCAGCCTGGCTGTGTGCTCTCCGCAATTCGGGTTTTCTACTGTACAGCATGCACCAGACAGAGGTGGCAGGTCTCTATTGTTTTACTTTTGTGCTGGCGACGACATGTGAGTAGCCACATATCTGGCCAAGACGCCGTCGTTGTCGAAGACAGCACATCCTCAAGCAATCAAGTACTTCTCGATCACACAGGATGGCAGCCATGTGGTGCGCGCTGACTGGTACTGGCAACACTTGGGGCGAGAAACGGTGGCTAGCTCCCCCAACGGCCGTATTCGACACTGTGAACGCTAAGGTAGCCTGCTAACAAGCGCTCGCGACCTCCTGCCGCATGCAGTCAGCCTGAGGCGGTCATAGCTGAGGCCCCAGGCAGGTCCCAGACTCCCAGGTCCCTTCCCTTCCGCACGAACAACACGGTTGCTTTGAACGGCCCTGGGCCCCATGACTCGAATCCTCGAATCGTCTTGCTGCAACTGCTGCTTGGTCGCCCGTGCAAAGGGTTTTCTTGCCCAGCAGCCCCAGGTGCTGGAGTGCCTCAGTCCCTAGGTACCTACATAGGTACTTAGGTAGGTATCTACTTGGAAGTGACCACCAGCCTGCCAACCTGATGTCTCGGTCGCAACTGCTGCAGATTTGCGCAGCCCATAGCGGCTCGCTTAATTGGACCATTCCAACGACAAGGGTTTTTTTTTGGGGGGGAGTTAAAAAAAAAGCTTTTTTTTTAAAACACCCTTCGTGACCTGCCAAACCTGCCTGCCCGCCTGCCCGCCTACGTTGGTCTGGGCCAGGCCTGACATCAGGCATGACGAAGGCTATGCACCAGAAGCCTTGGAAGTAGAACTGGAACAGTCGGCCTAGGGCTTCTCGCCCGTGGACGGCGTGGGGCCTAAGAACACTTGGCGACGAGCTAGGAAGACGACAACCGTTTGCATGTACTACAGAGAGGGTGTTATGCCATATTGGTGAAGAAGACGACGCTTGACAGGTCCACCCTTGGGCAGGACTCGCGCTCCCCCGGCTCCCGCTGGTCACGCGGCGACTCACGCCCCTCGTCCACGCTCGTATATCCGGGAGACATTGCACTGACTTGACTGAGTAGTCTATGTGCTGGGCCAGGAACCGGCGTCGTCGGTCCTGCGTAGGGCTCATACTAGTGCCGCTAGTCTCGGGGGAACAAGCAAAAAGCATAAATGCCGGCTAATGAGGCCAAGCCAGCAGGGTCAACCGCCTAGGGCTCTGGCGATTCGTGGACGCGGGAGGCTCAGCATGTTTCGTTTCCCGCCAATGCCATATTCTTTATCCGTCATCCTGCCAGCCCTCGCCCGTCTGTCTAGTAGTAAGGGTGCCCGGTGAATAAACCGGGAACCTTGGAAGGGCACGACGACGGATCGTGATCTGTCGTCCACTTTCTCCAGATCCCAGATTCCCAGGTCCCCGCATACCTGCATACCCAGTCACTTGTCTTCCCTGCCAAGTCAAGCCCTGTTGTCAAGACTCATGCGCAGGCAGCCAGGCAAGCCAGGCAGGGACACTGGGGATGTGACAAGGCTGTAGCACAAGGCACGACATGGCTGCATGAGGGGGAGTAAGCACCCACACTTGTAGGTTGGAAGATTTGTTCGGGCAGTCGCGGGACAGAATAATATCTGGTAGGGATAGCTTGACGCCATGCTTGCCTGCGACGCGCGACGCAACGAGACCTCATGGCAGAGGAGGAGTGAGGAGACTTCACGACCTTATCGCTGATCGACTATCTACTTTACTACTGCTGCTGCTGCTACTACTGTGTACATCTGCGCTAGAGCAGACTTGGGGGTTGAGGTAACGGTAGCAGCACCATCATATTAGTACAGTAGTAGAGGGGAGCATGTCGACTCTATCAGGTCTGTTTACCCGCCACCTCGAAGGTCCAACCATGGTACTCGGCAGAGGGACATGCATGCAGCACAGCATGGCAGACATGGTTGGTGCCCCGAGAGGGTTCCAAGTTGACCGCTCAGTCATCGGCTCAGTGGTCGGGTCAGCTCCCGATGACCTTGTCCGTCCATGTATTTCCAGAAATGTATCGGCCAAGTGCCATCCATGGTTTGTCCACCCACGTCAAACACCGCCAAGCGATGCAGGGTCAGTCAAGAAAGGGTAAAGAAATAGATACTACTGATGGCCGTTCAAGACTGCCTGCGTGCAGCCCACCAGGGTACATGATAAGAAGAGCCACAGCCAGAGAGCATTTCCGAGCCTTCACTAGTACTACACAGTAGAAAACAGGAGCAATTCCGACTCGCATTTCAATTTCTGCAGCCATCGGCCCACCAGAGCCGCAGGCCCACCCAGTCGAGGGCTCGCAGCAAATCACAGGGCCCAGGGCAACCGTCTCTGGGCGGGCCTGCAGGGTCGATCTTCCCACTCGGCACTTGCTTGACAAACCTGCCAGGGGTGCCAGGTCCAACCATGCTCGCGCCGGCTGCTTGCCTGCGTGACCGCGCCCTCCAGCCATCAGGCGTCCAGTCGTCCTGCTAAAAACGGCAGAGGCGCTCCAGGCGGGAGGGAAGGACTGGCCTGCACATCCCATCCCATCCCAGCCCAGCCCAGCCCTCTCTCTTCCCCACACTCGTCCATGTGGTGACACCCACTTGATCCAAATCGCAGTGTCGCTGGAGAGCAGAGCATTTTGCTGAATGATCTACTGCATTGCGGAATTGCTTCTTCAACCACACCTGCTCCCTCACCGCCAGTAACCCGTCACATTCGCCCGCCATTTCACCCGCTGCCGACTTGGGAAGATGGTGGGCAGCATTCCCCAATGACAGGACGACGCTGGACGTCACACCAATCTCAACCTGCATCGCCTGTACGGAGTACGGAGTAGTTGTCAACGACAAACTAGACTACTACCTCAGCCACTACCGCGGCACCACGACTGCGTCCTCACTGCTCACCCCCACTGCATGGCTACCACGCATCCTATCAGCGGTGGCTTTGCCAGTCCAACTGCGTCGCAATGCAGACTCTTCCCAGCCTCCACAAGCCCGCAGTTGAGCTTGACCAGCTAAGCCACCATGCATTCAGACTTTATTTAGCATTGAGCATGATCACAGGATCGCTGCCGGCGGTACCCATCTGCCGGCTGTGTCCCTGCTTGCTTCGTCCCGCCAGCATGGAGCCTGAGAGCATTTCATGCGGCTACCCTTTGCCTCGTCCAAGAGCCTCCCGCCCGCCAGGCCCATGACACCTCCCCTCTGCCTTATTACTGTGGTTGCCCATGTCCCCACGTTGGTGACGGATGCTTATTTGATCTGACAGCCGAGACATCCCCGTCCCAAGATTGTCACCCTCCCTTGCCTCGATCGGCCGCCGTCGTTGACCAACGGCGCGGGAAGGCAGATCACGGGGACCCGCCCGATACCGCTTGTCAGTCCCGTCCGCTCGACAATCGCCCATCCCCCGAGCAAAACTGGCCGATTGGGTCGGTGCTCTGGCCGTCCGTCCATCCATCCGCTTGGTCCCGAGGCCGAATTCGCCCACGGCTTTCCTATTGAGTGTGCGACAGCACCCCATTCAGCACACTATCCAGCGTGTCACCTTTCGCATCGCCAGGATCGCCCCGTCCAATTCCTGTTTTCCAGACGTTCAACCTGTTTCTCACTCCGGCAGCGGCCCGTCCTTGTTCCCTGATGTCACTATTGGTCTTGTTAGCTTCGCGTGGTTATCGGCCTTCAGTGAGGCCGATACCACACCGTTCCGCCAAGCTTGATGGGATTGCGATCTTGCAAGTGCGGACTAGCAAGGCTGCCTCAAGTCCCCCGTAAGCTTGGGCTTGACCTTATATCGAAAGTTTGCCGTCGCAGTGGGCTCGACGAGCCGTCATATTCGGCAGCAGAAAATGGTGGACACGGCGTGTGGAGTCTTGGTCGGGCTCAAGGACCACGTGCGTGCGCATATTCAACGGAGAAAAAAGGGGGCTGCCTCGACCAAGCGGGTACTGATGGCGTCCTTGTCACTGCGGCAATTTGGGCTTGTCGACTGAGGTAGCCTCAGTGGAGTCCTGCCTGACCGCTTCCTTGAGTGTCAAAGTTGGTTTCATCCTGGCCCGGGTTAACAACCTGTCCAAAAACAGTACGCTGGTGAGGTCTCACAACAATACAGGCAAAATTTTCATTACGATACATGGTTGAATTTGATTTTATATTCTCTGCAGTTTTTGCGTCTGGTACATGTGCCGGCATGCCCAATCTGCATCCGGCTGTGCTTCGGAATATCCAGCCTCCTGGATCTTGAGCACGTCGTATTGCATATCAATTGTCACATTGATCAAGCAGCATGTCTCCAGGGCTGTTATCTGGTGTTTAGAAGCTCTGCCGGCAATCAACTTTAAAAGAAGTATCACAAGTTGGCCCAAATCTCCTCATCCTTCCATGGTTCAAATTCCGTCATCCCAACATGTATACGTCTGAATCTCGTGTTATCCGCATTAAAAAGAAAATCCTTAAACGTGTCTGGCAAAATAGGCGGCCGTAGTATCCCAAATATCCCAACCAGTGTTGGACTAACATGGTTTATGATGACGGTGTGACGGTGAGACCCGTGCTGTTGAAGTTGTGGGCTGAGCGAGAGACAAGCTTAAAACCCGCAGGCACGTTGTCATGCGTGGTCGAGCGGGAGAACTTGTAGGCGGGAAAGGTCCCGTTCAGAGTTGAGCGAGTGACCTTGTAGGCAGGCACGGTCTCATTGGTGTTGCGCCTATAGACAAGGCCCGAGGGTGCCGCGGCGGCGAGGCCGGCGAGGAGTGCGATGATGGGTGTGAAGTGCATCTTTGCTGTTTCTTGACGTGGTAGCGACTGTACTGAGTGAATGACGGCTGGTGACTCCGGTGTGGAGGACGACGGAAAAGAGTGTCGGCGTAGGTGTTCTTGAAGACTTGATGAGCACGGATGGGATGAGCAAGTCGAGACCACTCAATACTGAGGAGCGGTCGCAAGGAATTTTATACACGTCGCCGTGCGGCTCCATTGCTGTGGGCTTCCCTCGCGATGGCTGGGAGCCCACGGCGGAGCACACAAGTAGCGGTGGTCCGCCCTGGCTAAACGACTCAGGAGCTGTCAGCTTGCTTGGGTCGCCAAGTGGGTGGTACCAAGCAATGCCTTCAGATAAGGTGGTGATCCTCATTTAGATATCAGCGATCGTCCACCCATGCCGTAAAGGTGTCACAAAGTCGGTGCAGGTGTGTATGTGCGATCTTCACCAAGGGGTCTCTGTCGGAGCCCCGGACAGTCGCTTCCGGCTTCCCATGCACCGCGTCCATGAAGCACGAGAAAGAGCCCGGCCAGGCTATACAGTTCTACTGCAGGTGGACTTCTACCGTGATCTCAACCTTCCGGACACAATTAGCAAAAGCTACGACGCTTCCTCATACAGGCGCTTCAAGGCCTGAACGTGTATACGAGCCCTCCGGCGATTCTTCCACGCCCAGGCCCCACCGACCGCTTGTCATATTCAGCCGTGTACTATAAGATAGGGCTGACGCCACCCAGATTCGGTGGCGTAGAGTTATCCTTGACAGACTATACGGGAGGGAAGAAAGAGAGGGTATGGGAGGTGTGGCCGGCGCTTGGAGATGGAAAACCAAGCATCGCCAAGGCGGACCTTATCTAAAAATTGGGTCTAACGCCGGTGGACCTCGCGAAGAAAACCCCAGGAGAACTATCCCCATAGCACCATCGCCCCGCTGGTTTGTTTCTCTTAGAGATATGTGTATTTCTATCTGGTGTGCAGCCGGCACCAAAACACGTACCTTCCAAGGTTCCAAGAACCAATGAGCGTCACTCTACCTCGGATCGACGACCTCAGTACCTCAACCTCTTCTTGGATTAATTGTGTACTATTTGTTCCTGTCCAGATACCCAGGTAGGATCCACCCATTGCGTTTCGAAACATGATTTCCTTGTCTCCTGCAGACAGTTGTGGGGGGCCCGGTGGGCAGGCCAAGAAGAGCGCAGAGTCAAGACCACAGCACGTGGTATTTTGACATCGCCAGGTGTGGAAGTTGCGCGACGGTTGTCTTTACTCGCTGGCGTCAATGTGTGCCAGAGGGGTGCTCATCCCGCCTGACACCTCCGGCCCGCTGCTCTGCTGTTTGTGTATATTCGTGGATCTGACTGCACCACAGTAATGCCGATCCGAAGTCGTTGCTGACTCGGGACCTAGGGAGGTTTCGAGCATTTGAGGGCCGAGTCTAGATTCAAGATCCTAGGCTACTTCATCTATTTGGAATGCTTGACCTTGTGGCTGATAGTTGAAGTTGGTTTGTATCCACCGGGCTGGAACGAGGGAGCCTCTGAAGGGCTGTAAATGTTTCGTGCGAAAAGTGCGATCGAGTCGCGGTGTGCGCCTTGCGCCTTGCATTTTTCCAAGGTTGTTGAGACTCATGCTAGTTGTGATCACCTTTGTGTGGGGAAAATCGTCGCGCGACTGACTCTTTCTCGAGATGACGGCATTGGTATCTGGGACTATATATACTGGCTCGTCCGACTTTCAGCTATCGGTGGTCGACGATCTACGCTTTATCAGCTCATTTAGTCTAGTATCCGTCCTGGGGCCGCGCGCGTGGATATGGCTGTCTAGCCAAAACTGGGTTGGTAACACATCTATCATTCAGTCACTCTCGTTGAAACTTCAAATTTTTCTTCTCCCCGTATTTTCTGTGTACTGGAAACCGCATCTCTTGGAGAATACTTCCGTCCTGTCGTGAATGATACCGCACATCGGGCCTACCTTGTCCCATGTCAAAGCTGCACTGCATTAACTTGGGCTCAGACCTACGCCTTTCCCCAGTTTCTTTGCGGGAAAAGTCACATAAGGAACAGAATATTAACACCAAGTGATTTCCTTTTCTTCATCGTGACCATAACTTGGAAACACAGTGTGCTAGCATTTGACTCTCTCGGTCCGTTCAAGAGGCTCTGAAAACATCATCGAGGTCTGCGGCCAGCTTTGAAAACACTGTTCACGTCCACAAAATATGGGCGTTGTTTGGATACTTGGAGGACGCTTGCGAGACCTGCCTGTTTGGAATCCACTATCTGGGATACGGAAGCTCGATCGATGGCGTCCAAGTGTTCGGAAGTCCAACAGCATTCCAGGCCCGGAAGGACACAAAGAGAACAAAAGTGATGGGCAGTATTCACCTACCATAATGGCAGCCAGCTGGCCACTACCAGGCCAAAATTTGGCCGTTCTGTCTCCCAGCGCTGACAGAAACATCCATGCTTGAGAGGACGGGGGATGCACGTGTTTGGAGTTTGGGATATTCACTTCAGCATCTGCAGGTCCAACCGGAAGCCATCCGAAACCACCGGACCTGAAAGATATCTCAGAAGAAGACGAATCCCCGAAAATGGACGACAATGACTTGGTTCCGGATGGAGGTGGTCATATCTGGCCAAGGGATTTGCAGGCAAGTGAACAAGTTCACATACATTCCCAATGTTCCTGGAGGGAATGTGAATCGGTGCATCGTCTGAGTTAGCTACTCATGTTGAGGGCTACATTCATAACCTCGGAGCGACACGACTTTGGTTCACTAGTAATCGTGTCCTTGCCAGTGATAAATTCATGAATACCTTCTGAGCCCTAATCAAATTCGAATCCCCATCAGAAGAGTGGCGAGTGAGAGTTTCATCGTCTTCGCATATTGATGGCCTCAAACCATTGACGGGCTTTAAGTCCTTGTGAGTCGGCTTGAAATTGACAGCAAACCAAAAAAAATTTGAGAGGCCTGGAGACTTGAGTATGTAGCATTTCTGAACACTGACTACCATTGTCCCGAGTCAACACCACATGGGAGACTGAAACAAGATGAAGTCATTAACGAGATAATTTGGGAATCAAGATGGCGAGTGAAGATTCGGAATATTCAACCAGACTCATCTGACACTTTCGGCTCAGACTTCCTGCGTTCTGACTAATCTCTCTCCTTAAGGTCACTCAAGTCTTGCAAGACTCGCTTTCCCCAACTAACCTTTTCTGTCCCGCATAAAAAGGCTTTGTCTGAACACAAGTCCCAGCGATTCAACATCGAATTTCTAATTCAATTTTCTGGCAATACGACCGTTATTGGACCAGAGCAATACACTACATACAGCTGACCTGATTGGCCACCCAGAACGGGCTTGTACCCTCTCAACACAGTTGAGCCTACCACCTGCCTTGAAATTGAAACCACCAAAAGACGACAAAATGTTGAGTGGCGGTGACGGTGCGGCTCTCTTCCTCGGCGGTTTCGGCCTGTGCGCCGTGATCTTTATAACCTGTATTTTCTTCGACATTTTTCGGTACAACAAGGACAGGAAGCATTGCTATGTGTGCGGCGTCGATCTGTTCAACTTTTTCTGGTGTGGAAGCGAGCCAAGGGTTGATGACGACGTCAATCTTGGGTCTGTGCCGCGGAGGCGAGGCGTTTGACGGATCTGTGGATGACCAGTTGAGGTCTGATCTAGCCGCGGTGCAACCTCACTTCCCTGTGGGTGGTTATGTGGACTGAATAGTTTGTTGAAGCCACTCAGACTAAACAATATCCTCCTCGGAGCAACGCCTTACATCAACATTAGGCAAGGCGCTGGTTTCTGACAGCTGTTCTTGAGTGACGGTTTGCTTTGCTCGCCGGAGAGGGTCTGGAAGCCTTGCTGTGGTTAGTGCCTTTATAGGGCATATTAAAACAGCTTGGAAAAACTCCCTAGATTGAGAACTCTCATATTTTGTATCTTTGCCGTACTAACGACGTTGAGTCCTGTAGTCACGAAATGTGCTTACGATGGGCTGTTTTATCTGTTGAGCCAACAAATTCGCCAGATTCTGCTACACTGTCACTGCATCTGTATACCTAGGTAGTGCCACATATGCAGTGCCCTCCGCCACCACCACCTCTCCCCTCAAAAAGTGTCATGGGGCTGGCAGGTTGGTCATGGTAATGAACTTGTTGTTGCACGAAGGAGAAAAGACTAGAAGCTATAAGCCAAGAGCGAAGCGATGGCGTTTATATAGTGGGCCGTAATGTCCAGTGGGTACCGTGACAAAAAGAAACCTATTTGGATCAATTGCACCTCATACTGAGTGGTTTTGTTGGTCAGCCATGTGCATCTGAAGGCGTATATGGTCGCTTCATGCAGTGATAAACGCTAACGGACCCAGAGGTTGATAAAAGAAAATATTCATATTAAATGCACCGCCTAAAGTGAAATCTTTGACAGGACAACCCGCTGTACAGACTTTGCTTTCGAGACGATCTCCCGGGGCAAAAAGTGGGTATATGGTGGGTAATAAGCGACAATGATCGCCCTCCCATTTTACAAATGCAGCGGTGTTACTGCAGCATTTCGCGTGGAAGCGCAAATTTTAGCCCAGATAATTTGATGCATGTTTAAAACTTTGTTCCTAGACTTTTACGACAGTTGGCCGTTGGGAAATCAGAGTGAAAAATTGAAAGTACTTTCGATCACGGCCAAGGCCTGTCCCGACCTCTCAACCCACCTGGGCAACCGGCTCTAAGCGCCTGAAGGATCGCACCTTAACCCCGGGCTGCCAAAGCCAAGACAATGATGTCTGGTGGCCGCATTCACGACAAAGGGCCAGGTCAAGGAGGTAGGTCGCAGCCACCTGAAGGGCCAACAAAAGTTCCCATGGCCGCAGAATTACAGCAGTTGTGCAAGGCCGTCCCGTTTCACATGCTCCTGCAGGCCTGCTCCAGCGTATTGTGCTTTGATGAGAAAGCACCAACAAGTCTGATCTGACGACCAACAACTGGCAGCCGCCTGGCCTACTTTGAAAATGGAAACACCAACAACGTCAAACTGTAGACCAACTGTGTTACATCTCAGGTGGATTTTGACCTGTCGAATGATACCTAAGTATAAAATAAAGGTGGACATCATGCCAGTTGCCAGAGGGTCTCATTTTAGCTCAGTAGATAAAATAAAGCTGCCGTGCGTATAGAACATCGTCAACAATACTTCAATCTTTTCAGAACTCATCTCATCCCTCCCACTGAAAGCCGACCTCAACTTCAAGTTGACTGCCGCAACCACAGGCAAAGATGTGTCAAGTCCGCACTCGAAAGTACGCAAAATGCGAGCACACCTTCCATCAAAACGAGAAACCATGCAACGCCTTCATTGTTGAGTTACAACAGAAAGCGAACCAAGACCCTTCGGAAAAGAGCAACCTCTGGTGCAGCAGGCACGCCTTGAAAATTGCGGAGTGCGCCCAGGTCAAGCCCGTCAACCAGGCCACAATCGACAACCAAGCCAAGCCTCCGTTGGTCCAGATATCGCGTGTGGGGGATCCATCAGTACATGACGGCATCGGAATATTTGGTTGGAGCGCGCCTTCAGCGCGCGATATTCCTCATTTGGTCGAGGGTCACTGCGCGGGAAAAGGATTGAAGTTTCTCGGTGAGGAGCCCACGCTCATCAGAGGAAAATGTGGGGCTTGCCAGCCGACGACAGGCCCAGGTCTTTTGGGGAGGTGTTTCCAAAGGTTGGGACTTCGTTAGACCGAAAAGAGGAGCAAGATCTTGTTATCTGGAGTTGAGCATCATAGTTACTCCTCAGAATAGGATGTAGAGTAACATGAGAAATTGATAACTACCTGTTGGGAAACAGTACTGCTCTCCAGGATTTTATCGCGTCCGGGTCGGCGGGATCTCTTCTCAATGTCTTCACCACTCTTTTGAAAAAAAAAAAAAAATTAGAAGAGAAGACCGTCTTTGCACATGTGGTTATTGGTGGTCGCATATCTCCATCGTGATTGACCAGCTTGCAATCATCTCCTGGTCAGTATTATTACTGCTCTGAGACTTGGACTTTATCTGTCAGGAGCACAGCCACGTTGATTGGATTGCCATACGATCACCTTTCGCTCCATACGGTACACACACAGAGTTTCTGAACTTTGTTGGGCTCGTCTAAGTATTCCAAGGTTACCTTGTCATAGGCTATACCTGAGAATGTTTATCTTCTAATTAATCTTTGGAAATGCAGACACGGTGATGAATTTTTTGTGTTGCAATTTAAACAATTGTCTCTGAAATTGTGAAGTAAAGCCATGGAAACATCCGAAAGAGAATGTCAAGTCTGCATAGGCAGGAAAACAACCTTTATTCAGGCCAAAGAACAATTGTTTATTCTGTGTTCCTATTCACGATGTGCTCTACGGTTGCTATCCGGTCCCGCCATTCTCAGGTTCAAGTTCCTTATAAGCCCTCCCGTGCCTGCATCACCGACGACGCGGGAAGAGGACTACCACCCCAGCCCCGCGACGATTTTGAGAGCAGAAAGCTTAGTACCTGCTGAACTCCTGGGGAGCGTCATGATCACTGGCGAGAGAGAGTCATCAGCATACAAGGCTCGGTAGTCAAGAGTGTAGTAGGTAGCAGAGGGATCGAATGGGGTTGGGTGTCAAACTCACGGGTGGAACTCGCTCTTGCCGCCGTACTGCTGCTCGTAGAGCTCCTCGGCCTGCTTCTTGGCGTGGTGCTTGGCCTTCTCGCGGTCGACAAAGTCCAGGCCCTTGGACTCGACGAGCTTGTCGACCTCGAAGCCGGCGGCGGCGGCCAGCATCTCCTTGGCCAGGCCGTGCTCGACGGGCTTACCCTCCTTGCGCTGGTTCTGCTCCCAGAGACGCATGCCCTCAAAGGCGGCGGCGGACCCGAGGAGCTCGTGGGACAGCTTGGACTCGTGGGGCTGGCCATCGTAGACCTCGTCACGGGCTTCCTTTGCGTCTCCTGCGAAGGATGTCAGCCACGAGCTTGTGGGGATGTTCACGGGAGTAGGAGGGAGGAGGAGGGTTTGTATGTGGCAAGGGAAAAGGCCTACCGAAACCGAACATTTTGACTGTGTTGGTGAGTTGGCGAGTGAGTGGGAGAGAGTCTTGGTAGAGTGTTGTAAGCTGGTAATGTTTCTGAAATCGTAGAAATTGATGGTGATGAGATTGATCCAGATGAGGAGGGTGAAGGGAGGGAGGAGGATGCTTATATGCTCAGGAGCTTGCTGTGCATCGCCCCCCTTTCTGGTTCACATGTGCCCAAACCTATGGTCGAGACGACCAAGTGGAGTTTGGACCTTTCCGTGACTGATGTGAACGAAGCATGGCACTGCCCCTCCATCCAGGGCTTCGATGGTGACGTCTAGGGTGTCCCTGGCCATCCCGGCGACTAGGGCGAATAGCCTGGGGGCCCAGGGCCAGCCACACTCGCCCGTCCGAGAACCACAGCGAGCGTCTGAGCACCCCTTGTCGATCGCCAAAAGCTTGTCCTCTGAACTGCTACGTAATTTCAAGCATCCCGCGTGTCTCTCCCCTGCGACACTGCAGCAGCTGCAAGCTGAGTGGAGCGGCGGTTACAGCTCGTGCAAGCGTACCTTACGCGGCCGACGCACACAGCGGGCACAGGGCAGGGCTGGCTCCTCTCGGAGTGCTTGCCCTAGGCCTTGATTGTTTCCGTTTGATGTACAGGTTTCGGAGGCCATATTCAATCTGAAGTCATTGGATTTCCTGGCACCCTTGGAGCGGCCTCCCTACCTGGAGATGGCACCATATATTTGCTCGTCCGATATGTGCCGCGAACCTCGTGAACCAGCCGGTGAGGTGTTGGGCAACCCGGCAAGGAAGAGCGGATCCCGGCTTGTCCAATGCGAGAACAAGTCAACACGTTGGCATAACCCACAGCTTCAGATCGCCAGTGAGCCGGGCGACGCAGGAGGCCAACCGCAGTCGAGGGGTAGCTTTGGCTGATGAGCCGTCTGTCAAATTACCCCACCATCCGGGACCCCTGAGCCGCGCAAGCAAGGCCTCGACGTCCGAAGTAAGAGGATGACGGCGGACATGGGCTGATGTGGATCCAAAGGCCAGGCTCCAGACACCCACTTGCACAGCCAGGCTGTCCTAGGTGGCGGAGGTATGGGCCAATACTGATCACTGAGAAGAGCTTCTGGCTTCCGATTTGCCACTGTGCCGGGATCTCGGCATCGTACTGCCCAAACCTGACATGGCCGGTTGAGGCGGGGAGAAGGGGCGGGCATCAGAGCTGATATCCCCAAACCAGGTGTCATGCATGATTGGTAGCAACTATTTGGCCACCAGAGCAGAACAGGTATGATGATCAGGGAGACCAAAGTTTAAACGTGAGAGGGAATGAAACCGTTCGTGGCGTGCTGTGCTGTAATTGGCCTGGTGGCATTTCTATGCGGGCCTTTTCCTTGGTCATCATGCCGACCGAGGCCCTTCGTATATGGCGCAGCAGGGTCGTGGGGTCCTGGCTCTGGGACCAGACAACTGGGCAGCCAGAAGGCGGTGACTTCATAACGCCGCCCGCGGGAGCTCTAGGAGCTTCCATTGGGGCTTTGAAGCTGCTCGTCGTGGCCCGCCCCATAACGGGACTGATATCAGCCAGCTCAAGAAGTGCGGCCTCTCGTTCCATGCTGAGCATCCTGGACGCAACCTGGGTACAACCCGGACATGCTGTTCATGCCAACAGGTATTGACACGGCAAGATTGTCAATACATGATGATTGTAGGTCTCCGAAGATATTTTTGGCACCCTAGTTGCTTCACGGCTGCGATGTTACAACCGATTGGACGGCAGTCTACTGGACTCGTCACTGGCAGGACCTCGAAACGCTCTATTACGTGGTGCTGGTGCCCCGGCCTTTGTCAGAAGGGGCGGTCTTGCCCGGGCGCAGAACAGCCATTGGACCCGTTGCACAGGTGCTTGGATGCACGGCCTTGCTGGCATTGAAGGACTGGAGACGTGGTTGTCAAACTGAACCTCCCAGTGCGCAACAATGAGACCGAGACAGCCGCATTGGAAGCGTCTTGTGCAGTGCATTCTGAGGCTGTCGTCAAATTCGGCAAACGGCCTGGGTGTGACAGGTGCAGGCGGCAGCCTCCCGCAGCTTGGCAAGTCTTGGCCATGGAGCCAAGCTTCTGGAACGTGGTCCGACAACGATGAAATGCAGATCGGCCCCATGCGATCGCACGAAAATAACCCGACGTCATTCTAGCGCCAGCTCTCTTTCCAGTGGCTTTCCAGTGAGCACCGCAATTCCGCCGTCGGTCTGACAGATAAATTGCGAGGCCACACCGGTCAAGACTCGCAGGGTTCTGCTGCTCCTGGCATGCTGGAGACCTGCCTTGTTCCCGATGTTTGGGACAGGCTGCGGTGATGAGAGAGATGTCGTCCTCAGCAGCAAGAACACCATTGCGTGGGCTGCCGTCGCGAGTCCTGGCCCATGACGTGCAGGCGACGGGTCCTCGCTTGAGCCCATTTCACTGCAGCTGGTTTTGCGATACCCGGGACACGGGACACGGGACATGGTGCTGATGCTTGGTGGAGACTTCGTGATGCGCGGGCAAACACCGCCTCTGGCATGCACACCAGGCGGCTTTGTGGCCGAGTTTCAGGGCTTCATCGAACTTCAGGACGCAACACCCGTTGCCGCAGTCGGGTGCGCAAGATTTTAGGGCCCGTGTTTGCGCGTTCGTGGCCCTTTGAAGCCCCGCGGCGTTCAAGGAGGCGCTCAGACGGGGCAGCCTCTCGTGATTGCACGAGCGGTACGTGAAAAGGAGGCGAGGTCGGTTAGTTGGCAAATCGGTGGCTGAACTATTCTAGGTCTCCCCGCTCGCTACCTTCCCTTTGGGCCCTTGGGAAGCCAATGGGTAAGTTTAGACGCATCGAACCGCTTTGTGTGGCGTCCTGGCCGTGATTTCAATGCTCTAGGGTTTGTGGCGGTTTTGTCTTGGTCATAGAGAGTCTGAGAGGCATTTGAGGACTCGGGGGTGGTGCTAGGGCCAGGGAATGGGACGGCTGCTTCAGGCTGCTTCTGGTGGCCAGGCCAACAGCAGCAGCACGGTTCCCCGCGGCCTAGGTGGGGCAGGGTGCCGTTTCGCGCTCCGTTCTTTTCTCTCTTATCGATACCAGAAAATTGCCCACCAAGCAAGCCCTCGGCCGCATCCTGCGATTTCATCTCCAAGATCAAGTCGAAGTGGGCTGCAAAACGCATGCGCCCATTTCCTCCCGTGCCCTGGAGCCTGATTGATTGAGGCATCGGCAGTGCATCCAGACCTTTAAACATCGGGCAAAATGCTGCGGCGAGACTCACCATTCCTCAAGCCAGGTCCGGTGGCCGAACCAAATCAACTCGCCATCATCCAACTTTCCAAGGACAACCTGGTCCCAGTCTATCTGCGAGATACCGAAGGCGAACATGACGGCTACAAGGAGGGTCATGTCCTCAACACCCGTTTTGGCTCATTCCCACACTCCACTCTGATCGGCGTCCCCTGGGGCTCCCAAGTCCCAGCCTCAAACGTCGACACTGGGTCTCGGGGTCGGAAGAAGAGGAAGGCCAAGGAAGCTGCTGCCGGTGCAGCCAAGGCGGGAATCACAGAAGAAGATTATGCGTGCCCCAAGAGGAAGAGAGGTGCCAACGACGAGGGTGAGAAACGAGTCAAGGACGCACCAGACCAACCTGCCAGTGCAGTCGAGGACAACACCGCTGAACATGTTCAACAAGTGACAGACACCGGGGATGCCGAAGACCAGATAGAGGACGAACAGGCCCAGCAAGAAGCGCAAGATTCAGAATTGTCGAAGCCTGCTCAAAAACAACAAAAGACCACGACCACGGCCGCGAGGAGCGGCTTCGTCTACATTCTCCAACCAACGCCTGAGATCTGGACGAGCAGTCTTCCTCATCGCACACAAGTCGTCTACACGCCCGACTACAGCTACGTACTGCAGAGGATACGAGCCCGCCCAGGCTCCAGGCTCCTCGAGGCGGGCTCTGGCAGCGGCAGCTTCACTCACGCTTCGGCGCGGGCAGTCTACGATGGCGAGGTCAACACCACCGGCAAGGTCTTTAGCTTCGAGTTCCACGAGCAGAGGTTTGAGAAGATGAAGAAGGAGATCAGCGAGCACGGCCTGGACCGGGTGGTGGAGATCAACCACCGCGATGTCTACAACGAGGGCTTCTTGGTCGACGGCAAGAGTCCCGAGGCGGACGCCGTGTTTCTAGACTTGCCCGCGCCCTGGCTTGCGCTACCGCACCTGTCAAGGCGCAGGGTCAAGACCGGCTCGGACGTGGAGGGTGTGCAGACTGAGGCTGAGGTCAACGGCGAGGACGACGAAAAGTGGGTATCACCATTGAATCCCAAGCGGAGCGCCTACATCTGCACTTTCTCGCCCTGCATCGAGCAGGTCACCCGTACAGTCTCCGAGATGCGCAGGCTGGGATGGGTCGAGATCGACATGGTAGAGATCGCCCACAGGCGCATCAATGTGTATCGCGAGAAGATCGGCCTCGATGTGATATCTGACCGAGGCGCACAGCAAGCCCCGGGGAACGTCGCTGAGGCACTGGTCAAGCTCAAGGAGATCGAGGCCAAGACTGCTGAGCACAACGCCAAGATGTTCGCCGGCAACAAAAAGTCCAAGAAGCTCGACGATGATGACGACGACATGGATGACTACGCCCCACCGCCTCAGAAGATGGCTCCGCAGGACAACAAGAGTGCCGAGGAACCCGCCGGCGAGCCGCCCGTCAAGCCCTTCCTGCAGGGACGCCTGGTCACACGGCCCGAGGCGGAGACCAAGGCGCACACGTCGTACCTCGTGTTTGCCGTCCTGCCGCGCGAGTGGACCGACGAGGACGAGGCTGCGGCCGCCGCCCGATGGCCCGTGGGCGACCAACAGCCGCCAAAGACCATCGGGGCCATGGACCGGGCGTCCCGCAAGGCGCAGCGCCGGGAGATGATGGCGGGCAACAAGAAGAAGAACGACAAGCTGAGGGGCTCGCACGTCCCTCACGTTCAGAATCTCGACTTGACCACCGAGAAGGCCAAGTCCCAGGCGCAGGAGGTTGTGGCTGAGAAGATCGTGGAGGATGCTGAACTGAAGGCCGAAGGGGCTCAGGACGAGATATAGGGATGCTTTGTGTGGGTGGATGCTGGCTGCCCTGGATAGTAATTGATACCCAAAGCTTGATAATAGCTCAGCATACTGGTTCAGACCCACCATCTTCCTAACAGTACTGTCGCCATCCATCCCTCCTCAGGCCTCTTTCCTATTGCGAAGTCGATTGCAGTATCTCGCTTTCCATTGCTGTGAGCCCCCACAAATGTCCACCACTCACTCACTCCTTTCTACCTCCCCAGTCATTGGGCGCACATCAACACAAAAAAGTACACTATGTGGCTCCAGATTGCCTCGTCCCCTGCCGACAGATGACAAGCCAAACTGACCAACACGCCCACCCTCATCTCGCCGACCCCCAGCTCCACTAAGGCACCACCCCCGGCGCCGCCTCACCCGCACGCCAGCTCCACGACTCCTCCGCCTCCCGGCTCGTCACACAACCCACTTCGCCGCCGCCGGGTTGCCCTCCCACCACCGGGGGAGAACCACCGCAAGATACCGGTACCGGCGACGCAGAGGTCGCGGAGCGAGGCTGAGCCCCGGGCATGTGCCGGATGGGTATCACAAAGCTGACCGACCCCGGGAGGCGATCCTGCCTTGCGCCGCCGAGCTTGCTGCGGCTCGTTTGCATGATACGGGGGCGGCATGGCGGGCATCCGCGCCCGTTGCACGTGTGGCACCGCCCCGCCCCGGGCTCTGTCTTCATATCTGTACTCCTCTGGCTGTCGGGGAAGCGCATCACGGTCCTTGTGAGGTGTATCGGTGAGGGGAGCTGCCGTCATCGGGGCGGGTGGTCGACGCTGGTCAGACCGGCGCGGGCCTGGCCGGAGGATGGAAGGGAAGTGCGTCAGGTCTCGCTTTTCTGCCCCGGCCTCTTGCGCTGGCTGATCCGTCTCTGTGGGTGGCTGCTTTTGGCCCATAGCAGAATCGGGCTTCTCTGGGAGCCCTGATCCCACAGCATAGCACTGCATCCTCGAAGCTTGTGAGGGCAAGCCACCGCGATCGTGGCTGCATCTCTTCGCCGCAGGTGCCCTTGTGGCCCCATCTTGCGGAGTGTCCGTGTAGCTACCGGCAACGTATCTCGATTGGAACCTGGCGGGCCGTTCATCCTTGACCAGGCTAGTACCGGGTCTTTCATGCGCCGGCAGCTCGTGAATGTTCTGGAGAACGGTGTTTGGAACCACTGATCGCCCGTTCCGGCCTCCCTCGTCACAAGGAAGCTCCACGGGCGGCGTGTTGATCTCGTCCTCGCAAAGAGCTGTCGACTCGCTGTAGAGTTCTGGGATAACACCAACGGAGATGGCCCACGGAGGCGAATGTGCCGATTTGATTGCTCGTGCGTCCGACCTTGGTAATTCGGGAGATAATGGTGGCTGCTGCTGCTGCTCGCATCCAACTCGTGCGGCAGGCCCAGTCTCGACGACCGCCAGGACTGGCTCGCTCATGATCGATATGTTCGCAGCTGACCTTGCCCGTCCTTGCGACGAGGATGCGTCGGCCCGGCAATAATCCTCCTTGATCGCAAGGGGAATGGACACCCGCTCGTCACTCGACTCTCCAGAAGCCTCAGCGATGCCAACATTCGTTGGCATGAGGACCCCATCGCCCTCGCGAAATCCGCTCTGCTCGACGGTCCTTGTCCCTCCTTCACGATCACCACCCAGGCCATGTCTGCCACGAGACTTAACAGCAGCGAAATTCTCAAAGCAGACCGGGCCGACACCATCGCCGCTTTCCTCACGCGCAGGACGCCCACGCCCACGCCCACGCCCACGCACGCCACCCTGCTCGTCCACCATCACGTCGCCCGTACGCCCGCCGCCGGCGTCATGTCCCCTCCGGACCTGCCTCTCCCTCTCAAGCCTCTGGTCAGGCAAGAGCTCCACGCCGGGGGGCACAGCATCGCCGGCGCCGAGGCCGAACGCGCAGGTGGGGAGCAGGTCCGGGAACTCGTCCCCCGGCCGCGGGAACTGGAACTGCGACTGGCCTGTAGGGCCATAAGTGAAGAACCAGCGCTGGCCGTCGTAGTCTGCCGTCCAGGCGGGCGGCAGTGAGGCCATGGCTATCGTGTGTAAAGTTGCCCAGGTGTGTGTCCCGATCGCGGCAACAGTCCCAGAACAGAGGCATCTTTTTGTCTTCACGAACGACGAAAAAAAAAAAAAAAAAAACTTGAGAAAGGGCTGGAAAAGAATTCAAACAAGACAGTTCGTCTAGTTTCGAATCCGTTGTCCCCCCCCCCCCCCCAACCAAAAAGCCCGACGGATCCTCGTCCCCAGCCCGGTGCGGCTGAAGACAATAAAGCCAGCCACTCGTGCTCTCGGATCCTGCCATATGCGCGTATGATTAGTCCCTCAATGAGACATACAAAGCCACTGTCAGACAAGTACCTATCAGGAATATGCTGATGCTCAAGTGGCCAGACTTCGATCCGTCGTGTTTCTCCAGCTTCCACAGGCTCTCGAGAGACCAGGACTCTTTGCGCGGCACTGTTACTAGATCAAGCCAACGGCTCAAGGCCCCAGAAGTGCTCATCCTATTCGCTGCGACCTGATTGAGCAGGCCACTCTATTTCGTCTATGTGGGTATTAATGTCTATGCTCTAGTCAATCATCAATTCGCGACCAAGAGGCCAGCTTTTCTGCCGGCATTCTTTGGGCATCGCTAAAAACAAACGCCTATCAAACCGAACTGCGCGCTATACTATATCGCCGCCGCCTCTATCACTCACGACCGTCTTTGAGGAGCTCCGCGGCCTCCTAAAGATACCCCGGCCGTGCCTAGACGTAGTGTCACTGTTCATCGTGCCGGCCCTGTCCAGGCTGGGTCCTCGTCCATACCGATCAACCCCCGAGGACTGGCTAGAGAGTGCGGCTTCCTCCCTCAAGCTCTGCAGGCGGGCCAGGTTGGCGGCAGCAGGGTCTTTGCGGCCCTCAAAAACGTCGCCAAAGTCGGTGAAGCGTTCAGACTGTGCCCGGGCTTGCGACTCGGCCCTGCGTCGGCGCACGACAGGGCTGGGAGGACTGAGTGGGCCCAATGAAGCGTCGTCAGGATGTACGCTGCCAGGGCCCGTCTTGAGGCTACCGCTGCGCTGGTCCCTGACGACATTCTCTTTTGTCGCGTTCTCGGTAGGTGCCGGCGGGTAGGCGAGGTAGAAGGGAAAGTTCTGGTTTCCGCCTGGCTGCAACTTCCTCGGTCCTTCTACTCCCAGCTCACTCATGACCCGCATCAGCTCTGCGGCAAACTTGTTGTGCCTCTGGAGTCGGAGCAGCTCGTTTTGGAAATTGGACTTGTGGAAGAAGACGAAGTTGATGGTCACAGAGTAGACCTCGTCGATGGTGCGGACTTCGCTGATGATCTTTGGTTGGTAGTCGCGCTTGTTGTCGAGGATGAAGTCGAGCATTCGGTTCTTGATTTCCTCAATCATTTCTGCCGAGATGCCGAATTTCAATTTGAGCTCGATGGGGTCGGCCAGCCCACTAGAGCGGCGCTGGTTGAGGATGAACAGCGTGTTGAGCAAAGAGTTGGGTGCTTGCACTATGTGGCCTTCCATCTTCTTGAATTCCGTGTAAAGCAGGCTGATTTCTTGGACATAGTAGTCGTCTCCAGTGCCGAGCGATCCCGTGTTTCCGTACACCGTGACTCGATCACCCACGTCAAAGGGGTGTTTGACGAAGACGAAGATGATGGACTGCAAAAATTCCTGGGCCGTTGCCTGGAGCATCCAACTGAGACCGAGGATTGTGGAACCGCTGGTGCCAAGAGCAGCCGCCGCCGAGCCCGAGAGAATGGCGACGAAGACGATGATGGCGATAATGAATATGATGCACAGGAAAACTGTGTCCAGTTTCTTTATGACAGAGTCCAGATCCTTGAGAGAGGCGGCGATGGCTTTCTTCTCGAGATGAACTTCGTTACAGACAAGCTGTAGTTCCTCCATCGAGATGTCACCGTTCATATCCTTGTCGAAGACACCAAAGCAGGTCTCGGCGTCCTCTGCCGAAGCGAACGCCTGCTTGAGGTCATCGAGCGTGATTGTCTCCTCGCCCGGGCGGACAAAAGTTCGATAAATCAGCCGCGCCAATGTGTGGCTGCTGTGCTGGCTGCGAAGCAACTCCATCACAACCTTTCTAGGGTGGCCGGCTGCCATAACCTTACGGCCTGTAAAGTCTCCTGCCATCTTCCCAGCAACCTTGCCTATCTGAGTCCAGGCCTGCCGCGCATTATCCTGGACCACCTTCATGGGGGTCCTGGCTCCGGATGGGCCGCCATTAGAGTTTTCCATCCACACCGGGTCGTCGTGAGCCAGCTTTTCTTTGCTGAACTCATAGAGCCGGACCAGGAAGTTGATTTCGAGTCTGTTTTGCGCAATTCGAGACGCATATGTCCTTGAGTGGAAGGATGTGGCAATCCACTGAATCAAAATCTTCTCCACCAAGTTACTCGCAGCGAGAACGAAGAGTGCGATGATGACTTTCCAGACAATATCAATCCAGCGAATAAAAGGAGGATCACCGTCGTCGGACCAGTCCCCCCCGGAGGCTCGATGGTCGTCCGTGATAGGCTGGAAGGAGGCAATCAGGCCCAGCATCCAGAGGAAAGCGGCGCTTGGCATTTCCATCTGTCGGCCGATATCCTTCCACTTCTTGTGGTTGCTGGAACCGACCATCTTTGCCGCGAGGCCGTGAAGAAACGGTAGCATCGAAACCAAAATACGGCTTGCCCAGAAGCTGCCCCACACAACCTCGAGCCATATGCCAAACCAAAGGAGCCTCAGGCCGCCTGGCCCTCCCACTGGGTTCTCACCCGTGAATGCATAAATGTCCAGCAGGATGGGAGTGAGGAGAACGACCGCCACCGGTACAGCCTTTGTAGTGATGAAGATTAGTTAACGGTGATATGACCAAAGGTCGATCTCGGGGATATATATTTCCACAAAGAAATGCTCCGAAACACACAAGAATACTTACGTAGAGGAAGTAGCGGACTACTCTGGGGAACCTTCTAAGTTTCTTGAAAAGCTTGCCCAAGGCCGTCGGTTCTGGTCCTCCCGAGATCTGGGGCAGGTGTGTAGGCTCGGTCAGGGTGTGAAAAGCGTCCTCGGGCGGGGCCTCAGGATTGTGCCTGTCCGGGTGGTGGTGATGCTGCGATCTTGACCGGCGCCTACTAGAATTTTCCTTTTCCTTCTCCGCGTTGCTGACCTGGCGCTCGACACGCAGCAGTTCAAGGTCGTCCATGAGTCTAGCATTGGCATTTTCCCTCGTGTCCGAGTATGCACTGAGGGTGGCGGCGTCTGTTTGGAAAGGGTCAGCTGAATGGTCTCGAGACATGTTGGCGAGCCTTGGTGAGGTTGATATAGTATGTCGAGACACCAGGGTGAGACCGGCGAGAATCGAGGTGACACGACGTCTGGCGATTTATATACGACGTGCGAGAGAGAGACAGGCAAGGAATGCATGGCTTTGGGAAGAGGCAGAAATTATTTGATAAGTGATGTTACGTACCGGGGGCCAGGCCGCCTTGGTCCGCCTTCTCGCTGGTGTCAACATGTACAGGGGACGTCATGTTGGCTTGGAATAGGCGCAGGGAAATTGTGGTGGGCGAAGGGGATCTAGAACCACGGACGAATCCGATACGGCAACCCAGGACCCTGTTTGTTTACAACTGGGCCGTGTTCTCCACGTCGGTTCAGGTCGAGAAAGATATATGTGACAGAGGCGAGGATGATATTGGGTAAAAAGGGTCCTGAGCTCCTGGCCGTGACGCAGATATGGGATCCACAGCTCGTTGCCGCCCGGGCTGGGGAGACGAAAGTTTGAGGTACGTAGCGGTCGAGCCAGTCTTGTCAGTCCACGCTAGGGCGACGGATCGCCTAGAAGTGTGAATGTATGCCCATGGGCTGGGTGAAATAGACGAACAAGAAGATTAGATTTCCAAGAAGGGCTAACGTAGATGTTGTAGGCCGTCCGGCGCATGCAACAGTGCTCCGTAGTGGTGGGTGAGTACAAGCTCACAGCAAACGACTGCTGAAGAGAAAGATGCAGCAGCAATGATGGGCCAAAGCAGAAGAACAAGACCGATCATGTATCTACTAGCGCATAGAAAGATGGGAAAGGGATGAACAAAAAATGGAGACGGAGGTGCGTGGTTGCGTGGAGCTATAGCAGAGATAGCGATGGGTATGAGGGCGAGGAAATAAAGCAAAGGAGGCAGATACGGAGGGAGAGGACGGGGCGATGCAGGTTCGAGAATCGGAAACCTGACTCGGAGGAATGAGAGAAGCAGAGAAGGAGGGACAGACGTCTGCTGTACACAGTACTGTGTGTACGGTCCGCAGTACGGGCGGTCTTGAGGTTATTGGCAGATGAGGTTGCAGGGACGCCAAAACCAAGACGACAGACAAGAAATGGATGGCCAAACTTGTCGCAGTGTACTACACAGTACCTTGCTACCTTGCTATCTTGATATCACCCTGGTAGGTGGTTGGGCGAGCGGGCGAGCGAGCGGGCAGGCTGGCAGGGCAGGTACCGTACTTGGCTTGTTGACAAGACCAACATGGCATGGACGGGTACGGAGTATTTCCCAGGCGATCTTTGCCTCGGATAGCAATCTTGTCCTTCTTGCCCTTCTTGCCTTTTCCTGTGCTGGGCAGCTGGGCAGTTTCGGTTGCAGCAAGAGCAAAGGAGCCGCCCCCTTCACATGTTGGACGAAGCCCCTTTCCAGCAAGTTTGTGTGTGCTACGATTTGCCAGCGATAAATCTAGCAGCTGGACCCTCTTTTCCTTTTTCTTTTCCTGTTGAGAGCTCTTCCCTGCCGGTGTCTGAAAATTCTGTGGTCCTAGAGCTACCGGGCGATATCAACACAAGATGGAGGGTCAGTCCTTGATCGATGGCCTTGCTGGGTGGGGTCCCAATTCGGCGGAAGTGCTGTGCGGGATCCCGCAAACAGTTTGGATCAACCCATTCGTCGCGAGCTGCACCGGCCGAGCTACTCAACTACTGTATGTACAGTACGAGAAGGGCCAGAAACAGCGTAATGCCCTCCCTGGCATGGCCCTGAAACGGGAGCGTGCCCTAGAGGCTCAGAGCTGTTCCTGGTGCGTGGGGGCACCCCCAACCCTTGACCAAGGTCTTCCCTGGACGCCCTCGTGCCAGGGCTGGACCAGACGACCTGACTGGCCCGCGGGCTTCTGGAAGCGAGAGAGCCTTCAGGCGGTGCCACAAGCAAGAGACAAAGTCTCGGTGATCGAGATTACTGGTGGGCAGGGGAATTCTTTTGACGGCGGCAGGATGAGGTGTGTGGCTTGCTGCGCGATGCAGGGACAAGCAACCACCACTTTCCAACACGAGCCCACCACGACGCGTCCTTTTTTCCCTCAGGGCCTCAGGGTCCTCTGATGTATGCACACCCATCAATGATGCCAGCGATGAGTTGTCCCGGAGCACTTTTTACCTCGCCTTGTCATCGCCCCACACCAGCCTAAGCGATCTTTCTCTCTATTGCGCATACTGGCCCATGGCTGACGTCAAGCACGACTCTAGGGGAATCGACGGCGGTTGCGCCGTTTTCTCTGAGCCGCTAGTGCCAAAACAGGCATTAGAGAGAGTACTCCGTACCCAGGCAAGCCAGGGACAGGGCCGACTAGCCTGTCAGTCTGCTAGGGCAGGACGTCACATTAGTGCAGGCGAACCCGGGACGGGAGATGTGCATCGGCCGCTCCTATTTTCGTTCTGGAGTGGCGGAATCCCGAGTGCAACAGAAGAAGGGCGAAGAAAGAGTCATCGTCGTAAAGTGATATCGGATGCCCCAAGAGTGGCCATTTTCAAGTATACATAGAACTAGGTACCCGTAGTCTGTCAGCCCTTTCATTCCACCCGAGCTCCACTATCAGGCGGGTACATAACAAGAACGGAGATCCCAGATGCTCACAGCCTCACCGCCTGGGCCCCATCCAGATACACTACACAGATTAGCCAGCGAGACACCACAGTATCCCAGGAACGCATCGTGCCTGCGTGCCTGACCCACGAGGACCCATAACTTCTCTCAAGTCTGGGGTCCCCAGGCTGACGGCATCAACTCGCGAGCCCGCGCCGCCGTTCTCGAACCGTCTTCCCCATATTTAACACCACCGGTCCCCACCCGCGCCGCCGGTTACCACGCTGCACCACTTCCACACGGCCGTGGCATTGATCTCACCACGAACCCCGTGTGCTGTCATCTGCTGTAATGTGCTGTTTATGCCTACCTTCCTAGGTAGGTAGCTGGCCGGAAGCAGTCGTCTAAAAATCCGGGCGGTGCGACCGAAGCTCGCCGAGAAAAAGCCAGTTCGAGACAGTAAGGAAGATGGCAAGGAGCGGACGCAGTGTCAATCAAGTCTTGACTCGAAATGCAAAAAAGGTGGTGGCTGTCGAGCAACACCGGGGCCTGGTCGGAAAGTCTAAAGGGGCCCTGTCCGCATACTATGTACGACATGAGACGCATAGACTGCCTGATATTAACATTAACACGTGTCGTTTGCTTATCACGTAGAGGCGAGGAGCCGCCTGGGCTCGGGGCAGTTGCCATGAATCCAGCGACTTTATTCCATCGCGGCGATGTGCGATGAGAGAGATCGCGCGATCTCGCCGATCACAATGGCACTTTTTTATCTCCTTGAAGGCGCCGTTGTCGTCCTCAGGGGTTGGATTGGCTAGAGCTTATTTCGTGACCTCGAAACCCCCCCATAATACATAGTAATTCTGAGGTCCAATAGGTCACTTCCAAATCTCTTGCAAATCTTTTCAAGGGTCTGTAAGGCTGAATTTGCAGCTCTTTTCCAATTTGAAATGGTGTGGTGGAGACCTCTGAAGAGGAGCAAGGGGTAACTGTTCAGTATGTGATCTGTGAGGAAACTAGTTTGCTTCGGCTCTTTAAGCGAGGGCCTTAGCACCCGTCCGAAAAATGTACCATTGAATCACCTTTTTAAAGAAAAACTACTCTTTATTCCTTCATTTTTTATTAAAATTTATTAAAAAAAAAACATATATAGTTTTTAATATTTTATAAATATAGGTACCTTTTTTTATTATATAAAATGGTTAGTTTTTGAGGTATTTAGGAGTAAAGGTGGTTGTGTGGCTGATGTACTGCATCTGACTCGTACGTACCGGGTGGGTAGGACGACAACGGCGCCTGCAAGCAGTTATAGACACCAGCGTGAGTGGGGGAAACAAGCTAGCCAGCCGCAAAGAAAAAGCAAGAAAAAAAAGAAAAAGCATATACCCGGAGCCATGCAGGTACATGCAGATAGAGAAGTGGACTGTACGGGGTGTAACTCGCCGCATACAACACGTCGCAGACCTGCGCCTCCTGCAGAAAGTGTATTCATATGGCGTGCGAACTCTATCGCGTTGCCCGCGAAGGCTGAGACCAATTCATCCGTCGGGCCAGAGACTCTATCTCGTCCTGCTCGTCTACGCGGCTGGTCTCACTTCCATACGCAATCTGATCCACACTGTATGGCATAGGCACCTTTCACATTCCCACGCCACCATTACTGATCTCGATCAGGACCCAATCTCAGAGCAAATCTCCACGCGGAGAACCGCACGCTTACTGCTAGGCCTCACTCGAGGGGGTGGGGAGGCGGGGTTGATGAGGCGCCTTACGGATGAGTTGAAAATCTATATCTCCGTCATGATTCCCCCTGCCTCTCTAGTGGATAGGTTCAGACAATACCACTATAGTACAAAGAACGTTCGTTGTGTATGTGTGTAACAGAGACAATTCCCTCGGTTGTACAAATGTGAACTCAGACAAAAATAAGAACGCCAGAACCTGGTGCGTCCAACCTTCGCTTGGCTCGCCCTTGGCTGACCTGCCACCCCGCTGAATAACCCACCATGATGACAGAGGCTTAACAAGTAGTAGGAAAAGGAGTCAGGTCCATCTACGCAAACGACACGCTCCAGTCCTCCCCAATCGGCGCCCCAACCCTGCGGACGACCGCAAATGCGGCCGTGGTCTTGGTGCCAGGCGTGTAGTCGACTTCCGCGGTCCAGGTCTTGCCGTCCGCGCCAGTGACGGTGACCTCGGTCTTGTCGGCCCAGTTTGTCGGCGCGCCGACGACGACGATCTTGTCGACGCTGACGCTCTTCATGTTCTTGAGCCACTCGCCCTGCTTGATCTTCCTGGTGTCCCTACCCGCGGCGTCCGTGGACGACAGCACGCTGCCGTCGAGCACGAATCTGCGGTGGATGTACTGGTCCTTCTCGAAGTCGTACGAGTCGCCGTCATCCGCGTAAAGCTCGCCCTCGGCGTGGTTGCCCGACTTGGGCAGAGTCACGACGAGCGTGTAGTCATCCCACTTCATCAGTGCCGCGGACCTCCTTGGCCGGTCGCGGCGGGGGAAGATGTGGCCGCCCTGCATGAGCAGGGGAATCTTGTCCAGCGGCGCCGACACGGTGACCTTCTTGCCCTTCTGGGTCGGTACGATGTCGTAGGTGAAGTAGTCGTAGTACACACCGTCATCGGGAATGTAGATGTCGGTGGATTCCTGATCCTTGTCCACGATAGGCTTGACGAGAAGACCGGTGCTGCCAAGGAAGAGTTGGTCATCAACGTCAAGACTGCCCTCATCGGATGGGTTGGTGTAGAACATGGGGCGCACGATAGGAGAGCCATCCTTGTGCGCCTGGTAGAAGGCTGTGTACCACGAAGGCAGGAGGCTGTAGCGCAGACGCAGGGCTGAGGTGACCATGCCGGTGTAAGGCTCGCCGATCAAGTAGGGCTCCCGACGGCGTGCATCGATGTGCGCGTGACCACGGAAGAAGGGGTAGAAAGCACCAGCTTGGAACCAACGGACTTGCAAATCCTGCTCCGGGTTTCCGAAGAAGCCACCGACATCAGCACCTGCGAAGGGGAAGCCAGAGATACCCTGGGCCAAGATCATGGGAATTGAAGCCGCAAGGTGGTCCCAAGAGGCTTGGTTGTCTCCGGTCCACATGGCGCCGGCACGCTGGGATCCGGCGAAGAAGGATCGAGTGAGGACGAACGGTCGGCGCGACTCGCCCTTCTTACGCGACTTGAGAGCCTCGTAAGTGGCGTTGTGGAAGGTCATGCCGTTGAGGTTGTGGATGTCGCGGTGTTCCCAGCCGCCATGGTGGATGTTGTCCTTGGGCATGGTGACCTCGGGTCCGTTGAAGACCGAAGGCTCGTTCATATCGTTCCAGATCCACGTGTTCTCCATGGTGCCCTTGAAGGCATCGTAGCGGAAGAGCGACTTCCACCACTTGATGGCTTCAGGGTTGAAGCAGTCGACCCAGTGGGAAGACCCAGGCCAGCACCAACCCTCGTATATGTTGGAGTCCTTGTTCTTGGCGGCCAAGTCCTTGGACTTCAGCTCGGAGACGACAGCGTAGTCATTCTCGTTCTTGATGTGAGGATCGATGATGGTCACCAACTGGCGGCCACTGGCATCAAGCTGCTTGCCCATGCCGATAGGGTCCTTGAACATCTGGTCATCCCAGGTGAAGTACTTCTTGCCGTCTGTGTACTCGATGTCGAGCCAGATGACATCGTATGGGATCTTGTGCTTGTCCATCTTGCGATCTACATCCTTGACGTCGTCGTCGGAAATGTAATTCCAGCGGCACTGGTGGTATCCGATTGCGAACTCTTGGGGCATGGCAGTAGTACCAGTAAGCTCACCAAAATCCTTGGTGAGGTCCTTGGGAGTAGGGCCAAGGAAGACAAAGACGTCAAGCAGACCACTCTCTGAAAACCAGTGGGTATGGGTGCTCGTCTTGGCAGAGGTGCCGATGGCCAGTGGGTTCTTCGAGTCCTTGGCCTTGGTGATATCGACCCAGGTCTCAGCAGCATTGAGCCAGAAAACCCCAACCGATGAGTCCGTCCTGTGGGCCTGCATGAAGGGAATGGCTCCGTAGAGCGTCATAGGGCTGTTCAGGATGTACTCGAAGACGTCGGCGTTGTACAGCCTGTACGGCTCCTCGAAGTTGCCCTCGCCACCACGAGTCTCCCTCAGAGAGAGCGGTCCGGTGTGCTCGGGGATGCCGTAGACATGGTCGTAGCCGACGAAGGAGATGTCCAGACCAACACTCTCGGGGCCGCGGGGTTTTGAGTCGGTGTTACCGCCGAAACTTTCATCCCACCAAGTGCTCTCATCTTCGCCCTTGGGCTCCTCCTCGACCTTGTTCTCAGCTTCAGCATCTGCGCTTGCCTCGGCCTCACCCTCCTTCTTCTCGGGCTCAGCCTTCTCGATCTTGGGCCTCCAGTGCTCCATATTCAGCAAGCCACGGTCGTTGAACTTGATCTGCGAGTTGCCGTCTCTCTTGAAGTCAATGCTGAAAGGTGCAAACTTGATGACCGCCTCGAACTTGGAGTCGGGTCCATACTGAACAGTAGTCTGGGACTTGTCCTCGAAGACAACCTTGGCATCCTTGTCCAGAGCGGTACCACCGACGATAACCAACTTCTCGGCCTCGTTGTAGCGCTCCTTGCGGACCGTGCTGTTGTGGCGGAGCTCGATCTCTCCCTTTTGGCGCTTCTCCTCGTCGACGGTGACTCGCGCGGTGCCTGCCTGGAGGAAGGAGACGGTAATTGGGAGCCGAACGGTCTCGCCCTGCTCGTTGATGGTCTTGAGGATGACAGCCTGGAGCTGGCCATCCTTAAAGGATGTTGACTCTGGCAGGATCTTGTATGGTGTTTCCCAGGAACTCGATGCGAGTGCGTCATCGGCATATGCCCTGTTACGTTTGCAGAAGCCGGACTGGTGGCATTTCTTGAAGTCGTTCTCCTTGACCGAGACTGTGATGTGGCGGATTAGAACGGGCCCGAGTCTGGGGGAAGCATGGCCAGACTTGTGTATTCTGATGCTTACCTGCAGGAGTAATTATGGATAGCAAGAGGGCAGAGAAGCAAAGGTAGGCTGTCCACCTCTGGGACAGCCATTGGGAATGCATGGCAGGCAGGATGTTGCCCTCTGGGCTGCGGGCTGCAGTTGTCGACGCCCCGGGAAACCAAGTATATGCTGAAGACAGGCTATGAGAGGATGTGTATCATGAGTTTCTGTGGTATTTAATTGTCCAGTGGAGTGCCCGCCGGAGAATTGTACTAGGCACTATCTCCCAGTCCTCTTGCTGGGTTGAAGAGTGTACGTAGCTGTCCAGTGTGTGGATGTTTCGAGGTCGGTTGTCGTGGTCTCCAGCACCGAAACGTCAAGCTGGCCCCTAGTTACCTAGGTACAAGGGGCCGTTGGTATAAGCGGCCCGGCAGGCAATACCTAGATAGGCAACGCCTTCTGATTGGAGGACCCCTAGTTCTATTGCTACTGAGTACCTAGGTACATAGCACCCGTCCCCTCCAAGCACTCGGTAACGTTTGTGAATGTACAATTACATATAAATAGATGCATGCATGTCCGTATATTTTGTGTGTATCTGACAGTGTATTCAAATACCAATATACTGAAACTAGTCTTCACGATTGTCTTGTCATCTGTCCTGGGTCTGACAGGGGGGAGCTTCCGCCGTCTGTTCCTGACAGCTCATGCTCTTGCGGCGGTGAGAGATGTGTTTCTGGCTGGAGCTTGACTGCCTCGCCTCATCCACAGCAGCAACCTCCTCCTCCTCCCAAGGCCTTCTCTTCTTCATCCGGTAGAGAGCCAATTGCACGGCCAAGTGTCCGTACCAAGACCCGACACACGTCCAATTAGTCTATTGGTTCTCTCAAGAGTTTTATATTCAACACCCGCGGCCGATTATTTCAGGTGTTAAGGTCTAGAGGGCGGCGGGATCCCGGGCTGCAACAGTGGTGAGCCACTGAACTATCGAGCTGTTGAGCTGGCACCCCGCGGGTTGCATGAAATGCCCCGCCAAGTCGAACAGCGGAGGCCTGGAGGCGGTGGCGGTCCAGGCACAACAAGCAACCGGCGGACCCCACTGCTGCCGTTGCTTGCCGTGGTCTTAGCGGCCCTCGTAGCTGTCCTCTCGAGAAATCTCTTTTATTCCACCTCCCGGACCCCATCCGTCTCCTGTCCAGCCGCCGACCCTCCTGCCTCTATCAACACAGACATCCTCCCTGTTCATTCAGAAGAGCCACCCCAACCACCAGTCACCATGTCCGCCTCCGAACAGACGTGAGTTCCCGCCCCCAGAGAGGCTGATCTCTCAGCTCCCAGCTCCCAGCTCTCAGCATTCAGCCTCGACCATGAACTGCACAATGTCCTCCCGAGCAGGTTGCTAACGTGTCCGACTTGCAGCTTCATTGCTATCAAGCCTGATGGCGTCCAGGTATGCAGCTTGACAGCTTGGCATATATAGGGCCTCATTCGCCGCGATGCGACAACTGACACCGCTTGCAGCGTGGCCTCGTTGGTCCCATCATCCAGCGCTTCGAGCAGCGTGGGTAAGCTTCTCCGTCCCTCCCCCCTGGCCATTGAGTTCTCGCATCAGAGGATAGGCACGGTACTGACACTGCTCATCCCTCCAGCTACAAGCTCGTCGCCATCAAGCTCGTCACTCCCAGCAAGGAGCACCTCGAGACTCACTGTTCGTGGCCCCTCGCCTCCCCGACAAGACCCTGAAATTGCCTGCTGCTGGAGCTACCCCGCCATGCTGCCTACGCACACAGCCCCTCGGCCGAAACCTTTTACTGACCGCCTCTCAACAGACTCTGACCTGAAGGACAAGCCCTTCTTCCCTGGTCTGCTCTCTTGTACGTTTTCTCCTGCCCCACAGCCCTCAGGGGCTCTTTTCGAACGCGGACAAGGCTGACCTCTTGTCCCCTTCAGACATGCTGTCTGGCCCCATCGCCGCCATGGTCTGGGAGGGCCGTGACGCCGTCAAGACCGGCCGTGTCCTGCTCGGTGCCACCAACCCCCTGGCCTCCGCCCCCGGCACCATCCGTGGTGACTTCTCCATCGACGTCGGCCGCAACGTCTGCCACGGCTCCGACTCGGTCGAGAGCGCCAAGAAGGAGATTGCCCTCTGGTTCAAGGAGGGTGAGCTCGTCAGCTACAAGTCCGCCCAGCACGACTGGATCTACGAGAAGCCTTAAATGGTTGCCTCACACACACGACCAGTACTGTTGAACCCTCCGTGGACATGGATCATCACGCATTCCAGAATGCGTGGTTGACTGCCCCAGGATCCCTCCTCAGATAGAGCGGCGATAGTAAACGGGGAAAAAATATAAAGGCTTCCACACACAAGAGCACTCAACAGTGAAAACAGCTACCTTTGCCATAGGGACTGGTGCTAGTAGCAGACAGGGGACCACCTCACGTAGTTTCGGGTTGCTCATGAGAGCTCGGATGGTGCAGATTCTTGGAATGAACCTGCCAGGCGATTGTACACGAGAGCCACGCCAACTCGTTATTGCCGCCTCTTGCCCAGGGGCAAGACTCGTCGCACCCGGCCCATCAAACCAGCAAACCAAGGGGTCGCCCACAGGCTGAGGGCGATCCGCGCGGGCATCAGCACCTTGGTGATGGCATACGCCAGCGCGACCTCGACCACGATCCTGTACTTCCCATCCGAGGCCTCCCACCGGCTCATGACAGCATCACTGCCGTCAGCATCAGCCCCAGCCGCCTCGACCCCCGCGGCGGCCTGGTCGCCGCCGTCCTCCTGCCCGAACCCAAACCACCCCTTCTTCGTAAAGTACCGCTCGAACCTCGCGGTGCCGTCCCGCACGTAGTCGCCGTAGTGCTCCGTCATGTACCCGATGGGCGCGGCCGACGCGCCGCCGTAGTGGAACAGGCCAAAGAGCCCGACGAGCGGCACCACGGCCGTGATCTCGTGCAGCACGAGGAAGGCCACGACGTGCGACAGCGGCGCGCTGCGGAGCCGGCCCGCGTAGCCCTGCATGCTGCGCGGCAGGCGCGACAGGATCCGGTCCGCCCGGGATTGTTGCTTGCTCGCCGCCTCCGCCGGGGGCGTGGACGGGGCCTTTGTGCTGTTGAGGCGCCCCGCTGGTTGTGCGAGGCGTGTCTCGGGCCGCCGGAGGGGCCGGAGGGGCCGGAGGGCGTGCGAGAGGCGGTTCCTCCACCACATGGCCGTCTTATTTGTCGGCGGACGATTCAGGGGCAAATTGGTTTGCCGGGCGGGCGAGGCGACAGGATAGTACAATGTGTTTGTTATTCGCTCAACCGCGTGTATAAATTCGACCCGACCATTGTGCGCCCTCTCGCCGTCTTTGGCAGCTGCCACGTTTTACAAGATTGTCAGGAACACGCTGGAGCTTGTCTGGAGCTTGTCTGGAGCTGAAGCTGGAGCTATTGGCGTAGATATTAAGCTCCACGCATAAGGTGGGAGGGATTGAGCTTGCTAAATTGTTAGTGCAGAAAACGGTCTCAGCTACTATCTCAAACCCTCTGCCCGTGCCCCTCTAAGCGTGAGAGAGGCACTATACAGTAGCCTCACGGAACCTCTGCAAGTTGTGACGAGACGTGATAATTCAAAGAGGCAGATTTCTTGATCGATAGCCTGCCTGGCTGTGCTCCAGCTAATGTTCGAGAATGTCAGCGTTGCTTCGCGGGGTGTTTTGTTCCGTTTCCCCATTACCCGGGCAAGAATCGGCGAAGACTGCCGTTTTTTCCTCCGTCCTCCGACTTAGACGGGGGCTTGCCCAACTTCAGGCCACGGCCAAGCATATGAGTTTCGTGGACCACAAGGTGGGTGGGCATGGTTCTCAAAGGCCTTTTGCAAATCTCCAGGATTGTTACCGTATTTTTTAACCATGGACTCATGAAATTTGTCAACGGCCTCTTCATAAAGGCAACGAACGCCGGTCGAGGTTGAACCATCCATATGATAGATACTCTGAACCGTCTTTAAGTGGGCACTCACATCATCCCCCCGTTGATCACGATGGCAGCACCACCGCCGAGCTCTTCTGCGTCGGCCATCACACCTCGGCCAGGCGACGACTGGTTCTTCGCCGGCCTGTCCTCGTCCTTCCCCAACATCACCGACTCAAGCGAGCCCTACTTCAAACTAGTCTGGCCGCAGCCGTGCGGGACAGGAGCAGCAGCAGGAGGGGGGGCCTCGCAGCCCGCAGAAGACACCCCCAGGGTGGCCCCCGGCTGCAAGGTCTTCCACCCCAGGGCGGCACCCGCCTGTGCCCCGGCCGAGCAGATCGACACCGACGCCGCGGCGGGCGAGGACGCGTGGCTGATGCGGGAGCAGGTCCTGGTCTTCCGGTACAAGGGCCGCTTCCACGCGGTGGACCACGCCTGCCCGCACCGCGCGTACTCGCTCTCGTGGGGCGTGCCCTTCGACATCGAGGACCCGGGCAGCGGCCGGGCGCTGGGCCACGCCATCAGGTGCCGGGGCCACAGCTTCGCGTTCGAGCTGACCACGGGCGCCGGGGACCGCGGCGGCTACCGGCTGGGCGTGTGGGACGTCGAGCTGCGGCCCGTGGCCGGGGTTGTCGCCGTCAGGGACGGGGACAGGGTCGGCGGCGGTGCTGCTGAGGTTGATGAGGTGGAGCAGGACGAGAGGGAGGTCTGGGTGAGAAGGCGGAGGGGGGGCCGGGAGCAGGGGCCGGGCTGAGGTGTCACCGCTCTCGTCCCACACTCTGTTGTATATGCAGTAGGAGGTCTGGATGGATCTAGACCTGCGTGCTTGCGGTCTCGTACCTCTCCCATGAATCTTTTAGCACTGGCAGCCGTACGCTGCGGTCTTCAGGTTGTTGGAATCGTCACCAAGAAACCGCCCGGTCCGCCCTGCAGGCCGCAGGCCTCACTAACATGTATACCTAAAAAGTCACATGCCATACCTTCAGAAGGCTACATGTGATGGTATATTGCAGATCTTATGATTTGCCTACTTCTAAATTCCCATTCTGTAAGAAGCTGTGTTATAGACCTCCTTTTTAATAGTCTGCCTAAGGCTACCCATGATATGGCGATCCCTCACTTGGCAGAAGGTTCTTCCATTAGGGGTTATCTTGTAAGAGGTTATCTTACAGCCGGACATCTGATGGGGTTTTGTTCCAAAGAAAGTCTTCGTACAGGAGGCTTCAGACATCTGGAGTTCTGCCCAAGGGCGACAGCCGGTTACGATCAATTTACCACCTGCATACAGTTTGCGATAAGCATGTTCTACTTCTGCCTCTCTCACACCCCCCCCCCTGTCTCTTTTGCTCCTTTCCAAAGAGAGGTCAACCGCGCGAGTTCTCTGTCACCTAGCAGACCAAATCTCTCTCGTTGGGCTCCTTGTCCTTGCTATTCACGAATGACGCCGCCCTTTCTGCCTCTCCGGGCTTTACGAATTCGACGAGAAAAGAGCCGGAGGCCGAACTCAGGTTCGAGTCTACTTGCTCTACCGATGCCCTGTTGTGCATTCGTCAGCTCCGGTGTCATGGACGCGTGGCTGGGAGAACCCCCCGTGGGATGATCTCCTACTACCTAGGCAGTATGGGTCAAGCAAAAGTAAGACGGATGGAAGTGGTCAAAGAAACGATAACTAAAGAAATATACTCACACGTCAAACTGCTCGAAAAGATCCAACACAGCGTCGAGTAACGAACTTTTTTGGGTTCTTCCACCACCGACGTTAACGGAGTAACCGCGTTCCAGCCTATCGACGCGTATCTCACCGCCGTCTCTCTGTACAATCATCAACAGTGGCGGCTTGCCCGAATATTTCCTCCAAATTCTCCGCAGCTCTGCGTTGAAGCCTCCCCGGGTGCCACAAGAGACGAATGACTTCGAAGTATTTCTTCCGTGATAGAATCTCGGTGCGCATCCAGAATTGTTAACATTCTATGTCAATTTCCACGGATGGCAAGAGAAAGCGTTGAAACCGTCGTTTCGGATCTCTTCGCGGAGACGTTTGGCCTCGGTGCGCTCGAGTGTCGTCACCAGCACCGCATACATCGGGTCAATATGAGGCTCCCAGGGCTCGTCGCTTGAATTCGGTCCCTCGTCCATGGCCGATGGGATCCGAGGACCTTGATTCTCCTCCTCTGCTGTATCATTGCTAGGGTCCCTGAGCTCGCGGACAGGGATCTGTGGTGGGCTCCCTTTTTCGATCACGTATGCCCACTCGTGTTTTTGAAGAGAGCTCTGGATTCCATATTCAGGCTCCTCCCAGAGGTCCATGATTGAGGGGATTGGTCGCCCTCTGGGTTCATTCTGGGCTTGCTGATTCTGGGCGTCATTGTCCTGGGCGTTTTCGTGATTGAGAGGCGGAGAGTCTGAAGATGCGCCCTCCCAATTGGTGCTGTCAACTGTTTCCTGAGGCTGCTGAGGCTGCACCGGCGGGATGTAATCCTGAACCTCCTCGTACCCGTTCGGACCTCCATATCTGGCAACCCCTTCAAGTTCTTCTTCAAGTATTTGCCACAGCTCTCGGTTTGTGTCAAACATGGTAACTTCTCAGAAAGATGATGGACGTTATATTCCTGATGGGCTAACACAATGCCAGCTAATTCTTGGGTGGCGGTAAGGTTAATGTTGACCATGCCTAAGTATGGGAGTGTTGACAGAAGTGCGCATTCAGCCGAAGACGAAAGCGCCAAATAAGGTCAACGCGGGTGGTGGGCAAGAAGCCAAGCGCTATCCACCATTTCATGTTCACACGAGGAAGGAACGACGTCGTCACAGGAGCACAAGCGTCCAGCGGAAGTAAGACAAAACCAACGAGCCAGAGATGGGTGAGCAGGTGGAGTCCCCAAAGTATCATCGCCAGCCAACGACCCCATGAGATCAAATGGGGGGGGGGGGGTATCTATTCCTTTTTGCCATGCTTGTTGATGCTATGCGTCTCGTCTCCATCATGCGCAACATGACTGAAGAACCCATTGCCTGTACCCGTGCTCCTACCACATTCCCCGCCTTGTCCGAGTCTCATCAGCAAGACTGCCTTCCACCTCGTCTTTTCTTGCCTTGCCGGTGACTTCAGTCAGATGCTTCTCCCCCGTAATGTTGTGGTTATCGAATGCTTGATGCTGCTTCTTCTCATCTATGCCCAACACCCATCGCTGGGTCCATCTGCCCACAATGCGGTGGATCATCGATGGTTGCCGCCGGCCGGCCACCCACAGACGATCTAACAAATATGCCTGCAAGTCCTAGTCCTATTTGTAATAGTCCTCGGGGTTCCCATCCGCGGTGGGAAGCTCCATGCTGCCGTCAATCTCCATGGCCTGGTCCATAATAGAGGCCCTTTTGTCGACCGTCCCGTTTGGCCGCCGGACAATGAAGGGCGACACAGGTGAGACGCGCTCAGCCATCTCTGGGCCCTTTGGCACCTCCGCCGCATCACCAGCCTGGCCCTTCGCGTCTAGGGAGATCCTGGCAAGCCGCTCACTGGACCTTCTGATGCCAGGTGAGCCGTGGTCACTCGCGTCATCCCTGGCTGACAACGGAGGCGAGGGCGGCGCCCCGCCCATGGACGCGGCGAGTTCTTGAGACGGGGTCGGCCGCATCTCCTCCATCTCGGTGCTCATCATGGGTGTGCCGTCACCGTACTGAAAGGGATTGATTCCGTCTCTTGAATCCTGGTCTCCCATCAGCGCGTCCCGCTCCCCCACATCACTAAAATCGCCAAGAGATGCCCGATTGGTAGCCATCGAGTCGACGCTATTGCTTCTCTGTCTTTTTAGGGGCGACTCTGGTACCTGCGGAGCATTCCGCTTTTTGTCTGCAGGTGTGGGTTCTTCCAGCAATTCTTGCTTGAAGAGACGATTGTCGAACTTCACGAATGTCTGGGTTGTGTCAGCTGAATAAGCCGGCGACATGACGAATTCATGTAAATATTCGCGATTGATCTTACCTTCAGCGCATCCGACAGAGGGGCGGGCTCCTCGTTCAACGCTTTGTCTGTTGCGTACACTAGAATCGGCGCTTTGGAGCCATCTGCATCAGTCTCGGTGAAGATTGCTTCCTGGACCTTCTCAAAGGTCGTTGCCTATTGAACTAGGGTCAGCATCCTAGGGCGAGATCGAAACCAGCGCTGCACATACCTCCTGTCTGATGGGATTCTCGTCACCGGCCACCGCAGCAACCCGCCACCACTGATCAACCTTTGAGCTTGGAGCCTCTGTCTCTGCAGGATCCGCCTCTTTTCGCTTGTTCATGTACACCACGTCGGGTGACGTGATCACGCCTCGCAAGGTGTACTTGTGCGTCGGGTTCATTCCTTCGTCCTCGCTGGGAACTGTCAAAACCTCAGTCATCTGACGAAGAATATCGCAGCATGCCTTCTTCTCCCGCCCAAGACCTATCGAGATGTCAGCTTTAAGTACAGGGACTGGCTGTCCAGGGATCTTACGAGCTAGCTGTTGATCAATGTTCACAAGCTTGCGCTTGGCCACATCGAGCTGCGACTCGAAAATCTTCACTGCCTTGTCCTCTTGCTCGTTCAGCTCGGCAAGGTGATTTAACTCGGCCGGCAGGTATGGGATCTCGTCCTTGGTTCCGGCTGATTGCTCGTGCTTCCTCCACAGCGCGTTCGCTCTAACTTTCCAGATTTGATTCTCAACCTTGGCGATGACCTTCTTGGTCAGTGCGATCTTGTCATATTCTTTCCGGGCATCTGCTGGATCATTCCATTTCGTTATCTTGTTCTCTGCGTCTTTACTCTGTGCCAGCGCTTGCCAGAGCTGAACCATCTGCGGTTTCAGAATGCGGGCGGTGCCGAGGTTCTTCTCCAGGTATCTGTCAATGTAGAATGTTTCTGGGATCTCGATCCGATGATTCTCAAGACTGAGGCGCATCGTCAATACTTCAGCAGGGTCCTCCATATAGGCAGTCTGCTTTGATTCCTCATGCGGGAAGCCGGAAAGTACTGCCTCATGGTACGTCCAAAACAGGGCGTCCCACGAGCTGTAAAGGCTGTGCAGGACATCTGAGAGCTCGTCCGGTACTTTGAAGTCGATGATGCCAAACTCGGATGTCAGTGGGCGTGTTGCATCAACTTCATCCGCTTCAGGCTCGAAACGTGCGAGTGTCCACAATGTCGTTCGAACAGTTGAAGAACCGGCTTTGCTATACAGGTTTTGGTACAAGCTCGTCACAGAGTCAACCCACTTGTTCACCATAATTGGGCTCTCGCACAAGGAGTCGGCTGTTCCGTAGCTGCGCTGTGTGTCATCGAGAAAAGCCATCAACCGTTGAATCTCGTCCTCGAATTTCACGTGTGGGTAGTCGTAAGCCTTGGTCCAGTCTTCTGTTGATCCGCTGCTTGGACAAAGTATTGGATCGCCTTTCCACCACGAGTTGTTGTGCCCGTACGTCCCAGGTTGTTCGGAAGCATCCAAAGACAGGAAGAAATTCCTTGCTGCGGGGATGTCATGGTTGATCATCAACAATGGGCCAAGGCGATGTCTCCGTGCGCCGTTCTGTCGACAAAGGAGGAAGACCGGCGCCGAAGCGTCTCGTTTCCTAGCCGACGGCGGCGGATCGGATGCCTCCTTGTTCACCCGAACCATTGCCCACTGGTCGTCTTGATAGGTCTCCCTGTTGGCCGGGCCGAAGAACGGGAGGCTGGTGTCGGTGCTGATTACACCGCTCTCCTGGGGTGTGGCGCCTCTAGTATCAGCGGCGCTCGTGGACTCGAGTAGGGCTCTGTTCAAGTCTTCGTCGGCTTGCTGCTGCGTCGTTGGCGCACCTAGTCCAGCGTCAGTCTCCTAGGCCGGGCATTCTGCTGTTGAGCGGGATGACAGGGGGAGTTGGGAATGTATAATATCAAAACCAGGCATGATATATCAGTACCAACTGTGTAGTTTGTCGTCCAATCTATCATCTTACCCAAAGGTGATCTGTTCTGCGCTCTTGAGGGTGGTCGCGAAGGCGCGGCAAGGCCACCACTCTGGTCCCATGCATTGGCAGTGGGATCGTACTGGTCGGGCCCTTGGACTTGGAAGCCTAGAACAGCAGGGAAATCAGCGCCATGGCAGAACAACATGTTGACTAGTACGCAACGCACTTGGCAAGCTCGAACCGTCTCGGTCCGCCATGAATTGCGCTTCATCCCATGAGAATTTGGACCTGAACTTCTGCAGGTCAGCACTTTGTTTCCACCTGTTACTCGGAAGGCTCGTTCGTAGGAGGATATATCTGTACAGTATCTTGGTCCTCGAAGTACTCGTTGACCACCTGTCCTATGTTGTTGTTGTGGGCCTGCGAAAGACAGAATTCAGTCAGTTGCGGGAGGAAGATTGCGCGTCGTAGAGCAAACTCGTGCTGACCTTGAGAGCTCTGGAGAACATCTGCCTGTCTCTGGTCTCAAATACATCCAGCATTTCGCAGACAGCGTTGATTTCATCCTCAGTGGGTTCCGCCATGGCTGCTGTCCGGTGTCTGGTGTACACCGGCGGTCTCGACCTTGAGTGTCAAGAGGTTGTTGACAGGAAAGATGGTGGGGCTGGTTTGGGGTCTTTTGCAGATTCGGGCATGTGTTGTGTTCCATGCAAGCTGGAAGCTCAGAAGTCTCGGAATGGGGACAGGTTGAAGGAGGGGCAGAGAGGTCGTCCAGAGGGCTTGGGCAAGACGTCGATGGTTCGGGCCGCCCACGGAGTAGTTCCTGCTTGGACCCTCCCCAACAGCCAGAATAGTGCTCGTGGTGCGTTCCCAGGCGTGGGATCTTGAATTGGGTGGGATAAGATGCGCACAGGGCAAATAACTGTATCAGATGAGCTCACTCGGAATGAAGTCTCCTCCCCGCCGCGTCAGAGCAAAGTGGGAGGTTGTGAAGGTGCTAATAAGATAGAGAAGGTGCTGTCAGACAGCAAAATGCAGCTACGTAAGAGTCCTGGCACTGCCCCCGGCACGCCCAAAGCTAGCTAACTGGCCCTAGTTGCTTCCTCCGGGGAACCCCTGTTCCGCAGTAAACACCAAATCTTCAGCAACGAGCATGCTGCAAGGCGATGCTCACGTTTTCTTGCAGCGCTTGTTATTATGTTTGTGCATCCTGTTTTCTACATTCTTATCAGTCTCACATGCCATTGTGTCACGGCCAGAAGTTACAGCAAATCTTTATATCCCTGTCTATCTCAAAAAGATGAATCTGGCTCCCAGTAAGCGCAGTAAATGCTTTCTGCCCCACGCCACCACTGGTTGACCGTGGATTATGGTTCCAATAACCGGCTGCGCCCTCTGATGCAGCCTTGTTCCAGTATATTTGGTACTGTGTGGGGCAATGCAGCCCTTCCATATTATCTTCCTCCGCCCTGGCGCCTTTTGTCTTCTGGCCCCAGATCAAACGGGGCGATCCACACGGCCAGCCCTTGACATGGGCTCCGTGAGCCAGAAACCTTGTCTGATAAGAGTTCGGGACGGTGCTGCCCATGCTGGCCCCTTGTGTGATTCCTAAACGCCAGCCAAGTCGTAAAAGCGCGCTATGCAGGTAATTTGAGTGCTTGGTGCCGGCTGAGACTCGCCACGCGAGAAGGGCCTCCTACGGGCTACCGAGGCGTGAGTGACCTCGGCGGAACTTGTAGAATGAGAGGTCCAATGCAAGGCGACAGATGATGGCTTGCCATGCCTAGACATCATCCTCGTCATCTTCTGCATCCTCCATGTCGTCGTCGGAGCCGCTGGCCTCCCAGTCGAATTCCTCCTCGCTCTCGTTCAGCCAGTCATCGTCCGTGGCCTTTGGTGGAGGAGCTTCTGGCTCGAGTGTGGTCGGTATGACGAAGTCGTCGGGGATGTCCTTCTGCGAGTCGCCCACCGTCTTCCGAGCTTTCTCGTTGTAGGCTCTCCTGTTGTCTCGGTACATGACACCAGCGTCGACATTGGCCGGAGAGTTTATCTCGGGGTCGTCGAGGAGAAGCAGGATGGATCGTAGGACGGATTCAGCCCCCTGCAGCGGGGACCATCGCTCGGTGGCGCTCTCGCCCGACATGAGGTCCTCCCCCGGCTTGTGCAGGATGGAGATACAGAGCTGCCCGTCGGGATAGATGTTGGGGTGGAAGATGGGCCTCAGGAAACGGAACTTGGGTGGCGAGTAGGGGTAGTCGTGGGGGAAGACCAGCTCAGCCTGGATCAAGTTAGCACCGGACCAAAACATTTGCGTCCAAGTTCCACCGACCTTTAGGTAACCGCCGTTGAATGCGCTCTCGGGGTTGACCACCATCAGGGCAACCTGCCAGCGGAAGATGTTTGTCTCGTCGGCCTGCGCGATGCTGTCAGCTGTGTGCCACCTGGCCCAGGAACCGTCCTTGCACATACGTCGACCCGGACCCATTTCTCCGAGGACACCTGCTTCAGGTCCCCCATGATTCGTTGCTTCGCCGCGGCGGGCGAGGGCCTGTCGGGAGACATGGTTTGATGACTTTGGGTTTTTGACGCGTGAGGGCGCGGGGATGGCGGTGGAGGGGTCGAGGACCGGAAAGAGTAATTGTAGAAGGCGAGACTTGTCAGATCGGCACTGACGGAGGGTTTGTCAGGTCAGACAGGGTTGGCTGTCCGGTATGGCCTTGGTGGGCGAGGGAGTCGGGGGGGGGTTGACTCGAGAGGACTCGTGACGAAATATGGGGGTGGGAGTCAGTAGAAGCGCCCAGTCGAGGGAAGACAATAGGGTAGGGTGTCTCGGAGGGGCGTGAATGGTGGGCTGGTGTTGTGGCGAAACAAGGTGGATGAGATGCAGTAGAAGGTGGAGAAGTTGGGAGGGTTGCCGTGCGGCGAGAAGGGGAGGGTATGGAAAAACGGGAATTGTGAAGAATAAAGAGAAGAGGTGGTGGTTTAGGAAAGTTGGAAGCAGCAGGCGCCGGTGCAGACAGGCGCAGGGCAGGAAGGGGCCGCGCCCGGCGCATCTCGAAGGCCGGGTGGCAGTCGGGCCTAAGCGCGATAAGCCCCCACTAGACAGGCCAACAATAATAGATGAGACGAGGTGTTGACTGCATAATGGAAGAGGAATCAGCAGGGGTGAGACGGTTCCCAGAGGCACATGATGTTCAGTACGGAGGTATCCAGAGCTGGCATAGAGTACCAGCCGGCAATGAGCAACCCTCTTCCCCTCTTTCATCCTGTTCGCGAAACACCAACCCACACACCTCGCAAGCAGGCAAGATGACGACTGTCCCGTCCCTGCCCCATTGTTGGTGAGTGGGGCGTCCCTGATTTCAAATGAGACCAGACCAGACAGCCCAGACCAGACCAGACCATACCCTCACCGTCACCGTCCTCAGGGTCATCTGACTCAGCATCAGAGCCTCTAAAAATCCTACTGCACAACAGGAGTTGCCACCAAAACCCGTAAACCAGACCTTGTGGTCAATATACAATGAGCGCCTGTCTGGAACACCGCACTTGGCCTGCATGTCTCGCACGCAAGCAACCTGGTTATCGCTAGCGCCGGTCTGAGAGCGACAACCGGAACGGACTGGCCAGGAGATACTCCGTACGGAGTAGACTGGCTGCGGCCGGTGCCGAAAGAAAGCCGATGCCCGTTAACCACATCCAATTCAGCGGGTCTAGTGTACACTAGAATGCGGCCCCCCTTCTAGTCCTCCTATTGTTCATTATTACAGTGTGAATCAGAGATGAGCTGATGAGATGACACCCTGCGGGACTGCGGGACTTGTATGCAATGGGGTGGAGGAACCACATGCAGCCTGGCAGCCTCTACACAGCAGGCCAATCTGCTGGTCTGTTATTTGGCATCGTGTCTTGGTTGAATCTTGTTTCGCATTGGATACCGGTGCACTGGGCAAACCTCTGGAATCCCTGCGAGCCGTCAGGAAGGCGCGTCATCCCGGTCTACCGCGTCACAAAAAGGACGGGAAGGAGCAAGCCATGTGAACCGGTAGTACACGGTATGCTTTCTATTCGGGTTCCTGCTCGGGCACGCGACCTCGACTCCAAGCACTATCAAGTCAGCTGCACTCATCCATCCCGCTGCTTTGTACCCGCCCCGACCATTTATCTCACTGCCGAACCCGTCAGCCCGCTACAACTTGACCTCCCCCTAGTCTCCCTTTTGCTTACTACCTAGCTACTTACTCATGTCTTGTTCGAAATATGACCTTCCTTTTTGCCTGGGTGTGCGAGCTTTTACAAAGCCTTGAAAACGATCTCAAGCGCCGCCGGGGCAGGCGAGGAGAACACGCCATCGTCGACGACTGGTTTGCGCGATACCGCCAGGAGCTGGACGATGAGTGCACTGACACGTGTGCTCTGTTGTCCACATTGCTCCCTGAGAGGCGCACAGATCGGGTATTCGGCATCAAGGAAAAGACTCTCCAACTCAAGATTGCTCGGGCCTGTAGACTCGGCCACTCGAGGGTCAAGGACTTGAGCAGATGGACGGTCCCTGGGTCAAATCTTGACCTTGCCGAGTGCGCAGAGGCGATCCTCGAGCAAACTCCAAACGTGCGGAATCCCGCCGTCACGGTCGAAGAGATCGATGCTCTCCTCCATGCCTTGGCAGCCAAAAACTCGTTCAGTGCCCCGTCGGTGAGGGCTTCGGCCAAGCCGTTCACCGAGGTCCCCGGTTCGGAGCAGGATGGGCCTCTTGAAGCATTGTTGCGCAGGCTTACCGCAAGAGAGATAAAATGGGCCACGAGGTTAATACTCAAAAGCTTCCTGCCGGTCATTGTCCCGGAAGGTCCGGTGTATGCTCGATGCCATCGCCTCCTGCCTACCATTATGAAAGTACACGACGACTTTACCGTTGCAACTCGGTTACTGGAGCAGGAGCGCAGCCGTGTTACCTTTGGAGATATTGAAGTCGAAGACCTACCGAGACTTCTCAAACCCCAGATTGGCGTCAAAGTCGGCCGTCCAACATGGCTCAAAGGCCGGAGCATAAAGCATTGTCTGGAGATGGGCAAGGGCTTCATGAGTGTCGAGGAAAAGATGGACGGGGAATATTGCCAAATCCACGTTGACCTCTCCAAGGGCTCGAACTGCATACAAATATTCTCCAAGAGTGGAAAGGACAGCACCCAAGATAAGAAAAAGCTGCACAGTGCCATCAAAAGTTCTTTGGGGCTGGGCACTCCCTCCTGCAAGATCAAACACTGCTGTATTCTTGAAGGTGAAGTTGTCGTGTGGAGCGACAGGGAGCAGAGGATCCTAAGTTTTGATAAACTACGGAAGCATATTAGCAGATCAGGAAGATTTATCGGCACCGAGGAGGACAGTCAGGCCCACAACTGGGAGCACCTGATGATCGTCTATTACGATATCCTGCGAGTGGACGACGAGTCGCTTCTCAACGTTCGGCACTCCGCAAGGTTTTCCCGGCTCTCCAAGTTGGTGCAGTGTCGGACTGGGCGGGCGGCACTCGTCCAGAGGCAGGTCGTCAATTTTTCCTCACAGGTCGCTGCGGAAGACCTTAAAGCTGCCTTTGCCTCTTCGATCGTTAAGCGGGAGGAAGGTCTTGTGCTCAAGCCTGACGAGCCTTACTTCAGCTTCGGCCGCAGCAGGCGGAGGTATGCGTCCTGCTGTGTGAAGCTCAAAAAGGGATACATCAAGGGGATGGGGGAGGTTGGCGACCTAGCTGTGGTGAGCGGCCGCTACTGCCCTACCAGAGCCAAGATGCTGAAAATTCCGACGGTCAAATACACCCATTTTTATCTTGGTTGCCCCACGAACAAAGAGGCTGTCGAACGTTGGGACGCTAGGCCTGAGTTCACAATAGTGAACGAGGTCGAGGCCAGCGCTACGATCATGGACACCTTGCGGAGGACATGGCTCATGGAGACGGTACCCTCAGACGATGACAAGGCACCGATACTCAACGTACCAGCCGGTATTTCTCAAGGTAGAAAGATCACCACGGTCTTTACGGAGCCGGCAGTCTTCGAGATGACTTGCTTCTCCTTCCACAAGGAATCCAACACGGGGTTTTGGAGCCTTCGATTCCCCTACGTATCAAAGATTCACTCTGACAGGACCTTCAAGGATTGTCTTAGCTTCCAAGAGCTACAAGCACTCGCAGAGGAAGAGGTGAATTGTCCAGAGAGGGAAGATAGCCAAGAATTGACTCGATGGATTGAAGCCTTGGAGAGAGCCGAACCAAACAGGCGGGAGGCGGCTTTGCGAGAAAGCCAGTGGTCGGAGACGACGGCGAGCACAACAGATTCTCAGACCAGAACGCCGCAACGCGACGTCGAACAGTCTCCAGTCAGACCAGCTCAGACCAGAGACATCGCTGCTGTCGAGGCTGGGCTGCCGACGCCTCCCACATCGTCCGCTGTCCGAGAGGGCTCCAGCTCGGCGGAGACACGGCCCAGTCGCCAGTCACCTCGCAAGAGACACATTGAACCACTATCAGGCTCACCGCGACCAGTCAAATCTAGGAGAAAAGAGCCAGACGTCATCGACCTGACATCTCCAACACTGTCTAACAGCGAGCGCAGCGAGCGCCAGCCGCTCAAGGACATCACGTCTGCTCCATCATCCCAAGTCAACATCTCCACACCGGGTGGTGCGATAGAGCGTGGATCAAAAGACGTCACCAGCCCTAAGCTTCCTCAAGCAACAGCTCCGACAGCGTCTCACCAAAGCCCTATCCGAGATCAGCGGTCTCCGGTCGCGTCGTGCGGGTATGCAGGGGGTTTCTGCGCCTTGGCGAACGCCCACGTGCTTCTCTCACCCTGCATCGCCAACATGCCCCTGCTCACGGAGGACCTCCTACCGGCCCATGGGGTGAGCAGCGTCTTCACCAACATCCCGTCGTGGGTAGCTTCCCACCAGGCGGCCCCGGCCGCCGACGCCACCAGGAGGAGACCCCGGCGGATCGTGCTCGTGGAACGCCACCGCAGCGAGGCCACGGGCGCATTCCTGCGGGAGCTCGAGGCCAGGCCGTCGCGCAGGCGTGGTGGGCGGGCGGAAGTTGTCCTTGCGTATGACTGGCGGCTCTTGGAGGCGATCACGCAGGAGGAAAGGAGGCATCAGAGGGGCGGTGGTGGTGGTACGAGGCAGACGCGGAGGACGGGGGCGAACGTGGAAGAGGTTTGGAGGAGGTATTATTTTGGGTGCATTGATGGGAACAGGGATGGATAGAATTGGGAGCGGGAGTTATCTACATCTGGAGGGGGTTTGGGAAGCATAAGCATGGGTTAGACATGGGCATTTGCATTTCCTCGCAAGAGGATAGGGACGTGCCTGGCGATGATTTTATTAGCATGGGTGGGCATAGCATATTGATATCCACGGGACTGATGAACAGAACATAGAATGGAGAGTGCTTGGGACAGTCTAGAATGATCAGTGCTCACGCGGTCGACTATTCATTCCCTTGCGAAACTTGCGGAATGATTTATCCTACATGATGTTGTCCTAATGGGAGTTGTCAAGGAATTTCCCATAGGAAAGGCTCTCATAAGGATGTCCTACATAATATCCTCCTGCTTACCGAGATGCGGGTTTATGAGGGCACACTTGCCATGAGAGTTCGTCACCCGCTGGAAGCATGTCCGCATCTCGACTTTCAGAATAGGGGGCGCACTGGGCCTCTGTAGGTGCGGGCCCAATACTTGTTCAGCAACGTGTATCATTTCTCCACATATTCTAGAGCAGTCTCACGATCTATTGCTTGTCCTTGTCATACATCTGCAGGTAGGACGCCTGCAGCCTCATCTGCAGATGCTCATCAGCGGTGATGGCCTTCCTCTCCACATCCGGGTTCGCCCCGCGCGCCGCCCACTCCGCGCCGTTGGTGGGCACATGGGCCTTGACCCGCTCACTCGGCACCGGCTCGAGCGTCGTGGACCCGATGGGGTGGCAGAAGAACGCGATGCTGTACCGCGGTTCGGAGTCGGACTCCCCGGCCAGCAGGCCCCCGCTGGAGAACATGACGCGGTGCACCGTCGACCGCAGCAGCCCGTTGGTCCAGTAGCTCAGAAGGTCGCCGATGTTGACGAGGACGGGCGGGCTGGGGTCGTCCTCCGTGCCCGGGGGGCTGACCGGCACGGGGGCCCACGAGCCGTCGGGCAGGTTGATCTCCAGGCCGGCCTGGCCGCGCAGGCGGAAGAGGAGGGTGATGCTGCCGTAGTCTGAATGGGCGCCCGCGCGGACATCCTCGGCGCCCTCGACGTCCTCGCCAAGGGACTTGGCCGGCGGGTAGTAGAGGAAGCGGAGGATGTTGCCGCTGGGCCCGCCCTCGCGCAGGTGGCGGTCGCGGAAGAAGGTGGGCGGTTGGACCTCTAGACCGATCCCCAGGAGGTGGTTTAGCCTCAGGGAGAGGTTGTAGCAGAGGTTAACTGCAGTGGGTTAGCTGTGGTGATGTGGCAAAAGGTGGGGGGGGGGGCAAGGAAGGCAGACTCCAGATGTCGGCTTACAGAAGTCGCTGTATTGGCTCTCGTACTGAGCCACGCTGTCTGGAATAGGCTGCTGGGCCTTTCCGTTCTCAAATGTGCCGAAATTGAAGGCCCTGGAATCGGTGGGCCTTTTTGTCAGTTACTGATGCCTACTGCGGTAGCACTTGGTGCCTCGTGATGGCCTCTTACTCCTTTAGATCCCCGACCTAGAGTTCGTTAGCTTAGGCTCCCACAGCTCTGTCAGGGGAGAGCCTCGATACATACCTTCTGGTTCTTGGGATCCAGCGTCTCATACTTGATACCACCCCAGCCGCGGTTGTTCTTCTGGATGGTGCATTTTACCTTCTCTTCCAGAGGGGCCTCGAATATCTTCTTACCCTACAAGATTCACCTGTTGGCGGGCTGGCGGTGATAAGTCAGGGTCAAGCTATGGACCTACCAGGTCAAAAGCACGATCTACGGCACCTGGTGGAAAATGGCCACCTGTGTTCCTGATGTAGACGAACCCGTGCGTTACGGCGGCATCGACCAGCTCCTTGGCCACCTTGAGCTGGGCGTCCTCGCCGGCGGCCGAGATGTCGATGAGAGGTATTTTTGCAGCAGATGCCATGTTGCAAGCACTCGAGTTGAGTGACCAAATGTGCTAGAGTGAGCTACACAGTAGTCGCAAGAAATACGAGAAAGAAACGTTCGAGATCCAGACGTGATGATGCCGGTTTGGTGGGGTTTGAGATAGCCTTGAAGAAAGATAACATTTGAAAGCGGGTGTACGACATCAGATTACTACCGCATTATGTACACGGCTCCGTCTCCTGAAGTACGAGCAATGTTCAGTCCAACCTCACAGTATGAAAGTTCACCTGGGTAAACATGCTGATTGTGCAGATTAGCTACGTCCTGAGATGTTGCAGCATCATTTCCATGGTTGGTATAGAGATGCCGCATTCTGAGAGTTGTGATTGTTTGAGCATTGGTTTTCAAGGCACAGTACACGGAGCACTCCGCAGACCTACTCCGTACAAGTCGGTGCCTAGGTACCTACATACTAAGTAGGTACTTAAGTGCATGGACCTGCTTACGTATGCACTGCACGGAGCCTGGTCCCTTGCTGTGTAGAAGGTTTAAAAAAAGAGGTGGTGCCATCTTTTAGCAATCCCCTGCAGCAGGCCTGGTCGCAAGCCCAGCAGGCTGGCCGGCAGCTCTGGTGACGATCCAGCCGTGCCATCCAATTTAGAGCCATCCAAGTTCGCGACGCGCCCCCGGCTGGGCTGCAGTTCCATAACGAGAATGGAATGCACCACCAGCTCCAAGCTCGGGCAACAGCAGCAGCGCCAGCTCTGGATCTGCCAAGAGGCTCCGAGCACAGTCGATGGTTGCCAACCTGTTTACTTTTCCGTCCCGTTTTAATCCACCATCATAACCATCATCATCACCATCACCACCAAACCCAATCCGTCCATCCGTCCATCCAATCCGTTCCAATTCAATCCCTAATCCCTCTCTGCCCCCGTCTCACCCATCCCTCCGTTCATCCACCTCATCTCGCCCATTCCAACCACCATCACTTGCGCACCAGCAGCTTCACATCGTGCTGCATCGCGGTCTGTTTCCGGGAGTACAGGCACCTGAGTACACACACATCATCTCTCCCTCGGTACTGCAGCTTGCACTGCACTGCACTGCACTACACTGCACCGCCATCGCTCGAATCCCATGCACTTCGTGGCTCTGCGGTGCGTCAAAAGCTGAGCTGACCGGGCGGGCGGGCAAGCTGATTGTTGTCTCGCCTCGCATCCCTTCCTCCTGGCGGAACCACCACTCATTCGTCTTACTGTGCGTGCCGCAAACGCCAACTCGGCTGCGCGACTCACAAGCAGCCAACGCACCCCGTCAGATCCTGCTGCAGTCAACCACACCCAACCAACACCCCGTCCTAGCGCCACGAGGCGCAACTCATTCCCTTCCCTTTGTCACGATGGCCGCCTCCCCAACCTCTAGGGCGGCCACGCCTGACCTCGAGCCCCAAAGCTCCCCTCCCGCACACCTCGGCCGCTACGAGAGGTCTTTCATGACAAACGTCACCGAGGACGAGGACCGCTCCAAGATGGGCACCCCCGAGCCTGGCACCCGCCGTCGAGGCAGAAACGCCGCCAACAGCCAGCCCTCCATCGGCAAGGTCAGGCATCTCAAAAAGGACGATGGCGAGCCTCTGTGGCGAGTCGACATCCAGCATGACTTCCTCAAGGCCGTCTTCGACAACGAGAAGGCCGTCTTCACCAACAGCTGGGAGCCCAACAAGCCCAAGCAATGCTTCGCCGACCTCTACATCGATACAATGTCAAGAAGCTCAAAGACCAGCAAGGTCCTGCGCGACAAACTGCTTAGCGATCGGGAGGCCGCAAAGGGCATGGCCATGGTCTGTCTGCTTGTCAACATCGGCCGCATGAACACCACTCTGAACTGTACGTGTCTGACCCGACCGCCAACCCCCCCCCCCCCCCCCCAACCTTCTCTCCCAAGCATGCTACTGTGACATGTGTGCCCGTGGCTGACACTGCTGTGCTCTACAGTTTTCCCAGAGATGCGAGCTCAACTAAGAACATACCATGCCATTCCATCACTTCAAGCACGACAAGACCCGAACTCGTACAAGCAGCTACAGGATGCCCCCCGGCTCAAGTCAATTTTGAAGGGCGGCTCAGAAGATCGCACCGAGCCATCCGCCCTGGAGGCCATCAAGGCCTCACCTGTCCCCAGGACCAACCCCGTCAATCTGCTGTTTGTGATCTGTGCCTCAGCTGCCAAGATTGCTGAGTTGCACTTCCCCCCTGGTGGCGAGTTCCACGATCTCATCATGAAGACGGATACCAGCAGCGCTTCGAGAGCCCGTGCTTTCTTGTGGATCATGTGGTTCTACTTGGAGTCTGACTTCACCGAAGAGGGCTGCATGGAGAACCCCTTCGGAGAGGGAGTTGACTACGGTGTGGACGTCGCGAATCAAGGCGTCCCCAGGCTGGAGCAGCTGTCGCGGGCCCAGGAGGAGAACGAAAACGTTGATACACAAGAGGAGCTGGATTTCGGGCTCCAGAAGCAGGCCATGAGGAAGAAGATCATCGAGGCAGACCAACAGTATGCAATCGAGTCCAATACCAAACGTGGAGCTGCTAGGGCACGGATGTTCCCCGCCGGGGAAGAAGGCTCAACCATGGGCATCCTGCCCCGGATCCGGCCCTCGAAGCACGAGTCGGATATGGACAGCGTCCGCTCGACCCCTCCGCCGCGGGGACCTGGTCGCCACAAGGATGGCATCGGCTCCGGCCGTCGGGGTGGCGCGCCTCTCAAGTACCAGATATTTGAAGGGTCCTCCCCGGGCGGACCGCAGATGATCGAGGGCATAGTGCCCCGAAAGCCTAGACCGCCGACTGCACACCAGATCGCTGTGGAACGCAACAGGTCCCAACGCGTTGAGCACATTCTCGACCGCGGCATCAGGAAGCGTCATAAGAAGTCGCGCCGTCTCCGCAAGACGGATGGTGCCATCATTCGAGCTGCAAAGCGCGTGCGCCAGATGGACGATCCGTTCGAGGACAGTGAGGGGGACGAGAACGTGAGCGCAATGAAGCACCACTTGCTGGTTGGCCCCTCGGCCTTTGCTCCCGGTGTCGACCCTGTCACGGCAAGGAAGACTAGTTTTCGGGAACGAGGTCTGGGTGGCCTGGTATCACTGGTCTCGGAGCAAGACGACTTTGGCGAGGAGATGGTGGCATATTCAGCGGCACTGCGCCGGGCGACCCGCCGTCTTGACAGATGGGACCGCCAGACTGGTCCTGACGTAGGACCCGTCGCTCCTATCAAGAGAGCCAGGCCCGAAGCCGCGAACGATGGCAGGGATCCCGACGAGACGGAGGAGGAGCTTGACGCCACAACCTTTAGCCTGGACGGCAGCCTGCTGGCGGCACCAAGGGCCTCGTCGCGGAACAAATCTAACGGCGTGCCCGCCAGCTCAAACGGAGACGTGGCCATGGAGGACGCCGAGGACCTCAACGAAGACGACAAGGAGCTTCTGGGTATTGCGAGTGACCGTGAGGAAGGGGATGGCGAGGGAGATGCCGAAGACGAAGAGCTCGACGACATAGAGCTTACTATGCTCGGTCGGAAGGACGTCTCTGACTCGGAATAGAAGATCTTCTCAGCCAGTCGCGGTGCCCCCCTCCCTGAGGATGTGCCAGATAATGTCCCAGGAGGACTGGCGTTGCAGATGGTTTGGTCACTTGCTCGGCAAGAGACCTAGGAGCCTGCCAATTGTTCAAAAGAGAGGCAGTAAGTGATCCTCCTCGAATTTACGCGGAACGCGGGACGGCATAGTTGTGGCTTGGCCAGGACATGCTGGGGCAGGAAAGCGCATAGATGCAGACTGTACGACTATTTTCACTTTGGGGCTGAAAGAAAGTTCAATGTCTCTGCACCGTCGGTGACGCAAGCGAGGGCCGTGGTCTACGGGGCGGATACCCCATAGGGCTTCGCGTCCATTACGAGAGACATTATTACTTATTCTACAGAAAGATGACAGAAGACTACCGCCGTCTGGTCATAGATCGGTAGATGTATGAAGGTAGACAAAAGAATAATGATGCCTTTTTGGACGAACACCATGTTTCTGGTATGCCGGATGGGTTTGTGGAACTGTGACAATGAAGTAGTGCATGTCACCCTTGACACCGAGGACAATTACCGCTGTCCTACAGTCAGTCTATCATGGCCGAATAATCCAGGTCCGGCCAAGCAAGCCCTTGGTCCTGGCTCTCCGGCAAGTTCGCACGGCGGCCAATCTATCTACTACGTACTGCGAACCATGCCTGGGGAGCGGGCGTACGTACGGAGTACACCGGAGCGCCCGGAACCCAAGGGTGCGGAACCAGGTCCAACAACGGACCCCCCCCCCCCTCTGGTGGGGGCTCGGGTGGGACGCAACTGCCCTTGTCAAACAGCGCGCGCGGCTCGAAAGACAGCGACACGACAAACCCACGTGCGCAGGGAGATGGAGTCGAGCCTCGAGTCGGTGAGAGATTGCGGCAGGTGGGACAAACAATGGCGAAAAGGAGCCCCCCCCCCCAAGCCATCGCTCTCTGTGCTTGCATCACCTTGCACACGTGGGGAGGGGTGCGAGTTATTTGTGGAACAAGAGACATCCACTCCGTCCGAGGGTTGGGAACGGCGTAAGTAGCCAGCGAGCGGCCCGGGCGGGCGAACAGAGGTGACATGCCCCGAGCGTCTCAACCCACAGTTCCCGAGTCGTGCCCGCCTCCCTCCAATTCCGTCCGTTACCCACCACCTCCCTCCAAGTCCGTTACCCAATATAGCAAGAGAAAGTACTGTGTAGTCGTTTGAGGGACCTGGGAATGATAATGTGGCAAATTGTGGGCAGTCCTCACCAAGATCAATATGGGCGCTGCGGAAAGCCCCAAAGTACATAGGAAGTAGAGATATGTACCCGGCGCTGCACTGCGCATGTCACCAATAAACTCCCTGCCATCAGCGCATGCAGAAGACATGCCCTTCCCTCTCCTCCAAGTTGCAAGAGTTCCCAAGTGACGCAGTTGGACACGGCCTTGGGCCTATCTGTGGTTGTATACATCAAGGTGTTTAATGAATCAGCACCCCTGCCAAACACGACAACCATGTGAGGTCTTGGCCAACATTAACATCGCAGCGTAAACCGCGAGGACAGGCAAAGGACAAGTGAATGTCGCTGCAATGAACATGCTGGTGTAATGTAATCGTGCAAATTGTCGCTGCCTCGGCCAACGTTGAACGATTATTGCGGGCCCGGCTTGAGATGGTAACTATGGAAACATTGAACGATAGGCGACGGATCACCCAGCGGTTCAGAGACTCTGGGAAGCTACTCGTGATGTATGCCTGTCTACCTAGGTAGGTACTTAAGTAGTTAAGTAGTTAAGTAAGTTTGGTGTCAGTCTCTAGCCGTGTGATTCTGTGATGTCCTTTCCAATTCTACATAATACACATACTTCAGTCGGTGAACTGAACACTGAAGCCAAATCAAATGTCAAATTCTCTAATATACATGCCCCCCTCATCACACATTTCCTAGTTTTCTTTCTTCATTAGCTAGAAAGATGCATTATCTTTTGTCCTTGTAGGGCAGTTATTGTGGTTCTGGCTTAGTACAGGAACTTGAACAATACAAATAGTCTATCCTTCTTCAGCATCCTCGCCATTACCGCCCAACAGAGATGGGTAACAGGACTTCCAATATAGAGTCCACATCAAACAGGACCCAACGGCGCCAAGGTGTTGTCGCGTCGCTACGACCAAGGGTGACGAATCATCATGCGCCTTCGTACATAAACCCCCGGAAACTGCGCCGAAGGAACCTGCCCAGGTGACATTGGTGTTGGAGCCGCCGCCGCCGCCCAAACCCACAAGCAGGGAAACTGCCGAAGCTGCATTAATAAACTGCCGTAGAAGGCGTAGAAAAGGGACTCCATGACTGCCACCAGAGTCCATGACTTCTTCCTACACGCACTGCCCGCGCCATTGCTCACGCCGTGTCAAGTTCGGACTCTGGGCTCCCGCACGGCGTTTCTTGCTGCCGATGAGTTCGCCATGGCCGCCGGAGCCGACCGTGCGGTGCCGGGTAGTTGGCTCTCGAACCCCAACACGAACGGATGTCACCCAAAGTGTGGTGGAATGAGAGACGCTGGTTGGCTGCAGCACGGGGAATACCGAGTGTCGGAATTGGACGACAAAAGCGCAACCAACCCCGTACCACAGAGCAACCAACCCCGAGGCACGGGAGGATCGTTGATGCGGTCTCACGTCGCGGTGCCGAAGCGGCTGCCTAAGTACCTAGGGCTGCTAGGTACGAAACGGTGTCGAAGGGGGCTTGGTATTCTTTACACGGGCCTTCCCTTTCAGGGAAGGACCACGAGTGCCGGGCTGGTGGACCGTAATTACGACTTAGACGCGAGGTGTGGGAGAGGCTCGAAACCCGGGACGGGCCACGCAACCACCATTCTAAGTTCTGGCCACTGATCCATGTCTGCTGCATTGCCAGAATTGCCCGTGCCAACAGCCCGGCCTGTCTGGGCGTCATCACTCTGGCTTGCGTACATCGAGCCCTGGAGGTTGTTGTTGTTGTTGTCTGTGATGTATTTATCTGCCCATGCCTTCTGCCACTCCCACCACCGGCTGGCCACAGACAGACGCCTGATGAACATGTCCGGGCATGTTGTGATGCCAAGCGCGGACTTGCTAGGGCGGTAGTCATGGATCAGGTTCGGATGACCCGAGCTTGCCCAGATACGGCAATACGTTGTACTGCCGGCCGGTCTGCCTCGTCTGGATCACTGGCAGTTACACTTGCTTGACTTGGAGCGCTTCTCGTCAGCCGGCCCACGCTCTGACACACTGACTAAACAAGGCGGATGTGCCGTGCGAGCCGGGCAGGGCCTTTCTTTTAAACTTTGTGGCATTGCTGGCCGGGACCTCGGGAGAGGACTTCGAGAAGACTTCCCTTGTCGTGGGGCCAAGATGCACTCGCGCTGCTCAGTGGGGACTTGGCTTTTGAACAAGGGTGCATCTGCGGGTGCGAATCACCGGGAAGGGGAAGCCTATCGGGCATGTCAACCTTGGCAAATTGAGTTTGTCCCTCGTGGGGCGTCGCCGCCGCTGTTTCAATCAGCAATCGTCCATCAGCCCTGAACCTTGAAATCGAACCTTGAGAGAGCTTCTTCAGACGACCGTCGAGTGGACGGCTATACTGAGAGACCCCGGATATATGTGCTACATGCAGGAAAAAGAAGAAAAGAAAACCACCCCTCTCGTCCGCACCCACACCGAGAACATGATTGTAGCTAGCTTGAGTGTTCGCCCCGGTGGCCCCAGCATTTGTCGGTCCCGCCTGCCCTGCCTCGTGTACCTTGCCGTATACGTATGCCATGGGCACGCAGCAAGAGGCGTGGGACTTGCTCCTCGGCCCACTAGCCACCTTCTGGATTAAGTGGATTATCAATCCAGCCTGGAAAGGCCGCCCCTTTCACTCAAGTGCTATGGATACTTACTGCTACGCCTTGGGTCGTGACAAATGCGCCACAGAGGAGTCATCCCATCACTGTGAATGTGTTTCCCCCCCTTCACTCTTCCATCCCTAGAATTGTCGCCTGTGTGTTTATTATTGTCCCTGGCAGGATGTCAGGACGCTTTTAATACTCCGTGCCTATTGTGTCTGCTGTGGATACAAGCCAGGTCAACAGACAGAGCATCCCTTTTCACCACCTCAATATCGACCGCAAGTTGCCTGCGTCCCACAATTTGCTATTGCTCTCCCACAACTTGTGACAACTTGTGGTAATCACCAGCAAAAAAAAGCCATCCCAGCCGAACTCCGGCTTTATGTCTTCCTTCTCACCATAAGCAACCCATCCGAGTCCACACAACCCCCCCATCAGGAATTGTGACATCGGCACCGAGACGGCCACAGGTCCAATCACACCAAAGGTAAAACCGTCCCAATCCCGATCCCACATGGTCGGATACCAGAACTGGCTGGTTGCAACGGCATAGGCGGCTAGGGAAGCCTGCCTGACTAGTGCAACGTCCTCGGCCGGTTGACTCGAAGCCGAGCAAACAGGCTAGCCGTGCGGCCAGTATTATGTGTGCCTTTTAAGCCTGCAACTCGGTTGATTGCACTTGTTCTGCACGCCTGCACGCCCGGCGATTACGGCAAGACACAAGGGGGAAGGAGGGAGGGGCGTTCCGGCGGTGGGCTCAACAAACCTCCCCATTCCGGCGGCGCTACGGTTTTCGCTACGGCGGCGCCCAAATTCCCGGGTCATCATCACTCACCCTTCCTTTTTTGATTCATTAATAATATACTGTGTACAAATGGATTTTGCCTTGGGCCAGTCCACATCTGCCTATCTCTCTTCTGACATTGCTTCTTCCAGTGCGCAGTAATTTCACCTCGCCCACGTCGCTCACTCGCTCACCCACGCAGCCACACCACACCCACATGCTATTCCACTCACCCACCCACTCACTCACTCACTCACTCGCTAACTCACCCACTCACTCACATCCTCTCCAACAACCCCGGTTTCCCGGACCCACGGTGAGGCTGGCTTGGCACTTCACGTAGCGCCATAAACAGCCAAGTGGAGAGGAAGGACGGCCGGCCTGGTCCGACTGCATCCTTGCAGTCCAGAACGGACTGGACATGGCGCCATCAAGACAGTCTTCAAGACCGTCCCTGAGGAAGACCTCAAGCGTGGCCAGCTATGACAGGGACATGCAACCAGCAGACCCTCTGGCGAGGGTCACCAGCATGAACTCGGAGAGGGAGAATGTCCAGGAGGAGAAGGAAATCGCCGAGGCTGCAATGCAGGGCCGCAGCGTGGACCGCGACGATGACTATTATGACGATGCCGCCGCCGCAATGGATGACTACCATTCCGAGAGCGACAGCAACAATGAAAAGGAGAAGGCAAAGGCCACCACCGAGACCCGCCAGGAGTTCCACCGCACCAGGAGTTATGCCACAGACGCCAGCGCCACCACCCAGGCCGCAAGCCATCACCTGGCAGACGACAACCAGGCCAAGAAGCCGTGGTACAGGAAGGTCAACCCCCTGAGATGGGGCAAGGTGCCGCCAGTGCCAGGCGAGCGTGAGGTGTCGCGAGAGCACAACGCCGGCTTCTTCAGCCAGCTCTTCTTCGTCTGGCAGGGCGGCCTGATGCAGACCGGCTACAAGAGGCCGCTCCAGCAGAACGATATCTGGACCGTGAACCCGGACCGCAGCGTCATCAAGATGTCCGAGGACCTCAACGCCTCCTTCAAGAGGCGCAGCGCCGCCGGCCAGAAGTACCCGCTGCTGCGCGCCCTGCACGAGGTCTACCACTTTGAGTTCTACCTCAGCGGCGCCTGCCAGCTCTCGTCCACCATCATGCAGGTCATGTCGCCCTTCACCCTGCGCTACCTGATCCAGTTCGCCACCGACGCCTACCTGGCGCAGACCACCGGCAGCCCGGCGCCCAACATCGGCAGGGGGCTGGGTCTGGTCTTTGGCGTCACCGCCATGCAGATCCTCCAGAGTCTGGGGACCAACCACTTCATCTATAGGGGCATGCTCATCGGCGGCATGTCCAGGGCCGCTCTCATCAGCCTGATATACGAGAAGTCCATGGTGGTGTCTGGCCGCGCAAAAGCCGGGGGTAGGTCACTCACCGACAACCCCGAGGCGGAGACGGCCGACGGAAACGAAAAGGCTGGCGGGAAGAAGGGGAAGAAGAGCAAAAAGGACAAGAAACAGGCCGATGCTCAACCCAAGGCCGGTGTCCTAGGAGACGGTATCGGTTGGGGCAACGGCCGGGTGGTCAGTCTGATGAGCGTCGACACTTACCGTATCGACCAGGCCTGCGGTCTCTTCCACCTCATCTGGACGGCACCCCTTTCCTTGCTCATCACGCTCGCCCTTCTGCTCGTCAACCTGACGTACAGCGCCCTCTCCGGTTTCGCCCTGCTGGTCATCGGCATGCCGCTCCTCACCAGGGCCATCAAGAGCCTGTTCCGCCGGCGTATGCTGATCAACAAGGTGACGGACCAGCGCGTGTCCCTGACGCAGGAGATCCTGCAGTCGGTGCGCTTCGTCAAGTTCTTCGGGTGGGAGAGCTCTTTCCTGGGACGTCTGGCCGAGCTGCGCGGCAAGGAGATCGGCATGATCCAGCGGCTCATGTCCCTGCGGAACGCCATCATGGCCGTCTCCCTCTCGCTGCCCATCTTCGCCTCGATGCTGTCCTTCATCACATACACCCTCTCCAACCATGGCCTTGCCCCAGCAAAGGTCTTCTCCTCCCTGGCCCTCTTCAACGGCCTCCGCATGCCCCTCAACCTGCTCCCGCTCGTCATCGGCCAGACCACTGACGCCTGGAACTCGCTCAAGCGTATCGAGGAGTACCTCCTCCTCGAGGAGCAGGCCGACGAGGCCACGTTCAAGGCCGACGCCCCAAACGCCGTTGAGGTGCACGACGCCAGCTTCACCTGGGAGCGCACACCAACGCAGGAGAACGGACCGGGCCCCAAGGGCGGGAAGACACCGGGCGGTGGCAAAAAGGCCCCGGCCCCGACCAAGGAGAAGGGCTCGCCGCAGGCCACTGGTGAGGTGGACGACAACGGCAGCACCCTCGTGGAGGAGCGTGAGCCGTTCAAGCTCCACGACATCGGCTTCGAGGTCGGCCGCAACGAGCTGGTTGCCGTCATCGGCACCGTGGGCAGCGGCAAGACATCGCTGCTTGCCGCGCTGGCTGGTGATATGCGGAGGACGAGCGGTGAGGTCGTGCTGGGTGCTTCGAGGGCCTTTTGCCCGCAGTACGCGTGGATTCAGAACACTGTCAGTATATGCATTTCCCCTCTGCCATCGTGAAGAACTACTTCATGGGTTTCATGCCGGGGGTGATTTCTTCCAGCCCGGATGATATTCCTTTTGCTGTTTTGCTGACCATAACACGAAATAGACTGTGAAGGACAACATTCTGTTCGGGAAGGATTTGGATCGGTCGTGGTACAAGGAGGTCATCAAAGCGTAAGTTTCCTTTCTTAAAAAAAAAGGATTTTACCAAGTGCGTCTCTTGTTGACAGACCCTCAGCTGCGCTTTACAGCCCGACCTGGACATGCTCCCCAACGGTGACGCGACCGAGATTGGTGAGAGAGGAATCACTATCTCGGGCGGCCAGAAGCAGCGGTTGAACATCGCACGCGCAATCTATTTCGACGCCGATATCATCCTCATGGACGACCCGCTCAGTGCAGTTGATGCCCACGTGGGCCGCCACATTTTCGATAATGCGATCCTGGGCCTTCTCAAGGACAAGTGTCGTATCCTAGCGACTCACCAGCTGTGGGTTCTCAACCGTTGTGACCGGATCATCTGGATGGACCAGGGCCGCATCCAGGCCATCGACACCTTTGACAACCTTATGAAGCAGCACGTTGGCTTCCAGCAGCTCATGGAGTCGACGGCGGTGGAGGAGAAGGAGGAGGGCGCCGAGGTGACCCAGATGCCAGATGCCAATGAGGCCAAGGGCAAGAAGACGAAGGGCAAGAGCATGATGCAGGCCGAAGAGCGAGCCGTGGCCAGCGTCCCATGGTCCGTATACGGCGACTACGTCCGCGCGTCGGGGTCGCTGTTTAATGCGTTCCTGATCTTCGCGCTGCTCGTCATCTCGCAGGGCGCCAACATCATGACCAGCCTCTGGCTGTCGTGGTGGACCTCGAACCAGTACAACCTCTCGACGGGGACGTACATTGGCATCTACGCCGGCCTGGGCGCGGTGCAGGCCATGCTGATGTTCGGCTTCATGGTCACCCTCACAATAGTCGGCACATCTGCCTCCAAGACCATGCTGCGCGATGCCATTACGCGGGTCCTCCGCGCCCCCATGTCCTTTTTCGACACCACGCCGCTTGGCCGGATCACGAACCGCTTCTCGAGGGACGTCGACGTCATGGACAACAACCTGTCTGACGCGATGAGGATGTACTTCTTCTCCGTGGCGGCCATCCTGTCGACCTTTGCGCTCATCATCGCCTACTTCCACTACTTCGCCATCGCGCTGGTGCCGCTCTTCTTCCTGTTCCTCTTCGCGACCGGTTACTACCGCAGCTCGGCCCGCGAGGTCAAGCGGTTCGAGTCGGTCTTCCGCTCGACCGTCTTTGCCAAGTTCGGCGAGGGCCTGTCTGGGGTCTCCTCGATCCGGGCGTACGGCCTGAAGGACCGCTTCATCACCGACCTACGCAATGCCATCGATGAGATGAATGCCGCGTACTACCTGACTTTTAGTAATCAGCGCTGGTTGTCGGTGCGTCTCGACGCCATTGGAAATGCACTGGTCTTCACGACTGGTATCCTCGTCGTCACGGAGCGGTTCAACGTGTCGCCGTCCATCGGTGGTCTCGTGCTGTCGTATATACTCGCCATCGTGCAGATGATCCAGTTCACGGTGCGCCAGCTCGCCGAGGTGGAGAACGGCATGAACGCGGTGGAGCGGCTGCGCTACTACGGAACACAGCTGGAGGAGGAGGCGCCGCTGCACACGGTCGAGGTGCGGCCGTCGTGGCCCGAGAAGGGCGAGATCATCTTCGACAACGTCGAGATGTGCTACCGCGAGGGCCTGCCGCTCGTGCTCAAGGGGCTGGACATGCACGTGCGGGGCGGCGAGCGCATCGGCATCGTCGGCCGCACGGGCGCGGGCAAGAGCTCCATCATGAGCACGCTGTTCCGGCTGGTCGAGATCTCGTCCGGGCGCATCACCATCGACGGCGTCGACATCTCCACCATCGGGCTCAACGACCTGCGCCGGCGCCTCGCCATCATCCCGCAGGACCCCACCCTCTTCCGCGGCACCGTCCGCAGCAACCTCGACCCCTTCAACGAGCACGACGACCTCAAGCTGTGGTCGGCCCTGCGGCAGGCGGACCTGGTGCCCAGCGACGGCGGCGGCGGCGGCAACAACAACAACAACAGCCCGGACCGGCCGGCCGCCGACTCGCCGACCACCAAGGACCCGTCGCGGATCCACCTCGACAGCGTGGTGGAGGAGGACGGGCTCAACTTCTCGCTGGGGCAGCGGCAGCTGATGGCGCTGGCGCGGGCGCTCGTGCGCGGCAGCCAGATCATCGTGTGCGACGAGGCGACGAGCTCGGTGGACATGGAGACGGACGACAAGATCCAGGCGACCATGGCGACCGGGTTCCGCGGGAAGACGCTGCTGTGCATCGCGCACCGCCTGCGCACCATCATCGGCTACGACCGCATCTGCGTCATGGACGCCGGCCGCATCGCCGAGCTGGGCCCGCCGCTCGAGCTCTGGGGGATCGAGGGGGGCATCTTCCGCGGCATGTGCGAGCGCAGCGGCATCCGGGTCGAGGACATACGCGCCGCCAGGGAGGGCATCGTCGTGGCTGCTGCTGCTGGGGCCGCCGGGGGGGAGGGCGCCGGTGTGAGGAGCTGGGATGACGAGGCCGGCGGCGGCGGCGGCGGCGAGAAGGCCTGATTTTTTGAGTGAGCTGTGGCATACATACATATATCCCGCAGAACACGTATATTACCTAGTCGTAGTACCTACCCATCATCTTCCAAAGCGGGGCCAAGGGCATGCTTCATTTTCTTGGCTGGCATTGCATGTATGCATGGTCCTAATGTCTTTTTACCTCACCCCTTATCTTGTCGAGTTTTGTCATCGGGCTTGGAAACGCGATACATGAAGCATGGGAGAAAACGATAGATGTCGATGGCGTTACATAGATTCTCTTTGATGAGAATGAATACCATTGGGCATATCTAGATGGTCATGTTAAGTGTGCAAGAACGCAATATGTCGGGGTACGTCGAGTGACGACAGATATATATATATGCCTGTGGTGCTCACAATTGATACCAGCTTGTACTGTTCCGCCCCGTCTGAGTCCATTGCCCCGTACATTAATTACACCACAGCCTGGGATTGCTGCTCCCCGTCGCCTCGGATTCCCGTATCGGTGGTGTGAGGCACCCTATTAACAGATGCGTAGGTACAACAGTTGCATCATTTTTAAACCTTACTTGGTCCGCAACAGTTGTACAGTACGTACTGCTTATAGTAATTTAGGTGTATTCATTATATAATGAAATTTTAATAGGTTTAGAGGAAGTGGTCATAAAGAGGCAGTCATGAAGAAGTACTGACTTTTAAGGTTGAAGATCCTGAAATCTTAAAGTTTATAAGAGCTATTAAGCTATGATATACCTTCTTAAAGTCTACAAGGTTAGAATTATCAACTTTAAATGACAAAGTCCTCGAAAACTAAATTCTATTTCAACTTTACTTGATCTTGAACTAGGAAAATAACTTTTTTTACACCTAAAATGGCTTATCTATTGCGTGGCGCAACTATTGCGCGCCTGCGCAAAGCTTGTGAACTAACTACCGTAGTCGTAAAGGGCGACCGACCGTCCTAGCTCGATATCCTAGGATGGTAGACAGACAGACACATAAACAATGGTCCGACTGTGTCGTGATGACAACGCACACGAGAGAGAGACACCAAACCCCTCCAACTAAAAACCTTGGAAGCCAACGCCAGCACAACTCGTCCGTCCGTCCGTCGCTGTCCGCATGCAGACTGTATGTACAGTATCTTCCCCCCCGGCTTTTGTCCGTGTCACCAACAAAAGACCGTGCGCCAAACCAGTGCAGAATAAGAAGTACACGCCGGTACATTCCCTCACCTTTCCTTTTCGTCGGCCTGTGTAACCAAGCAGGGACACCAAATCGGGGTCGTTACACAAACAGGGGACCATCACTCACGGCAGGCGTCGTTACACCGAGCCAATGGCTCAGATGAATTGCCGTGTGACGCATCTGGCATCTGGCAGGTGTCAAAATCACGTAGCAGCGCCTGCTTTTTTTGACAGGCACCCTGGCTCCCAAGCCACAGCCATTCAAACACCCCCGATTTTTTATTGCTTGTTTTGGGCCAAGTCTGTCAGTCAGTCACCTATAATAAAAGAGCAGTGTTCTAGGTGGACATTGTGGGCAAGTTGATCAGGAGCGTCGGCAGTAATAGTAGAAGGAGAATACTATTATTAGTAGCATAGGTAGTTAGTTGGTTAAAATGCTAGTACTTCAAAGCTGCATACGCAAAACGAGCAACACCGAGCCAAGCCCATGCTCGTTTGGTCCCGTTGAACCCCTGAACGCCGTTCTCAAATGCCAAACAATGCCAGTCAGAAAGCCACTCTTTGCTCTCAAGGGAACAATATGCCTACGCCTTTGCCGGTGGGGGAATGTAAGCATAATTCTTGCAAATACTTGTACCCCGACAGGCCTCTCATAACGTTCCTTTGCCCCGTGAAATGCTCCCGACTCGCCGCGCGTGTTTCCACCTGTGCTGCGGCGTACCTGGAGTTGAAGGGTCTATTCGTCCAAGTACAATGTCTCAACGCTGTCATCCACAGGCAGCTGGTCGTTTTCTTCCCAAGCTGCAGCTGCGCCGCGAGACTCGCCACTGTTTTCCGAAACCTTGGACAACTTCGTCTCCAGGTAGGTGGGCGGGGCGTCCATCTAGAACCGCCCGCTCTGCCGGTATGGGTGGTTGGCGTTATGACCACCCGTCCTCGGTTCAGGCGTCGTCCCCTGCGGTGGGAACATGTCTGGGTTCTCGCCAAGCAGGTCATCTAGGAAGGCGCTCGGCGCCCGGCCGCCCTGTGGTGGTGCGTTCAGGTTGACGCTGCTGGTGCTCATGTTATTCCGGTGCAGTGGTGTCCTCTGGGGCCCGAAACCGGGAGACTCGGGAGGGCTGTGGCTCGACACGGCGCGAGGGTGGCCTCGAGAGTCGGGCCGCAAGTTGGTCATGCTGATGGACTGGCTGTGGCCGTGGCCGTGGCCGTCGACGTTCTGTGGCGGAGCAGAACCCGCGGCGTAGAAACCGGCGGGCAGGAAACGCGAATCCCTGTTGTTGTATGAAGAGTCCCTATAGGACGAGTCCCTGTTTCCGTTGTCGCGATAGACCGAGTCTCGATTGCCAGCGCCCGCGGTCGGGGAGAAGAAGAGGTTGGTTTGCGAAGGTGTTGCTGAGGGGACCGGGCCCCTCGTGGTCCGGCGCACACCTCGTCCAGAGTTGACGTTTTGTGACGAATCCTGGTCGGTGTACTTGTAGAATGGGGCGGGCGGCGCGGGGAAGGCAGTCTTGTCGTTGTTGCCAAGATGCTGGGCCATGGCGGCCTTCTCGACAGAACGGTGAAGCAACCACGCAATGATGGCCCGCCATAGCAGAAGTGCGAGGGCGAAGGCGCCTAGCACAGCGCCAACACAGATGAAGACAGTGCCGTCAGGCAGCGTAGAGACCTGCATGAAGGGGGCATTTTGCGTAGGAGGTACGCTCGGCGCAGGGTACGTAGGGATGGCCGCATCTGCGGCGCCAGAAGGAGTGCTGATGGTGGGCATGTCGGAGTTTACGCCAGGATCACTGGTGGACGTCGACAAGCTTGGCATATCGCTGGTGACAGTGTCGGCCGACGCGGATGTCGACGTCGAAGACTCGCCACCGTTGGCCGATGTCTGGCCTATGGTAGGCATCGCTTCCGTTGCCGTGGCAGTATCATCAGCGGCGGTTGTAGCGTCTGAGGTAGCTGCTGCTGAGGTGGTCTCGTCATCCTGAGCGAAAGTCCCAGCTGCCAGGAATGACAGCACCAAGGTGGACGACAGAAGCAGCGAGCGCCTCAGAGAAAGCCGTGATCTCCTCATCTTGACTGTGCAGCCGGATCCGTCGCAATGAGAGTGGATAAGAAGGAGCGAGGTGGGCAAAGTCGCGCCGATATTCTTTTTTTTCTTCTATCAAACTGGCACAAGCCTCTGTGAGAGACCGGATTACGCGGTCGAGTCTGACGCCGTGTACGGTCGGGATGGGTCTTGGTTGGGCTCGTGTTGCGGCTGTGCTGTGCAAGGCTCGTGACAAGACAAATCAGGGGAGGACGACGTGTTGGTGCGTGTTACTTTTGTGGCCGTGGCGGCGGTGGCGGGAGGACAAAGAAGCAGCCCTGGACGTGTGTAAAGTGGGATGTTGATGACGAACGGGACCAAAAACACCAAGAAATGACAACAGATTCCTCGTCGTCGTCGTCGTTTGTTCAGGGCAAACAAACCCTGTGCTGATGGAATCTGGGGACAGAAGTGGAGAGGGAATAGGGATCCGCAGAGAGGGGACCTCGGCGTGCCAGCAGGAAGGCAGCAGGAAGGAACCACACAGAACCAGGAACAGGATTAGCAGCAGGCACTGGTAAGAGCTGGCGCAGGCGCACTGCGAAAAAAGGGGGGTTTACATTCCATCTTGGGGCGGTACCTTGGTACATGACCCACCCTAGTAGGCACGGCACCACTGGATGTTGTCGGTACGACGCAGTGGACCTGTGGACTCAGCCATCGCGCAACTGGCGCCTCCACTGGCTGGCCGCCCCAAAGGGCTCGTGTCTGTGTGATGCGCCAGATCGAATGACGGCCCAGTCTCTTGGGATCCTCCCCCCTGTCTCGTGTGGTGTATGTACAGCGACGCTACGCAGCCATGCGCCATCGATACACCGTGGTCTGCAGACCGAGGATTGCCTGTCGTGGCGATTGTGTGATGGTCTTCTCGGAAAACCCCCAAGTTGCAGGTCTGAAACCCACGCAACGCCAATGATTGCCTGGAATGCATGCTCCTGGATTGTTGATCGTACACGTTAGTGCACGGCCTTCGTTGTTTTTAAGAAGAAGATTGTGCTGGAGATCATCTGCGGCTAACCAGTGGCTGCAGAAACGCAACTCAAGGTACCCAGGTACGGGGCCGGGGGATCGCCACTACCCCGTAGCTTGTTCTGTGTCGAGCAGCTCTGTACTGTACGCACGGACCATCCACTTCCGCTACGGGCGGGTCCTCGGCAGTGATCCGTTGCCTGCCCAAACTACCGTTGCCGAGACCTGGACGGAATATTTTGTCGGTCGCATACAACAATTCGTCTATCTAATCGGTCACACATCTCGCACCTACACACGACGACAGACCCAGCCATTCTCACATCAGGCAACCTCCACGATGGGCGTCCAAAAACGAACCCGGAAATTCGCTGTCAGTTCTGTTCCCCAAACTCCTCGCCATTTCTCAGCTCCCATAGGACAAGGCTGACCAGATGTGCCCAACAGCAAACCAAGCGAGTTATCGGCAAGCGAGATGACCGATTGAAAGAGAATCGCGAAAAGGCCGACAAGGTCCTCCAAGAGACCAAGAAGAAGGCAACCGCAAATGGCGAGCTCATCCGCGAGATACCCCAGGCGCCGTCTTCCATGTTCTTCCAGCATAACACGGCTCTCGTGTAAGCAACATTCCGGATCCCCATCGGTCGTTTGCTGGGATGTTACAGGAGGCGATTATTTGGGCACTTAGCAGGCGGTTAACATCTTACAGCCCTCCCTACCAGGTCATCGTTGATACCAACTTTCGTAAGTCACCCGGGAGGTATGAGGTTATTTTTGGTTCTGATAACTGACTCCGAATGCTGTAGTATCACACACGGTTTCTCGCGTCAGTACAAGCTTCCAGGATGCACCATATTGATCTTCGCAACAGACTACTGATATGCAATAGAAAATCGAGAGTATGCAGCTTCCGGATACACGCTTTACCTCTTAGCACATTCCCCACCTCAGCCTGTACCACAAACACTTCACGGGCTGCAGGTTTCGAGACAGGCTACTAACACCTTGTGGCCTGCTCGCCCTACTCCCATGAACCAACTTCTTCGGTTCTTTGATGGCTAACTCTGAGCATGTAGTGCTGGAAGGCATGATGGACGCACTCTACGCTGTAGGCATCCCCTTTCCCCTGTCACGGATCCCAATCTTTCATGCTTTCGGATTCGGATTCATATCACCTTGATATCCGGAGCAGGGCTAACGTCACCATTTTATAGAAAGTGGAGGTATTAATCACGAGCTGTGGTGAGTGTTTCTGGACATGTGTACATTCTTAAACCAGAGACCATTATAGTCTGTGGCCAGTCTTTCCGTTTGCTCCTGAATTCTTTGCCGTGCCGTGGCAACTCACCGGCCATTGAACCCCACCCTCTTCTGAACAAAATCACTTCTACAATGCATCGACAGCTGACTCTTGCGATAGTAATGGCCGAGTTGGAAAAGCTTGGGCCCAAGTACCGATTGGCCCTGAGAATCGCCCGCGACGAACGCTTCAAACGCTTGTCCTGTGACGGCGTCCACAGCGGCAACTACGCAGATGACTGCATCGTGGACAGGTGCATGAAGAACCGGATCTACATAGTTGCCACCAACGATCGGGACCTGAAACGCAGGCTGCGCAAGATCCCCGGAGTTCCCATAATGTCGGTGGGCCGCGGCAAGTATGTCATCGAGAGGCTGCCCGACTCTTTCTCGACGTGAGGTGGGCGTGCTGGAAAAAGATAACATCATGATACCCAAACCCGCCATTGTCACCTGCCGGGAGTTTGGCGACGAGAGCGCGACCAGCACAAGGTGCTCTGTTAGAGGAGGGGGCGAAGTTCCGGTCTACAGATCCAGCCAGGACATGGTCTCGAGGCTTTGGATTTTTGGGACCAGCGGTCACGCCTGGGGGACAACCAAGACTAGGCGGCTGATACGAGAGCTGTGGTCTCGGGGACTGGCTAGGTGAATCCGGACGGCGGGCCTCAAATCTCTCTCTCTTCACGGCCGCGTTCCGTCACGAGAGACAACGAGCGAGAGCCGGCAGGCCCAAATGCAGAGATTATGGACGTATGCTGGCAAGTTGATGTGCCGGTATCAGTTGCACGAGGCATGTCAAAAATTAGCGTTCGAGGGAAAGGCCAGGTCGATCTGTCATGGTCTCTCAACCAGAGCCAACAAGGGCAGAAGTGCAGATACCCTCGCCGTAATGAAATTAATATTCACATACCAGTGGTAGAATGTGAGCAGCTCTCAGACATCAGCCGTGACCCCTTTCAGGCCTGGCCAGCGTATTAGTCATGTGGAACGCAAGGCGAGCGGAGGGCAGAGACGTCGAGACCCGTCCACTTGCAACTAACTACTTAGACACGCACATTAGCATTTCCATCTGACATCTCGCATGGGAGTTTTTATTCTTTTTTTCCTTTTTTCTTGGGCTGTGAAAAAAGAAAGGGAAAAATGTCCCCCAGGATTCCCATTAATTCTATCACTGTAAGTCCGCATCCAACATCATACCAACGAGGAATAGGCCGAGTCGCTACCGGCCTGTAGCTCTGTACTCCACCAACCCCCAGCCTGCTTACATAGATAGCCAGCCGCTGTTGGTCACCCAACCTACATATGTACAAAAATGACCTAACCCCTGAGACGTGAATACGCCGAAACTTCTGGGGGGAGGGTAAAGGGCGCGACATCAGTGAAGCTCTCCGAGGTGCTTCTTCATTTCCAGGGCCTCATGGTTCATTTCCACACTTTGGATGATGGGCACGATGGATAGCAGTGATACCGGCCACGCCAGGCCAGCGGCAGCGGCAGCAACAGCCACGACTGCGGACGCGCCCCAGAAGAGGTCGAGGGTGCTCCTCTCGTGTGCGCCATGCCGGTTTTCAAAGTTGAAGTGCGACAGAGCAGTGTAGGTACCTCCTTCAAATATCATGAGCCGATAACAGTACTTCTTTTCAATTCGACTTGGTCTCAATCTTTCCTTCAATTGCCATAATACACTTCAGGTCCAGATGTCTTGAAGCACCTCATTGTTCGGCTATCTAGCTCACCCGGCGTGTAGACGGCTCTGAAGAGGTGTGGATCGAGTCATCTACACACTTCTCTTACGTGACAGCACATGATCAAAAGTACATTCAGAACACCTCTTAAACATTACTAACCACACCACCCCTCCAGGCCATGCACAAACTGCCTCAAGAAGTCCCGTACGGACCTGTGCAAGTACGCGCCCAAGCCCATCAGGAACAGGCCGCCCAAGGGCATGGCCGCCCGCCTCAAGAGGCTGGAGGGCATGGTCCGCGAGATGCTCGACGAGGACGGCAATGTCCGGGAGCCCTCGTCGGAGCAGCACACGGCGGTGGGCAAGCGAGAAGACGACAGCGTGTGTGGTGATGGTGATGCCGATGCCGGCGACGCCAGCGGCAAACATGCCCCATCGGCCTCGGGTGCCCAGGTCATCCGAGGCCCGGGGGCGAGGGGAGGGACGGCTACTTACGTGGGAGCTACGCATTTCATGGCGATGTTGGGCGACGTAGGTGCCGTCGTCTTGCTTTCCATTCTCGATGCTCCATGGGCCGGGGAATGCGTGCCCAGTCGCGATGTCGTTCCGCGAGAAGTACCGTATCAGGATTGGGGAGGTAAAGAGGGCTGACGCAATGTATGCTTCACAGATCGAGGACCTGAAGAGTTATTTTGACCACGAGGAAGTCGATGAAGAAATGGACGGGGACTCGCCCGAGTACTTTACCGACGGTGACTCGCCCTCGATGCTCATTGGGAGCAGGGCCGCGCCCAAGACGAGACAGGACCTCTTGGACCTATTGCCACCAAAGCACGTCGCCGACCGATTGGTCATGCGATACTTTAATGCGCACTCCGCCTCACAGCGTACGCGAGCCAGTCCCAGCCATCCCCATCTTCCCAGCCGGTCCCGGTCCCCGAGGGGAGTGCTAATGGCAGAGGTTGATAGACATTGTCCACAAGCCGATGTTTAGCAGATGGGTATGCTTCACCTCTTGGGTCTTTTTTCTCTCGAAGAGCGTGTAACCGTGGAGAAAACACAGTCAGAACTGACCAGACCGACAGTACAACGAGTTCTGGGAGGACCCGACCTCGCCCGCAGTAGAGATGGACTTCTTCGCGTTGCTATATATGGTCTTCGCGCTGGCAATCTTCTTCAGCAACTTCATGGCGCCGCACGAGCTAGCCAGCGACAACGTCCCACTGACGCCCATACAGCGCTTCCGCCAGTATCGGGCTGCGGCTGGGTCTGCACTCACATATGCGTCGCGCGACGGCCAGCACGGCTTCTCGTCCCCGGGCCCGCTGACCTGCGCGCCGTTGATTCTGTATGTCGAGGCTGACTTCCTAATCAACCGCACCTCGCATATGAACTGCTACCTGCTGTCGAGCGTGTGCATCCGAGTTATGCTAAAGATGGGCATGCACCGTGACTCGTCCAAGGTCCCCGGGTCAGCACTCTCGCCTTTCGAAGCCGAGATGGGTCGGCGGATGTGGAACTTGGCTATCCAGATCGACCTCATGGTGTCATTCCACCTAGGTTTGCCTAGCAGTAAGTGATGGCCGGAAGTCGGCAGTGGTTGATTCGCTTCTTCCAGGATTGTCTCGACGCTCGACGTGAAGCTTCCAGCAAACAAGTCCGTCCAAGTACATCCAAAATGTGTCATAACGTCAAATTTGACATTTCAGTTGTCCGCACGCTTTTCCGGACGCTTGGCTGACATTATTCCAGTGATTCACGGTATTGAGAGCGACACCCTGCCACCGCGGAATCTTCTGGACGAGGACTTTGACATTGACACCAAGGAATTGCCGCCAGGGAGACCAGAGACGGAGTACACCCACATGACATACCCAACATTCAAAGCTGGAATCTGCAGACTGTTCGGCCTCGTGGCGAGGCAGGCGCACGCGCTCACAGAGCCGACGTACGACGAAGTCATGGATCTAGACAACCAGCTCGCGACCAGATTTGAAGCGATGCCATCATTTATGCAGGTCAAGCCGCTGGAGGAATGTGTGACTGACCCGCCGTCTATGGTGATTCAGCGATTCGGCATTGCGGCGCTCTACCACAAGGCCATCTGCGTATTGCACAGGCGTTACCTGGTAGAGAAGACGCCTGGTAGGGAGCACCACTACTCGAGGCGGAGGTGCTTGCTGGCCGCGCTCGCGCTGCTCGGACATCAGAACTCGGTGTTCGAGGCGACCAAGCCGGGCGGCATGCTTAGCCAGAATGGCTGGTTCGTCTCCAGCCTTGCCATGCACGACCTTTTACTTGCGGCCATGGTTATATACCTTGTCATCCAAAACGATCACTATGCCGAGCCCGGCGGGGAATTCGACTGGACGAAGAAGGACACAGTCTTGCCGAGTAAGAGGCAACTTATGGAAGCGCTCAAACGATCATACCGCATCTGGGCAGAGGTGGCTCTTGCTGCGCCTGAGGTGAGAAAGGCGCCTGAGGTCCTGGCCGTCATGTTTCGCAAGATCGAGAAGAGCCATGCTGCGAAGGGAGAGACGGTCTCGATGCTGGACGAAGACACCAGGCCTCGGGCGTCCGGTCCAACAGGCTATTCCCCGTCCCTGGACAGCTTAAGGATCGACAGCAAGCAGCTTGCCGAGCCTTATGGAACCAAACCCAAGGCCTCGGCCCCCATTGCGAATACCAGGACTGACTATCCCCTCCCGGTGTCGCCTGTTTCTGAACAGCGCACATTCAGCGCGTCGTCCGGGTCCCAACCTCAGTTGAGCAAATATGGTTTCACGAGCGGACCGGTGACAGCTGACCCGACCACGGAAGCCACGTGGGTACCAGAGGCGACAGATGCAATGGACGCAATCGATTGGACCTCATTGGAGACGGCCATTAGGGCCAACGCCGCCTTTGGCCAGTCGTCTGGCACTGAATGGATGGCTGACGATCCCACCTTCGACTACTCCGGCCTCGACAACTTTGCGGATTCTAATTTCATGACCATGAACTACGAGGGACCATAAGGATTGTAATTTCGACACGATGGCACGGTCCTAATTCACTGGCGGAGGTGATTGCCCTGCCAAGAGAGGCCAGCCATGCCTGTGCTGTGGTAATAATTTGAGCCAGCCGCGCGAAGGGGGTAGGCTAGATCCGGTACAAGCCGGTACCATCGCCCTCCCTTTCAATATAGACATTCCAAGGCTCTCGTGTGGTGATGCTCTGGCCCAGTCTGGATCTGGCGGGCCACATGGACAAGCAACGTTAACCCGTAGGATTGAGACGGGAAAATCCTCATATCAGCGCGGCGGCGTGGCCGTTCTCGGACAACCCATGTCGGGCTGCGTGGCCCGTCGAACGCGTCTAGATGCTACTGTAGTAGAGACTTGGCCCAGGGACGCGGTAGGGCAACTGTACGGAGTAGTGCACCTCTGAAATGACATGGCAGGGAGTGGGACAAGTTCTCCAGGCTGGGGAGAAGCTTGTTCGCTGGGGACCTGGCCTTCCCCATGGGGTCGGATGCGATCGAGCAGACGCATCTGTAGTGGAGACAGCTGCGGAGGACACCGGGCGGCCGGGGATTGCATGGTGCGACGCAGTTATCATTTGAGGCCGGCGTGACCTCTGTTCTGTGCTAAAAACACCAAGGAGCGCCGTGGGCTTGTTGTGGAAGCTAACAACGGCGGCCACGGCATTGAACGACAGGGCAAGACCTCCGCGGAGATGCACCGAGCATCAGCAGGGGGCTAGGTCGTATGGGCAGCATAAAGCGCCATCGCCTGTCTCATGGCGGCATAAAGACCCCAAGGCTATTGGAAAGAGCTGGCGGTAGTAGGGTTAGCAGAGGCGGCTTGTACGTAACGGAAAAACCGTGCTTTAGATTTGGCACAGGTGGTCTGCGGGGCAGGGGGGTGGCGGCGGTCCTGGCCGGCCGTCATAGGAGCGTCAGTTGTGTGCCCAGCACCTGCCGAGCGTGGTGATCCGACAAGTTGGGACCCTAGCAGAGGGGATGGGATGTTTAGGGCACGAGTGTCTGACGCGTGCTCCGATACCGAAGTGCAGGACGTCAACATGACATTGATAAGACATTTGGTAGTAGCACCCCGTGGCTGCAGTCAACTGGTCGTCATTGGACCGAGTGACGGGCTAGGCTGCTCCCCAGAGCCTGGTCTGCGGCTTGCTAACAATAAGTCTGGCAGGCGCCAGACTCACCAGTGATGGTGCGAGTACAGTGCATCTGATCAAAGCATGTGTGGGTGTGCGACGGGAGCAGGCGGATAGATAAGTCAACCAGTCATACGGTAGAGGCGATATCGCAACTCTGCTGCGTCAGTAGATTGGCCGGCAATCAAAGCGCAATTGGTTGCGACAGTGTCCAAGGACGAGGTGCTCCGAGAGGGACGGGCCCGAAATGGAATGCGGCGTGCTGTTACTGGTGCCCGTGGCTGCCGTGGTACTTACTGTGTACTGATAAGAGGCAGCAGCAAGCCTGGGGGGCCTGGTGGCCTGGGCACCGGGCGGGATTGGCCATCAGCCTTGCTCCTCTGGGCGGCGCCCTGGGCCCCCCGGGGTGTGTCTGACTCGAGGCAGAGCTCACAAGGCTGATGACACTGCCAGTTGCGAGATGGCCGTGGCCCGGCGCGGGTGCTGACGCGAGCTGCAGGACCGGAAATGGGGGATTCATCTGTCTCCATGAGTCTCCATGAGTCCCCATCGTAAGCCGCAGGCGCAGGGCAATGTCAAACAAAAAAAGTCCCGTTCAGAAGTCGGGGGGGTAATACATAAGGTAATATGGAGGGGGGGTGAGGGGCAGAGGAGCAGTCTGGTGTGCTTGGTGCATCGAGTAGAAACCCACGCCCCACCTTCTGACTGGGGGAGGGGGTCACTGGGATGGATGTCACTTCCACTCCTGAGCATCATCATTCGCGGGTGCGGGTGCGGGTGCGGCAGGTGCAGAAAGATACAAAGTACATGCACTACCTAGGTACGTGGGCACAAGGATCGCACCTCCCCTTCACAGCACTTGAGCCGCAAAGACAAACCGACAGACTGCCAGACTGACAGACTCCCGTGTTGCCTGCACCTGCACCGCCCCCGAGTCTGGACCTGGACCTGAATCCTGGACCTGAAGCCCCTCCGACATAAACTTTCTGAAGAGGCAGGTCTTTCCGATATGCGACCATCTCAACTGAGCAGTCGTCTTTGAACAACATCATGTGTGTACTGACTGTATTGTACTGTGAATGATCCAACAGAAGGGGAGAGGCATACATGCAGGCCTGCAACCGGTCAGGGAAGAAGGGACTCTCGGCCGCTCGACAGGCCAACAAGGTGCCTTCCACCTATCTATCTCGAGGTATCCGAGTGCCCGTGCCTCCCAACAGGACGGCCAAGCTGCTTCCCTGGAGACTGATGCAGGCGAGCCAGCCAGCCCAGCTAATCGTCTCGAATCTTCCTTCAGTCTCGCGCTGGAGCGAGGAAAATTCTGAATTTTATCACGGTCGCTAAGTCGGTTTGGTTTGGCAAATGCCAGCAGGCCCTGTCCTGTCCGGGCCAACAGTAGGAAACTTTTACCTAATGTCTCGCTCGCACTCACCATGCAAAGCCCGACCTCGCTGTCGAATCGACGAAGCCCATGCCGACCTCGTGCTGCCCTCAGCGCTCCTCCTTCCCCTCCGGCCGTCCGCCACTGCCTCCCTCCCTCGTGTCTTGAGGTGTCCATCCTTGATGTGACACCGACCTGTGTGTGGAGGCCTAAGGGCGACGGCGCTTGATGGAGCGTGAGGTGTTCATGTACATCCTCAGCCTTCCCACAGTTGCACTGCTTGGCGGTACACAGTACCACGGGGCCAGAAAGCATGCTTCTTCTTCTTGTCTCTAGTTGTTGTTGCTGCTGCTGCTGCCGCTGCTGCTGCTACTGTTATTGCTGTGACTTGTTCGTCCTGGCGTATTGACCAGCTCTGTCTGGGCCAGTACCCAGCAGCTGGCGTGCAAGTTGGGGCTGCCTGGTCGGACGTGGGATCCAAGCAGGCTGGTCTGGTGCCTGTGTCTCGTCAACCCATTCGCTCTCGGGCCGACCACAGCTGGAACTTCCATAACACAAGACATAAAAGAGATAAGGAACATGTTCCATTCCTTGCAACCACCCGTAGTACCTCATATGGACCCATCTTGAACTGGATGGGAGAAGTGGAAGGGCGGAAGGACCGAGTGAGACTCTTCTCTCAGACTCTCTCCCTCCTTCTCTCTCTCTCTCTCGCTCTCTCTGTCGTCCCCCCTTGCTGGACCTACTCCATACCGTGTCTACCGAGTACCTCCTAAGCCCCTTCGACTTAGAGCACGTTCCCCCATTGCTTGTCCTCCACCCTGGGCCAGCCTGAGAATCAGACCGCACCGCACCGTACCGCACCACTTTCTGCCGCGGCTCCACGTCTGAAGGTGCCAGCCAACCCAGCCCACCCGGGCCCGACCACCATTGGGGAATTATCGTCGTGACCTCTGACGGGCAGACTTTTCTTTTCTATTTTTTCCTGGTCCTCCTTGCCCTTTCTCCTCCTGCTCCTCGGGTGTACCAGAGGGACATATGCCAACAGAGGAAAACGTCGAGCCACGCCCTACACCGCCATCCTCTCTGCCGTCGCCGTGCCCCTCACACACACGCCCACGCCTTACTCCCACGCCTACTCCCACGCCCACGCCCACGCACTCGCACACGCACACGCTCAGGCTCAGGCTCAGGCTCAGGCCTTTCAAGCTCCGCCACCGGCTCCCGCCCACGTTCCTAAACCTACCTGCCTACCTGCCTACCTAACTACCGCAAACAAGGTTCTTGTACGGAGTAGCCAAACAGCTGTCTCGCCTCTTATCTTTTCGGGTCCCCTTGCCGAGCCTAGGCTTGACTGAGTCTCGTCTGGACGGAAACCAAATCGTGCAACCGCCCCGGCTTCGCCTTCCTGCACGCGACCTGTGACCTTTAACACCCCCCCCCTGCCACCGGCTCCCTGCGCCGTTGAGAATTCCGACTTCACCAAGGCCAGCAGAGGCTGCCTGTCAGAAAACCGATCGATCCTGGGGTCGGCGAACCCTTTCCCCAGATGATATCTCTTCCCACCTTTTTTCCCGTCCACTCACTATTTGAGGCTACCTCCCGAAAACTGCCACTTGTGGTAATTCCCGATTGGGGTTTCAACACAACACTTGCTTCTTAGTTGTTGAGTTGATCTGCCTGGCCACTCCCTGCTCTTTTTACCAAGAGGCAGGACCAAATCGTCCGGAGCAACACCCGCACTTCTTGGTCAACGTCAACAATAATTATCTACATGCGCTGAACCAGGTCGCAACTTGATATTCCGCACAACTCACCCCGGGCCGGGAGATCTACGAGCCTGCACGAGCCCTTGCTCCAATCAGTTGCAGCCATAACCGAGCATACCTGCATCTTGTCTGATATGTGAGTCCGTGGCCGTCGTCCCTTGTCGTGTTTTACTGCGCTCCCTGGGTTTCCTTTGGCTTCGTGTCATGCTACGGGCCTTATCTTGGTATATGCCTGTCGCCTGGAAGTCGCCGCCGGGCTAGGTTGCACGAGGGGCAGAGATTTTCTCTTCTGACCTGATCGCCCGTCCTCCTCAATACTCCTTTTGTTAGTGCAGTGTGACAATTGCCCATTCCCAAGACGGTCCTTGTTCCGCGCGGGGACGCGCTTTACTACCCTGCCCTCGCCCTCTTAATACATGTGTCCCGCCCCTCATTCAGCCATCGCAATCCCGCTAACGCGCCTAAAAGCAGAGTTGGCCTGCAGCCCGGTTGCAGGAGTTGACAAGCCACTCGCACGAACCTACGAGGGACTCTGCAGGGTGTGGGTGACAGCGAGAAGCAGGTAGGGTCACTTTCCGCATCGCACGGGGAAAACAAGACGGGAAAACCTTATCTTTGCTCCTTGCTCCGTCTAGTCCCCTCCTGGGTCCAGTCTGGTGACCTCCGGACGTTCAGACTACACATAAATCGCCCGCTGCCCGTCTCGCGCATACATCCTCGTGGCCCAATTATATTTCTTTTACTGGTATACGCCATCACTACCACGCGCGTTCGCAACTACGACACTCCAAGGCATACAAAATCTCTCACCGCAGCTCTGTCAGTCACTGGCTGCCGGCATCATTTCCACAGACTGAGCCAACCATCTCGGCCTTGTCCCGGGCGCCATTGGCTCGCGGTGGACGGACTGAGTTACGTGGAGGAGTCAGGATCTCGGCACGGCTTCTGTCAGGAATGGCCATTTGCTCAGCAAAATCCGAGATGCCTCACGCGGAATTGCCTCATCGGCCTGCCCAGCAAGCCCCAGCACAGAGCATCCCTATCAGGACGAAGCCGGTTGAGGAGCGGAGACACAAACACTCGAGGTCATCATACTCGGAGGCCGGCTCTTTCATGAACTCGCGAAACAACTCTCTCACCTTCCGTCCCGCCAAGCGCTCCATGCCGTCTCCAAATAAGACCATTGCTATCATCAACGCCGGCGGACGACAGGCCTCGTCTCTCATCAGATATGTCACTGCTGTGGGATACCACGTGAGAGCCCAGATGAGAAATCTTGAGGGCGTCATCGCGACTGAGATCAGGCAAAACCCTCATGTCACCCTGCTGGTAGGCGAGCTCTACACGAGGCAAGGCGCTACTTCGGAAAAGGCAGATGTGACCCAGAGTGGACCCATGTATGGCATAGGCGTAAATCACCAGCTGATCTCGGAGCTCTTCCGAGGGGCACAGCTCGCCTTCATCAACACGACATTCTACGGAGATGAGATCAAGATTGGCGAGGCCCTGGCGGACGCAGCAAGTAGGGCCGGCATCCAGCACTACGTCTATTCCTCGATGCCTGACCATCATACCTACAACGAGAACTGGCCGAGCTTACCACTGTGGGCCCCCAAGCAGAAGGTGGAGGAGTATGTGAAGCAGATCGGCCTGCCGGCCACCTTTGTCTACACGGGCATTTACAACAATAACTTCACCAGCCTGCCATATCCCCTGTTTTGCATGGAGATGCAACCGGACGGGTCCTTCGTCTGGCAGGCGCCATTCCATCCCGACGCCAAACTCCCCTGGCTGGACGCAGAGCATGACGTCGGCCCGGCGATCCTACAGATATTCAAGGATGGCGTGCAAAAGTGGGGCGACAAGCGTATAGCCCTGGCGTACGAGCTCCTGTCTCCGCGTGAAGCTTGCAAGCAGTTCGAGAAGGGCGTGGGCCGACCAGTCCGGTACGTCAGGGGCGAGATCGAGCTCAAGGTCAAGATTCCCGAAGGATACAGGATACAGCTCGAGGCCCTCGAGAAACTGTTTGGCCTGGGTGGCGATGATCCCGCCAAGCAGCCCCCATACTTTGGCGATAGTGTACTCGAGGAGACCTGCCTCCACGACTCTCTCCAGCTGTGGGAAGGGCCCCGAGGCTTGGAAGAGTACGCGCGTGAGATCTTCCCCCTGGAGGAGCATGCCAACGGGCTGAGATGGATGGAGGACGACGTTGAGGACGGGGAAGAAGACCAGGAAGAGGAGGAGTATGAGACGGTCGGATCTCCTGGAAGAGGTGAGAATGGACCAGACGAGGACAGCGAGTCCGAGGATGAAGTACTGGAGATGAAGAGACCTGCAAGAGGTGATCAGGAGTGGCTCGCCTAGGGGATGTCCAGCCGAGACCGAACAGACCCGGGGAAGCAACAAGCTACAGGAGCAGCAGTCTGGCAAGCTCATGCAGCGATGGCGTTTATGACACGAACTCGGCGACGGCCGAGACACGAAGGAGCCCAAGGAGGGCAGAGCGTGGGCGCATTTCACGGAGTTGAAAGGGGCGCATCTGTTGTTGGACGACATCCTGCCGCCGCCGCACACACACACACACACAATGGCGCAGACGTGTTGCATCGTCACTTCCATATCGTACCATACCATCGCGGACGGCGTTTCCAAAAGGCCGCGAAACTGCGGTGTAGCATCTGGTTTTTATCTGGGGCATTTCAAAACACGGTGTCTGAAAACTTGAATTAAATTCTACAACTCAATTTGGGCAATGAGAGGCGTGGGTTCTGGACGGAAAAGGTGATAAAAAAGAAAATGGATAGCAAGTGGCTGCACGGAGGTTTGGTTTGATCTGTCTTGTCTGTCTGTCAGGGAATAGGATGTGTCGGGTATTTCCTGGAGATAACATCCCAGTGGCCACAAGAGGAACAACAGTATAGCACATTGGAGCCTACACCATCTGACGCCCTTCGTTCGGTGTTTGCTTTGAGTTCTGGACAAGAGAGGTCGTCAGCTGTCAACAAAGAACCCTTCCAAGCAGGCAAGCAAGCAAGCAAGCAGTTTTCACATGAAACTACCAAGCAAGGTCCCATTAAAAGGTGTCTCGGCCCCGAGAAACCCAGCAGATGATAATCCCGAGGACAGCCTCGACCTTCCCGATGGGGCAGTACGGGAGAATACGAGCCCGGCTGCCCGGTCCATTGCGTCAGAAATGCCTGCAACCACGGCCGAACTAACGCGCGCTTGATCGCTGTCCCAGCCCCAGGTCAGGTATTGATTTTCACTACCCATCAGGGCATTTCATTCCGGTCTGTAGGCGGTCCACTCGGATTAAAGGCTGGCTGGTTGATGCGGGTGTTGGCGGAGAAGGGGGGGGGTGGTCGAAAATGAGGCTATCACTTGCAGTGAGACAGACAGATGACGGTACTGAGATACTTAAGTACTCCGTACCTACCCGGAGTGGAATATTTTGGTAAGCCCGCCCGGGGGACGGACCCCCACTCACGGGCCGGAGCCGCAGAAGGGGGGGCCGGGCAGTAGCGTCGCGGGAAACATGCCATTCTGCTGTTTCCGATGGGTCAGATTAGGTGCCTTCTTTGCTTTTGCGATCTATTTTTCTGTTTTCGGCGATAGCACTTGTGAGTGGGGTGTGGATAATATGCACTGTGTGTGAGAGCTTTGCCTTATCTGTTTCTCGGGTGCATTTCCGTAGCGTTCCTCTCTGCGGGAGAGGGCCGGTCAGTCTCTCGATCTTCGCTTCTTCTACTATCTCCCTCCTTTTTTTCTCTTTTCATATTGTTATCACCTGGGTGTCATTAAAACAGCTTGATGCCCTCCCTTGCGTTTCTTATGAGTTTTTTGTGATTTTCGCGATGTAGTCTAATCACCTGCCTCGATCCCTGGCGCCGGCCGGGGGTACGACTATAGGCGAGATGAGTGAGGTCGCTCTTGGCCCATTTCGATTCGGATCATATATCATGATTGCAGGGGGTATTCTATCTTTTACATTACATGTCATAGACTGCGTGTTCTATGTACAGAAAGGATGGTGATGCAAGTATATTATAATAGGGGAGGGCGAGCACTCCAACCAAACCAGGGAAAAAAAGAGAGAGATAGACTCCCAAGTCCTCCTCCCTCGCGGCGTCTAAGTCTATATCCATACAGGCTCAGCGCGATAACAGCAGTTCACGACTGAACCATTCAGGGCCAACAGGGTTATCCACGAGTCCCAATCGCGGCTTAAACAAACCCAAGCCACCCTCATCTGCACCACACGACTCGAGACACACAACCACAACAACGCCATCAACCCCCCCCCCCCAAACCCCGGGGCCGCCGCTCAGATCTTGCCGAGGGCCAGGTTCGCAACAATCAGCTTGCCGGTGACCCAGGTGGTGCGCCACAGGGTGGGGAAGTCGAGGGTGCTGCTGAGGCCGTCGGCGAAGCCGAAGAAGAGCATGGGGGGGATCCAGCCGCGGGCGTACTCGAGGGCGAAGCAGCCGGCGTCGGGCATCTTGTACTGTTTCACGGTGCCGCGGCGCAGGTGGTGGACGCTGCCCTGGGGGTAGACCTCGGGCTCGTAGGAGCCCGGGGTGTAGGCGAGCTGGGTGCCGAAGAGGATGTGGAAGTAGTCGTCGGCGGTGTGGCGGCCCGTGTGGCCCTCGGTGCCGATGGGGGTGCCGAAGATGATGAGGTACTCGGTGATGCCTGGTTTGGGGTTGGTTAGTTACCTGGCCTGCCTGCCCTTGCTGTGGTGTGAGGACTGCAGAGACATACTGGCGTGGATGATGTACATGGCGCCCATGGCGCCGCCGGCGTTGTTGAAGATCCACTCTTCGTCGAGGCTGACGTGGTTGGCCAGGGCGGGCTTGCCGTGCAGCTCGGAGACGATGTAGGTGACGACGCTGCGGGTGTCGTTGCCGTGGGCGGCGATGGCGCGCTGGGACAGGTCGTGCAGGTGGTCCTTGTCGAAGATGTAGAAGGACTCGAGGCGCTGCTCCATCAGGTAGACGACGGGGCTCAGCAGGCCGACGAGCGCGGCGAGGAGGAAGAGGAGACGCGCCATGGTTGTCCTGTCGTCTGTCTGTCTGTGTACGGACGGGAGAAAAGATCAGTATCGTGAGAACAAGGACCTCTCGCGCCAGATTAGAATTACCACAGTATATATGAACCCACACCGTCGCGTGTTGTTGAGGTCCTGCGCCGCAGAGAAAAGCAGGCAGTCGAGTTGCAGCGGATAGCTGGGACCCGGATCGAATCATGTTCCCGTGTGGGCCCCCGGCAGCCCGGCAGCCCGGCCTGTCAATTGATTGATCAATTGGATGGGGAGGAACGGCAGGACGGTCAGCAAGGGCCCCTGGGAAGAAACTTTTCTCCCGCTGGCCAGCTTGCCAGCACCCAGGGGTCCTTGTCAGCGGGGCGGGAGTGGGTGCCACACCAGCTCGATACTTTGGACTGCAGGAACATGCCGCTAGTTCACTTTCTACCTGTAGTGTACAATACGGAGTATTCCGTACCTTGACTTTTTTTTGGCCTGCAGATCGACCGTCGCATCGAATCTCGCCCGCCGTGGCCAGCCAACGTCACCGAGCTTAGCTGCCCCGCCAGATTTTGATCACCACCACGACGGCGACGACAATCGACAAGTACCGCCACGACAGCCATGGCTGCGACAACACTTGCAATCCCGGGCCAGCTCCTCGGCCCAGCCTCAAAGTACAAGCCCGGCGCCGGCGTGCACCTGTACGAGTCGAACCTGTACAGCTCCCTCCTCGGCGACGTCACAATCACCCAGCCCGCCTCGCAGCCCTCAGCATCCTCCACGTCCGCCCAGGGGCCCCCGAAGCGCATCTCGAGGATCACCCAGAACCTGCCGTCGCGAGCCGCAGCAGCGGCGGGCCCCTCCGAGCTGCCCACGATATCCGTGTCGCGCGGCACCGCCGGCCAGAAGCAGCGCGAGGTCCTCCCGCAGGTCGGAAACACGGTCCTGTGCCGCGTCACGCGCATCACCCCGCGCCAGGCCGTCGTCGCCATCCTCGTCTGCGGCGACACCGTCCTCGGCGCCGAGTGGCAGGGCGTCATCCGCGTCCAGGACGTCCGCGCCACCGAGAAGGACCGCGTCAAGGTCTACGAGAGCTTCAGGCCTGGTGATATCGTGCGCGCCTCCGTCGTGAGTTTCACTCCTTACCAGTAGCAGGGCAGCCTTTTTTTCGTCGTCGTGAGTAGACACTGATGGGACGGGCCCGTTTACAGATATCCCTCGGTGATCAGGCAAACTACTACCTCTCCACCGCGAGCAACGAGCTCGGCGTCATCATGGCAGTCAGCGAGGCTGGCAATGCCATGTACCCTGTCACGTGGAAGGAGTACAAGGACCCTGAGACTGGCCTGAGCGAGAGCCGAAAGGTCGCGAAGCCCTTCTAAGCAAGTCGTCGCCACCTTTTTAGCATGGGGAAATCCCCCTTGAGAAAGCGATTGGCCGTTCTGTTCTCAGATGAGCAGCGATTTTGGCGTTGACTTGGTCAGTCTGTTGCCGCCCGACCGACCGCCTTGCCAAGATGCCTGGGCCAAATGTATGACAGGCAGGGCAGCAGGCGTCATCGAACTCATCGGGGAATGATTCGAGCTTGCATTCCGCCCCAAAACTCTCTGTGCTCGCGGTGCCAGTGTGAGATTCGGGGCAGCCTACCTTCCAACGCCCGTGTACGGCAGATGCTACAAGCCATCAGATGGCACATCCTCTCCAGGACGGGTAGGATGGAGAGCACCTTGTACTTGAGATACGGCATTCATGTGTCTCTCAGCTGGCAAGTGGCTGAGTATTCCCGAGTGCCCTTGAGCCAAGACGTTGGCAGTCTGGGGCACTACTGGACGAATGTCGAGAAGTCGCGGACATGGCCCATCGGCTGCGAGCCCCAGCTAATGGGCCGAACATATACCCGGAACATACAAATTGTGGAAGATTGGTATATGTTCTAGAAAATAAAAAACTTTTGATTCTAGTGTCTAGCACCTTTCTCAGTCTATGGTGTATATGTCTGTCTAACTACCTCTTGTCTTTGCACATATCTTCGTAACCATCATCACATCCCCATCGATCATAATCCTTCCTCATTTCTGTGACATCACATCCCAGGTCACAGTGATGACCCCAGCGCTCAGCGCCCCGCACTGCTTGAACACGGCGGGGGACACGTCAATGTCCCCATTGCCGCACGACATGCACTTGTCCACGACGGCCGCCTTGATGGTCTTGCCGCCGCACCTGATGGTCGCCGGCTGGGCGCACATGGGCGACGCGTTCGGGTTCGCGTACGTGCCGTACATGCCCTGCGAGATGGCCACGACGAGATCGCTCTCCGTGTGGGTCATGCCACACGAGCCTTGCCCCGGCGTGTAGTACGTCATCTTGCCCGTCTGCGAGCGCCGCTCCATCAGGATGGCGGAGGGGCTTTGGGCCTGGGGCTCCAGGGGGGCGGCGCTCGTGAGGGCCGTGAGGAGGGTGAAGATGGCGGCAGTGGTGGACTTCATTTTGGATTTGGGGTATGAGAAGGTTCTGTGAACACTTTTGTTTTGAAATGAGTGTATATGTTCCACTTGTGGGGTTGTGATATTTGGGTTTTGGAGGGCTTTTCGACGTTGTTTGAGTAGTTGCGAGTGTGTGGGGATCAGACAACTGTCATCTGTGGCTCTCCGGGAGTGATGTCCAAAGCCTGTTGGAGGTGTAATTGTAAATGAAAATCTATCTCTCAAAGATTGACTGATTCTGCTCACTCAAAAATTCTACCACACCCAGGGGCGCAGGGCATATTTATACGTATCTGCTCGGTCCTGTTCCTGCGGGCACGATCGAACTGCCGAAACGAAACAGCGGAACTGAGTTCTATTCTCGCAGCCAACTGGTACCCTACTGCACAATCACAGGCCGTTACTTCAAAATTTTGAATTCTAGACTTCAAGTTTCCGTCATGTCCCCGAACGTCGCGGCCGTGCTGTTTCCCGATTCGGGTTGTTGCCGAGTGGTTTTCTATTTAGACGGTTCTAGCCTCAGGGGCCGCGACGGGCACCACCGTCATAGTTCAGCCTCTAGGCATGTCCTTTCGGTCCGTGGGGGTGTTTCAAGCGACTTCCAGACCTTTTGCTTGTGCTCGCTCACGTACGTAGTAGGGATTTAGTAACGCCATGCCGACGGTACTTCACATGAATACCTACACTTGTCCCTGGTGGTGGTTAGTGTCGGAAGACTTTGAACATCACTTCTCAACGAGGCCTTAGGTCCGTACTCGACAGGAATAGTTCCCATCGAAATCGTTGAGCACGCATTAGATACAAGAGTTATATGCGCTTTCCTTGAATAGAACATCAATTCTGCGTGGTTTCTCCGAGTCGTGCCTGATTTGACCCTCAGACCTCAGCACATGCCAAGATATAATAGTGCGATGAATCTTCAAGACACGTGGGCGCCTTTGACATTCTATTGTACTGCTCAGGGGATTCAGGCTAACTTCTGATACCTTCAACTCATGGTTCGGCCATTTCATCCACAAGCTGGAAGCACGTGTCTTGATTTTGCTTCAACCTTGGAATGTTTCATTGACTAGTGCCGACCGAGATCTCAATGTTGCCAAGCCAAAAGCAGTGTCTGGTACCTGGAAAGCAAGTCGATTCTGCTAGCGGCACAACTTGGACCCCCCCCCCCCCAGTATGGCATACTAGTCGAGTGTTGAACACCGGCGTTGTTAGGCCGTCGTCTCGGCGCCTCTAAATGTGATCCACAATTCACAGTCGTTTCCGGCTCACAAACTCACAGAAGTCCGATCGCTTGCGTAAGCTGGAAGGTTTGGTTTCCAGGGCATCTCGATCTCGTACTGCCATTAGTGTCCAAGAACATAAATCCCTCATGTCTTGGCCTGAAGGTCTTGGCCTGAATATACCGAAGCTAGTCCCAGCTCATCGACATACAGGAGTGCTAGGCTTAGCGAGTGGATAGAGTTGATGTTCAGCAGCAGAATGAACTCTGCGTCTGAATGCCATGTTTCCGGCGCCTGAGAAAAAAAAAACACTTTGTTCAAGCTGTGTCCGCGGCCTGGAGAAGGAGCGGTGGAATGTCGCTTGAAGCGATTGTACTAGCCTACGGGGCCGATCAAATTTCTTGTAAGGTAGGAACAAGGCGGAGGTGATGTTCATCTTGTAAAAGATAAATGTAGTGAATCAAAGGTAGGAATCTCGCACAAACTTGTCTAAATCTTAGTTCAAAAGTTTACAGATGACGCGGCGATCTACATTTCGCCGGGTGCCGGTGCTCCCAAACCTAGATGTGAGACTTTGGTCTGAGTGACGATCGCGAGCTAGACCTCACGAGGGCAGGCTCGACGATAATCTTATACTGTTCTTGCCATTCCTCTTGAATAGAGAAGCGTGAAACTATGTGAGAATTACCTAGAGATCTCGTTATCATAGGTAGTATTGGAAGGCCACTTAAGTACTACCAGGTAGAATGCAACCCTCAAGCTAGAGATGCCACCAGGATCAGTCACGTCTCATACTGTACAACAGCAAGATCATCCTCTAATTTACCCAGTAACCCCACATTACTTTGCATACAAGGAACAGCAAATGAGACTAGTATAAATTCAACATATGAATTCCTAAAGATGCCTAGAAAGATAATTTTCACTCAAGCACCTTACATTCCGAGTTCCATGCAACCTTCGTCAGCCAAGCAGGATAGAAGCCAAGCGATATGAACATAACCAGGGCCACTGGGACGGCATCAAACACATACATAGATACTTCGTTGGACGTGATAGCACCCTTAGGGCTTTGCGCGAACTCAATGAAGTGTACCATGTTTCTCGCCATCAGCAGCACGGTGGCGACGTGCATAGTGGTAAAGTATCACCCCCACCCCTGCAAACGCCCAATACCCAGAGAGACGTCAGTCGGCTCGCGGCACAGCTTACGTCCGGCCTGCTTGTGAGGCTGTATGGGGCAAGACGCCGGACGAGCCGCTGGAGCCGGACCAGGAGAGTTCTGTTTATGGCTGGTTGTACCGGCTGGGTAATGAGTACATTCAATTCCTGCAGCGGCGGGAGCAGATCGCGCCGATGGTGAGCTGCTACTTTGCCTTGCTCCTCAAGCAGTTTGAGGTGTTCTGGTTCATGGCCAGGGACGGGTGGCGAAGCATGTCATACTGGGAATCGACCAGTTCCTGGACGAAGAGCACACGACGTGGATGGAGTTGCCCCAAGGAGCAGATCGGGGTTATTGAGATTACGATCAAGAAGTATACAGAGTCCATGGTGCTGGAATAGCTTCTGTCCCAGTCGAATTCGGCGCTTCTAGGTTGGGGGATAGGCGGTTGATCTTTGTACATGCAAGTGTCATTGGCCAAGCTTCAACGTTGCCAAGGTGTTCGCCAGTTTGTGGAATTGCAATAAATTGATTTGAAACCTTTGCAATGCCACCTTATTCTATATTTGGGCAGCAAGTGCACTGCAGAAATGTTCAGGGCACACCATCTTCTCGTTTGATGAGAAAAACCAATTTGACTATCAATTTTGACGCTGTTGAATTCTTGTATCAATCTTGGCACAGCACGTGCTAAATTGCTGAGAGGTCGACTTTACCAAAGTTTTTGTTCAGCTGTCATGCATGTGTGCTTGGCAATTGCTGGAATGAACGAAATGTTGATAGATTGGTTCAATGTTGTAAGTGTGCATATAAGGATATGCCTCTACTCTGATACTGAATTGAAGACCTCAGGTGGGTTGTGGTTCCATGTGCCCACTGAAAGATTCAAGAGCGTGTCACAGAATCCAGTGCATCATACGGTAGCCAATGCAATATGTAGTGTCAGCTGTATATTCGTGGGTCAGTATGGTGTGCCACATCCGAGTCTTGTCTCATTGGATCAAATCACAGTTGGTTGGTTGATACGCTCATTCTGATCTAAAGTTTGATTGATTGCCGGGTTTTGCAATTGCAACGACTGCAGGTCAAGTGCCACCACCGCATCAATCGAAGTTAAAGGCGATGATCGGTATAAGTGAATTTGGCTGTGAGGAGCTTTCGGCTCATCAAAATTCCCTTCAACAGTGTGTACATTGGCAGTTTCCATACGTGCATTTCCACTCAAAGCAGTGGCATCTCGTTGCTGGCGCGTACCGCGTACTCCGTACATTTGTTCTTGTCACGACCAGACGAATATTACCCTGAAGAGACAACACAGTTTGACTTGCGGCCTAACTACCGCCTTCGCCACTCGGTTTAAAGTTTCATGGAGCGACGTAGTTACCCTGGTAACACAACCCCTTGCAACAGGCAGGCCCAAGCAAGTGGCCGCGGCCACCTGCACGATGCTGAACTGCGAGAACCAACCCGCGGTACGGGCCGAGCGTTAGGGCCGAGAAGGGCCATGTTACCCAAAAGCCGGCTAAGCATGCAGGCCGCAGGCAGCATCGAGCACCTGAATCCTGCGATGTGCGGGCCCGGAGTTTCCGGTTCTGCCCCGGTCCGAAGTGTCTCTGATCCTTCGCCGTCGGATTGGTGAAGCCTATTCGCGCGCTGCGACACTCGTGCATACCTCCGGCGCGGGATGACCACGGACATAATCGGGGGCTTAACTCCTTGGTCAAGTCGCGGTCATACCTTGATCGCAATGGTGTTTTTGTTTACGGGGTCGAGATATATAAAGAAGGCTGTTTTCAAGGCTTTGGGTAGTATCCAAGCAGACACTGTAAACCCTGGCCCAAACATCGCTCTCACTTACCTTGGGTAGCACCAACATTTGAGTACTATATATCTCGCCCGCCATGAGCCCAGCAGCAAAGACCACCATCGCTGGCAAGCCAATTGGCCCCGTTGGCTATGGCCTAATGGGTGAGACTTGCAGCCAGAGCCTCGGACTGTGTGACTGACCGGCGCTGACGGAATTGTCAGGTCTTACAACATGGACGGACATGAAGTACGAAGACGCCGCCAAGGCCATGAGGACGGCCCTTGAGCAAGGAGCAAACTTCTGGAACGGCGTGAGCAAGAAGACCACTGCCGACATGTTCCCGAGAGGAGCCAAAGCTGACAGGCACAACAGGGCATGTTCTATGGCACACCAGAGTCCAACTCGCTGCACCTCCTAAGGTACTACTTCACAAAGTACCCCGAGGACGCAGACAAGGTCGTGCTCTCGATCAAGGGCGCATACGACCGGGCGACCAACACGCCGCAGGGCAGCCCCGAGGGCATCCGCGCGTCGGTGGAGGAGGCACTGCGCACGCTGGGCGGGACCAAGAAGATCGATTTGTTTGAGATGGCGCGCGTGGACCCCAAAGTCCCCATAGAGACGAGCGTGGGCGCGCTCGCGGGGCTCGTGTCGGAGGGCAAGATTGGCGGGATAGGCCTGAGCGAGGTCAGCGCGGCCACGATACGGCGGGCGGCCAAGGTGGCGGAGATTGCGGCGGTGGAGATTGAGCTGAGCCTCTTCACGACGGACGTGCTGAGCAGCGGGGTGGCGGATGCCTGCCGTGAGCGTGAGTATTATTACACCAGTACCGGACGCAATGCCCCCTCCATTCAGGTTTGGTTACTGGGCTGATATACTCGGGCGACAGTTGATATCGCGCTCGTGGCATATAGCCCCGTGAGCCGCGGATGGCTGACTGGGGAGTTCCGTACGCCTGGGGACATGCCGGAGACGGACCCGCGGCGTCGCCTGCCGAGGTTCCAGCCCGGGGCGTTTGAGCAGAACTTCAAGCTGGTTGAGGCTGTTGAGAAGATTGCTGAGCGCAAGGGCGCAACGGTGGCCCAGGTGGCCATGGCATGGGTGAGACGGCAGGGAGCGATTCCGATCCCCGGGACGAGGAAGGTCGAGAGGGTGGCGGAGAACTGTCGGGATGTTGACTTGAGCGCCGACGATCTGGCCGAGATGCAAAGGCTGCTGGAATCGTTGCCCATCACCGGGGGGAGGTATCCCCCCGCGTTTGAGGCTCTGCTGAACCAGTAGAGTAGCACCTAGTAGGACCTAGTAGCACCTAGTAGCACTAGATATACGACTATTGCTCAGGGATGTATGTGGTGGACACTGTTAAGTTTAAGGCTGTGACTGATGAATCCATTTCCAAGACCAGAGGGCCCCAATCGGGTGGGCTATCAGTTGAAATCGGATGACTCGGGGGTACTGTATGAGCTCCTGAAGTCGCTCGAGGCCTGAGTGCGAGCTTCAACAGCTTGGGTGTGGGTGTGTGAAGCAGGTATTGCCTGGGGCCAAGAGGAGCCGATGAGACGACACGAGCTGGATTGGTTGACCAACTCTGGGAGGTGTTTCGGATGGGACATGCGCATAGAGTTCAGTCAGTTCAACGTTGACTGGCTGTTCATTCGATGAGCCGATGTTGCCACAGCCTTGCGTGAATGCGAGGCCGGTACCTGGAGATCAGGATTGGCACTGCAGCGCGCCGGCCGATCTTGGAATGTTGGCTGTGGGCTGTGGAGGAAGTAGTCAGGCAGTCTAGGGAGTCTGACTGACTGACTACTCCGTATTCTGATGCCTGATTGACAACGAGTCGCTCATCAGCCGTTGAAGCCAAGCCTTTTCGTTCACACACACCGACAGTTGCACAACAAAAGGCTAAATAAAACAAGGACCAGAGGATAAACAATCCGACTAGCCTTCAGGCCTTTTCATCTCTGCAGCGTTTGAGAAACTCGGCAGAGAAACTCGGTGACTTGCCCGTACCGTGTGCCCGAACCCGAGCCTGTAGATTACTTAGTACATGCACCGTACTCCGTAATCCGTACCCGTCGTGACCCAAATAGTACATGCGCAAGGACTCCCCGGCAGTTTCAGGAACCCAAAGCGTAAAAGGCGGGCCGTGGTCGCGCACTTATTAGCGAGGGCTTAGGCTGTCCTGGCTGTCCGACCCCCTCCAGGGCTTGCTGGTTTGCTGGTGACACCCGCCAGCAGTCAACTTTAATCCAAGGCCCTGTCGGTCGGTCCCCTGCAAACCCCATGTCCCCTGTCCCCGTGTCCCGACTCCCACCCCGTCGGGGGCATCGAAAATCAATGATAAAAAAGATCAGACGCCCCATCTCCTGCATTCCGTCCTCGCACAGGCAAAAAGAAACCAAAGAAGCGGACGGGTCGTTCCGACGACAGACAGCCTGATTTGGTCTTGTGATGCAACAAGCTAGAGTGAGCCACGGCAACCACGACCCAACTCACCGATCCCGACGCTAGACGACAGTCCCCATCCCCCCAGTCCCCAGGGTCCTTCCCCATCCCCCAGCCACCATACAGAGGACTCCTGCCGTCATCGCCACAACAACATACCTAGGCATTTCACCTCACCCACCCGCGCAGCCAGCGACGCGAGGCCCACCACAAGACTTGAAATATAGGCCTTCGCTCTTGGTGCCCGTCGCCATCGAATGAATTGGCTCGCCCAGTTCTCACCACCACATCCCGCCCGGTAGAAACGTCGAAAATGTCCTCAACAATGACCCTGACGATGCCTGCCCTCCCGCAACCAAGACTGAGCACAATCCCCTGCTGCCCCAGCTGCGGCAGCGACCTCTCCCTGTCCTTTATCCCAAAGGATCCCTCCGCCGACGCCCAATTACCCGCCCTCACCGCCGCCCAGAAGCAGATCCAAGAACTCGAGGCCCAGGTCCGCATCCTGAACATAAAGGCCACCGCCGCCGTCGACCGCTGGGCCGACTACGAGGATGAGCTGGGCAAGCTCAAGGCCGAGCTGAGGAGGCGCAACAACAGCACCCCTGCCGCCAACTACAACAATAACAACAACAACAACAACCCCAGGCCCCAGACCCCCACCCTGCGCGCCACCCCCTCGTCCCCGGCCACAACCAGCTCCGTCGGCAGCCCCGGCGCCGCCGTCTCCAGCTTCGCCGCCGTCGCCAGCAGCCGCATCTCGGCCTACCTGTCGCGCAAGTCCTCCCCGAACCTCAAGGCCCAGCAGCCCGCACCCGCCGCCGCCGCCGCCGCCGTCGCCCACCAGTCCTCCCTGAGCACCTCGTCCCTGAGCACCTCGTCGCTGCTCCCCGCCGCCAGCCCGGGCCACCAGAGCAGCCGGAGCACCTCGTCGCTCGCCCCGCCCCGCACCCCCGGCGGCACCCCGCTGACCCTCTCCCTCTCGGGCGGCAAGGTCACCTGGACCCCCGGCCACTCCCCCGCCCCCTCGAGCGACGACCTCCTCGAGGCCCTCACCCGCGAGCAGCAGCTCCGCCTCGCCGCCGAGGGCAAGCTCAACGACTTGAGCAAGGAGATCGAGGACCTGAGCGTCACCCTGTTCGAGCAGGCCAACGAGATGGTCGCCACCGAGCGGAGGGCCCGCGCCCGCCTCGAGGAGCGCGTCGGCGAGCTCGAGCGCCGCGAGACCGAGAAGAAGAGGCGCCTTGAGAGGCTTGAGCAGGCCATGGGCCGCATCGAGAGGGCCCGCGCGCTCCTGAATAGCGGTGCAGATGCCAATCCTGCCGAGAAGAGGGTTAGTGCCTAGTGCAAGGCACATCTCTAAGGTTTTTTTTTTGTGTTTTTAGTTCTGTTCTGTTCTGTTCTGTACATGTTCCACCCTTCTTTCTCACTAGTCATTCCTCCTTTGTTCTGCCGTTATGATACCACGAAGGGATGACTTTTAATGTTACTCTTGTAATGAGTAGAGGCCGGAATCAAAGAGAGATTTATAATAATGAGCCCGCTGACATGGGCGGCAAAATGGTCATGGATACGCTTGGATAGGTAATAATGCGTCGATTGCGACGGGATTTTGGTAGAGGATTGTTTCATCACATAATCAAAAAACTGTTTTGAAGCAGCCATCATGGTTCGATTCTGGTGCTAACACTGTGTAATAATGCCTTACTCAAATGCCCAACCCTTCTGACATGAACCTCTCTATCAGATCCAAATCTTGGACAAGCCGTACCCAAATACTGCATATAGCCTGTGATTCCAGCAGCATGCTTTGGGTCCAATTACACAGTCAACGGGCATTCAAATGCATCGAGACCTGGTCTCTGCTTTGAAGAACTTGGTGACAATCATCGCCTTCTCAGCTCAGCTTTTCATGGGGCTGCTGCTCCGCTCTCTCTTCGGGCTGGGTGACCGCCGCGCTGGGCTACCGCTCTTTTTGGGGCTCCAAGCCCGCTCAGGCGTGCCCTCACGCTTGGGACTAGGACTCCTGGCCGCCTGCTCCTCAACCTTGACCTTCTGCTGTGCCTCGCTCTCGCCGCCGTTGATGCCCCCCGGTTGGTTCCACCGCTGGATCATGCTCGTGACCTGGGGGCCCCAGACGTCCTCCCCCTTGGCGAGGTCGTCGTACTCGAGGCAGTTGGGCCCGCCGAGGACGAAGTCGCCCTGCCGCTTCCGCACCAGCTCCGTCATCAGCCCCGCCGAGTCCAGCTTCTCGCCCAGGTCGTGGGCCAGCGACCGCACATAGAACCCCGACGTCGCCGTCATGCGGATCTTGACGGCGGGAGGCCCCTTGTCCTCCCACGGGGCGGCTGCGCCCTCCTGGACCGGCGGGACCAGGTCGGAGCCCCTGCCCTTGGGAGGGAGCTCGCCCAGCGCGCCCGACATGACTGGAGAGGTTGGCTTGTCCTGGCTGTCCGTGGTGGCTGGTGTCTCGGGCTGGTTGCTGCTCTTCTTTTGCTTCTTGGCCTGGCGCTCCTTGACCAGGTCGTCCTGCCTCTCCTCGAACTTGCGCTTCAGGTCCTCGTGTGCGGCCAGCGCCTGGCTGTCGGCCTCCTCCTGCTCGGGCGTCATCGTATTTCCTGCGGCCTGGTCCCTCTCGACGCGCCACAGCTGCTCGGCGTACTGCTTCTCCGCCGCGGTGGCCTCGGACGTCGGCCAGTAGTGGGTGTGGGTGCCGGGCTCGTAGTACTCCAGCATCTCCAGTTCCGTGACGGTGACCTCCCTCGTCTGGATCTCCCTCGGGATGGGCTTGCCCTCGCGCGCGTACTCGTATAGTGGCTTCCCCTCCATCTTGAGCGCGGAGAACAAGGGCGGCATCTGCTGGTAGGTGCCGCGGAAGTTCTCGAGGGCCTCCAGGACCTTCTCTTTTGTGATGTGGTCGTACGGTCGCTTCTTCAGCAGGTGTCCGCATCGGTCGTATGAGTCGGAGGAGGCGCCGAAGACAACGACCGTCTCGTAGGTCTTGGTGCAGCCGAGGAAGTTGGAGAGCGCCTTGGTGCCTTTCCCACACCCCAGGATCAGAACACCAGTGGCCATGGGGTCTAGGGTGCCGCCGTGTCCCATTTTCACCTCGATCGCGCGCTTGACCTTGCGGCGGCGCTTCTGCTGGAAATTCGATTCTCTTTGGCGGGCGGCCGTCTCTTGCTCGATCATGGACCTGAATACATTGGAGGGGTTGAAGTAGGTCTTGCAGTCACGGATGACCTGGGCCGAGCTCATGCCGTAAGGCTTGTTGATAGCTATAGGTAATGGTTAGACAAGGTTGTATCAATGGTGGTGAAATCGCATTGGTGCCCAAGACATACCAAAGACGCCATCGAGCACCTGTTCTGCGGCCATCCTGAACAGCCGCTGGGCTTGCATGTATATGGCTGGGCAGCGACGCCGGCAGCAGGGCCAAGGTGGAGCCGAGTTGACGAGACCGGTAGGAACGAGAGGAAATAAAGACTGGGGTGTGGTGCCTGAGCTCTGGAAGCGAGATCAATGCATTGATCTCAGCATGCGTGTAGACAGCTGGTGGGTTTGGTCTCTGATACTTCAAGTGGCCGCGAAGAAACCGTCATCCTACCGGCTTGAACAATGATAAAACAACTGGAGGGGAGCTGGGTCGGTTATTTTTTGCGCTTCGGCGATTTTCTGACAGTTCCAGCTCGATTGGGTAGTAGGCTCTTATCGATAGTCGACTACCACTCCGCCAGCAGGGGTAGTACTGTGGTAACCCTGCAGCCCGTCCTTGGATATGTATGGGTGACGTAGCGCAGGGCTGTTTCAAGGGCGCAATGGGCTCACTGGCAGGGTACTAGGTACCCGCCGATCACTTTACGCCTCCACATTGTGTTCGCGTTGGTGTGAGCGCAAGAGCACCCGCCGTCGCGTCTCCGTCCACTCAGGCAACTCATGCTTGCGTTCCTTCTCCTAGCAGTCACCCCTCCGCCTTTGATGCCCTCTTCACACTTTTTGTTCCAACCGCCGACTGGACACACACGAGCAGGGCGATCTGCTGTCACCGCAAATATACCCATCAGTGCTATCATAACCGCTTCCAATACACCCATACATTCTCACGTGCCGATTCCGTGATGGCTGGAGGCAGGCCGGGAAGGCCGCCAGGTCGACCTCGTGGTTCTGGAGGACGCCCTCGTGGTACTGGGCGCCGTCCTGGTCGTCCACGTAGGGACTCCGATTCGACTGTCGCCTCTGTCGAATTGCCCAACATCGAATACGTCCCCGAGTTGTCGATCCTGAGGCCAGCGCCCTCCAGCACCGACTTTCCTACCTTCGTCTTGGACGATGCCGTCATCTACAGGAAAGGCTCCGACGGAAACCTGGTCGCCGCCAACGTCTGCAACGTCAATCTAGATGGTCCTCTCATTGTGCGGGGGAAGTTGGAGGTCGAGAACGAGCACAGGCCTTTTTGTACGCCGCCTCACCTGATCCTTTGGCCGTATCTCGCTCTCGCTGTACGCTTCTACTGACAGGATGAACTCACAGTGCGCAAACCTTCCAGAAGCACCGCCCTCATCGAGGTGTCCGCATGCTGGGGCTATTCTATCGGATACGGCCCTTGGCCCGCGGTTTGGGCGTGCGGGGAGGCAGGCTGGTACGAGATCAACCCAGCGAAAGAGTACAGGGACATGCATGACTACATGTGCGAGGGCATCACTCTTTACTACAAGATCATGGATGCCTATGTCTCCCTGTCCGAGACAGCACCCAAGGGCAAGAAGTACAAGGCGTGGCAGACGCCCATTGAAAAAGTGTTGCTCAAGGTAGGCGGGACAAGACACCTAGCCTTCGGCTGTGGCTGACTGGACGACAGTACTCGGTCGCCATAGGGGACGGTGCCACGCTCATTGACGTGCAAAATCGATGCCAGAAACACGCCCCTTTCCTCTTGGCCCATTTCGAGCAAGAGAGCGACTTCAACTGGAAACCGACATCCTTCCGGAAGTGGCTACTAGCGACAAACGAGGTGCGTTCTGGCCTCGGAATGCAGCTCAAGGTGCCGATACTGATGCTTATCCCAGGAACTCGTCAAGAGACTGAAAGCAGCTCCTAAGAAAGGCCCTGCTGCTGCGTCGGCCCCCATTGACATACCAGCAGCCGATGCCGCGAATTTGAAAGACGAATCCAATGATAGCAGCGCGCATGATTCACCATTGAATATGTCTGTGGTGACTGACCGAAGCAAAAGAAGCAAATCTCGCGCACAGAGGCAAAGCGCAGACAATGATGTCCCCATGGAGGACCCTCCGCCGCGCCGGTCGGAGACCTATATCCCTCCACCTGTTATCCCCCGGCCCCGACAGGCGCAGGCAGCAGAACCGTCTAACCCCGCCTCTGAAGCTCGAGTAACGCCCCCTCAAAGTGAACAACAAGACTCACTCGAGCTTATTTTGGAGGTGCTGGAAGAAATCCTGGAGGCGCATGGTGGGCACCCGCAAAAACTTAGGGAGGGCAAGCTCCACAGCCACTTGTACATGAAGTGCACCATCAACCCATACAACGCTGCGAGGGAAGTCACACATTTCTACGCCAAAGCTCTTCTCCAAAAGCTGCCCCCAAAATGGAACCCGAGCCCCTTCTGGAGTTGGCTTGCGGGCGTTGTCAACGAGCCTTTTGAGCCTACACTTCTCACTGTTGATCAAATGGCACAAGTCAGACGACGAAAGAAACTGAACAAATCAAGCTCGAAGCCCAAGAGTGATCGCGAAGACGAAGCCCGTGGTCCGCGTGGGGCCGGCAAGCGCTGGCCGCCAAATACACTCACACCTCGCACGGGGATTCTAGCCCCGAGTACTGGTAGTAAAAGACCTGCCGTTGATTACAGTGACGACGACGACGACGACGAAAGGGCCCATAAGGTGGCCCGAACATCACATAATTCAGATGATGACGAGGACGAGAATGAGGATGCTGATGACGACACCACTGATGACGACATTCCAGCGAGCACAAATACCGCGCTCGCTACGCCAACACCGGCGCCTCCTTTGGAGACAGCCCGCCTTGTCGTTCACGCCGAGAGGGTCCCCAGCATGTCACCGAGCGGCCCTAATGGGACCTGGAGATGTGAGGAAGACAGCTGCAACTACATTGTTCGCTCGGCTGAGGAGCCGGAGGGCAAGGATCTCATTGCGAAGCATTTCCAGGAACACGCGAGCCGAGCTGAAAGGTTGGACCTCGCGCTCTCTGAGGGAACGCGCAATCACATGCCTATCAAGTACGCCTACTTTCCCCCTTCCTTCTTCGTCTACATCATCGTGGAAGAGCCTGGTGGATGACTGCCACACGCCCTAGAAGGACGCAGCTGAACGGTGGGGCCTGCCAGCCCACCGAGACTTCGTCTTCTTCTCCGTGGCGAACTCAATTCGCGCCATTTCGCGCTTCCTTTCTATTTTCCAGTCCGTGTATTTGCAAACTCAACCACCGCTTGCTAACGAACCTGCCCCACAGTCATTTGCTGGAGAAAATCCGCAGTATGGGAGAAATGGCGCAGAGAAAAGAGCAGAACCGTGCTGGCGAAGCTTCTGCGCCGATGCCAGTTAAGAGGAAGCTGATTATCTAGGTCGATGTTGACACCAGGACGAACGGCGGTCGATACAGCCTCGACATCTGGCGGGTGCGAGATTCGCCGGAAAGAAGGAGTAGCCCGGGAGTGGTTCAAGGCTGGCCAGACCGCGGCCGTGTTTCTTTTGGAGCTTGTATGATACCCAGGACAATATTTGAGAATTAACCTTCCTCGTGGAGGGTTGCCCAGCGGAGGCGCGCTGGTTTTCGAGGGGGCCAGTATCGCTTCAGCTTCTAAACGGCAAGCAGCAGTGATAATAGCATACTATACGCTTTTGGTGTCTCCCGTTTCTCTTCCCTTGGCTGCCCTACTTTTTTGAACGTGCAATCCACTGAGAGACTTTCGTACATCATGCTATAGTTTTTGCTATCGAGAGGTAGCGGCGGTAGACCCTAGTCTCATAACGATATTCAAACCTGATCAAAGGAATAACCGGGCGGTGTGGCAATGTGGCGACGTGAAGGACTCGACAGGGCGCTGCCCCCCCCCCCCCACCTGTTGTGCCCCATCGATCTACCTGGGCGAAGGGGGATCCGAGGGACGAGATCTGTCTTGTCAGTACAGCATCGCTAAGACGCGAACCTGTCAGGTGTCCTGTCACTACTATTCAGCGCGAGGCTTCAATCCCGTCTACTTGGTAAGCTGGAGCGAGGAAGTGCTCAGCCATCCGACGGCAAGCTACCTACCAGCCAGCCTTCTTTGCGATTGACTACTTGAAAAGAGACAAGAGTCTATGCCTTCCCTCCTTCTTTTCAAAATCTTTTTCTTATTTGCTATAGGGGTACCTGTCTAGGCTAGGCCTAGACAGATGCTCAGGACTGTCCTTGCCCTAGCTTGTTGGACAGCCAACACACCTTTGTTTTCTTCCGCCGGCACTTTCTTCCCTTGGGGTAGAGCCCGCAAGCTACTTGGTATCTTTGTCCGTCTCCGCGTGAGCGACCGCTACGCGTCCAAAAATCACATCAGCTCATCTCGGCGTCCCCTCCTAGCACCAAGTTCAATCCACGTCTTTTTGGACGGTCCGCCCACCATCATGGCCGCTCTCAAAATATGCTTCTCGCCGATTTTCACACCATGTTCAGGAGCCCGAATTGTGGCTGGTGGCATTTTCTCAGGTCTGGCAAGCCACCTCCTATGATACAACGCCGACTCGACGTCTAGCCTCTTCGTAGATTTCTTGGTCATTCATGGTGGTCCGCACTTAACGACAGCCACTCACAGCGTACGGACCTGAAAACACCATCATCGAGCAGTTGAATGCTTCTAGTCTACTGTGTCCGAGACTCAAGGTACTCTTGGGCTTTGACCCAGACGTCCTTGGTTGCTTGCTGTTCCAAGGTCTTGATGCCCGCAACCAGCGCCTTGAAGAACGCACAGAAGACTTCGACATCTTCTCGGATAGCCTTGGCCTTGGGGAAGTACAGACTTGCGAATTTATCGAGGTCGCGGTGCTCGTCGGAGTCCATCTCGAGGTAGGTTCTGACGGCAACACCCATCGCGGCATTGTAGTTTCGGTTGACGAATGGGAGCCTGATTGTGTTTAGGTTAGCAAGACCCAAGTTCATCGTGTGGGTACACAAGGTTGATACTCACGCATTGCTTATGTCCCAGTATTCGGCGGGCTCTCGCTTTCTCTCGGTCTGGTTGTTCAGGAACATATGCACTAGAACGGCTTCAATCAGATCCCGGTCCGCATCGCGAACGGCTGAGACCTGCGATGCAAATGAGAGCATGTCCTTGCGAAGGGGGCCTGTATAGCCGATAGCTTCGTGCCTGAGCCTCAAGAGCACAGCGGAGCGACTGAGAAGAAGCAGGGACGGGTCGACATCGCCCTCGTCCTGGCGCGGCTTGCCATTGAGCTGATCAAGTCTGATGAGCTCGAATGCCAAAAGTAACGCTTCATGGAGCCCAGTGACGTCCGGGTACTTCTTCACGGTCGGTTCGAGCTCGGAAAGAGCTGTGGCCAGAGCCTTGCCCCAAGATGTGAGCTCGTGAGAGTCGTCGACGTACTCTCGCAGGTGCAGAAATCGCCACATCACGGTAGACACGATGTGATGTGGAGAGTCGATGCCTTTGGGCTTGCTGCCTGTTTTCCCAACCGTCGCCTTGGCAAAGCCAGGCGCCTGCAGGGCGGAGACTTCAAACGCGATAGAACCCGAGCGGTCTTCCGAGGCCGAGGCGGAGAGGCTCCAAGACGGGAATTTCTCCTTGACTGCTTTCTCTTCGATGCCCCAGGTCGCGACCTTGGGGCTCGGCGTGCGGAAGGTGCTGTTTCGTATTATAGCAGTCCGTCCCGGGTCGGAGAACCAATCCCTAACTTCGATATCCTTGAAGTGAAATCCACGGTGAAGTCTTGGCACGACGAGACCGAGTGCAAGCTCTCTCACCGGCATCAATGCTTGGGTTACAAGCTGCCTGTACTCGCTAGATGAGACACCATCCAGGGTTGGCAGAATTGTGATCCTGCTGTGCGTGATGTAGCTGAGCAAGCGAGGTCCGATAAGACCCGTGTTCAGGTAGTGGTGGAGCTCGTCAGGGAGACGCAGGGCCAGGTACTCATGGGAATCCTCTGTCAAGGTGTCCTTGGCCTCGATTTCCACGGCGCCGTTCAGTGCTATGTAAATGAAGTGGTCGACAATCATGCGCGCCTTGCAGTACTTGTCGAACCAGTCGGGCTGTTGGCTCTTGAGTATGTCATCGAAGGCTTGGCAGACCTGCTTGACGTGCTTTCCATTGGTCCTCAGCATGTTCACCGCGTCCCTAACTGTGTTTGGAGCTTGCTGTTGAGTTTTGGCTGGAAAGGGTGGCAGGAATGAGGTCCCTGTTATGAGGAGCGCATCGACCAGAATGGAATCATCGACATTGAGATGGCGTTTCAGCGCGTCTTTGTCCACGGCCAAGAACTTGTTGCTGTCCCAGTCAATGGCCTGGATGAGGACATCGGAGATGGGGTAGAGGAGCAGCTCCCGGGGGCCCATGATCGCACCACACATCTGCTCTACCTTTGAGAAGAATGCGATCTGCGAATAGTCAGCAAGCAGATCTACGGCTCTCTTGCCCAAGAGACGATTTGTACCTGTGAGACAGCCTTGAAAGGCGGAACCAAGAAATGGAGACCGCGCCTCCTGAGGATGCTCTGGAGCGTCGGGTAGAAGGACTCGAGACGGTAGGCGCCTATATAAGGATCAGAGCTTGTGCTGGCGTCCCGGTGAGCAATTGACATTCTTACCAGAGTGAAGCCCAAAGGTCTCGACAGCAGGCTGAGCCTGCGCATTGTTGTATAGCTCCCATGCGGCGTTTGTGCCAACGTTGGCGGTCCGGCCTAGTTCAAGCGAGAGTTCATCCTGGCCCTTGACGGGGCATCCGTCAAAGACGAAGAAAGGAGTACAGTCGTTGGCCTTCCACTTGTTCAGGTCGACCTCGATGCAGTCCTCGAGAGCGAGGGGACCGCCCACGGCGGGGATCAGAGGCTCGTGTGAGCGTTCGAGAAGGAGGCGCAAGTAGTAGGTCGCATCGACAGCGACCACATTCCCCTTGAGCTGAGAGGCGTCGTGTGACGTGGCGAGTCCGGAGATGAAGAAGTCATCGCCCTTGAGAGACGACATGTCTGCAGCACGTCGTGACAGGGACGGGTGGGGTCGTGGCCAATTGGCTGTAGGGAGGCTGATCAGTGACAGAGGCTAGTCGCGAACGACACAGGCGCACACACGCAAGCCGTGACAGCGGGCGACGAGAAGTGTCGTGTGGGACTTGGTGGGACAAGCCTCGTTGGCAGCCTGTTGCTGCCACAGATGTCTGGCCGGGGCAACACGTCGTGTGTGCGACTCTAGCACCCGAGGACGATGACCACCTGTCGAGGGACCCGGGGGCAGGCGCGAAGGGAAGACGGAAGGAGTGGCTCGAGCTTGTCTCGTCGGCGGTGAGTTATATGGAGGTGGTTCGGAGGCGAGGGGCGAGGGGCGCGGGGCGCGGGGCTCGGAAGGATTATTGTGTAGAATGTGCAACAAGAACACGCGATCGAAGCGCCGAAAGCCCAGCCACCGAGGGACCAAAGAGGGCAGAGAGATGCAGAGAGAGGCAGGCCGCGAGGGGTCGGGATCCTAAAGGAGAGGAGGTGGCAGGTTGGGACACGTCACGGCGAGGAGCCTCGGAGACGGAGGGGAGGAGGGGTTGGGTCGAGTGCGAGGGTGTGGGTGAGGGGCGAGGTTGAGGTTGAGGTTGAAGTTATTAGGGGTGTGTCAAGCTGCGGTCGTAGGCCCCGGTCGTTGCGAGGGTGAGCCACAACGGCACAAGCACCAAGCACAAGCACGGTACACTAGACAGGCCACACTAGTTGGGAGCTGGCAGCTGGGAAGCTGTTCGTGGTGGGCAGCGACGGGAGGGACAGGGGGCTAGGGATGTGCCTGGGCTGCAGGGGTCTGTCTTCCCCACCCAGCAGGCCCTGATAGGAATGGTGCCCGAGAGATTCCCAACCCCTGCACCGACATGTGGAAGCAGCTCGAAGCCGACATATTGATATATACACATATACCCGTACATATATACAATTGTGTGTCCTGAAGTGCCACGATCCTGCTGTGCAAGAAACGTCAGTGGACTAGGTTCTGTGAGAGAGTCCCCAACTACGACCAGGCATCATACTGGAGGGTACCCTGCAGGGCTCGAGTCACACCCCACCGCATTCCTGATGACCGAACTGTCAGATAGGAAAGCTTCTCAACATGCAGCATGTGCAGCCACAGCACAGACGACAGCATCAGCCCGAGCGAAAAGAATAATCGCAAGCTGAAAAGAATTTCCTCTGAATCACATGTCAGGAGCACTCATAAGGCCCAGACCGGGCCACCCAGACTACTCTCCTACGGCCCACTGCGTGGAGAGCATGTGGCGCGCACCACAGTACAAGAACACACGCAAGCCCCCCCCGCCTGAATGCCAGCTCGATCAATGCAATGAGACGAGAATCTGAGAATCGACATGCCCAGTTATCTTGACAACTTCGCGTCCCGTAACTACTGTTATCCGTCCCGGCCTCGAAGCAGTGTTCAGACGCGTCCATCACGAGCACTGGGGCCGATGAGTGCGCGTCAACATGTGCAACACAAAGCCAACATGTCAATGTCATCCAACATTTGGGTAATGATGGTTTGATTGATGATTGCACGCTCAATTAGACATTCTCATATCTGGAGCGCCACTGCGCCTTTCCCGCGGAAGCCCTCCGCCCTCGAACTGGATGTTTCACCCCTAACCCTGATCCAGCCAGGTGTCAGCTTGCCCGGAGCAGATGGACCTACCTGATTAGGGGGTCCTCGTACCGGTACAGCTCATGCTTTATCTTTTTGCCAATTCAATATTTCAGCTCGAGAGGACTGAAAGTCGCTTGGTCGCCAGAGGAGATCAATACGAGAGTCAGCGGAAAAGCAAGGGCCCGACGTTCTGCCCTGCAGCAACGACGACATCGCAGCCCCGCCTGCCTCTTCTCATCTTCAACATTCAACAAACCACCACACTCATACTTCTAGGTCGTGCAACAGAATCTCGCACGAATTAGATCAAAATGGCCGAGAGAACAGCACTCATCACTGGCGCTACGGGATTCCTAGGGCGACAGGTCTCGAAAGCCTTCGAGAGAAGGGACTGGACCGCCAGAGGTACGGGATGGTCCCGGGCAGACGGCGCAACAATCCTCAAGGTTGACTTGGCCTCGACTGAAGAGGTTGAGAGAGCCCTTGACAACTTAAAGTACGCGAAATCCTGTCGTTATTATTCCAAGGGTTTCTTGACTGACATGACCAACGCAGGCCTCAGGTAGTCGTGCACTCCGCGGCGAACCGCTTCCCGGACAAGGTCGAGAGCGACCCCGAGGGAACACGGAAGCTCAACGTCGAGGCTACTCGTCACCTTGCGAAGCTTTGTGCAAAGCGTGATATATTCTTGATCTATATTTCCACAGACTGTATGTCCTTGTCCTCAGTCCCCACTCGTGCATCGAGACATGTCTCAGGGGCTGGATCGCTCCTGAGTCGTTGTCTCGCGACTATGTGTGAACTCGTTTCGCGGTTTCACTAACCAAAAGGCCGCAAAGATGTGTTCTCTGGCAAGCCTGGTGAGGCCCCGTACCAGGCAGATGCCGCCACTGGTCCTACCACACTCTATGGACAGACCAAACTTGACGGCGAACACGCGGCCTTGGAGGAATTCACGGCCGCCGGCAAGGACGGCCTGTGCGTCGTCTTGAGGGTACCAGTGCTATATGGCGACGCCAATATGCCAAGCGAGAGTGCCATCAACTCCATTATGGATGCCGTGTGGAGAGCTCAGAAAGGGGAGAAGGTTCAGATGGAACACTGGGCTCTCCGCTACCCTACTAACACCGAGGATGTGGGAAGGGTCTGCCATGGTGAGATCCTTCCTACCAATTGGATCCACAACTCCCACGAGCTGACCATTACATAGATGTTGCTGTCAAGTACCGTGCAGCTTCCGAGAGCGAGCGAGCCCGCTTGCCCAAGATCCTGCAGTTCTCCAGCGAGGACGGGTACACAAGGTACGAAATCAGTCAGCTATTTGGTGAGATAATGGGCTTGAACATCGACAACATCGAGCCCAACACCCAGGGTAATGATCCCAATTCCAGCGTACAAAGACCTTTTGACTGTCACCTGAGCACCAAGGCTTTGAAGGACATCGGAATTGATGTTTCAACACAAGACTTCGTCGGCTGGTGGAGACGTGAGGTCCGCGCCTTCAGAAAATAACGAAACGGACCAGCCCTTCCCGCGTTCTCACGTGCACGACGGGACAACGGCTGCCGTATACGAGGTAACGGAGATGCGGAATCTTGAATCATAACATTGAGCTTAGTACCCTAGGGTAGGACTACCATCTGTGTACGTATCCGCTGGGCTCCCCAAAACCTCGTCCTCTACCCGCTTTCCACGTGGATCAATGGTCTCATGAGTCCTCACGATAGCATTGGAGCATCCTAATGGACCGTATTTGTTACCTCGTCAAATGCCAGTCATAACCGGCTCTTGATCCACTGGCCTCATGCATCTGGATGACCGCACTCAGAGCAAGCACACCTAGGCGTGAATCCCAAGTGCGGTTAGGACTTGCGCGTCGATCAAGAGGAAAGAGAAAACATGAATGTGCATCAGATTCAGGCTTCATGAGAAGCCACCGATGTTACAGACTACGTCCTTGCAAGACGATAGCCCAATGAAATTTTATGTCTACAAATTGCGCAGTCTCAGAGACCCAGAGGGAATGCCTCCAATGGTGAAAGAGGCACAGCCGTGGAAATTCTGTGACGCCTGCGGCAGAAAGCCGCTTGAGCAGGTGGAGATTGCTGTGTGCTTACTACTTTTGGTACTGCTGCATGCCAACACGACCGCGGGTGCTCACGAAAATGGCACGCGCGCAGGAATGCTGGGTGCGCGAAGGGGGGAATTTCCAACCACTTAGCCACCCTAGAACCTCGACATTTTTCTCACCTTGTCGCTCCGATGGATCCACCATGTTCCCAAACCCATCGTCATCCCAAGTTTGTTTTTTCCTCGCTGAAGTCGACACGTGAGATTCTACCACGGAGAAAGAGCTGGATATAGAAGAGGTTGCAGTGGGATCGAGGTTATATTGGTCGGCTAAGCCTAGGCGAGGAAACGATCGACCACTAGCCGCCAACGCCTGTAAGCTGGAAATTAACCATATTATTGTCACCAAAAGATGGTGAAAGCTATTGGGACGACTGTCCTCACGATGACCGCCGACACCCAGCCTGTTTCTCGGTACCGCCAATTACGAGGCAAAAGCGCTTCCGAGTCACGAGCAGCCATCGACCACGCGCTTGGCCATGACAGGCTCGATCGACCGAAGGAGCCGAGCCCTCCCTTGAGGTCGTCTCTCAAAAGACGCTCCAAATCATTGGGACAAATATGTACATCGGATCTCCAACTTTTCACTCAACAATGCTCGGTTCCACCCGTGCCTCCGGTCCCTCATCTGAGAAGATACCAGAGCACCATCTCGCGGCCGACGGTTACGAGGGAGCCATTGGTTCCAGTGTCAGGCAACGGAGAGCAATGTGAGGAGCCTGGTAGATTGTTGTCTCCTAGGGCAGCTCCGTCTCCGCCTATGCCCATTCCTGCAGCCATGGCCACTGCGGTCACGACCGATGTTGCGATTTGCGGAGATTTCGACGTGGAAAGGGAGAGATGGAAACTGGTAGACGAGAGGTGGAAGGCGCAGGAACGGCGGGTTTTGAGCAAGGAGGAATCTGATCGCTTGGCCAACATACTCGAGTGCGAGACGGATAGAATCCTGGCGGAGCAGAAGAAGCTGGACCTCGCGAGGCTTCACCAGCAGCTGGTTGCGACCCAGTCGACAGCCTCATTATCACCGTCCTCCCTTAAGTCCAAGAGTCCCGTGTTGGAGAAATTCAACTTCTTCAACAGGGCCAGAAATTCAAAGGCGGCCACGCTCTCACCAACTTCGTCGACAACCGCGTCGGTGGACATTAGTCGCACTCACAGCCTGGATCCCTCCCTTCCACCAAGGGCGTTCATCGAGCAAGGCGGGCCTGGCCAACTCATAACACCGCCTCTATCCCCAATGTCTGCGCATCATTTCCAAGAAAGAGTAAGTCGACCCCGTCTGTACAGATTGCTATCGTGAACTGACTGGGATCTAGCGCGTTGCTGTCCGCTGCCGAGGTGTAACAGTGAATCTCACCGCCGTGGCCGAAAGCAGCCCGGTGGACATCTTGTTCCAAGCCTCCGAGTCTATCACGCAACATATCAACACGGCTTCCAGTCTTGTGTATGAGTGCTATATACAGCTTGGCCTCGAGCGGCGTCTCCGACGGTACGAACGCATCTGCGACGTGTTAAACTCATGGGACCACGACGCCCAGAATCTGTTGCTCATCATTCCCTCTGGGCACTCGGACGGTGACAAGGATCTCGACATCTCATCAGTTCCAACAACCTTGGAACCACCACCAGGCTTCTTCTTACAGCTCCACCACTCGTCGCGGCCGGGAAAGTGGAGCAAGAGATGGATCACGCTGCTCGATGACGGACAGATGATCTCCTCCAAGAAAGGCGAGCCGAGCGGGGACAAGTCAGCTCAATGGTTGTGTCATCTGTCCGAGTACGATATATACACGCTCATGAGCAAGTCTGCGTCTCCTACGGGTGAGTTTGGAAGGCAGGGTACCACTGGCGTCACCAAGAACCTCAAACCGCCCAAGAAATTCGTCTATGCTCTTAAACAACAGCAAAAGACAATTTCTTCGGATTCAGCCAACTTTGTGCATTTCTTCTGCACCGATGACCCGAGCATCGCCAACAGATTCACCGCGCGTGTGCACAGCTGGCGAAGCTGGTATATGGTCAAGTCGCGCCGGGAGGCTCAGCGGAAGAGGCTGATGGAAGACGCGCCACAGATAAAGCCAGTCAAGCATAAGCCGAGGAAGAGCATCAGCCACATGAAGATACCTGGGCAGAAGCATCGTATCAAGTTGTCTGTTGATGAGACACCGTACACCATCGGGGAGTTCCAGCCTTTGGTGGAAATGGAGCGGTTCGAAAAGCCAATCGACGAGTTCGGCAAGGACTGGATCCCGGACCCGAGGCTGTCGGGGTTGCCACCTGCGATGAGGGAGGAAAATGCCGTTACAACTGAAGCTCAAACTTCGACCCAGGAGGAGTTTGGGTTAGACGTACACGGGCAAGGACCACGCAGCGACCAAGCCCGCCCCAAGACTCCTGCAACCGGCACCGAACGAGGGCTGCAACCGCTGATGGACGGGATCCAGGTGGGAGTCGGCATCGCGGTACCCTTGCCAGCCCAACCCAGCACGAATACCACCAGCCCAAACGAATTCAGTCCCCAGGAGGATCTAGAGCCCGGGCCGGGGCCAGAGGCGCCGGCCAAGTCATGGCTGCCATCCGCAGTCGAACACACCGCCAGGCAGAAGTACGAACAACAACGCCTGGAGAGGCTGAACAGCAGCAACCTCTCGCCGCCACCAAAGCAGCAGCAGCGGCCCAGCACCAGCTCCGGGGTGGCACAGTCCCAGCGCCACCACTACGGGACGCCACCGGCGGCGCGCGGCGCCCTGCGCCAGGCCGGCGCGCGGGTCACGGCGCAGTCGGCGCTGGGCGACATGGCGAGGAGCTACCGCGCGGTGTCGCGGTGGGCCGAGACGGCAGCGCCACCGCCCACGGGCGGCGGCGGCGGCGGCAGCCCCAAGTTCCTCGAGGTGCCCGGCGCCAGCAGGAACAACAGCATGCTGCCGCCGCCGCCGCTGCAGCGGCCCTCGCTCCCCCCGCCTTCCAGCAGGCCGAGCACGAGCGGCGGCGAGAGGGGCCGGAACCACCAGTACCAGGTGACGCTGCAGCAGCAAAAGCAATACCAGCAGGTCCTGCTGCAGAAGCAGGTGCGGGCTCGGTCCGGGTCCGGGTCGTCTACGCGCAGGGGCGGTGGTGCTGTTGGGGGCCCGCCTGTCGACCCGCCGCCCATGCCGCCTTTGCCGCCGCAGATGAGGGCACTGGTTCGGGAGGCGCAGCGGTGATGTGTTCGGGGTTGATGTTGGTCGAGCGGCAAGGATGGCAGGTGGCGTCGGCAATACTGGCGAGGCTCATCAGGAGGTATGGTAAAGCAGCAGTAGGACCATCCCCTGACTGCCTCTGGCCGGAGTCATTCACCTTGTCTTGGTGGAACGACTTATTGTTGAGAAGTTGCGCTGCTTATCGAGTAAGCGAAGACGATATACGCGGACCGAAACTTCTCGCTCAAGTGGTGACTACAGCCAAACACGTCTTCTCTGAGGAGCACTGGGTTTCAGGAAAGGGATATTTACCTTTTGGCATTTGCTTTTCTCTCGGGCCACCGAAGCAGCCTGATGGGATAATACTGGGTTGAGACGGTTGATGTTCCATCCGTTGCAGGAGTTGTCGGGGAGTCGGTCAAGAACTGTCACGATCATTATGTTGACGGCACCACAGGAAGACTTAATGAGATGGAAGGGATTCTATCTTTGAGAGTGTATTATGAGGAACAAAAGGTATTCAGGTGATTTCTGGAGCGGCGTCTTCGCTTCTTGTGTCAGAATAGCACAATAGAGAGTCTCGTCGGCACGGCAAGCAGTGCTTGAAATGTTTTCCTGCTGGTTGTGAACCGAAATTCATTGCATATTCTATTACCATCCCACCACACCCTCGGAAATATTACTATATCATAGCGGAGCCCCTCTGGCTGAATTGCTTCCTAGGTATCTATGTAGTTACCTTCTGTAGGAGGTTCCTCTATATAAATATTGTTTCATAGGAGTGTACTATAGGACAGAGTTCTATGAGAGGGCGTCCTAAAAGAGGGTATACTTTAGGAGGGTATCCCACAAGGGGGTATGCTCAGGGGGCTGCCCCATAGGAGGCTGCCCCATAGAAGTCTGGGGAAGAGTTGCCGTGGCGGCGGAGCGGACTCCTGAGCAGAGTGAGAGACGTGTGACAAGAGAAGAGTGCATTTCGTACTCTAGCCTCTATCTGTGCTGAGCCTGAGCGGTGCTGTCTAGTTCGCTAAATCTAAATCTATAGGGTATCATCGTGATTTTCCTTCGCTTTCCAGTCAATAAAACACATTCGCTTTCTTAACATGCAATCCCCGTCACACCCTCGAGATAGGCTCACTCCCGGGAAACATGACCTTCGGTATCGGCGAGCCATCGAGGCAGGTAGTACCGGATTTTTTCGACGACGAGCAACAGTACGCAGGTTGCCGGCAGGGTCTTCAACACATTGGGCACTGCCCCTCTGTAGAAGGGCCTGATCCCACCCTCCTGCCACATCCTCCTCGCGACGCCCAACATGCCTTCTCCGTAGGTGCTGGTGTCAGTCTGGTTCTGGAGGCGATTCCTCACGACCGTGTGCGGGAACGTAAGCACGTGAGCGGCCACCTTCGAGATGGTGGAGATGGCCACCGTTGTCTTGACGGCCAAATTCTCGGGGTTTTGTTCCAGCTGATGCGTCTGAATGTGCCAGTTGCGCAGCCCTTCGTATGTGGTGAATTGGATGGCTCCGTGGGAGGTGCCGATGAAAGCGACAGCAAGACCCTTGTAGAAACCTCCGAGTCCCTCACCGTGATAAATATGCATGGCAGCGGCACGCATGTTGGGGTATGCGCCGGCCTTTTCCCTAGCGGTGGCCGTGATACGCGTCCTGATGACCCACAGCGGGTTCGTGATGCAAGAGGTTGCTATGCCCGCGAGGCCCGAGGAGACGAAGTAGCCCTTTTTGCTTGGCTTGTTGCCCGAGGTCATGCCATGGTACCCCTGGGAGACAATGGCGCGCTCGAACATGTCTTTGAACTGAAAGAAACAGGCCCACGACGCAGAGTTGGCGACCAGACTAATGGATGCGCCACGGTAAGCCGCGGTGAGGGGGTTCTTGGCCTTTATGAAGCTCCGGGCGACGTCAATGGTAGTGAGCGGCCGCGGATTCGTCAAGCCTGGTTTGGACTGGTGCACTGTGGGCCGAGTGTTATCATCTGGGACGAAGCACAGCCCTGTGCTGCATTCGGACGAGAACTCACCCTGCAGACGCGTCTTAATGACATCCAACGGGTGCGTGGCCAGCGTCGAGGCAATGCCTCCCGCCAAACCGGCGATGAGTTCAACGCCGCCCCCTACATTCGTCTTCTCCATTGTGACGAGGGTTTTTGTTGACACGACATGCCGCAGGGCGATTGGCACATGGGGTTGTACAGTACGCTGTTGTTGTGAGTGAGTGACGTTGTTGAGCCCGAGGTTGCTTATCAACAAATTTCTGGCCCGATAAGCCGCTAGCAGCCGGGGAAGCCGCAGTGGACGGACATGCACCATTGCCGTAAGATCGCCACTTCTCCAACCACATCCCCTAAGGCTCACCTACCTCTGGGGTGTTGTCTTGTGGGAAGTTGCCTCCCAGAAGTTGTCCTATTAGAGATACTTAGGTAAGGAGCTTGTCCTGTAGGCGTTGGGGCGACGGGGGTAAAAGTAGATGCTATGGCGGCGTAGGGGAGGGACACCGGGGCAAAGCTCATAGTTTTCCAGGCAATGAATGGAAACCCCATCTGCTCGGCCAGTTCCATGTTTGCAGTCTCAGTCTGCGTCATGCGTATAGAGAGGGCCAGCCCCGACAGGCGGGCCTACGAGTGTAGGTGGCTTCCCTGCTTGAATGCTTGGTATCTTGGTTTCAATAGAGTGGTCTAGTCGTGATCCATTCGTCAGAAGAATATTGTACAGACAAGTGGCGCGATTCCTGCCACTTGTTCAGACCCTGGCACCCGTGTTGGTCGATGCCATGTCCGCCTCGCCCAACCCTTTCCCGTGCCTCATAAACAATGAGAGTCCACTACTCATCGAGTTCATGCGCTTTGAGCCCAATACCGGGCACTTCTTCATATCATACCGGTGCTGTACACCTCCAACATCGTTTCCCTCCAGAGGTTCTGCCTCAACTCACACCTAAGAGAGCGGGGACAGCAGGCTGTATTCGCATTAGATAAACGGCCAAGAAATAAGCAACTCGGGAGCCAGAATATCATACCGGTGCAGAGATGGTCGGGGTTCGCTTCGGGTGTAGCCTGCATTCGAAATTAGAACCCGTTTTTTCCAGTTCCCTGGGTCTTGCTCAAGTGATCATACCAAGGTACAGGACCATGGGCAGGTAGCCGCTGTTTGATCGTTAGCATGCTGACCTCTTCACGTCAGAAAATCCTCAACGCGACATACTAGTGGATGGCAACTCGGGCAACGTCGATGAGCTTGCCGATGCGCTCCTGTTGTGACCTGGTCAGTCCCTGCGCCCTATGCATCACCATCGCTGAGCGCATCGCACCTTGGACTCCTCGGACAGAGTGAACATCTTGGGATTTTTGAAAGCGCTCAACCAGAACTGGAAGACTAGAACGAACGGCGGTGGTCTGCGACGGCTTGATGGGGCTTGTGGGCGGTTGAGAATGAGGATGACTGACTGACGTCGACTACGGGGTTGAATTCTCACTTTGTTCGATGAATGAGAGCCTCCCGCTGGAAGCTTGGACCAGGGAGCTCCAAGTTTTGGGAGGCCCACTAGCCGAGCGGCAGATGGCCCATTTTTACCAAGTCTCAACGACCCTTGCCGTATGTATTCCTCCAAGAACAAACCACGTTCTAGGCGACGTTAACACGACCAGTCTCTGTCACTTCTCATCTATCAATTTTGATCTCACATGCTGTAGTTTTTGCTACTCGGTACTCAAAATACAGGTTGTGCGAACAGCTCTCAAATGAAGACACTTCCTAGTGCCTTGTCGAAATTGACCACGGATCGAAACGCACTAACCGCTTTAGGTACCATTCTTGCTCTCAAATTGCAGAACTGGCCTTCAGCGGTGCCATAGACCAGAATTCTTGACATGAGTACCTAGGTAGTTGAAGACTGATATTGGGGCATTGAATCACTTCCTCGGCGAATATAAACATCAATTGAGTCCATGGCTGCGGTTGCGGTCGACAAACCCATCCGTCCACGCCTTCCCACCGATAAGATAACGAGACGTACATAAGAAGGTTGCCAGCAAACTACTACCCGAAAAGGAAACAAGCACCCGAGCTGACCAGCGGAAAGTCGCCGGCCGAGTCAAACCTTCTTTAGGAGAAAGGTGCCTTGAGACCATCGCCGCTGCTGTTGTACACTCGCCGGCAAAGCTCGACAAGACCACCAAGCAGGAAGGAGCGTCGTCCCAGAAGAAAAGGTCTTCGTCATGGCCAAGCACTGGTATGTATCAAACAACCAACCAAGCCTCAAAATCAATCAAGTCCAGAGTCTTCTAACATGTGGGCACGCAACGACAGGGAGCAGAATAAGGACGCGACCGTCTATGTCGGCAACCTCGACGAGCGCGTCAGCGAGGGCAACCTCTGGGAGCTGATGACGCAGATGGGCCCCGTCTACAACGTGCACATGCCCATGGACCGCGTGTCGCGCACGCACCAGGGCTACGGCTTCGTCGAGTTCGACACGCCCGAGAGCGCCGACTACGCCTCAAAGGTCCTCAACGGCATCCGCCTGCACCAGAAGCCCATCCGCGTCAACAAGGCCAGCGCCGACAAGCAGAAGCCCACCGACATCGGCGCCGAGCTCTTCGTCAACAACCTCGACCAGCAGGTCGACGAGAAGATCCTCTTCGACACCTTCTCCCAGTTCGGCACCCTCGTCGCCCCGCCCACCGTCATCCGCGACCAGAACAACCTGAGCAAGGGCTACGGCTTCGTCTCCTACGACTCGTTCGAGGCCTCCGACGCCGCCAGGGAGACCATGAGCGGCCAGTACCTCCTCAGCAAGCAGATCACCGTCGAGTACGCCTACAAGAAGGACGGCAAGGGCGAGCGCCACGGCGACGAGGCCGAGCGCAAGCTCGCCGCAGAGGGCAAGAAGCACAATGTCGTGCCCGAGCAGCAGCCCCTCCCGCCAGCCTTCCTCATGTCCGCCTCCAACTCCACCGCCCCCGCCACCTCAGCTGCCAACGGCGCCGCACCACCCACACCTGTCGCCCCCTACGGCGCCGACGCGCCCGCCATCCCACCACCAGGCCCAACCCCCTCGCCCGGCATGCCGCCGATGGGCATCCCCAGCGGCTTCGCACCGCCAGTGCCCCCGATCGCGGCCGCCTCGCCAGCAGGGGCCGGCATGCCCCCCAGATTCGACCCGGGCCACGCCGGACTCCCCCACCAGCCTCCCATGGTACCCCCGGGTTTCGGACGCGGCGCCGGTGGCCTGCCCCCCGCGGTCCCGGGCCTGCCTGCCCGTCCGCCCGTGCCGTCGGTCGGTTTCGGCGCCATGCCGAGCGAGTTCCACCCAGGCCGTCCAGGTGCGCCCCCGGGCGCTGGCGGTGCTGGCCCCCCTGGCTTCGGTGTGCCTCCTCCGGCCGGCTTTGGAGCTCCCAACGGCACGCCGCCTCCGCCTCCCGGGTTCATGCCCCCGCCTGCTGGCTTCGGTGGCCCGCCGCCTGGGCAGGCCCCTCCTGGGTTTGGTCGCCGTTAGGACCTGATGGCATGCTTTCCTTCTTATGCATAATCTTTTCGGAGTTGGTTAGAAAGGCTGGGCAAGGAGCACATTCAGCAAAATAGTTAGCTAAATCCCACATGATACCCTTCTGAAATCCGACATGTGACATGCTGACTTGGACCCCGGGTCTGGCCACGCTTTTGTAAGATACTCTCTCTCCTGCAGGATACCTTCCTCCTACAAGATGGCCTCCAAGATCATCTCGTACAAGGCATGCTCCTATGCGATGACCACATGAAAGATGACCTCTTGCAAGATGGCCTCTTACAAGATAACTCACTAAGAGAGCCTCCCTAGATATGTTTCGTAGCAGCACATGGCCTTGTTTTACAAGAAACTCACACAAAAAACATTTCTGGAGAAAAAGAATTGCCAGTCTTCGAGGCCCTTTTTCCTTCTTTTTTTGTTGTCTAAGCTACCTGCCTGTCAATCGTGACGAACCTAGTCTCTCCACCACAGGCCAAGCAAATGTGCCCAGCAGGAGTCTGCAATGGTAAATGGACAAGAGGCTGAGACCGGATGGACAAGTCAGCCAGAATCAAGATAACAGCTGCGAATTTTGCCCGGATCTAACCCTCAAGGGGGGCCCTCAGAGCCTCCCTGATTTTCTTTTCCAGCCATCATCGGACCGACCGTCAACCGCGCAAGCCTCATCGAACCTCAACCCAGGCCACTGGGGGGGGGGAAACGGCATACATACATAGCTCAAACCTTGGTGTTCTTCTCCGCCTCGAGCAGGAAAGTCTCCTCGATGGCAGCCCTCCTCCTGACAACCCGCAGCCAGCGGTCCCCCCACCGCCTGACAAGACGGTCGCGCTCCTCCCTCTCGGAATCAGAGAGTCCGCCCGCGTCCTCCATGAGCTCGTCCTTGGCGCCAGAAGCCCACGCGACGAGGGCGTCCTGCGTCGTGCGGAAGAGGTCGCGCGCCGCCTGCGCCTCGCGCTTCTTGGCGTCCTCGAGCTCGGAGGCCATGCTGGTGTCCTCGCCGCCGTCCTCGGCCTTGGCCTCGGCGGCGGCGGCGGCCGGCGCGTTGGCGGAGGCGACGACCTCGCGCATGCGCTTGGTGACCTTGTTGATGGTGTTGAATACCAGCTCGTAGATGTGGCTGCGGGCGAGGGCCTCGCCGCGCGTCTCCCCGGCGTGGCGGACCAGCGCCCACTGCACCACGGCCGAGGGGCTGACGATGCTGTAGTTGAGGAGTTTCTCGATGATGGTGATGGCCACGCCCGGGTGTGCGCTCCAGAACTCCATGACCGCCGTGATGATCTGCGCCCGGGCCGGCTCCGACGTCGCGCCCGCGTCCATCAGGCGCTCCTTGGTGCGCTCGATGGCGGCCAGCACGTGGGAGAGGGACTTGCTGCCGATGGAGAGAACCGCCGTGGTGAAAACGTCGGTGCTGGCCACGAGAGGGTCCAGGCCCTGGTCGATGGCGAGGGAGTGGATCCGCTCGATGACGGGCTGGATGTCCTCGTCTGAGGCCTTGCGCTTCAGCAGTTGTGCCAATTCGCGGCCCTCCTGCGCGAATGGCGTGTCTAAGGAAGGATAGTTAGTACATATTCGCCTCACACGTGTTGTCCCCGAGAAATTATGCAGTTACTCACCATCCTTCTCAAACTTGAAAGGAGGCTCTTCAACGTCCTTCTCGGGAGGAACTAATTCCTGGTAGCCTTCGGGAAGAGTCTTCCTGATCCGGCCAGCGAAGCTCAGCCGGATCTCCTTGTCGATGGCGCCCATGATGAATGCCTTGCAAGGGTGCAGATTTGGCAGTTTGACGTCCGCAGTCCACTCGGTCCACTTCCATGTGAAACCAAAGTTGCTCAGATGGTGCGAGAACCAGTCGGTGAAGCGCTGGCCCAGCTCAATGTCAAGGCGACCAATGTTCCGGTAGAGGAATCTTATCGCTCGTCCGAAACTAGGTGCGATGGCCGCTGGGGCGATCCGACACGCCTCGGTGAGCACGGAGTGATAGTAGACAAGCTTCTGCTCCGGAGCAGGCAGCAGGAATAGCTGGGAGAATACAGCATCAACCACAACGTCTTCGGGCTTCCAGGTGGATTTCCCTTCGGGAACGTCTCGAATCTGGTCGAAAGGCGTGGCACGGCTGACGAAAGTCCCCTCGGCGAAGTAGTTGTCGATATCGATCAGCCGTCTGGCGGCGACAGTTCGGTTGAAATGCAGAACATTAATCGTGTCTACCAGATTGTCGCGTATCAGAGATGCTGCGATGCTCGTCACCGGAGGAACCGACTCAATTTCCTGGCCCAAGTACACAGAGAAGAAGATCTCTGGGAACAAGGGCCTCGGCCCGGCGATCAGAGTCTCGGGGATTGTGATGGCGGGCAGTTTGTGCTGAGGACAGTTGTCGAGCTTCTCCTGCTGCTCCACCTCCTCCAGTGGCATCTTCCACGGCCTCGGCAGGCACGCCAGCTTCCACCCGCTGCTCGCCTCAGCTTGCAACTGCGTCTGCAGCAGCCCCAGGAAGCTCATGGTCGCAGCAGGGCTTTTCTCGTCCGCCTCTGGGTGGAACGGATCGATCAGGTTCTGCAGGGCATGTGGCTCCCCAGCAATGACCTCCGTCTTGTCCAGAAGCTCTGTAGCAAGCTTCTCCGTCTTTTCGGGCGCGGCTGAGACTGCGTAGGGTATTGTGAGGAGGATGATCTTAACCAACTCGGTACCGATGGTCTACCACCAGAATCAGGAATTAGTTGATCGGTTACTGAGCATGTCCACCCGAGTCGTAGATGAGGTGGAAGCTACTTACATCCTCATTGTTGGCAGTCTGCAGCTCGACAGCCTGGTTGAAGAGGTCCTCGAGGATAGGGAAGACACCGTCGCCCTCCAGGCAGCTCTGCAAGCATGCGAGCAACTTGAGGTAGAGCTTCACGGCGCGCCACTCGCCCAGCCTGACCTTCTCCTCGACCTGAGCAGCGGCCTTGGCCAGCAGGTCATCCACAACACCGCTGGTGGGCTGGGGCTCCACGGCCGCTGACTGATCCTGCCCACCGTTCTCCATATTAGTGTCGAGCCCATCGTCCCCGCCGTTGGCAGCTGCCTGGGTGGGAGGCGGCTTGTGCGTCAGGGTGTTCACGACCAGCACAACAGCAGCGGCGAAGGGCGTCTTGAGGGGCTGCTCGACGGCGAGCTGCAAGACCAGGTCGACAAAGTTGGCGCGCAGCCGCTCGTCGTCGTAGTTATCGGCCAGGAGGTGGGCGACGCCATTGACCTCCTCCTGGACGCGGCGGAGGGGGCTGTCGGCCAGGTCGATGATCTGCTTGCGCAGGCGGGAGGGGACGGGGGGCTCGTGGCGGCGGCGCGGGCCGCGCTGGTCGCGGTAGGACTGCTGGTGGTCGTCATCCTCTGTGTTTGCGGGCGGCGATGGTCAGTGTCTGAATGTAGGGGGGCCGCATCACATGCGTGCAAGTGATGGAATGCTTGGGGTACAAGAGACCAGGCATGGCGGGATGGGAGCTCAAGCTGGCTGCTTGCTTGACTTACCCCTGTATCGTCTCTTCCGCGGATTGTACCCTCCGCCGCCCTGTCTGCGGTCGTAGTCGGCCATGTCTTGGAACTCACTGCCTGCAATTGGGTTGAACAACGAAAAGGAAGTGAGTTGGTGTGTTGTCGATAACGAAAAGTATCGGGGGTTAAGTTTCGCGACGTCAGCTGCGAAAGTGGAACCAAAGCTATTTGCTGGACCGTGTTGTACGTAGCAGTGGCAGTAGTCTCGCGCCTCGCAGCTAGCCCCAGTCCCAAAGCTTGGGGGGTGGTGCCAGGCAAGCGCCTTGCTTAGGTAATTAACTACCTAGGTACCTAGGTACGGAGTACATATGATCTAACATTGTATAGGTCTCATGCAAACAGCATCACAAGCGAAGCTTTTGTCCCAATACTTTGTTTGAATAGTATATAAAATCCTGCCTGGGGATGGGGCCAAGTAGGCGCCCATTCCCAAATCCAAACTGATATTAAGCCAGCCCCCAACCTCTCCTCATCCAGCCTCCCCTCCACCCCATCGCCAACTCGAAGCTCCCTCGCCTTGACAAATCGTGCCAACCCCCCTCCGTACTGACTACATAGCTCCCACCACCCCTACGAGCCGCCGGTGGTCATGACCCCTCATCAAAGAGCTGTTGAAACATACCATGACGCACGTAGTTGGAAACCCCTAGCTTGGTCTGCCAACCGGTCATAAGCACAAACCTACGCCTCTGGGATATGGGTGCATCCATTTTCCCCTTGGCTTACTCACGTATCCTGCTTGACCAACATGGAAGATGGTGGGCGCTTGTCCGAGAGATGAGCCGCCAATCAGCAGAGCCTGTCCCGCCTTGGTGGTGTGGGTGATCTGTTTCTTCTTGTCCAAATATCCAGAGTTTGAATGATGCCCACGGAGGCTCCTCTGAGAGAGGGCTGCGCTACAAGCAGGATGATTCCCGGCTCGAGACGGACCATGACTAGTCTAGTTCACACCAGTTACACAAAGGGGACTGACTGCCTGCCCGTGGGCAACAGGGCGCAGAACCGTGCAATAAATCGACGACGTGGAGGGAGGGACTGGGTGGAGGAAGTGAGGATCGCCAAGAAATCAGCGTTCCGCTTACAGTATTGCACAGTAGTCGCGCCAAAAAGGTAAACAGCCCATTTTATTTTATTGTTCCTCGATCGAGTGGCCCGAGCAATACATCCAGCCCCAGGATTCCCTTTTGATCACAACCCTGTGAGAGGACTGGCCTTTCCCTCGACCCGAGCCGGTTGATGAAGCTGCCCTCAAACGAGACGAGGATAAAAACAAAAGAGGTTTAAATTCTTTTTGAACCATGATTGGCCCAATCAACCAACCCTCCATACACAAGGGTTTTTTTCGCCCACGCTGGTATCCCAATGCAAGTCCATCACCAGGCTCCTGCCGGAAACCCCTCAGCTCATGTTGTAGTAGTCCCTGCCACCTAGTCCGACACTGTAGTTCAATACTCAAGTGGCCGCTCATCCAGCAAAGGCCCAACAACCCGCCACTTCCTCCCAGGCGGTCTTCATCGAGAGGTCCGGCCGCACCGCAAAATAAAAAAATTCGTCTTGGTCCTAGTCACCGCGTGGTCGCCTGCGCCATTAATCTTCCGGGCGGCCTTGAACAGAAACAAGCAAAATCACGTCTGATCGTGCAGGAAAAAGAAATCTAATGGTCCCGCCAATCTTCATCGATATGCTCATCTTCGAATTTGTCGTAGGACCACGGGTCTCTGGCGGGACAGGCGGTAGTGCCCCCCTTTTCGAATTCACCTCCTGGGCCCCTGTCAAAGGCCCGCCTTCGCTACCTCGTTGGCTGGGTACAAGTTGCGGCTCCTGCTTCTGTGGTCGTGGTGGATATCGTATGCAACGGTTCGCACTTCCCCATATCCATCCGAGGATACACCAGTATGGTTGCATTGGAGCAGAGAAAAAGTCAATACCGCATTGGCGACCGTGAGCAAACGCAACGTTGGTATTCCAGACCGTCAGAGGCCGGCATCCTCTCAGAAAGTTGCTACTCCCGACAAGTCCAGTGTGTGAAGGTATGTCGAGCACCAGAGGGCGCTCAATCAAGCTTAGCAAGCATTTCTGCTTTTGTCAGCGGGGTGAAGTTGTCGATGTCCAGACCATCCGCAGCAAGACCCGGTCGCACGTGGGGCGGGACCAGCTTGTGGTTGAGGTGAGGGGCAATCGACAGCTCTTGTAAACATTAGCCGCTGAGCATTAAGGGGGGAAGCATTACTAATCAGGGTACTCACCGTGGCGAGTGAAGTCGAACAATGCTGGGAGTTCCTTCAGTTGGCCAGTCTGGTGCCTCGAGTCCGGCAGCTTCGTATTTGGGTCCCGGAGCTCGTCGAAGAACGGATGGACCATAGCATCAATGGCTCCGAGTCGCTCGGTCGGGGTGTACTCGAGAAGCTTGGCAATAAGGTCGATCGCGTTCGCGTCGGCCTTCCGGAAGACCTTGTTGAACGGGTGCGGCTTGATCTGAGGGAACTTGTGCTCCATGTAGTTGGGGTTCATTGTCCGAATCTGCTCCCGAGTAGGGGTACCGAGCACCTTGATAATTTCCACCAATTGGTCGATGCCAGATTCACCGGGGAACAGAGGCTGCCCCAACATCAACTCCGCCATGACGCAACCCGTAGACCACACGTCTGTATATCTACAGTTAGCACATATTTTCCAATGCGCGGGTAACAACCACGCCAGTCAGTCAGCCCTTACCAATCTTGGTAGTGTAGTTGGTGGCGCCGAAGATGAGCTCAGGGGCGCGGTAGTATCGCGAGCAAATGTACGAGACATTGGGCTCGTTTTCGACCAGGATCTTTGCACTTCCAAAATCGCACAGCTTCAGAATGCCACTGTTGGGGTCGAGGAGGAGGTTCTGCGGCTTGATGTCGCGGTGGCAGATGCCCTGTGAGTGGATGTAGGCCAGGGCCCGGAAGAGCTGGTAGATGTACAGTTTGACTTCGAGGATTGGCATTGTGGTCTTCATCTTGTTGAAAAACCTCGAGGCTCGGTACACCGTCTCGGGCACGAACTCCTGAACGAGGTTCAGGTAGACTTCGTCCTTCTGTAGGCACGTCAGACAGTGCAACTATTGTTGTAGGATTGAACAACGTACCCGTTCGCCATTGGAGTAGTAGAAGGCCTTCAGCTGGACGATGTTGGGGTGTCGCACGATGCGCATGATTTGCAGCTCACGGTTCTAGGACCCCGTCAGTTCTACATTGTCCAGAGCCCGAGGGGCAGCGAATGGCAGCGGACCTTGAAGCGCTTGTCCTGAAGAACCCGCTTGATGGCGGCATCCTCATTGGAGGGCGAGAGTTTTGTCTGAAAGACGACACCGAAAGATCCGTTTCCCACAATCTTGCACTGCGTGTACTGGAGATCCCTCGTCTCGCCAGTGATTCCGTCCTGGACCTTTTCGCGGATGACTTCTGTGGCGCCGATTAGCAAGGCGACAAGAGGCACGGGGCCTCGGTGGATGCGTACCTCCCATCCGCAGGTTGTTGAACGCTGCAGGGCGATTTTGGGCCATCTTGAGGGCTGTTTGGCTTGTTGCTACCGCTTTGCGTGCAAGAAGGTGTTGTAAAGCAGATCGAGATGCCTGAGGCGGGCCGTGGTGGGCAACAGTACGAGGCCGGCTGGAGGTAGGTCTCGTGGGAGATGGACTGGGTTCTGGCAACCGTTAGGCCCGTGGGGGTTGATTGCTAATGCCCAGGAATGCACAAAAGACAGGCACTCGAAACTGAGGCTTGGTTGCAGGACTCTTGGTCTGGTTCTGTCGAGGAAGGAACTGGCAGTCGTGGCGTGCGGGCAGGCAGGTAGGTGGGCAGGTGGGCAAGCGGGCAAGTTTGTTGTTGCAGCGGGAGGAAGTGGGTCGCCAGGAATGCGGGTGATCAAGGTGTGGCGCGGAGTCGGGATCGAACGAGAAATCTGTCAATCAAAACTGGTTCAAACGGTCAGAAAACTGGCTGCATGGTCCATCACACTGATGGTTCGGTAGCACAGTCGGCGGCGTGCTGGAGAAATGCGATGCAGAATATTGAAGTTTTGTCCAGAGATGGATTCGAGGTTGTTGTGACTTTGCGAGAGAGGAGAGAGGAGGAGAGAGATGACGGAGTCTGGTCTGGGGGAGGAGGGGTGGACAGGGCGGGATTGGAATTGACGGGGGGACCCAGTGAGTAGAAATTTGAGAGTGGACAGGAGCCCAGTGAGTGCTGAGAGGATGGGTGCGAGGGGGAGGGAGAGAGAGAGGGACAGGGAGACCTGGCGCGCGGCGCAGTAGCTCAACCGCTCTGCTCGCTCGCTCGCTCGCTCGGCAGCCAAGCCCAAGGCCGCCATCCAGTCCAATCCCAGCTTGTGGTGCCAGTGCAGTGCAGCTCAGTCGCAGCGCGGTTGAAGGTGAAGCTGCAGCAGCCCAGACATTTGAGCGACTGAAACGGTGGCGACTGTCGGGCTCGACTTGGTCTCGACCTGGTGTGCATGTCCAGCAACGCAGCCAAAAAAAACCACGCATGCCCGAGATATACAGATTGGGGTTGTGCGTGTTTGCAAGTGTGTGTGAGTGCTTATAAGTAAGTGTACGTGTGTGAGGATCAAGAAACAGGCCCTCTTTGATGATACTGTTGACATTGTACAAGGCGAGACCCCGGAGGAGGAGGAGGAGTGTTGTACCATATGGTCTCAACGTGCAGGGCGGGTAAAGGAAATCACTTGATGGGGGGAGGTGGCACTCGCAAGTGTCGCCAGTGTCGCCATTCTGTGCTGCGCGGCATGGCTGAAGATGGGGTGCGTGCCGCGGAAGGCTGTTCGCGATACGCCCAACCCATCCTCATGGGCGCAGCCAAGGGTTGAGAGCAAGCGAGTGAGTGGTCTGCAGAGCACAGCGGCTATTGGGCAGCCAGACCTTCGAGCGAGCTCCAACCTGTCACGGCACACGAAGGGTCCATCGTGACATGGTGGAGGGGTAGTAGCTGCTGAGTGCCGAACTGGCGCCATTGGGCCCGGACAAGACAGTAGCAACGCTCGACAAGTGATGTACTTACAAATGACTGCGGATTTTTGACCCAGAGGACCCGGTTCTGCGGTGATGGTCTGCTGCTGCTGCTGCTGCTGCTGCCGCTGCTGCTGAAGCTGAAGGCGATTCGAAGGTAGGTTGGTTGGTTCGCTAAGCGCACACGTCGCTAAGGCCCCCGGGATCTCTCGAGTCGAGGGTTCAAAAGACGGGGTTGCGGATCGTGAGGGCGGTCCAGGTCAAGCTTTGGGCTGGTGCCGGGTAGGCGAGTGAGGGGTAAGGAGGACTCGACAGCTGCCCTGGGACGAATGAGAAATCAACCAAGATTAGTCAAGAACGCCTCGCATAGGGGTCTCGACAATACAAAGCAGGCGCTGTCAAAAATGATACCAAGGCCATTGCATGCCCAAACAATGCAAAATGGATGAGTCGTTGTGGCAGGGTGGCATTTACCAGCTGCACCAGCGTGCTGCGGCAATAATCAAAGAGGCGTCGACTTACGAGGTCAGGTCGGGGCCGATCAGGGTCGGGTCCAGGTCGTCAAGGTCCAGGTCAAGGTCAAGGTCAAGGTTCAGGTCCCAGGTCCCAGGTCCCAGGTCCAATCCAAGGCGGGCGTTGGCTGCTTGCTGGCTTGCTTGCTGCTCAGGTGCACGGGTTCCCGGGTTCCAAAGGATGAGTTCGGTGCAGGCAGACGAAGACGGACAAGTAAGGTCAGAGGGAAGGAGAAGCCTGGCTAGATGGCTGGATGGCTGGCTGGCTGGCTGGCTGGATGGCGGGCGGGCGGGCGGGCGGGCTAGTTGGCTAGCTGGGTAAGGAGGGGTGGTTGAGAGGCAGGTCGACGGCAAGGTGTGGTGGAGGAAAAGAGAGGGAGGTGGGATGGATGGATGGGCGGGCGGGCTGGTTGCTTGTCCAGGAGGTGGTCCCAAGGTCAAGGTCAAGGTCAAGGTCACGACACGACAAGGGCACGACACGGCACGACCGACTGAGTGACTGACTGACGGTGTTGACGAGATATTGTACGAGGTGTTCCAAGTCGGTCCGGGTGAGAGCGTGAGAGGGTGGAAGTGCGGAAGTGGAAGTGGAAATTGGCGCCTCGTTTCGTTTTGAGGGACTGCTGGGACTGGAACTGGACTGGAACTGGAGTCCTGGACAGGACGCATCGTGTGATGAGGCTAGCGCAGGCTGGGTGCATGACCACTTCAAGTGACGTACCCCGGCCCCAGACAGAAATAGGTACCAAGTACGTAGCAGCGAATAGCCTCATCTATCCCATATGGGCTCGCGCAGTCTGCGCCCCCCCCCCCCCTCCACCCCTTTTTGAGCATCAGGTTAGAGCAGAGGGCAGCGTGGCATGCAATCCGCGGGCTCGGGACACGCCCAAGAGCTTCTACATATAGCCATAAACCGACCCCCTGGCAGATGGTTTGGCCGTCAGACAAGCCCAGTGCAGTCTCTGTGCAGTCCGTGTGTGGCACGCGCGTCTGTCTGTTTGCGCCTGGTGCGAGGGTGTGGCTAAACTACGTGCTCAGCACGCTACCGATTCGGGGGTATATGTGTATCGTGGCCACGGCCGCCGCGACTCCGTACAGGTCTGAACAAGCTCTGACCTGCCCTCGGTCCAGGTCGGGCCACCTGATGATACAGTTTGCTACGTCGGCATGCCACAGTAGTGCCTTGTCGGTGACTGAGGCTCAATTCTGGCCGGCGGGCGGCCAACGTGCAAGCCCACTCCTGCTGGTCGGTTTACCTTTTATGCAACGGCTTGACTTCCTCCCAGCCCGGGTCTTGACCATGCAGTGCATGCACGACGTGCCTGTGTGGGCCACGTTCGCTCGCACCAGGCTCTTGTTGCCCGTCTGTGTGCCTGTGTGCCCAGCATGCCCGCCTGCCTGTGTGCCTGACTGCCTTTCCCCTTTGGGTGCGAGATCACCTTGGTCCCTCAGTCGTCCGCGAACATGCAATGCAGCAGACTGCAGCCGTTCAGGGCCTATCATGGAACGGCTAGGCGTTGTCAAGATGACGGCAGGGACGCCTGCCGGTCTCTGCCATTGAAGAAATGGTGGTTAGGCTAGCGGGTCCCGACTACAAGATTGTGTTCGCCTGTCATTCTGACCCGCTCAAAACGGAGCCTGTTCATCATGTGCCCTCTTTTGAGACGGCCGACAGGCGCTAAGCGGTCCGCGTAGCGGAAGTCAAAAAAGGAGGCTTGGTTGATCTGCTGAGTGACCCGATCCTGCAGGGTCTTCCGCTTTGTTATAAAAAAAAATTCCGGCCCTGTAGGGTCAGTGTCGTCCGGCAGCTCCTGGATGGACATCGCTTTCCTTCGGTGACATCCCGTAACGATGAGGACAGGGGATCTTGGGTGCCTGTACGGTCTTGACTAATTCGCGAGGTATTGTCTCGGTACAACGTGACGGGAAGGGCTTGCCCGGGCGGCGTCGAGATTGGGGGCCCCCCTGGGCCGTGGGCGCCTGTGGCCTGGGGCCGGTGAGGGCCAACTGGGCAAGGGTGTGAGCCGCCGGGCTTGCTCGTCTCGGAACCGCAGGCGGGCTGGTCGCGCTGCGATCCCCTCCACCCCTCGATTCCCCATTGAGAAGGCCGCCCGGCACGCATCCGTCGTACTGTAGTGTACTCAGTGTGCAGCATCGCCTTCAAGAGCGCGTCCCGTAGTCAGAGGCTCGATTGCGGCGCGGCATTGATAAGTCTGATAAGTCAGGGACTCGGGAGATTATTCATCAACTCAGGCACGTCCTATGGCAACCCAAGGACCACCCCAAACGGGGATAAACCCATCCAGACGTAGGCATTGGTGTGACCCGGGGAGCCTCCCATCTCGAACAGCGAGCGGAATCTTATCCAAGGGAGAGCTCTGTTTCTCTCCGGACAACAGTCGATCGGTACTCCGTACGTACATACACAATACGCAATCAGCGGCAGGGTGGTGACGGCAGGCCATCCACCGTGGTTGCAAATCGAGGCAATCGAATAGGTCGACTGGTCCCTGACAGGATCTGACAGCGTAGCAACAGACCACAGAGGTGGTCGTGGTGGGCTCGCGTGTGGTGAGTGAGTTAGGTGTTCGGGCAGCGCTGCTGCTTTGAGCTCCCTGCATCTTGGATCTGCCGCCTGCCGAGCCCGTGATCACTGAGCCTAGGATTGAGTTCCGGAAGGCAATGCCCCTCCTTTGCATGATGCATCATCTGCAGTTGGCAGGAGTCGTGAACCTCGAAAGTGAGCTCTCGAGCCTCGTGCCTCGTGCACCATCGCCTCCCACGCCAGCGCGAGGCGGTTGGCCGTCCGCGGCCCTGTTGCCGCCCCGACAGCTCAGCTCCTCCCAGCCCTTGGTGCCTCCATCAGGCGGCATAGGAAGAGTTGGCCGTCATGTGGGCTAGATCAAGATACTTGTGGTCTCACGAGTCCCTACCGTACGTGCCCGACTGCTCGGTAGACCGTACTGCCAGGGCTGTCAGGGGGGCTGCACAAGCTCGCTACGTGCTCACTGTACAGTAGTGCCGCTGCTGGAGACAACCTTCGAAGGATGTCTTCTGTGACGGCAGGGGTCCGATCTGGGTGCACACGGTGGCCAGCCCGCCAGCCAGTCGGAGTGAAGGTGACTCCCCATCTATCGACATGGGCGTTCCCCGCAGACTGCAACGCGAGAGAGGTAGCGGGAGAGAGCTCCCTGAACAGCCCTGGTCCCCTTATTACGAAGCTCAGGAGCCAGGGAGGACCAGAGGTCAAAGGCCGGCCTGGGCTGACGGCGAGGACGACGCGTCGGGTGCCATTGAAGGTTCAGCCTGGGCCATTGGGCTCGGTGAGCACAGTCCGGAACTCGGTAGCGGATCTGGCTTGAGACCGATGGCAATTGCATCATGTCGAGCCCGACAATGTGTGCTGTGTGCTGTGTGTTGTGTGTTGTGCGCTCGACAGCGAGCCAACGGCCACGGAGCTTGGAGAGGCTCACCCGTGTCGTCAACGCCGCCCCCAAGCCTTGGAAAGGCGTCCTCTCAGCTGTCGACGTCGAAAGCGGGGCAGCCAAACCACACCACGCACGCACGCATGCACGCAAGCAAGCAGACGGAGAGGGAGGGGAGGGGACTCGGAGTGGTGTGGACCAGCTGCCAATATGGTGGGGCACGAGTGTGACTTTGCCTGGCCATCCACACCCTTTGTTCACCCTCTGGTGCCCCTCTGTCAGGCTGGCCTGGGCTGCTCCAAAAAAGAGGTCAAGTGACGGTGCCAATGCACTTTTGCCCCTCATGCGTGCTGGACGTCTGGACGTCAACGAGCCCTCTGACACATCGGCCGAGCACAGGGCAGGAGGTGATGCTTGTTGTGGATTGACAATGCCCTGCCTGGCTGGTTGTCTCCCGTACGGTACGGTGCGGTACGGTGCGGCGTGGTACGGTACGGAACGGAACGGTACATGACCGTGGCCGTGGCCACCTCCTCCGACCGCACCGAGCTCCCGTTGCCAGGTTGGCTCCCACCTTGTCAGCTTGTTCTCCTGTCCACAGGCCTGGGAAGCGGATTAGAGACTCCCTCTCGTTGACTGTGCCTTTGTTCAGGTGTGCAGGAGGACAGAGCTCTCCCTCCCCTGTCCATCAGGCACATGTACCTAGATACTTCGATCCCAGCCCCTCCTGCCACGAGCAAAGCCCGTCCAGCGCCTGCTCATGACGATTTCACATGCGTCAAATGCTGGGAAGGAGGGGCTGCCCCATCGACTGCCAGACAACCAGACAGCGGTACCTGTGGTGATCCAAACACCAGCTGCATGGGGAGCTCAGGGATCAGCTATGCAAAAAGGCGTCCCATGACACTCCCACCGCGCTAATCCTGCCTTTAGTTTGAGGTTGGACTTTCATCTAGCTTCAACGGCCTGCCCCCCAGGCCCCCCAGGCCCCCCAGGCCCATGTGGTGGTCGGTCTGGAACGGCCCTCAGAGATGGGGCGGTTGCTGCCCGTATGCCCGTACTTGCCGTGCGCACTTTTTGTCAGCACCCCATCTCTAATCTCCAACGCAATTGTCAGGAACCACACCACAGCGCGCACAGCTCTGAGACCAGGCCACTCGGGCTCATGATGGCTCATGACGGTGGCGCTCCCTCGCTTGTCGCTTGAACTTCTTGCAGCTGTCGTGCCAGGTGGCGGCCGCCTCGCGAGCGCCGCTGGCTGATGACGGGCTGATGTCGCCAGGCCATTGTCTGAGACATGAATAGGTTGAGCCACCCGAATATCACCGCTTATCAGCACGTTCCCGCCGCACATTTCTCAGCCCGCAAAGAGACTCTGAGACTTGCAGAGACGAGGAATGCTACCTTCTCACGGGTACGCGTCCCAAGCAGTGACTGTAGATGCACAGCCCCTTGCCAGGCTTGCCCTGCTTGTCATTGATCAGAAGCAATCTGTACCGTACAATGATCATCCCGGCCGTCGCTGCACCTTTGGCTAGCTGCTACCAAAGTTACAGCAGGTCCTCCCGAAGTGCCTGATGCAGGTCATCTCGCTTGCCAGTGTCCAGCGCGGGATTCCCTCGAGGTCGAGCTCGCTCACACGACGGCTGGCCCGCACAAGGAGCATATCTCACATATCTCACCTCGTGTTGCGATCCCTGGCCATCGCTTTATGCTTCGGAAGTTTCACCTTTGGGTTGGGCGGCGTCGACCTCCGGCTCGTAGGGCTGACACTGGCAAAAGCCAGCCTCATGCGGCCACCGTTACAGCTGATCGTCCATCGGGAACCCTTTGGTAGCCCGTTGCCCTCGATCATGACTCGGCCTCCTAGGAACCCACAGCCTCAGTAATAATAATAATAACAATAGCCAATATTCGGTTCTGGCCTGACCTTGCAGGTCCACGTAGCAGCAAGAACCTGCGCGGGCCCAGCAACCTGCAGCCTCCAGCTGTCAGTTCCGAAAGGCTCGCCGGGCCCAAATCACCAGCGGCGGCGTCGGAACTTTCTATCAGATGCTAGCACGACGGACCGTCTAATCAGGAGCTACGACTTGTCTCACAGCGAAACTTTCAGTCCCCTGCACCATTCAATCACATTGCGACGGGCTGCCTTGGAGCTACACAGCATTCCGCCGGATAGACCCGACAGTCACGCTCAGACTCAGCCGTCCTTGGCGCTAGGAAAGAAGAAACATCGTGAACTTTCGTTTCCCTGGCCATGTATCACCTAGAAATCGTCCTCTGTCAAGCCACGTTGTGCAAGAACCTGAAATAGCCTGGGAATTGCATGTGATCGTGAGCTCGGAGGCTGTGGGGCTTTCCCAACACAGATCGGTACGCGGCAGCCCAGGTACAAGATCTCTCTCACACCTTTCGTTCTCGGTGAGCCGCGCCTTGATTGGCGAGCACCTCACCTTGGTTTGGGCGCCTCTGCCCTCAGTTCAGATCCCAACGCTGCAACCAACCGCTCAAGATATTGGCCCTTATCCTGGCAACGCAGCGTTCCTTATACGGCCTACCTAGGTACCTAGTATCGCCAAAATGTCTGCCCATGCCCGTTCCCCAATGACGAGTAAGTCAAGGCTCTGAAGATGATGTGACCCAGTGGGACGGCACGATGATCTCGCAAGCAAGCATATCATCTACTACACAATGGTCTACACAGTACTCAGTTTCTGGTTGGTGAGTCAGCAATACCCGTGCTTTTGTCTTATTCTAAGCGACAGCACGGTTAGTCCCCACGAGTAACTGCCAAGAACGCGCCTATTGTCTAGCTAACACACATGTGGGCTTACTCTGTACATAGACACTGTCAGACTGTCTGCTTTTGTGGCCGTCCGTTGGACTACTATCGCTGGTTTGGTGCGGTGGCATTTTGTCTGCAATTCATGGCCTTCCAAAGTCAGCACCCAGAACTCGCACGGTGATGGCAAAGCATTGGCTCACGACCGGCGCACCGGATGTAGCCACCCCATCCTGAGACGTTGGCCTTCAAAGCAAGTGCGCACAAGCTTGGGCCCATGGCGTATCCATACGCTGCGTGTGTAGCGCTGCCAGGCTTAGGCGTGTGCTTCAGCTTTGCGGCGACAGCGAAGCAATCGAAAGCTCTCTTGATCGGTCGGTGCAGCCAGGTGGCACCACACCGATGCCATCATACCGAGCCCGCCGCCGCGAGTGGCCCGTCACAAATGACAGCGGCGGTCCTGCAAGCTTAGCCACCCGTCCTCTCTCGTGACGTCCACGACCACGCACTGTCACAGCCGAGTGGCACCGGAGGCACCAGTTTTGGGTCGTAGCAGCAACGACAGAGCAGCAACCACTGACACAGGCTGTTGTCAAGTGCCTCCTGTCATCAGTACATAATACCCTCCCGTTTGCTGGTGCTGTCGATCAGGCCTCGCCTGCCCCCCTCCCCCCTTCCCTGTTGGCGTTGCAGTTGAATGCGCAGGATGAACGGCTCTTGCAAGGTGCCTGGACTGAACAAAGCCAGGGCTACCCCACACACATTCATCCTACCATCTGCCTCCAACATCAACAGCCCATCATCCAGCCTGTGTGACGCATTAGGGTAACCCAGCCCAGCCAAGTGGTAGCTCTGGGGGCCATCTTCGGAGCACTCTCGGCCCTCACGTGCCGGCCCAATTGAGCGACGTGCAGGATCACCCCAGGCACTCAACCCTCGTCCTTTGGCGGACGGTCCCGTGCAGGCCTGGAAAGGGGGTCCGATGGGCAGTTTCATGCATAATTCGCTGGCTATTGAACCTTTTTACGGTTGGGCTGGGGCTGCTTTCTTTACGGGGATTGTCAGACTCGCCCAGGGTCAATGTACAGCTCTCCTAAAGCACTAAAATACGCAACCGAGTTCCATTCGTATCAGGCCTGGGTCGCGTATGGAATAGCTAGCCATCCATAGGTTAGGTTTCCCTGTAACGGCTATTACCGCCGCCCGTACGAGGGTTATGCATAGAAGGTTTGAACCTTAGACGGGGAGAGTCCCTAGAAAAGGTTAATCCGCTGCTTCTAGGCCTAGGCCGGTGTACAGTGTCAAGAGGATTATTGTTGTATGCGGCGAAACTCTTATCCTATAATGGAGACCGCTCTAATATAATCTTGATTTCTTAAAAACTTTGAAAACTGAACAGCACTGGAAACATACGTTATTTAATCGATCCAAGGGAGGGTTCCATCAGTACGGAGGGTGCAGATTTTCTCGGTGTGGATCAAATTAAGTCCTTGGTTCATTGGGGGCTCAGAGGGGAAAGCAGAATTGTCTGCGACGCGTGAACTGTCAAGTGAGAGACGATAGCACACCAAGATGATGAGATGGAGTGAGTTACTAGATCACAATACTGCAGCTGTCGTTGGAGTATTAATAGTAATAGTTAACAATGATACGGGTATCTGTTTAAATACAGGTTTGATAATGCTGCGCTTATTTGTATAGCTTTCCTAAAGATAGATGTATTAGCTTTATGCAACTTGCCTAGACTAAGGTTAATGAAATGTAATAAAGGTTTCCGTGTATACACTTTATTCTTACTTAGGTTATTTATTTTTAATCCGTATATATAATAAAATATATAGCGTTTTTTTAAAATAATAAACTTTTAAAATTTAATATTTTTAATTTAAAAAAAAGAAATATAATATAAATATAAGTTAAATTATATATATATATATAATTATTTTTTTATTTTTTTAATTAAATTAAAAATAATAATTAATATTTTTTTAAAATATAATTTATTTTTTTAAAATTAATTTTATTAAATTTATTATATAAAGTTTTTTATAAAATTTTTATAATTTATTATAATTTATAAATAATTTAAAATAATTTATTATATTAATAATTTATTATATTAATAATTTATTATATTAATTTATTATATTAATAATTTAATATATTAATAATTATAATATTAAATAATATTTAATTTATTTTAATTAATATATTATAAATTATAAAATATTTTAATTTAATATTAATAAATATTATATAAAAATATTAAATTATTTTAAAACGTGAATATAAATATAAGTTTATTTAAATAAATAATTATAAAAATAATTATTATTTTATTTAAAAATTTAATTTTATTTAAATAAATATTTATTTAATAAGCTTATTAATTTTATAAAGTTATTTAATTAGTTTCACTTCTATTCCATATACGTCCAAGGACATACATGGCGCTATCTTCTAAAAGCTTAACCATAACGGCCTCCGCCAGACACTCGGAGGCAAGCCTCTTGGACATTGGCATTTTGTTGTTCAGGGCAAATGCTTAAGTGCCTCGTTCTCATGACAAGGTCTCCTTGGTAGAGTCGGGGTGCTTCCAGATTCGAAGCAATGGTTTCCCAGTACATTATTCCTGGAAAGTCATGCTGGTAAATGATATCGTTTCCATTCCGTGTGCATCCGAAGCCATACACGGCAAATCCATACAGTATTACAAAATATGTGTACCCGAAGGCTTCGTTCGGCTAAGGAATAAGCGTAGCGAGGAGCGCCGTAATAGTGCCTGGAGCCGAGCGGGAGCTGCTCCTTCCTCATCAACGATTCAACACCACGCAATGACGACTCCTTAGGTACGTACAGCACATACGAAGATACGTTGATTGACCAATCCCCATATGACTTTCAGATTCTCACCAATCCTTGCACGAGAAACTTTTTGCCGATTCGCACAGTAATAGAGAAAGCTCCGCCCATCGTTGCCCTTCCGCTTTGCTCCAGGACAACTCCTTGCTACGCTTAATAACCCTATAAAATCCATGACGTTGTCCCACTACTAGCTTTTACTAACACGACAGCTGCGGTGCCCTCTGTGAACATAACACATAGCAAGCTAAGTTTCGAGTCAATTATTTAATATGTAAATATTGTAATATAGTGTATTGCAACAGCTATTACTCTTAGAATAATTAAAGGGATTCTATTCCCAGTCCCTAAAATTAAGTAGATACACATTGTGACGGTACGGGCTTATATACTACTAGGAATAACCAATTATCAAATTGGTTATTATGGTCTTTTAGCTGAGCGGTCTATTAGATTAGCAGTTAATGGATAAAAACCGTCTTAATAACCAATTCAAAGAGTATGGGTTTGAGCCCCCACGTTCGAAAATATCTCTTTCGGTTCTGATAAACGCCGCGTACGAAATCACATAGTCTAGGGCAAGTGATGGCAAGCTGGTAGCCCGTTCCGTTTGAGATTTTTCAGGCCATCTATAAGCTGCGTATCGACGTGGACCCACAGTTGGCTCCCTAAGTTAGTCTTACGGCCGCTTAAGAAGGCCTTAGGGGGGGATTGTGACGGTACGGGCTTATATACTGTTAGGAATAACCAATTATCGAATTGGTTATTATGGTCTTTTGGCCGAGTGGTCTATTAGATTAGCAGTTAATGGATAAAAACCGTCTTACACATCACACGTGGTATCTGTTTATATAATTACGAATGACTTTCCGGTACAACACGTGGCATCCCATTATACACTATACTTAGTTACTATTCTAGCCACATTTATTAATATTTAGTATAATGTCGGTGAATTTAAGCACTATAAATGGGCCATGCGCCGTTATCCGTCATATCTTCTTCATCACCACCACCACCACCACCACCGTCACCTGTCATCCGAAACTTCGGCAAACAGGAACTGGAGCCCTTGACCGTTCCCGTCCTCAGGCACAGTCTCTGGAGTGCGCCTGGGTCCAACGGAGTATACGCGTAAGTCTTGCAATTTAATGGCCGCGGCGGACAATACGAGCTAGAGAGAACAGCGAACGTATTGCTCCCTAAAGGCGACGTGCAGCTGGCGTAGCTGCAGCGTGTCAGGTCGAGAGCCTCTGCCAAAGCGCTACACACCAATCAGGGCGATCGGCTCGTTCGGGTACCGCTCTCTTTGGTCATCTACAATAATCTGGCGCCTAAAGGGCCCCAGCAGTGCATTTAGTTCTCTTTCATTGAAAGTGGATCTAACGTAACCGGTTCCGCTTCTATTCTGCATACGTCCAGGCACATACATGGCGCCTTCATACGGCGGTAAACGCTCAAGACCCAGCGCTTAAAAAACATGTGGTTTCAAACGGGAGTACATTCGCATATCGATGATTAGCCTGTTCATATCTCGTTGTTACGTCCACAGCCTCTGCCTTCTCGTCTATTGATGTTAATATACGCCTCCAGAGTCTTATAGTTGCTGATTGTAGTCTCGCCGTATGACTGCTTCGCCGCCTAATAGCTTGAGCCCTGGGCTCAGCGGCACCGTCGGGAGCGATGCCTCCTAGCCTTATCTGTACAGCACGAGGCTGAGGCCACATGCCTACAGATGTATTGTATTCTCTCTATTATATTATTAGTATTATGTTTTTAAAGTGCTGAGTATTAAGTGTTTACTCTTATATAAAGGCTCTATATAAATATATTTTTGAATTTATATAAAATAAAAGTAAAATTAAATTATAATATTAAAAACTTTATAAATTTTAAATTTTAAAAAGTTAATAATAAATAAAAATATATAATATAATTAAAATTATATATATTTATATTTATATTATACCTTTATATTAATATATTATAACGTAAGTTTTATTTATTTTAAATTTTAATATATATAAGCTACTAATAATTTAAATTATAGTAGCATTTATAGTTATTTATACTCGTATTTCTAACCTATTCGTCTTTATAACGGCAGGTAGCTCTATCACTCCCTTCTTATTTCTTATTTCTTTCTCTTTCTCTATTTCTTTTTAAACACAGATAAATAACCACCTTTAGTATTCTAGAGATAAACTCCAACTGGAGAAAGTGGGCTCAGTTGAAGAAGCTCAGCCGAACGGACTGGGGTCGTTATATACAAGACGTCCCATCGTATATGATCCCGGTTATCCGAGAGAAATTGCCATCATTAGTCTTGCAATCTCCGAATAAGAAGACAAAAAGCAGGTCCCAGTCACTCAGGCGCAACCAGATACCACAACTCGTTTGATGTTTTCTCGGATGTACCAGAACTAGAACCAGAACCAGAACCAGAACCCAACCAGGCTTTGCTGTCACACGGTCCTATTAATCCCAGCCCAAAGCGCAAGACAATGACATCCAGCCCGCCAAACTATTATACTAAGCGACCCCGGCTCCATACCAACAAGGGCATAGCTAGTAGTAAGCTCGATCTGATAATACGTATGATCACAGCATACGAGAAGACTCTAAGCGAGCATCAGCCGAATCCAGACTAGCTACCTAGGTAAAGAAAGATATGGCGTCTAAGGAACATACTCACAAGAAGCAACCGACAACTCATCAAGGATACTCTCCTTCTAGGAGACTTTGGTGCAGATGTCCTATTCCGATGCTGGTTTATGATGCCGGTATCACTAATTTGGATTAGCTTTCTGCTTAGTCTATTATATATATAATATTCTGTAATCTGCCCTGATAAGATAAATTAGTCCAGTCAAGCATCAGAAAACCTGAATCCACAGTGAGCAGTTTACGCAATAAGAATACCGTCAATTTCAATAAGGTATGAACCAAAGACGTCCTCCGTAGGTGTTTTCAATATTGATAATTAAACGCACATACCAGAGTCCCAAATACCTACCGGGCCGAGCGTAGCAGAATCAGCCACGGTTCCGATGGATTTTCAAATATCGTCTGGCTTATGGCAACAGGAGAACACTCTCCGCCTTCGAGATTTGAGGGTGCGGGATCAGCAGAGGAGCCCTTCGCGAACAAAAGATTGCGGGTCTATGTACGTGAGAGACAGAGAGAGAGGGAAGGGGCTTGGAATGCGCTGGATCCATGCGGATGAGTAAACGAAGGCCCACAAAGAGTCCTTGTTGACTTGAAATTAGGGAGCAGTCACATTCCGAGCGGAGAGGTCGAGTCTGTGCTATCAGGACCAGCGATCTGCTTACTTTTGCGACAATATTTCGTTTCTTGTAGCTTTTCTGTGCTTTATTTGCTGTCTTTGAATGCCTACTGTGTAATCCAGGACAATGAGTGCTCCAAATTGTTGTTGCAATAGGAACATCGGCCGCTCCTGTTTAAACGTCGCCGTCAATCATCAGGACTCAAGCACTGTCTCAAACTTCTAATAGTTCCTTGATTTGTGTCATTCAAGACATCTGGGTTCTTCAAGAATAAGAGGCCCAGGTCAAAGAATCAGAATCAGAGCTTAGATTACATGATGTCAAACTGGTATCATTAGGAGATCATCGTGTAAGTAGTGCAGTACATACTCCCTCAAAAGATTTAGTGATTAAGTTCTTGATTTCCTGCGGTACGTAATAGCTTCTCCCCTGAAGGTTCACCTCGTATCCAAGGGATAAACTAATATCGACCACATCTAGGGCCGCAAGCGGCCTCGTTGAGTTACGGATGACGCTGACGGCAAGACAAGGCTTCCAAGGTTCCAGGCATTCTCAATTGCCTCCCACTACCTAGGTAATTAGCACGTACGCCCGCGATATGTCGCCTGTCCTGACACAATCATCTCATTGATAATTAGTGCGTACAACTTTGATGTACTCAGGTATTCATCTATTTGATATAAAGTAGACGCGATACGAGCCGCACTCATGCTCGCTCCCATAAGTGACGGTACGTGGGTAGTACTGGCTCTTATATACTTACTACTAGGAACCTTAGCCTTGTCTGTGCGTCACAAGGCTAAGGCCACAAGCACCTATCGTGTTTTAACTATAGTTTTCGACATCGTATTTTTCCAAGCGCTGGGTCTTGAGCGCTTACCACTGTATGAAGGCGCCATGTATGTCGTATACGGAATAGAAGCGAAACCACATACTACTAGGAAGAATAGGTCCTTCGGACTTGTCATTCTGGCCTTTTGGTCGGACGGTCTAAGGCGTATGGCTAGTAGTCACGCCTTCCGTTGCACCATAAGTCCATCAGCAAGGTCAGCGAAACGCTGCGAGACCTAGACCGACAAAACAAGATGTCACATGGGTTAGAAAACAATAGTCTCTCTTCCAAAGCCAGACGGCCGGGCATGGGAGTCAGTCAGGTGGGATGAGAATTCCTGTCTCAGCATCCATACCTGACCATTTTAATGATAGCCGTCTTTGAGCGTTTACCACGCACTGTATGAAGGCGCCGTGTTATATGGCTTCGGGCGTATACGGAATGGAAGCGAAGCCAGTTAAAAATAGCCATCCATCCCCACTGATCTGTCCGACCATTGATTGCATCTGACTCAGTAGAACATGAAGTCTCTGCTTCCTGACGGCACCCTCCGCTGGGGGAACTTCAAACCTGGACCTCATAGCAGCCCCGACAATACTGGGCGAGACCCGAGCTATGGGCATCTGAGCGGCTGAAATATCCCCTCCCGCTAATGTAACATTGTACTATGACTCTTTTGCAGCTTGACCAGTGTTGCGCCATATGACCTCGAGCATGTCTTCCCTGGGCACGAGGGTCGAGATTGGTCAGTTCGGTTGCGATGGTCATGCCATGACTCAAAACTGATTCCTCGGCGTCTAGTAGGCTATCAAAGCCTTTCAACTTGTAGGCAGCACAAGCCGCGGCTGGGCGGGGCCAGTCGCGAAATCAGCTGATGCTTCCATGGATATAGAATGTCCCTGCGTACACTCGAATTCGGGAAGCCAACCAGCAGACGGAAGAATGTGAGTGCTGAGCTCTCGCCTGGGCACTCATGCTACAGCAGATTGATCGGCCCAGTTTTCTCGGGTTGTCTCTGGAGTCTTTCACTGGAACCCATCCCGATCGAAACGCCTGGAATAGACCCGAAGTGTACCCACGAACTCGACCGCTGCTAGAAGATTCGACTATACTCACCATCGAGTACTCCCGAGCGGCACACCTCAGAAATGTGCCCGCGGCACTCCGCGCAGGAAGGCACACCGGCAACTCATGCAACATGCGCCAAGCACGGCACGAAGAAGCGTCGTAGGGCTGGGTGATCGCCCGGTACCGAGAGCTGCCAGTGAGAGGATGAGCCGCCTCGCTTGATCGCGCGTGGCCTCTCTGTGTGTGTAACTAGGAGTTCGCCTTGAATTGGGGATGCGTATCTATCCTTGGAGGCGGCTGGTTCGCTTGAGGCGGGCCCTGAGGCTCCAATGCAGCCGGATTATGCGAACCATAGCTGTTTGGCCACGGCCCGTGCCCGGGCGACGACATAGACCTCCAGACTCCAGAGTCTCTCCTCCCATCGGGTCAAGAAAAGCCGTGGCCAGAAGCATCCAACGACCCTCGGTACCCCACAGAGAGATAGCCGATACTGTTCGGACATGCAGTGCCGGAGATGGGCCTGGTGTGCGCGTGTCATCTGAATCGAGTACAGAAATCGGCACGCCATGCAGCTGCAGTGGACACGTTGACCGGGTCAATGTCGATGACACCTACACTACAAGGTCTATCATATTCGACTCGTCAACATTGTACGCCGCATATCAGGGCTGGATCTCGTACCGATAACCCTCTCCAGAATCTCGGTGCTGCTCCGACGCTTGTCGAGCGCCTCACCGACAGTCCCACGCACCACGATGCACGTGTAATTGCGGACGTGCTCCAGGCGCCCCCGCGGCCCCATCGCCTGCAGGACAGCGCCAACTTGGCCGCGTGTGCACTGCATAACTCTCCTTTTGCCTGTATCACGAACGACGGCGGTAAGCGAGCGGCAGGCGCGGAAACGGCCCGGCCCCCCTCCCTCCCCGTTCAGCGGGCGAAGCTGATGCATATGTCGTTGCATCAGTGGTAGTGAGGCGATCGCGCCTTCAACACCGCCTTTGATAATCGCCACAGTATCGGTAGGAAACGCCTAGAGTCCACGGAGATGAGAATGTAGTATGCACAGTCACACCTGCCCCAATGTCTCTTAGAGCCGGCAAGATCCGTAGTTGACGTGGCACCCACCGCGGCAGCCCATCCTTTGCGGGGTTCCAGAACATATTTGGCAGATTGGCGATGAGGCAAGGGTGACTCTCGCTGGCAGACTCAACGGCGCCAGGTGAGATGTAGTTATAGGAAAGGCCAACCAACTTGTGGTGTACGAGAACTCAAGCAAGATTCCAGCCTCAGTGCCTAGAGGAGTGGCCATCGTGACGGGCCTGTTTACACGGAAGCAAATCGCGCAGTAGATGTACAATTGGTTATTTTGGCGGTGTAGTGGTGAAATTGCAATCCCCATCAGGATACCGCAAAGTACTGCATGCAAGTTTGACCCGTGAGCTCGTGAGTTTCGCAACTTCCCACGCCCTTGTCGGTTGTGATCCTTAGGTCTGCTGAAAAGAGTCGCAATGCCCGTTAGATCGACGGAGCCAGTCCAGGGGTTTCTCGGGCGGGAAGCATGCAGCTGCAGGCCCGGACTGTCATTCCGCTCAGCCGGTTCTCCTTATCCAGGTTGCCATCTCACCGGTTGAGATCTCGCTAATCTGGTACTCGCTGCAAGGGCTGCTACAGGCCGGCCCCGTCATCCTCTGCTAATAAGCACTCTGTGTTTGTGTTCGGCGACAACGTCGGGAAGAGGCGTTCGACCACCTGGGACGCGTCCTGATCAGTGACGCGAATCTTATGGCTGGTTCAGGCGGCCCTGGCCAAGACTCTGAGGCTGCCGGGGAATGTTGCTCAGTCGGTTCCAAGACCAGTCTCTGGCAAGTGTGAGAAGCCACGTTGATGTCGGTGTGCTTCAACGACAGTGTCTCTTCGCAGCCACTTTCTTGGGTGCCAATACGAGGCAACCCTCACGTAAGCCATGCTGCCTGATGAGTGTCATAGGGGACCCAGCGGCTTCCCTTTTGGCGTCATGATGGGCTATGGTGAGGCTGTTGTGGAAGACAGACCATCTCTTTGTGGAAAAGAGCCGCAGGAAATCGTACGTTGAGAATACGTCGATCGCCGACCTGTCTGCTTTGGGGACGCAATCGACAGTCTGCAGCGTCCACGGAGTACACACAGGATTTGTGCTACCGCCGTCTTGGCAAGGCACGGTGGGAGAGCCAGATCATGCCTGCACCTTCCGGAGGCGAGAACTGATGAATCTGAAAGCTGTACCGGATTGTGGATCCCGCGCAGGCACCCAGCCAGCCCGCCCAGGGGGAGAATTGAGAAGTGACAGGAGCTTGTCAAAGTTTGGTTGCAATCGCGAGCGAGATTAGCGCTGGGACCGGGCCTGACCCACCTGCCCACCAGTGCAAGATGTTGACAATTTGATTAATGACCGATGCTGGCTGCCACGCTTCCCGATGCGTTCAATTGCCTGTGCTGGCCGGGGATCACACTCATCGACCTAGTGTAGTTCGACAGGCTGACAGGTCGTCTCCGATCTATCGTCATGCGGTCATGCACATATGTATCGTCCGCGAACACCAGCATGCAGGTTAAGAATCATTTCAATCGGTCACACCTCGTGGCGTGCCTGCTTCACACCGTTTGTGGTGTCCGAAGGAGATTTGGGTTAATTGGCATGCTGGAAATCCCATGTGACCTTAGACAGACAATCCCAGGCCTATGCGAGTCGGGTGCTGTGTGACGGGGGAGGCGCTGAATGTCTGTGCTCTGCTGTTGGAAGACTTGACAAGTTCCCGGCTTCCCGCTGTTGGCGCCACAGCAGCCTCGGGCCTGATGGAGAAATGAAACCTCGCCAGCGCAGGGCAAGACGAAGCGGGTGAAGCGGGACGGGTCGTGGCGGGAGCCGCCGGGAGTTGCTCCTCAGCAAGGTCAGTGAGAGCAATAGCCCGTTTGCCGGCAGGAAGAAGCACGACTGACACCCCCCGCCCAGGCCGCCCCAACCCGGGCTGCAGAGAACAAAACGATCGCGTGCCCCCGGGCTTCCATTCCAATCTATCCGAGGCCATGGGAATAGATGGCTTTCTTCATCGTGACATACCTCGGCCGAATACGTCGTTTCTCGCCCGATGGCATCGCGCTGGCAGGGTACAATGCATTCAGGGCTGAAAGGTCAAGAATGCATTGTGCGGAGATGAGTAGTGCACCTCTCCAGTATCCTGCGCAGGGCCCGGAGATGCTACACAAGCACAAGAGTACACAGTATCATCAGTCGAGCTGCCGCTCCCCTCGTTTCAGTTGGGCCATCATCACGAGGAGGGTCCTGGGCCCCCACGCGGTGTTTTCCAGTCGTTTAGTCATTGCTTTGATTCCCGTGACGCAGCTGCCGGGATGACAGCTCCAGGAGAACAGTTCTTTATCGATATGGATGATAGAGTTACCGCGTGGTACAGGGTGTGTGGGCACTGGCTGACTGGCTCCCTGTGGGCGTGGAGGCTGCCCGTGGGCGCAGGTCAACCCTCAACAGGGCGAGACCTTGATCAACCCAACCACGTGTGCGTGTGCTTCGGTGCGGAGGATTTCGGTGAGTGACGTTGCTCAAGGCGGCGGCGCCTTGTCCATGTAGCAACGGCGCCGTCCTGCCGCCGTCTGGCGGGTTGGTGGAACCCAGCCAGCCAGCCTGCCAGCCTGCCTGCCTGCCTGCCAGCACTGGGCATTTCTGGCTGCGGCGGATCTGAGGATGCGGTAATAGTCGGAGGCGCCACAAGAGCCAGACTGATGGGAGGGCTGAATAGGCCTAGTTGGGCCCTCAGAGGCTTGTCCCTGTTCATTCCGCCGCAGAGCACCAATGAGATGGGGCCTTCCCGATCAGATCGTCCGATATTCCAGAACACCGGGAATGAGCGCAAACAAGGTTGCAAGGCGCCGAATTAGAGAGCTAGCCCTGCTGGGAAGCACGGTCGGGCGCATCCCACCACCCGCCATCAGGGTGTGCCGTAGCCAGCGGCCGCCAAAGAAATGCCGACTTGCACCCCCGGGCGTCTGCTGGTAATAACAGGGGACCACCACTTCAACAATCACATCACATCACGGCGGCACGCGTCGTCGCCCCCTCGGGGCAGGCTCAAAATTCCCATTCAGGCGTGGAGCTCGCACCGGCCAGGGATGTGGCAGAACTTTGATCCGGAATTTCTTGAAGTCCAAATGGTACTGCACGTGGTCTGGTCATGAGCGTACTGTACTGGATTACGACTAAAAAGGCGTTGGGTGTGTGTATGTGCGCGCGCTCGCACCGACGCCTGCATGGCCCTATCAAAGTCCCAATCGCAAACAATTCAAGCCAAGGTCTGAGTCTAGTTGAAGCGTGCGAGTCATAATTCTGTCGTTCTAGCAAGTCTCATGCCCAACGCGGTGAAACCGACACGAAAGACTGCTGAGTGTCTCGGGTTTGTGCCTCGCTGATCGCGCTTCACGGCCGTGTGACCATGACATAAGATCGAAACAATCTATTGACTGATATTTTCCTTCCGCAGATACTGGCTCGAGCGCGGACTTGTGGGATGCAGATACGGTATGAGCGTGGCAGCATCTGCTTGAGACAGTTTTGATAAGCAGGGCCAGAGACCAACCACACAGTTGGCCGGACCGCGGAAGGGCTGAGCCGGTCCCTGGTCACCCGCGATGGGAGCACTGGGAAGAGCATGTCTACTGCTGTGTCTCTCTGCTGTTCCTTTTTCTCCGTTCGCATGCCGACGCAGTGACCCCGGCGGCGCTAGCATGGCGGATGCAATGCGCCGAGGACCCCCCTACTGACGACTCTCTGATAATGGCTGCTCGAGGGGCCGTCGTATGCAGCCGTTCGTCGCGCAGGCCGATTTTCTTTGGATTTTCTTTTCTGATGGCATCGCGCGTGCAGAGGAACTTGCTCCCCGCATCTTGACCGCAGCGTGTACCTGTGTCTGTATCTAGGTGGTGTGGACCGGAATACGTCGACTGCGTCCGAGCCGGGGGAGCAGGACAAGGCATTTTCAGGGGTGTTTTACGGGGCGAGCCCGTCGCAGCCCGGCCCTGCATGTACATGATGCGCGTGGAGGTTCGCGTATCAAGCGAATGCTGTTTAAAAGGTGACAGGTCAACCAGGTGGAGATCTGGAATGCGGCGGGGAAGTGAAGAAGGACCCGGTGGATGCATATGTGTACCACAAGATGATGCCGCAGCCCAGAGCGCGTGGAAGAGGCCGGCCAGGGGCCCGGCGACAAATTTCAAGAACCACAGCAGTTGTTTGAGGAGTAAAAACGGGGTGTTGTATGCGCATCGGGGATTCCGGAACGGACTGGTGCTTGCCGCGCGATGCAGGATGTCTGTCTGACGGGTGACTGACGAGTAACTGTTGCAACGATGAGCCCTAGGTACCATGAAAATGGTAGAAAATTAGGATGGGGCGCATCACCATGCGTAAAATGACACGATGGTGTGCCCCCCAGCATGTGCTGGCCGCATCGAGTAAACGAGTGTCACTAGGCGATGCGTCTTGGGAGTCGAGCTCAAAACAGGCGCGCGAAATCAAGACCAGCAACTCGTGAGTAATTCCTCCGACAGGCTGAGACTTGTGTGTCCTCCAGTGCGTAGTCTCTACCGTGCGCGGATGGACATTGTGAGAGGGCGAGCACGGGGCTTGTCGTCACAGGAAGCGCGCCAGACCCTGGGCGTCAGGTCAGGCTCGGGGACTACTCATCCCTTGCTTAAATTGACCAGCATAATACGAATGCCCGACTCAGCCTCAAACATCAAGATAGATCTAGTAGGTGGCCAAAGATGTCGTCCATTTGTGGAAACAAGCATGGGCCGGAGGATATTGCCGGGATTCTTCCAGAGGCCAGGAGCAAGCGGAGAGGCGGCAGGAGCAGGACAAGAGGCGCGCCAGCACAGAGACATGCAGCTCTAGACGCTGTACGCCCGAGCCCGTTTGAGCGCCGCCTGGGTCCGGAGCGGCACAGCGGCTAGCTGGAGGACGTTGAGGTGTCGTGAGATGCATTGTGCGACCTGGACCGTCAGGCGGGGGCAACAAGAAGATGCTGTGGCTTGCTGTCAGTCGAGTCGGGAGTATGTGGTGATACTCTGCGCTGTGATGTTGTGGAACGGGCTGGCTCGGGATCGGTTGCTGCGGTGCTGTTTCCCCATCCATGTCTCGTGCTGGTGATGGAGGACGGTAGAGACACCGGGCCGGCGCGCAAGACAACCTGACCAGTGTCGAGATGCGATGGGTCGCGGTGCGACGGTCGATGCGATGGCATGGCATGGCATGGCATGCGCTGGTATGCGCTGGTATGCGCTCCGCTCCGCTGCGCTGCGATGTGATGATAGACGGTAACAGCCAGCCAGCCCAGCCTCTCCACGAAGCCCTGTCGAGGGCTAATGCAAGCAATTTTAGAGTCTCCAGTCGCAGATGCCGCAATCACATACGCTGGGAGGGACATGGCGTCAGGGCGTACGGAGTACTGCCCTCTGCCTCTGTACACGGTGGAGTCTACTGTGGGCGCTGTACTTGCAGGCTGCCTGGGAGTTGCAGGACGACGTCTGTGGTCTAGGCTGCCGTGGCTGCCATGGTACTGCGTCGCTGTAGTGGGAGGTGGTCAAGGTGGTGACCTTCAGACCAAGGATTTAATGAGTGGGTGGATGTGAGGGCGAGCGAGGGTTGATTGCGAGAGAGAGAGACGAGCACGAGAGGGCAGGGGTGGTGAGAGGCGCAGATCAGTGGGGTGGATATCAGCAGCATGGGAGCATGGGAGGAGGGAAGGAGGGAAGGAGGCAAGGAGGGGAGGTGGGGGGACGGGGGTGGGGAGGTGGGGTGGGCATAGCGAGGACTGGGTACATGGTACATACTGTTACAGTACAGGCTGCAGTCTAGTCTGCAGTACCTACCCAGGTAGGTATGTAGAGCCCCAGCGGGAGGGAAGAAAAACACCATGGGCAAGGAACCCCAGTTGCGCGTGGAGCCGCGGTCGAGACATCGCGACTGTGGCACCCGCACTTCGCAAGCATCTGCAGTCTGGTCGAGTGTCCTCCACTTTAAGGCGTTTTAGCGCCTCCGAGAGACCCTTGTCGCCGAACCCAAGCGGCTGCCACACCTTTTTTTTCGACGTCCTTCTCTGCTGCTGGCCTGGCTGGCCGTGTTTGTTTGACCCGGCTGAGGGCATTTGGAGCGCTTCTCTGATGAGTCCCCCTGTCTGCTGTCCTCCCGTCTTCCTTTTTGACAGCTATCACACTGCTTGTCTGACCGTTTGACAGCGCCTGCCAACGCGGTCCTTGAAGCTTGCCACGGTCAGGGCCACTGCATCCTACCTGGCCTGGCCTGGTCTGGTCTCGACTGGGCTGTCCACGACACCACGTCTGTCTGTCTGTCTGTCTATCTGTCTACGTACATGCCACAGACCACAGACAGACCACTGTACAGTACACATTACTCCGTACATGCAACGGGACGAGACCGCTCGGTACTGTGGTAGGCAGCTGGCTCTGCCGCTCCCATGACGACAGCAGCGTCCATCTCTGTCTCAGTCCCGACTCGGCTCAGCTCTTGTCTCGACCGGGTGGAGTCTCGAGAGAGCTGCGGTGCTTCCATTCCAACCCCCCAAGGCTCGTGGCACGCTTCTCTCCCGCTTCTCTCTCGAGTCTCCTTCCTCACCCACAATCCCTCATTCGTCATCAGCATCAGCACACGTCTGTCTTTCGTCAATGCTCCGTGGCCCATGGTCCATGTTGAGCAACCCCCCATGCTCGGTCATGGAAGGCCGGCTACGCAGGGAAATCTCGCAGCTACCCAAGCTACCCTAGATCATGCATCCTCGCGAGGGTCGAGGGTGCTCTGTGTGCCCTGTGCCCCTTGCCCGTGTGGCTCTGAGCTGCTCTGAGCGCAGCCTGTCTGCCGAAGCCTTACCCTCAGCTCCATCGGGGCCACATCCCGGTCAGCCTTCACACCACATCGCCGCCTAGTTGAGAGTAATCCCTGCCCAACCACCAAGCCTGCCAGCCTGCCAGCCTGCCTGAGCTGCCCAGCGGCAGAGCAAGCACCAGTGGTGGGGGTGGCTACCCTCATCGCAGAAATACGGTAGCCATGTGTGTGATGAGTGGGTGCACGTTGGGTGTCAGTGTCAGTGTGCGTGCTGCTGCTGCTGCTGCTGCTGCTACGTACTCCTGCTGTGTTTGCTCAAGGTACCCTCCGCCATGCCACAGTACAATGGTACTTGGACCCTTCCCAAGCCTCTACACAGTACATACTCCTTCTCCACCCCCCGTCTACACTACTGCCACCCTTCATGTACACATGCATGCATGCGCCTGTTCGTTTGTACTTGTGTGTCTGGGTCTATGTACAGCAGAAGAGAGACCAGGGGGGAGGGGTGTGTTGCAGGGCAGGGGCCCGGGTGGTGGACTTTTTCGCCCAAGTGTGTGCAAGGTACTCGACCACCCCCGGCCCCAGTGCCCATCGTCCAGGGCCGTGTGGGGAGCCCATTTATATCATCATGTATGTCTGGTCGCTTGTATCTAAGTACAGTAGACTATGTATGTGACAGACTTCCCAATCTCTCCTCCTGCACGACCCAGAGATCTCGGAGTGCGTGCCATGCCATTTATTACTATCACCCGGATACCCAGATCTAAACCTCCCGCAGTGCCGCACCCTGGCTGCACATCACACACCCATCCACCTTCTGTTCCACCCTGACTATATCAAACACCTTCTTTCTCCTCCTCGGCCTCTCCCAGACATCATCAAGCCTCCCGTGTGTGCTTCTTCTTCTTCTGCCCGCAACAGGACAATAGGCCAAAGTCCCTCCTGCTCATCAACCTACCCACGCTGCCCGTCAGCAACTCTCCTGCCAGTTCCGCATTTTCGTCCACATCGATATTCACATCTTCGTATTGGTCCCCACGCCTTGCCACACCCAAACCTGCCGCCGTCCCACTCCTGCGCGGTCTGCCTGACCCTCTCACTGCCCCCTTCGCGGACAGACACGACCGAGTCGGCACAACATACGGCATTGAACATACTGTCTTGCCAGCCAGCGGCCGGCCGGAGCAGCTGAGACTGTTTTTTGCAACACCCCGCAAAGGTTCCTGCTCCATCAAAGCAGGATCCAGCCTCTCAGTAGCAATGGCACCTTACCAACCACACCCTGCCTCCCACAGCTGGGACCAGCGCTGGCCTCAACACCAGGCTGGCTCAGACTACGTGATGATGAACGACATGGTGGGCTACGACACGAGGTCACTCCCGTCCTCGGCACCTCTCCAACGGCCCATCATGGCTCCGCAGTACGTCATGGGAAACTCGTACGGAGACAGCCCAGTGACACCAATGTCGGCCTCAAACTATCCAGGCCACTCCCAGTTTGGAGACTACAGCTCCTACAGCCAGCCTTCGCCTTCATTGACCTCTCCTTTCCAGCAGCAACCCGACCGATTCGCGCACCGACCCATGGCGCCGCCAACACCACCGCTTGACTCGGACAGCCATTCCATCTACTCAAGGGACGGCCAGACAGCATACAGCTCTAGAGACACAAGCCGGAGGTCTTCTACCAAGCCCCCGACTGTGGTCAAGCCGGAAGATGCCAGCGTCTCGAGGACGCCAAAGACAATCGAGCCCTTCAAAAAGGAGGATGGCTCACTTCAATGGGAATCCAAGGAGAAATTCGATTGCCTCCTGCGAATGATCCCGAAGGCTCTGAAATTGGAAGATCCCAAGGATCAGCAGCAGGCCCCAGAGCTCAGCAACGTCAACAACCCCACGAGCCTGGCAATGAAACAGGTACGAGATCACCCCAACACGGTGGATAGCCCTTAGGCTGGGTGCTCACCGTGAAATTACTAGGACCCCGGGGTCAAAGCGCCAGTGAAGAAGTACAAGTGCGATTTCACAGGCTGCAATCGGAGTTTCGCTCAAAAGGCTCCTTGGAAAACACACATGGACACCCACAGGGGGGTCAAGTCACACGTGAGTTCAGTATCCGATGCCAGCTTCCCAAGACCATCACCACTAATTGGTCATCAATAGCAATGTGACATATGTGGTATCTGGGTTTCCCAGGCAGGGAACCTACAGGTATGTTCTTGAGCTACGCACTTTCCTGTGGCAATAGAAGCGTAGCGAAACTGGGGGACACTCCATCTAACAATACCTTACAGACGCACAAGCGCTGCCACACGGACGAGAAGCCTTTTGCATGCGGAGTATGCGGGAAGTTGTTCAAGCAAAGGGGAAATGTCAAGCCCCATATCGAGAATGTTCACGAGAGGAAGAACAAATCCGTCTGCAACTTCCCTCGCTGCGGCAAGAACTTCACGACTATAGGCAACTTGAAGGTCGGTGCCAGACTCTGCAAGGATGGAGCACATTCCCCTGACTTTGTGTTTTTCTGTCCGGGTCACTAATTATTGGATCGTTTCGAGCAGAATCACATAGGCAAGGTTCACAAAGCAGTCCTCGAAGAATTGGTCTACAAAGTGGAACACAACGAAGAGCTTGAAGACAGCTGGATCAAGCTTTTTCAGGAATACTGCGTGATATTCAAGAACAGCAACAAGGGCATCAAGGGCCGAGGTCACAGGGATGCAAAGACACTGAAGCAGGAACAGATATCGGTCAGAACCAGGATCAACCAGAGACGAGAGGCGACTCAGCAGATGACGCCCGTGAGTCCTGAGCCAATTCATGTTGGCGATGTCGCCCATAGCAGGTCGCAATATTACGACCATCATCAGCCAGCTCAACAACCGTTCCATGGTCTCCCATTGCCCGCACAACAACAGGCCCAGCCGCAGTTCCATGGTCTGCCGCTGCCTGCTCAGCAGCAGCAGCAGCAGCAGCAGCAGCAGCAACAACAACACTATCCGACTCCTCAATATACACCCATGTCGACGCACCAGACGCAGAGCCCACCCTACCATACCCTACCTCAGCCTATGGGGAACAATATGGGATGGCCCACACAATATCAATAGACATACAAGCCTCCAGCCCCAACGAGCTGGAACAATTTCAGACATCGCATTTCACCGGGCGTTCCTGAGTGGGCAAAGAACAGATACATGGACACGACGGTTTACACGGATTTACGGACATGAATGAAGCAACGGTGCAATGGGCACCCGGATGATTTAACATCAACAACAACACAACAACAATAACGGCGTCGGGGAACGGGGTGGTGTAGATAAAAACCAAAACGGCACAAATCGGACAAACGGGAACGGACCGGAACGGACACGCATTACATACACTTCGGTGCTGGGCGTTTCACAACATGACTTATCAGAGTTATAACAGGAATGAGGGAAGATCCAAAAGTGAGTTGGGCAAAGGAAAACCATCAGGAACGGCATTTCACGCACAAGCCCCGGCTACTAGGCCAGGCCGGCGTAACAAAGTGGGATCATCTTTTCCTTGTTCTCTGGAGCGGCTGCTTAACCATGATCTATCTCTCTACGCAACTTCTGTTTTATTCTGCATCTTTCTTTTCTGCTATTCTTCAAACACATCCCAACAGCAGCATGTACAACAGTGCTCAACCCTCACACTGGAGGGGGAGCCTGCATTCAAACCATCATGTACACCCCAGCGAGGCATTGTAGCCTCTTCTCAGCCACCCTGTGTTGTTTGTCTCATTTCTGTTTCTACTCTATTTTTTTTTTTTTTTGTTATCTGGGTTTAACATGTCTGTTTTTCTATATTCTTCTAACGACCTCTGGCAACTGGATACCAACATCATTATGATATGATTGCCATCTATATACAGCACATACATGTGGAAAGGGAGCGAGCGGGGTTTACACAAAAATCCGGAGTGTGAAAGGGGAAGGAAGGGGAGGCGTTAACCAAAGGATACTGCGCCGGTGTGTTCCCTTGGATGGTGTTGGCGGGGATGGAAACCCCGAGAGACACGCATGGTTGCGCGTCCCAGCTGCTCTGTGGCAACCAGTATAGCGGGAAGCCGCGTTGTCAATACTGTGTAATGTATCTTGTCATCAGAATTGACGAAGGGACCTCGAGTCCAGACTATTGAGTCAAATGGCTGCCAGAAAGTTGATCAATGTGCAATTTAATTGAAACAAACATGAGAGGATCGTACTGAAGCGCCTGATACTAAGCCCCAATTCCAAGAACGGCATGTCTGAGAGATTTGGAGACCAAGACCAGCTTTATTCCTGCGATCAAAGGCGTCAACTGGTCCAAGTGAGCCGCTCACGTTGGAGCAATTCTGTAGGGCTTTCCTGCAAACATCTATTGCTGCGATCCTCCCGTGAAGCACATGTCATGATTGCTATATTCCCTTTTCAGACAAGGTCCAGGAGCCTGCAAGCTGTCGAGGTTATATAACGGGCTCACAGACTTCCAGAGTAATCTCACACAATCCATTTTAGCGCTCAAATGATCCATCTGATTCAAAACGCCCAGCACTCAATAGACACGCTGCCATGGGAACCACCGCACCCATCATGATGTATGTCTCGCTCCTATACTCCCGCCTACTACCAACATGGAAAGTCTGCCACTAGAGGAGAACCCAGGAGCGCAAGCTCTTCAGCCCTCAACCACAGTGGACAAGAACATAGCCAGCCCGCCATTCCAGCCCGCCAGGACTTCAGGAGCCAGCCCAGCGCAGCCCAAGGTGCAAAATTACGTCTGACAGACAGTATTTTGCATGGCCCCCAGGCAGCCCAAATCTGCCAATCTCAGATACGCGAGGTGTGGGGGACAAGTCGGCTGCGTCGGTGCAAGGTGACAGGTCGAAGGGTGTTTTGCCCGGGTGGGTGTGGCAGTCGGTTACTAGGCATGATACAGGCGACCGCCCATCACACCCACACCCACAACCCACAACCCACACCCAGGCACAAGCACACGAGGAAGGATTCCCCCGTCCTGCGCCTGTTGCTTCCCCGGTTTTCTGACCACCCACACCTTGGGCACCCGTCCAGCCCCTCCCTGGCTGCCCAGACCAGCAACCCAACACACCCAACACACCCAACATGCCCGCAACCCAACCACGTACCAACCTCTGCCACTTTTCATGTGGCTTTGACGTGCAATTACCGTGCAAGCAAGGCACACCGTTGCAAAAAAAGCCAACCGGTGTGCCCTGTCCACTTTTCCTTGCCCCTGCGCGACGATGCGATTTGCGGGAAAAGACTCGCTTCCTTGTAACACAGATTAGGGAGGATTTAGTTGTTTACCTGGGTATGTTTGTGTGTGTACGTGCGCGCTCACCCCGTGTTGAGAGGACTTCTGGAGGGGAAGCGGCGCCAAGATGGATTTGTGACGGCGACATCTAAGGTGCTGTCGATGGACTTCCCTATCTGATCATCGATGCCTCGAACAAGATCCCGGCGGAACTACGGCAAGAAAAAGACTTTGGACAACACACACACACTCGCACAAGACCCGCGTGCGGTGACACAAGCTATCGGCCCCGTATAGATAGACCGTATAGATCACACGTACTTAAGTACCTTGTGCATTTGGTTACCTCTTGCACTGGTGGTACGTGCCCAAGTGCGTGTGTTCCCAATTGTACCACGCAACACAGGACGTTCATTCTGTAGGGCCAGCTGGCCAAGATCGGCAAAGACGCCTGTCTGCAAGATTGATTTGCGATCAGGCAGGTAGGTGATATGATTGATAGCCACCAGGGGGGGGGGGAGGGTGTGTGTTTCCAAACGAGGCGCAACGAGATTGGCTGGTCAGCCCCTGGAGCCGTACAAGGAGACGTCTGGACTTAGTACCTGCAGTACCTCGAGTCTTTGCAAAAACAAGTATATGATACCTGTTCGCAGGAAAGCCGAAAGCAGCCAATAGACCAAGCCTGTCTGCTTTCCCTGCCGCCGCCGCCGCCGCCGCTGCTGCCATATATGCTGTTTCGCTTGCCCGCCTAATCTGAACTCTGTGCATCAGGTAATGAACATCACTGCCTGTGCTGCAGGACATGGGGCGGGGGCGTGTGGAGGGCAATCAAAAAACAATAATTCTGCAAGCCTGTCATGTAGACATTGTAAGAGGGAAAGAAAGCAAAAAAGGGGGGGGGCATGGGCTCTTCGAGAAGCCTGTCTCTGTCCTTCACCGCCCGTCAGGAACACACATGCATAGGCCAATGGACGGGGGCAGCGGAAGGGGAGCACAAAACGATTGTCCAAAACTGCAAGATCTGAAAAGCAAACTGCAGCAACAAGTTACCGTCATGCAATGCGAGCGCATCGCTGGTGAAAACGACAGCGCACACACACAGTTCGTGGCTGCGGCGGCCTGTAGTGAGGCCTACAGGGGGAGACACAAACGATGCAACATTGAAGTCTCACCGCCGCGCTTGACAGAAGGTATTGTAGACAGTGTGTTTACGTTGGAACGTACGGATGTATTGGATGTATCTGCAAGATCAGTATTCCCCGGGCTGGTCTGTACACATCGGTTTTCAGGGACTTCAAACCGATCCCGCTGCAGTGATAATGACAAGTCCGGAGCAGACAGGCAGTCCCCTGTCTAGGGGGGAGAATACGACAAAAGTTCAAAAATAGAACGCCAACCTGAAAGTCAGACATACATATCTACATACATACATACATACCATACATGAGGAGACAACCGGACTATCCCATAACATACATAGTCTATGTCCAACCTAACTGGGCCCAGGCACAACCACAAGCCGGGATCTGCGCGGGGAATCAGACAACCGCCACCGGGATAAAGACCTCGTCTATCTCGGAAGGGACACGAACAGCAGGGCCGGGCCAGGCCGCGAGATTGAAGGAGGTCCCCCGGCAGCTGCAAAGCCCACGGACAATATGCTGCCCTGCCTGCCTGCCTGTATTGTATGTATTGGGCAGGCCTTGGCCCGCACCAGGCATGGCCCCACTCAAAATCCCCCCTGGGCCCCAGCACTTACATATACATACATCAAATGACATATACACACCCCCAGGCCCCACATATACACCACACAAACACCCCGTGACCGCACAACGTCACGATACCTCCCCAGGCGCCCCGGTGACGGAGGGACGTGCTGGGCTGGAACTGGGAACTGGGAACCGAAGCTGGCTGGGTCGATCCGGGGAAATTCACTTGATTCAGAGTCGGCCGGTAACCTCCGCCCACGGGCCCCCTCCCCCGGTGGCCTGACCTGCATGCATGCAATGCAAAAAAATCCAGACTAACACTCACATCCGGGATCCCGGCCCCAACACAAGCCACGAGAAGAAGGAGAAAAAGGAAAAAAATCCCACACCCCCAACCCGCACGCCCCAGTTGCCGTCTCGTCCCCCGGAAGAGAGAGGTGTGTGTAATGATGATAGACCAATATGCTCTCGAGCCTCCTGCCCTGTCTCTCGGGGACCTGGCCTGGGTGCGGGGGACCTTCTGAGACGCAGGCTGGGGTGTGGTGGGTTGCCCACCCCCTTCGCGCGGCCAGATACGAAGAGATGACGGGCGAAACGCCCAACCCCCTCCCTCTTTGCCCATCATCAGCCTTAGCCGCATCGGGGCCCTCCCCACCGGCCCGCCCCCGTAGAGCCTAGGGACTCCGTCGCCTTGCGTCAGATAACGGGGGAGGCAGATACTGCACGGCGGTCTCCAGCCCTCTATCTCGACGGCCGAGACAGAAATGGGGGCGGGAAGGTGAGGAGACTTGTTCTCTCTGAGCAGCAGGCATCATCGCTGGGGCGGACTGAGCTACCTATTTGACGCCACGGCTTGTTGATTCCGGTAGAAAACGGTTTGGTTGGGTCGCAGGGCACAGAAAGTGAGAAGGAAGAAAAGGGGGGGGGCGGTCGGGAAGCCTGTTTTCCCAAGCAAGCGTCCCCGTGTGCCCTGGCTGCTGTTTGGCGAGAGAGGCCAGCGAGAAGGAATGTAAATCAAGATCCCCCGCGCAAAGCGTCGTACTTTCGAATCTGTGCCCCGGCCAAGTCAGGCCGGGATAGCCGTCCCCTCGCATCGGGGCTCTCATTGTCTTCCACAACACGTACGCGCCCACAAGCACCCACAGGCACCCACATGCACTCACGCAGTGCGCACCCACACATTCTCTGTCTCTCTCGGTCTCTCGGTCTCCCTCCGTCTCGCCCACACACTCTCTGCGGAGGCTTGCGCCCGGGCTTGCTTCCGCAGGACTTCTAGCCCCCGTGTAGGGTCGACACGAACAGGATGTTGTCACCGCTCTGGACCTCGTACGACTCCTCGCCCTCTAGCTCCCAGTCGGCGTCGTTGATCAGAACAAGGATTCCCGGGCGGCTGGAGGCGGGGAAGCCAAAAGGGCTTGAGCGTCAGTTCCTCTGTCTCTCTCCCTCTCAGTGTGAGTGCATTGGAGGGTGTGGATGCATCACAAAAAACGCCTTACAAGTGTAGAGTGGCGAAAACAAGGAGGGAAAATGAACGAGACACATAAACAAGCTGTCAGGACAAGCAGCCAGCCAGCCAGCCAGCCAGCCAGCCAGCCAGCGAGCATCATGGCCGCTGAAAGACAGGGGGTTGGAAAGGGGCTCGCGCAGGAGTACGTACATGTGGTTATCTAGCACGAAGAGTTCTTTCCTGCTGTCCTTCATGACGTGCTGGCAGAGGTAGTCGATGAGATAGGCGATGGTGGCGGGCTTGCTGTCCTTGTCATGGGCGGGGATGGCGAGCTTGTGTTGGCGTTGGTCCGAGAAGAGCATCTCGAGGCCGCCCCTGAGCCAGGTCAGTACAGGTCTGTCTCTCTGCACGGCCTGGTGTTTGTTGTTCATTGTGTTTGCCACCCAGCCCCTGTTCGTCACTGAGACGGTAACACCTTATGATCGAGGTGGTCAGAAGACACCGTACGGTAGAATCGGGCAGTGGGTTCATTTCCAATGAGACACCAGGGAACTGACCACCTTGGGCGCCATGAGAGACAGCATATGACTGTGACATGGTCCTTTTTGGAAACCTCGTGGTTGGTGGCTCGTGCAATGGGTGCGTGCCCCACGACGGCGAACCCGTTGGTGGGTTGGCGGATTGGCAATGAGCTAGGAAGCAGCAACTCACGAGAACTCAACGGTGATGGACACCATTGGGGTTTCCTTCTCAGCAGTCGCCTCGGCCATCGTGGACAAAGGACCAGCGGTCGCCTTTGAACGCGCAGTAGGTACGTAGTAGTCGTTTTGCGCAGGATGGTCGGTGCACAGTCTTGTTGCGGCTCTGCGGACGTCAAGTGGTAGCGAAAGTTTATTTTCTGAGTCGGGCCAGGGCTCTGATGCACACTGTACATACACTACGCCGTACAGGCGCTGGAGCTGGGGTGTTGTGCTGACAGGGAGCGGGCACAGTGCGGGTTGGAGGCACAGTGCCGTCAAAATTTGGAGTCCCGAACCATCGCCAACAGCCTCACTCACAAAGGTCAAGCTGCAATGAGGAGGGAGCAAGACAAAACACAATTGCCACACGAGAAAACTCGCCGACTGTGTCTGAGATATCTCACGACAATCCATGGTGCATCGCCACAAAAACAGCGACCGGAAATCCCATTGCCTAGGGCCTGAACGACACTGCAGCATCGTCTCAAAAAAAGTGCCCCACTGCCTGCGATTCCTGCCTTACACACACATCTTATCATGTTACCGAGACCATGACTTATTACTCGATAGGCGCCAACCGCCAGACAGCAGCTTCAGACTGGGCTGACTGCTACGGCGGCGTCGTGGCATTCGGCGCAGACGTCAACCTCGCCCTATGGCGTCCCAGAGACCAAAAGGTCTGGCATCCCAGCACCCCCGGCCACAAGGAGCTGGTCAAGGCCGTCAGGTTCCTGCCCGCACGTGCAGATGACCGGTCCTCTTACATAGTCAGCGGTGGCGACGACAAGTGCGTCAAGCTGTGGAGGCTCGACCATGCCAGCGGGGAGGTTGACTGCGTCCAGACTGTTAAGGACCACACGGCCGCGGTGAACTGCATCGCGAGCTTGAAGCCGGGCTGGACTGGAGGAGCCGATACAGGGACTCTGTTCGTCACTGGTGCGGCCGATGCGACAGTGAAGGTCTGGGCGTTCGACGGTTCAGAAATCAGGGTCCTACAGACCATCAAACTATCGCCCAGGTACCTCCCCTTGGCCCTCGCCGTGAGCCCGCTGGGGAGCAGCGGCAGTACATACATGATCGCCTCCGCCGGGACCAAAGACACCATCCAGATATTCACCGGCACATTCAGCCAGGACCGCTCCGACTTCCGTCTCCAGGCGACCCTGTCCGGCCACGAGGACTGGATACGCTCCCTCGATCTCACCCCCGAGGCCCCAGACAGCCCAGTCGGCGACCTGCTCCTCGCCTCAGCCAGCCAGGACAAATACGTGCGTCTGTGGCGCGTCCACCAGGGCAGCGACCTCCCGGCGCAGGCGGCCACCGCCTCAGACCCCACCGTCGGCGCATACCTCCCGGGGCGGTCACCCAGCAACAAGGCGTACCGGTTCCAGGCCCAGGACGATGCTGAATACTCGGTCACGTTCGAGGCGCTGCTGTTCAACCACGACGACTGGATCTACAGCGCGCGGTGGAGCCGCAGCGACCAGGGCGCCCTGCGGCTGCTATCCGCCTCGGCAGACAACTCCCTCGTGATCTGGGAGTGCGACGCCGAGTCGGGCATCTGGGTGCCGGACGTGCGGCTGGGCGAGATATCGCGCGAGAAGGGCGCCACCACGGCCACGGGGAGCATCGGCGGCTTCTGGACGGGCATGTGGTCGCCCGACGGGCGCTCCATCCTCACCCTCGGGCGGACGGGCTCCTGGCGCCGCTGGGACTGGGACCCCCGGGGCGCCACCTGGGAGCAAGGCGTCGCGGTCTCGGGCCACACCCGCGCCGTCACGGGGCTGGCGTGGTCCCCCTCGGGCGACTACCTGCTCTCCACGGGCTCGGACCAGACGACGCGCCTGCACGCGCGGTGGGCCGGGGACGGCCGCTGGTACGAGATGGCGCGCCCGCAGATCCACGGCTACGACCTCAACTGCGTCGACGCGCTGGGCGAGTCGCTCTTCGTGTCCGGCGCCGACGAGAAGCTCATGCGCGTCTTCAAGAAGCCCAGGGCCGTGGCGAAGATGCTGCGCGGTCTGGCGGGCCTCGGCGCCCGGGGTGAGGAGGACACGGAGGCAGACGACTCCATGCCCGAGGCGGCCAACATGCCCGTGCTGGGCCTGTCCAACAAGGCGACGGTCGAAGCCGACGACGACGCGGCGGCCGCCGCGGCAGCAGCCGTGAACCCGGAGCAAGACCGCAGTGCCGTCGACCCGGCGAGCATCGTGCGCCGGTCCGCGCTGGACGGGGCGCGCCCGCCGCTGGAGGAGTCGCTGTCGCGGCACACGCTGTGGCCCGAGGTCGAGAAGCTGTACGGGCACGGCTACGAGATCAGCTGCCTGGCCGCGAGCCACGACGGGCGGCTCGTGGCGAGCGCCTGCCGCGCGTCGTCCCTCAACCACGCCGTCATCCGCATCTTCGAGACGGAGCGCTGGACCGAGCTGCGGCCGCCGCTCGCCTGCCACACCTCGACCGTCTTCCGGCTGCGGTTCAGCGCCGATGACAAGTTCCTGCTGAGCGTGGGCAAGGACAGGCGCTGGGCTGTCTTCAAGAGGAGGGATGGCGAGGAGCAGGCCTCGAATGAGGGCGGGGCCGGTGGGGCCATGTCCTACGAGGAGCTCCAGAACGATGATAAAGGCCACAAGAGAATGGTCCTCGACGCGGCCTGGGGTCCATTGATGCCGAACGTCCCAGGTCGGAGATTCTTTGCCACTGCTAGTAGGGACAAATCCTTCGTCGTGTGGGCTACGGCAAAGAGCGGCAGTGACGCTGCAGACGGCGAGGAAGGGTCGGGCAGATTCCAAAAGATACAGAGTATATCCCTAGAGGATCCCATCACAGCAATCGACTTCCTACCCCGGCCGTACCAAGGTAAATATGCCGTGCTAGCTGTCGGCACGGAGAAAGGACAGGTCCGCACATATGTCTGGGACGTGCTTGAAGGCTCCGGGTCACCGTTCGCACCGCGGTCCTCTGGCGAGCAACTGACTCTGTAAGTACCTTGCGCCCAGTCCACAACGCTTTTTCACACTGAGCGCTCCTCTACACACCAGTCCCTTGATTCCTACTCCCCTTTCCTTCCGATTCTTTCAATGGACGTTCACTGACACGCAAACCTTGCAGGATTGAGCTCGCCAAGCCTATCCGGCAGCTCGCGTGGCGGCCAGGCCAGGAGGAGACGGCTGAACTTGCCGTAGCCGGCGAGGACGGCTCGGTCAGGATATGTAGCATAGATATCAAAGTGCCGCAAGGGGCGTGAAAGCCTAGCAAGCAGGCTCTGTGTTTACATTTGTGGAATGGTTTGTTCTGAGCCCTGGGCATGTCGGTAGCGCGTAGCGCGTAGCGCGATAGAGGCCTGGCAAAGTCGGATAGAGAAATACCAGCACGGTGTTAAAGGGTTAGCCGCACCAATTGAGGACGGCAAGCATTTGTGGAAACAAGGCTATCTATCGCCTGCAGCATCCAGCGGACAGTGACCACACTTGTTAGTGAGAACTTTGACGCCGAAGCTTGTGCAAGCTTGTTGAGACACTCTGGAAAGCCCGGCAAGAACTTAGAACAAGAGCATTGTAGCCTTCCTTTCATAATGGCCCTGAGACCATGGTCTAAACATTAAGTAACGTATCTAAATATCATGCCATGCTATGCTATGCAGGATTGTGATCTGCTCTAGCTGCAAATATCGTATTCGTGAGACATCCAGAAGGGGACTCACGGCTTGAATCCATCTCTAAGGGTATGTAAACAAGTCCAAGACAGGGGATTCGACATGGGCAGGCCATTTCCCTTCACACCAGCCCCGACCATTTCCTATCAGGTGATCACCATGAAGTCTAGGTGGTCCGTCGAGACCCCTGGGGCAGCCCCCCCCCCCTTCAGGCCACCCGCCGACAGACAGCAGAACCTGGGGAAAGTGCCCCCTTTCACGCACGCACCCAAACACAAGAAGCAAAGCCGCCCTACAGCTCCGCCCTGGCCGCCCCGGCGCCCTCGGCAAACGCCTGTGCCATCTCGGTGGCGATGGCCTGGGCGACGGGCGTCGTGGTGGCGGCAGCCGCGGCGCCCGCGGCCTTCTCGGCGAGGGAGCGGGCGGTCTCGCGGGCGGCCTCGACGGCCGAGTCGCCGTGGATGTAGAACCAGGCGCGGCCGGCGAGGAACATGATGTGGTGGGGCAGGTAGAGGATCGTGGCGATGGCGGTCAGGGAGAAGAGGAGGAAGACGAAGGACCCTGGTTCCCGGCGTGTTGTGGTTAGCGATTGGGGGGGAAACATGGTAAACGGGCGGGTTTTGATGGACGGACGGTAGTGGGAGGAAGCCCGAGTAGGGAACACATTGTCAGGCGATGGAGGTGGAGGGGCAGGTGGACGTACAAAAGATGAACTTTTCCAGCGGCGTGAAGATGTAGACGCTAAACGTCACCTCCACTTGGTAGACCTTCAGCGAGAGCCATTTCGTGAGGGACTGGAAGGGCGAGACGGAGGAGGAGGAGGAAGATTGTGATGAGGCCATCGTCGTCGAGTTGGTGGCCTTGCGACTCCCGATCTGCACGGTGCTTGCTGCGGATGTCGGTGATTGAGAGGCAGTGGTGGCAGAGGAAGAAGCAGGTTTGGGCTTGCGGGTCTTGCGATTTGCGATGCGGCGGCGGTAGACAGAGGACAGCAAGTCGAGGGTGCAGTCGTCGAGTGAAGAGTCCTAGTAATCACACATGGTCGGGTTGTGGTTTGTAGCGGTCGAATGTCAGGATTGGAAAGCGGATCGCCGATCGAAACGGTTGGCTGTTGGGATTCTGATTATCGAATTGAGTCGGGTAAAATCGCAGGACGACCGGTCTGTCGGTGACGAAGGAGATAGTCTAGAAGGAAAGTCTATTCAGTGCAGGTCGGTCGAATGTGCATGGAAGTGAGAATAATCGCAAGCCTCGCATTGAAAGCCAACTGGCCCCTGGACCCGGCTCAATCCCAAATTCCAGGGCACCCGACCCAGAGAGGCAGAGAGGGCCGCAATCAAAAGGGACGCGAGCCGGGGTGTCCGCGGCTGACTGGCCACGCCCGCTAGCTGCAAGCGCGACCCCTGTCCGTTTACAATTACGTCTTCCGCCAGTTGTCACAGTCCCCACCGTGCCGGGCCGGGCCCAGTCTCGGCGACACACCCACCACCACCCACACTCCCTGCCTCTGGCGGTGCCTGTGCATACACAGTAGCTGCATAGCTGCGTTGCACTACGATGCCGCCCAGGAGACAGAGACAGGACAGCCCAGCCAAGCAATGCGGTGGATGAAGGCCTTCGGCCCCGCCGGCTTCGCAGTACGCCACCGCAGCAGCAGCAGCCACGGCAGCCTCTTCTGCCCTCCATACATGCTTACTGCAACCAAAGCCCCCTTCTCGACAACATGCCCGGCCAGCAGCAAGGCCGCGACCCGGTACCCACCCCGGCCCAAACCCCCGCCCGAGCACGAGTTCACCGAGGTCTACCTCAAGGGCACCGGCCCAGGCGGCCAGAAGATTGTATGTCCCATCACATCATGTATACCCTGGGTATTGCATGTCGCTAGTCGGGTACCACCTCTAATACGTCTCTCTTTTATTAAACAACAGAACAAAACCAACTCGGCCGTCCAGCTCAAGCACATCCCCACAGGCATAGTCGTCAAGTGCCAGGACACGCGCTCCCGCGAGCAGAACCGCAAGCTGGCCCGCGAGCACCTGGCCGAGAAGATCGACGACCTTCTCAACGGTGACCAGAGCCGCTCAGCCATCGTCGCCAGGCTCAAGGCCAAGAAGAAGTCCAGCGCCGCCAAGAAGAGCAGGAGGAAGCATCGTGACGCTGCCGAAGGGAGAGAGCAAGCCGAGGAAGGCCAGGTGGACGACGACGAGGCTCCGGATGGAGAAGAGGCCGGACGCGGGCCAATATATGACGACCGCCCGAAAAAGGCCGTCAAGATCCAGGAAATCAGGCTCTGATCGTGGTGGTGCCTATTTGTTGTGTATTCCCCATGATACTTGGCAGCATACGAGTACCAGAAATGTTAAATATAGAAGATTTGTCTTTCCCCACTATACTGGTCACGTGTGCAACTGGCTTTCACACAGGTGGGTAATCTTCACTGTATTGCTCTAAAAACACCTCGACCTCTGCTCATGGCACACCACGAAGGGACTATTTCAATCCATATGGGGCAGGAAAACAATAAAGGGGGTTTGATCAGCCTCGATTGTACGTTGTTGTTCGCCCCTCTATGCACAACCAATTAAGAAACCAAAGGCCATCGTTTTCCGCCACCGGGACAGCGGGGGCGCCACCCAACTGTCGACCATGACCAAAACTTTTCGTAAGTATGAGACGCTGGCAGCGCGCGAGCGCATCGCGGGCTCTGCATCTTGGCCGACCCGGTCGAGATTCTCACACGCTCGGCATCGGCTGGTCTTCGTTGTCTCGAGTTGCTGCCGCAGGTCGTTAGCCGCATTGCGTGTGGCGAGGCGGACCGTCTGTGGCGCCAATAAGGAGGGGGGTGAGTATTGATAGCTTACCTTAGAAGCACTTGCGGTGAACGATCGAAGGACCGCTCTCGTCGTACTCCTGCTTGGAGATCCACATCTGCTGGAAGGTGGACAGGGAGGCCAGAATGGAACCACCGATCCAGACGGAGTACTTTCGCTCGGGGGGAGCGATGATCTTAACCTTCATGGAGGATGGCGCAAGAGCAGTAATCTCCTTCTGCATACGGTCGGACAGACCAGGGTACATGGTGGTACCACCAGACTAGGGAGGGGTGCGTGTTAGCACGTGCTTCCGAGGGCCCACAATTATTATCCAAAAGGAGGGGTCTCAAAACTTACCATGACGATGTTGCCGTACAGGTCCTTACGGACATCGACATCACACTTCATGATGGAGTTGAAAGTGGTGACGTGGATGCCACCGCTCTCAAGACCCAGCACAGAAGGCTGGAACAGAGCCTCGGGGGCACGGAAACGCTCGTTTCCGATGGTGATGACCTGACCGTCGGGAAGCTCGTAGGACTTCTCGAGGCTGGAGGACTGGGCAGCGGTCTGGATCTCCTGCTCGAAGTCGAGGGCGACGTAGCAGAGCTTCTCCTTGATGTCACGGACGATTTCTCGCTCGGCGGTGGTGGAGAAGGAGTAGCCACGCTCGGCCAGGATCTTCATCAGGTAGTCGGTCAAGTCACGACCAGCCATGTCGACACGGGCAATGGCGTGGGGCAGGGCGAAACCCTCGTAGATGGGGACGACGTGGGTGACACCATCACCGGAGTCGAGCACGATACCGGTGGTACGACCGGAGGCGTACAGGGACAGGACGGCCTGGATGGAGACGTAGAAGGCGGGGGCGTTGAAGGTCTCGAAGACGATCTGGGTCATCTTCTCACGGTTGGACTTGGGGTTGATGGGGGCCTCAGTCAGCAGGACCGGGTGCTCCTCAGGAGCGACACGGAGCTCGTTGTAGAAGGTGTGGTGCCAGATCTTCTCCATGTCGTCCCAGTTGGTGACGACACCGTGCTCGATGGGGTATCGCAGGGTCAGGATACCACGCTTGGACTGAGCCTCATCACCGACATAGGAGTCCTTCTGGCCCATGCCAATCATGATACTGCGGGTTTTCAGATTAGAACCGATCCGGGTGGTTTTCAAGCTTTTTTCCGAGGAGGATATTTACCCATGGTGGCGAGGACGACCGACGATGGAAGCTGGCCAGTTTGTTAGTCTACCGTTGAGTCTCGCCGGCGTGGGTAGCGTGGGCAGCGGGAGCGGCGCGCAGCCTGACAAGGGCGAGCGGGGTTGACTTACGGAAAACAGCTCGAGGAGCATCGTCACCGGCGAAACCGGCCTTGCACATACCCGAACTGCACTCAAGTTAGTCTGTCATGTTCTCGAAACTCGCCAGGAATCGATGCTGTGGGTGCGTTTGGGCTGGGACGATGGCGTCCGCAGCTCGAATGCCCTCTTGGGAGATGTCGGTGAGAGGGCCATCAGCCGAGAGGGGGCGATTTGGGGAGGTTGGCAGCCGGTCTTACCCATTGTCGATGACGAGAGCTGCAACTTCTTCTGCAGGTTGGGAAATAAATGTCAGCGATGCTCAAGCAGATGAGAGTGAACTGCGGATTGCATGGTGATGGCCTCGACCAGCCGCGGCCACTGCTGGTTGTGGTTGTGGCAGCGGCAGGGGCGGCGACAGTCGGGCGCTGGGTTGCGCAGTGCGCGGGCACGAGGAGCAGGAGACAGACGTGGCCAACTTACCCTCCATGGTGACAGATTACGTAGTAAAAAGAGCGGTAGTGTGGGAATTAGGGACTCGAGATAAAGACGAGGAAGAAAGAAGGCAAATAAGAACCGGACGATGTGATGGTCGAACGGAGCACGAGTTGATGGTGTCGAGGAGTGTTTATGTCGCTGGCGACAGGAAGAGTTTGGGTGGCAGACGGTGGTGGTTGGGTTGATAAAGGGGGAGGTCCAGGTCCGAGTGAGAGCTAGGTGGCACTTTACGTTGAGATTTGAAGTGGGAAAGAAGCCATCGCACAGGCCGGGCCAGATAAAGTGGGGGGGCCAGGAGGAAAGGTTGATACGACCCTGTCACTGGTTGCTCTGCAATCAGCCAACCACTGGAACGGGGAACAAGTGGGCTCCGCCCTGGACCTGGAGGGGGAGTCTTGGGACAGGGGTACGTACCCAAGCTTGGTACCTACTGTGTAGGCAGTGAGTGAGCAGGGGCAGCAGCCAACTCACCTCTTGAAGCCACCTGCCGTGTAATCATTCTGTCTGGGCGATTATTAGGAAAGGGGACGGATCATTGTGCTCTTCACAGTCTGTTGAACCCTTTCGTGACTCGATCTGCAGGCCCCGTCAGGCGGGAGAGGGCGATGGGTTGTGTGCGCCGACGGAGCACGGCGTGCATCTCCTGCATGGACACGGAGCTGTCACTACTCGCTGGCAAGGCTCTCGACGATTGTCGGTGTGGCTGGCTGTCAATCACTCTTCTCTGTGCCAATCCGCCATGCCATGCCATACACGCCAGTTGACATGGACTGCCTGCCTGGTCTGCGTGTGTACGTATACGAACCAACAGCAGCCAGCCGTGTCCCTCCCGGGCCAAAGAGGCTGGTATGCACAAATCTATTTATTCTTGCTGTGCTGCGGGAACTTTTCTTGATATGTCTAGCTTCCGCTGCTCTGCTCTGCTCTTCCTGTCCTGCCCACAATATCACAGTAGCCACGCCGTACACGAATGCGCCGATGGCGATCTATCTATCTGTGAGGCCTCATCGCTGATAATGGCCCGCCGCTTGTTTCGAGGGCATGGTGAAACAAGTCGCACGGTTCCGACCCCAATCGGTGTGAAACGGTAGAGGATACAACGGACAAGTATCATAGGATGAACACCTGCACGCGAGAGACAGAGAGAGAGGGAGAGCGCCTTGCTGCTGCCACGCATGCACAAAATCCCGCCGGCCCGGTGCGGAACTTGCTCGACAGACGAGCTGTTCAGGACATCTGCGGGCATCTCAGCTCTGGCCTCATCGTGGGCGATGACGTACTGTCCTAGCTAATAAGCTTCAAGCTTATCCGTGCGTGGTGCACCTAGGATCAAGGCATGACAGTCCGTTTCGGAATGAACTTGTCGTCTGATGCCGAGAGCTCAGGCAGAGATGGATGGGTGCCAAGCCTGGGTGGTCGTCAAGTGAGGCCGGGCTGAGTTGGAGGATGAGGTTGATTGCGCAAGCAGAGGCGAGGCAAGGCGAGGCGCCTCACGCCTATTGTTGGCCGCCGCCATAAGCGCCCTTTCTGGACATGGTAGTACGGAGTATTCCTCCTGCATGGTCCAAGGCTGTGTTCACAAGCTTACACAGTAGCAGGAGTAGGTCGCGTGGCGGGCATGGCCAGGCTCAGGTCCAAAGCTCGACTGCAACATTACGTTCCCAGGGTTCGTGTTTGTACATAGGAGCCTCTTTGGTATTCAGACTCGGACATATCGATGCAGAGCCCATCATCATATTCACGTGTCCCATACCGACGATGCCTCAACGGTAGGTGGTGCGACGCATGCGTCCCGGTCGCCGAAAAGGGGGCTGCTGCTGTTGGTTACTTGCTGCTTTGAGCAGGCCGATGGCGGGGCATCAATTTGGCGGGGTTCCCGAAGCTCCAGATTCGCTTCTAGAAAGAGGACCCCTGACTGGAACCGGTGGTCAACGGTGGGCAGGGCCTGTGCAGGCCCGCGGGCCCGGCAGGATGAGCTGGCGGGCAGCTGGACACAGGCGAGAACAGGCGAGGCGGACACCTTGAGATAGTAGTAGCCGCTAGATACAGTGCCAGTGTCTACTACATACCCAAGTTCATGAGCCTCCAATTCCGCGGCTGGGCTTGCGTCCTGCCGATCGCCATCACTGCGAGGCCCGCGGTAATTATAGGCCAGTGCGTCTCCCCGTGGGAAAAGGAACCATTGGCTTGTGCAATTGCATTCCCAGCTGGCCTCCAAGGTTGTCAGTCCTTATTATTAGTTGACATTGACAGGAAGGATGGGGACCCGCGCTAGTCCGTAACGGTGCAGGAATTTTCGAGAAGCTTCCCGAAAAAAGCAACAGTCGAAACATTTTGGGATAGCTCTGCATCCCGAGGTCACCACGAGCAAACTCTCACAGACAACAAAATCGTGCCGATCCCCATAGCAGACCTTCCAATTTCCATTCCAATCACTCGCAATAATTCAGCCCATTCCAACCCATTCCTCGCCGGAACAGACACCCGCGGAACTACACAATCTCGGTTCATCACAAGCCAAATCCAAAACAGCTCCGATCCGAACGAGACCAAGCCAGAAGAAGCCAGGCCCAATTACCACCCCTCGCCATGGACAAGAATCTCAATGAGCTCCTCAGATGGAGCATCGAAGCACAGACCGCCGGGAATGCCAACTCGAACGGGAACCCTTCCACAACAGCAGTCAAGGCCATAGATGCGCCCGCCGCCGCCGGGGACAACACCACAGCAGCAGCAGCGACGACGACAGCCAGCGCCCCCTCCACAGCATCACCAAATGGCCTGAACCCAGAGATCCTCGCCTCCCTGCTGGGTGGGCCCTCAGACGCAGACCTGATGAAGCAGTCCATGTCCGTCATCACCAACACCAAGGACCCGGAGGTGACGCTCGAGCACCGCCTGACGGCCTTTGACAACCTGGAGCAGCTGATCGAGTCGCTCGACAATGCCAACAACCTGGGGCCTCTGGGCCTGTGGGCGCCCCTGCTGTCGACCCTGTCCGACGCCGAGCCCGACGTCCGCCTGTACGCCGCCTGGGTCGCCGGCACCGCCGTGCAGAACAACGAGACGAGCCAGGAGCGCCTGTTGGCCATGGGCGGCCTCCCGCGCCTCGTGAAGCTGGCCGTGGCGCCCGACGAGAGGGCTGACGTCCGCCGCAAGGCCGTCTACGCCCTCAGCTCTGCCACCCGGAACTACCAGCCCGCCATGGACGTCGTCGCTGCCGAGCTGGAGAAGGGCGGCCAGAGGCCCGCGGGCTCGGCAAAGGTCGACGCCATGAACATGGACGCTGTCGACGAGGTGATGGACGGGCTGAAGGAGCTTGTCAAGAAGGACGCCGCGACGGCTTCCGCCTAGTTATGAGTGGGAGGGGAAAAAGAAAAAAGGAAAAGGCACGTTGGTTAGGGCGGATGGGAATCGCATTGGGACCCACGAGGCCATGCATAGACGGCGTTAGAGGCGTTGCGGCAGACATGAGACTGCAGGATCCTATACAGACATTGAGCATGGTTACAAGCTGCATCGGAGCCAGCTGGATGGTATTATGGAAATTGGGGAAATGAGACATGCCATTTTGATGCCATCCAGATGCCCTGACCATTTCCTCCACTTCTATGATATGTGACAGGAGGCTTTACAGTTTATGATACAGCGAAACGGCAGTTTTGCAGCATGGTCTCAAGCGCGACTTGCACATGCCGAAGTGACAATTAGGCCATCGCGCCTCATTTGAAGTCGCCGTCAAACGGTACTCCCAGCGCCTGCATGAGCAATCGAGCGTGTCGGTCAGATCTGGCTGTGGTCTGGACGTTGACTCGGCATCCAGGGATCATCTGGACACAAACACTAGTCAGCATATGCAGTCGCACCTGAATTCCCCCCAACTTTCCAGCACACAGGAAGCGACTCACCTTTGCCGGGTAGGCGTCATAGTTGGCCTGGATCTCAGGGAACAGTGCAAACTCGTCGGGCTCAAACCCCCACGACAGGTTCCCCGACTCGTCGCCCGTTGTGCCAGGGATGCCGGGCCACTCCTTGATCTTGGGGAAGACGAGGTGGACCATCTTGTCCATGAGCTCGTACGCCTGCTCCCCCCACACGGTCACCTTGCAACCGGCCGTCTGGCCCTTGCTGACGCCCCACTGCGAAACACCATGCTTGACGCGCGTGATCTCGGTGCGCCCCCCGCTAACAGCCTGCAGCGCCGCCCTCGCGGCAAGCAGGTACGTCCCGTCCTTGGCGCCCTGCGGCACGTACGTCGACAGCGTGATGGCCAGCAGCCCCGGCACGTTCCTGAAGTTGATGTCCTTCTCCACTAGGCGCAGGGCACCGGTGCTCCCACGGGGCCCCCGAAGCGGTCGGTTCTTGTGGTACGGCGATGAGTCGTCCCACTCCCGCAGCCGCTGGCCCACGGGGCCCTTTTCCGTGCCGGGCGGCGTGTGCTCGTACGTCAGCGTCAGCAGGTCCGGCGCGATCGTCGTCTGCCACGTCTCCTTGAGGCGGGGGAAGTAGAAGGGTCCTGCTTGGAAGTCGCGCGCGATGGGGTCGGAGGACGGGGGTGACTGGACGGGATGGAGGGCGCCACGGCGGAATTTGGGCGGGTGGTATTGGTATCTAGAAGGCGGAGGGCATCGCGTTAGTAGGAGCGCGCAGAGGGTTGACGGCAACGCGGCCGTACCTGTTGCTAGGAAGCTGATATTTCCTCTCTTGTGCTCGCTTCTTGGGGTTCTTGAACTCCTCTATTTGCTCTGGCGACGGGCCGGGGGCCAGTTGTGTGGAATCCGGCTCGAGGTCACGGTAGACTGCCGGTGTCTCGACCGGCGCCGCAGCTGCAGCTTCTGCCGAGTAACATCTCCGTGGACAGACTGGCCTGGTTTGTCGTGATATCTGTGGGACCCGTAATTGCCGCAGCGGGCGGACCGCTTCCCTCCAGCTCGCCATCTTGTTTGGTGTGTCGCGTTGCTCGATTGGCTGGCGCAGCTATGCGGTGTCAACCGTGTCGTCGTCGAAGCAGCTCCAAAATTTTTGGAATAGTCGACTGCTCCCGCACGGGCCACATGCCAGTGCCCCAACCCCTTCCACTCTAGAGCCCCTCGACATGCATCAATGATGTCTGGCATTTTATTTAAGGTCTTCAGCCAATTGTAATCATGTGGTTTCAATACGGCATTAATAGCATGAAATCAATCTCAAGATATCACCTGTTTTCAAACATTTCAATTGCAAACACAATTGTGTTTGTTTCCACATCATAACTAAGTACTTAGGTACCTAGGTACTCAATTGGTACTTAAGTACTCATTAGTGATAACAAGCACACACATCATGGATTACAGCTGAGACACCTCCTAAAGTCTTTTAGATCAATAATACACATTACAGTTTTTGTGAAGATGGTGAGTATATGATAGTCTACTCCATTAAAAGACTTTCCTATACTTTTTTAATGTCACCTGGCTGTCATCTGACAGGGTTACAATAGAAAGTCCTACCTTTACTCTTGTCTTTTTGCTTTAACAAAGCATATGTGCACCTCTGAAAAGAATGGTGTAATCATAAGTGAGCTTCTTAGACTGGAGTCAAGTATGTAAATCGTCCGGGCATGCAAGGGATACTCCTTGTGATGATATGAGTTTATGAGTGCTGGATTCCAAGTTAAAGGTGAATTGGAATTGTGACCTTGGCCCCAAGGTTGAGACAGGTCTGTCTCAGTCATCATAGAACTATACTCTGCACTATATTATCTGAAGAGAATTTGAGACTAAAATTATGAAAGGCTTTTTAATGAAAATCCCGTATTTGTGAGGTGCCTTGAACAGAGCTAATTGTCATGTGCTACATGTAGACCAGGTGCAATAGGTGGCCTAAGGTTACACACCTGTAAGCGCCAGCCAATATACAAAGCGTTTCTACTCACATTATTTTTGATCAGAAATACAGCACGGCCTGTATGCTTGCTAGCCACATCCCTTTTTACATCAGATCATATGGCACGTCACAACGACCGCCGGGAAGACAACTTCCTCAAAAGGCCTAGAGTAGATTAAATTCCTGATAAAGGTGGTGGCCAATTTTGAACCCTGAAAAGCCGGATTCGCAAAGTCGCTAACAGACACAGCAGGTCAACCTTGCATGCTATCCCCTACTTTAGCGGAGACTGGTAGAGCTGGTGTGGTTGCAAGTGGACGGAATGGTATATCAGCGCCTCCGTCAAGTTTCACCTCTGGTTCACGTTGGTCAGTCTCAGAGGATGAATTGCGATGATGTCATTCCCCACCGATGTATTAGGCGACAATTTCTATCATTACAAACAGCTGGGAGCTGCAGAAATCAGGCTTGTGAGGATTCTCGCCAAACGTAGCCTTTAAGTTGACGGTGAGATTCTAAGTAGTCCATTTGAGGACGCTCCAAGTTACACGGCCATTACTTATTATACGCCTAGAAAAAAACATTAGATATAATTAAAATCAAATTATTTATGTATTTAATCTACCATTCTAGTCAGCGGCGTCATCGGGAGCGATGCTTCCTACCCCTATCTATAGTATAGTATGATGCTAAAGCTACGTACCCACAGACAAATTATATTCTCTCTATACTATTATCAGTATTATATCTTTTAATCACTAGGTCTTAAGCGTTTACCACTACATAAAGGCGCCATATACGTTTTATATGTATGGGAATTAGAAATAAAACCACTTGAAACTACTTAATCTTCCCTTTAAATTTGTTAATTACTTCAATTACACTTCGGCTGTGGGAGGAATGAGAACACCACAAGGCGGCTACGTGGCTTCGAGTGTCTGACAGCTCCGTCTCCATGTGTCAAAACAACATTCACAGCACATATGCAGTACTGAGTAGGAGACCCGAGGGACACTGCTCAAGAACCTGCTCATCACCATCGCCGCCACAGGTTGTCTGTCATATACACTGTATATAATCGGGTGTGCCTAAATTGTAACTCCTCGCTCCGTCCTGCTCGAAAGACGCATTGCTATCCCGTAGCCACGATAGTCTGTAGACCGAACACAAGGTACCCTCCCAAACCCAGACCCTTCTTTTCACCCCATGCTCCCGAGACCATCTAGCTCTGCCACATATGCTCGCTAAGCTCGAGCAACCGATCGGCCATGTTCCTCTTGGCAGCATTAACATTGCCCCGTTCCGCACTCGCCAGCGACTCGCTGTAGCAAAGCTCGAGGAGAGACTTGAGTTCGTCATATGTGAACCGGTCCGGGTCCCGGCCGATCGGCACGCTGTTCTCCTCGGCGGCCTTGGCGGCATCCGCCTTGGCCTTGGCGACGATGGCGTCGGCCCCGCCGTCGAAGAGCGCCCAGTAGTTGGCGGCGCGCGCCATGTCGACGCCGGCCTCGATGTTCTTGAGGTTCTGCTGCAGCACCAGGATGTTGAGCTGCATGCGGCCGGAGCCGCGGGCGTTGATGGGCGCCACCATGGACGCGTTGGCGATGAGGAAGGAGTTGATGAGCAGGCCCAGCCCCGTGCGGATGAAGGCGACCTCGCGCTCGCGCAGGAAGCGCACGATCGTCTCGTCGTAGGCGAGCAGCTCCGAGTTGAGGCTGAGGATCTGCGGGTCGGGCTCCTTGACGTCCTGGTCGAGGAGGTATGGCGCAGTCTTGGGGTTGAGGGCCACCCGCAGCGAGTAGGCGGTGCGGCAGCGGACTTCCATGTGCAGGTTTAGAAGCGCAGTGGCGGCAAGTTCTTCGTAGGACGAGACGATGCCGTCAAAGGATCTGTGGATTACTGTCAGCGTTTCGTCCTCGACGAAAGACGTGGTGGGTCAAACTTACTGGACTGTCTCCAGTGTCATCGGAAGGAACACCGGTCCTTCCTCAGAGGTCGCCTTGTTAGGGTCATTCAAAAGGGTCCACCTCCGCTTGCCCGGCTTGGGTATACTGGAGCGATTTGAGTCCGTCTCATTTCGTGTGATGTGCCTCAGCGAAGACACCTTGACAGACAGCCACTTCATGCTGGTATACAGTAGACATAGGGACGAGATGGTGTCCCTGTCCGATATGATGTCACTGAGCTGTAGTGGTTTCTCATTTGTCTCCGTGATCAGGAGAGCCACCTCCTTATCCAGAAGATCCTGATCCAAAGTGTCGGCGGTCCAGAGCTTCTGGATAGTTTCGTGGATCTCGCCACTCTCAGTTGCCATGATGGCTGACGAACGTAGCGCCTGGGTTGCCGTGCCATCCTCCTGCGTTTTGGTGACCAGGGTCTTGTACCAGCCGAAGCACCGGTCATAATACCTCATCATCTGGGTGATGATCAACGCACTGAGAGCCTGGTCGTGTGGGATCGTATCAAGCATCCTGCAAAATGCCGTGACCACCGCAAAGAAGTCTGTGGCACCTTTGAACACCGGCCTCTTTGCGACCTGACTCCAATCTGAATCTTGCTGGAACGCATCTGCTTCGCCGAACACGGTATCGCTCAACTTGCCCAGTGTTTCGTCCAGCTGCGGCTGGAAGACATTGACCAAGAAATTATCAAGGAAGGTTGTCAGAGTGCTCGTCGCCAGATCGGACCCCGGTGGTACAATGTTCTTGAGCCTGCCCAGGAAGACCAAAGTCGGCGGCAGCAGCAGACTCATGTTGAACACGTTTGGCTCAACCAGTGATTTGTACGTCTCATTCTGTTCGCGGCCACCGTATAATGGAACGGCGCTCTTTCTAGCATCGGTCTTCACGGATTTCCTGTCGCCCTTCCCTTTGCCCAGACCACCAGTCAGGCCAGGAACCGCGTCCTCGATGGTTTCGTTCAGCTTTTCAAGCTCAGCTGTCAAATCCACAGCCTTCGGATCTCCCTCTGTGAACTTGAACAAGTGTTCCCGGTGGGCATCAATGATACCGTTCGTCGTGCCCGGCCTGGGCGTGTTGAACTGGTACAGATCCGCGTCCGTGGTTACATAATTGTGTAGTAGTGACCTTATTTCGTTCTGATACAGATTCCACAGCTCTTTGAAGCTCCCAAGCAAGGCAGCGTTGTTTCCGGCGCCCTCGCGGCGGATTAGAGCCTTGATGGATTCGTGGAAAAGACGGTGTCCCTCGGCTATTGCCTCGAACTTTCCGTACAGCGTCCACAGCAGGTCGTATATCACATCTGCTCGCATTTGTGTTTCTCTGTTGTTGTATATGTGCAGGCCACCTGTGCTCGAGGACACACCACGCAGTGAGCTGGGGTGTTTGTGGTCAATCTCGTTGATCGTGTCATTAACAACGCTGAACAGCTCGACGGGCAGACGCTGCTTGATGGTGTCGACGGCAGTTTCGAGACGTCCCAGCTTGTTCAGCGCCTCAACCAACAATGCCACGTAGGAGAACGTGTCAGACTCGGGGTTCCTGCCAGGGTCCTCTTGTATGTGAGTGTCGAAGTCCATGTTATTCAAGACCTCAAAGAATGGTACTACTGATCCTGAATCTGCAATGTCGTCGCGGAAGGCGCCTTGGGTCTTGGCCAGGTTCTGCCATCTCTCCTGGCAGTATGGGGATTTCAGGTACAGGTGCTCATGCAGCTCCTCCACGAGAATGTCCATCAATGCCGTCTCCTGGTTGGCCAAGTAGCTCCTGAGGTCGCTCAGGGCGGCAATATCGTCCAGCTCTGGCTTCCTCAACCTCCGCAAGGCATTCTGCAGGACCTCGACTGCCGTGAGGAACCTCTTCTCCGATATCCTGGCCTCGAGCTGGTCGGGCACCTGTCTCAGCTCCTCGAGCTCGTTCAGTGTCTGCAGCAGCTCGTCGTACATCTGGCTCGTGTTGTAGAGCTTCTTGAGCTCGGGATCCGTCGTGCACAGGGCGACCTTGCTGGTTGCCAGGTTCTCCTTCAGCATGCGGACCTTCTTCTGGCTCTGCATGATGCTGCCCTGGATCTTGTGGAAGGTACCGATGGAGCTGTTAAAGCCCTGATGGTAGTCGTGGACGATGGCCTTGAGGGAGTCTTGTAGGTATTGGTGTGTCTGCTGGAAGTTCCTGTACTCGTGCGCCCTGCCCACAGAGCTGTTGTCGAGCAGCTGCAGGGCCAACTGCACGGGGATGCAGTCGGTCTGGCACATCTGCGGCCAGTCCTTCTGTATGATGCCCAGCACCTCGTTGATCTGTCTCTCTGCGTTGGTCCATTGCTCCTGCTGGGTGAGCTGCTGGGCCTGGAGCTGTGACCTCGAGGGAGGGGCGCGGAGGGAGGACGGGGAAGGAAACGCGCGTCCGCCCGTCGGAGGGGGTGTCCTGTAGCGATCGCCGCCGCCGCGGGCGCGGGCATCTTCTCCGAAGGAATCGTACTCTTGCCCGTTGCCATTCGATTGTCCGAAGTTTCCATAACCGTTGGTGTTGCTGCTGCGGCCGTACATGCCGGGGCCGCGAAAGCGGTTTGCCATGGCGTTGGCTGGTCGGGCTGGTCGGTCGGGGAGGGGCAGGGAGGTGTCACTTGGGCCGAGGAAGCCAGGGGCTCGAAAGCTATTTGTCAAGATTCCATGCGTATGCAAGCATCATCGGTAAGCAAGACAAGGATCGAAGCTATCTGGTAGTCGTAGCGTGGAGCTTGTGATGTACGAAGCCACGGATATGGTCGCGAACTGGGTGTTTGGAGTCGGGTTGTCGAGAGCAGATTAAGGTGGCCCTAGCAGATGCAGGCAGATAGTACGGAATACCGAGTAGCGTTCCCCAGGTCCTGTCGTCACCCGCCTGCAGGTCTCACCCACTCAGACCAGCTTGACCAGGTAGGTCCTGCACCCCTAAAACGTCGGAAGGCGGGAAGCAACCTTAGCGACAAGTTTCAAAACCTGGCCGCATCATATTTCAGATCGGCAAAGGCCCCGAGTTCAAAGTGACTTGTGGTCTGCATGTTGGCAGGTTGGTCATTTCCTCTCATTGTAAGTACTGCTCTCTTACTTCATACCATACCCTGCAATACTACTTGAGTAGTTTAGGAACGAGTTAATCGTTGTACGCACGTGGCAAACATTCAAGGAACAGTTTATATTCACTCGGCTATCAATTATGTACAATTGAATCAAACCAATCGCCGCCTCACACATATGCTGCACACACCCTCAGCACACCTCGGCCTGAGACTAAGCATTCGACAAGACTACATTGCCAGGGTTCAGCTCCCGCAACCAAGGGCTCGTCAGGTCCGTGTAGAAGCTTGCACCCTGCACCGTGGTGGGCGCATCAGGAACAGTGACATTGCAGTTTTCCACAAAGCTGCCCGCCGCCTCGAGCTTCTCCGAGACGTACTGAGCATAATCACTCAGGAGGCACGACCCGCCGGGCCCGTCCTGGCAAGACGGCAGGGTGTATACGGCGTCATTAAGCCTGATGCGGACGTAGGTCGCATTGGACGAGGTGTTATTCCCGTGGGCGCCGCTGCCGGCGAGGCAGTTCAGCCTCTCGAAAGCGATGGTGCCTCGCATGGACGTGTAATGGGAGGCGACGAAGAGGCGGTCTGGGTTCATCTCCGAGCCGGATAGGGCGGGCTCGTCGTCGAACACGCCACTGGATGCGACCAGCTCGTTGAGCTGCCCATCGTTGAGGAACGTCGCCAGCAGGCTCGGGAGCGTGAAGCTTCCCCCGTCCTGGGCGGTGCCGTTGATGCCGGGCCCCTGCTCGAGCAGTCCGACCAGGGCGTTCAGGTAGGGCAGCATCATGGTCTGCTGGAGTTCGGTGCCCGGACCGACGCCGTAGTAGTATCGGAGGTCGTTGGCGTACTCGTACTGCTGCAGCTCCTCGTCGGTGAAGACGCCGCACCACGGGGACAGTCGGTCCGTGATCTGGCTCTCGAACCCGCAGAGGTAGGGTATCTGCGATATGTCGTTGTCCTCGAACGTCAAGTTGCCCTCGATCAGGCCCTGCAGGCGTTCCTTGATGGGCGGGATGTACACGCCAGCCCATTCTGCGGCGTAGTCACCGCCTTCGTCGTCCTCGAAGTTGGGGCACTGGTCCGACGGCCCGAGCGAATTGCCGATGTTGCCGGTGTATCCCTTGGATGTCACGGAGATGACCTTGCCGTAGGTGCTGGATGTGAAGCCGAGATAGCCCTGGACGAACATCTGGGCGGTCTGGAGCACTCTGGTGTAGTTGTTCGCCCAGACATAGAAGTCGTCGCCCTCGTTGTAGAGCTGCGGATATCTCGTACGGAGTGTGTAACCCAGGTCTTGTGCCTCCTTCGCACCGGTCGGCGACTCCATGGCGATCTGCAGTGCAGGGTTGGTCAACACGGTCCGCCAGTCCTTCATGAACGAGAGGCTGCCGCTTGGAGTGTAGTTTCCGGAGGAGAAGCGCTGCTGCATGTCGACCCATCCTGCGTACGCGCCAGTGTCGGGGAAACGGGAGCCATGGCGTGAGACGTATGCAGCCTGGTCAACATAGCAGTTCTCTGGGACCTCGGAAGAGATGTTGTAAACATTGGGTCCTGTGGTTCCTGTGAGCATGCTGTCCTCGAGCCCGCCACACGTCTCCTGGCATATCCGTCGGCAAATTGGGGGTCTCACCAGCGAACCACGGGCTGTTGGCGCCCAGCCATTTGAGAGGCTTGGAGGCTGTCTCGCTTGCTGGGAGGTTGATATCGTTGATGGGTGCCAACATCTGAGCGGCTGAGACAGAGCCCACCACCGCCAGGGCGGCGGCAGTCTTGACAGCTGATGAAGCAGGCATCGCAACTGTCATGTACTGTGCTCGGGGGGGGGGATTCCAAAGTGAGAGCAGCAGCGTCCGAGATCAATTGAGCAAGTGGGCCAGTAAGCAAGTCACAAAGCTGTGGTCTGCATCTCCAGGACGTCTTTCGGAGGCAAACAGATGGGACACTGGACTACATTTATCGGCTTCACCCATGATCGCCCTTGAACTCCACACTCCACATGACGTTGACAGGCACCGGCAAGGATTAAGGGCAACTCGGAAGTCGGCGAGGGCTATCACGGGCGAGGAGCCCGGATTGGGGATGGGGAGTCTACGCTATCATATCCTCAAGACTTCCTGGGGAGGGTTGCAATCTCCTTGGCCACCGACTTCTCTAGCACGTGGGAGCACGTGGGAGCACGTGTGGAGGGAGTCGCTGATGGTTTGCGGTTGAGCCCGTTGGGGACTGCAAGCACCGGAAATTGGATGGGTCCACTGATAGGATACCCCTGACCCATGCTTCCCCGTTTGGCCGCTCGGGTCGCCGGGTCCGGTCCGGTGAAGCTTGACCGAAATCGAGGGGAGGGCACGGATTGTCGCCGTATTTAACTACTGTGTATTCTGCGAAGGGTGGTCTAGCTGGTGATAAATGCAAGATACAAGTAAGTAGTCGTTGCCACTTGCCGAGCAGCATTCTCGCAACCGGTGATGGTTCTAGTTTCCTTCAATTTCAGTACTTTCCACTCAATTGAGAACCATTTCAGTTCACCAGGTCAGGTAGGTCTGCAACGCTAAAATTCAAGGACTATAAGTAGGTCGTTCAAGGCCCTACCTGGTTTCGCATCTATTCCGCATACGTCCGAAGATATACATAAACCCACATTTTCCTAGGTAGGCGTCTGCGATCTCTGGGAACAAGAGTGGGGAAAAGGTTGGACTTCGATTGTTTGTGGCATAATTATCGAAGTGTCGAATTGGACCGTGTTAGAGAGGTTTGTCTTGTAGAATTAGGTGAAAGTTGAAGTGGTGATCCGTGACCTGATTAACTACATGCACACATGCAAAATGTGTATAATAAAAACCACTCGACTACCTGATGTAATCATCAAATGTGGTTGATGTGAACGGAAGATGGACGGAATGCTTTGCATGTCTTCAATTATTCCGGCCGATTTGCATTGCACAGCCCCCATTACAAGTTTTGAATTTGTTTTGAATCCCTCCGATCCCATGATACCTGACTAAATCGAGATATCCCAAGTTGACTCTCAGCCTTACGTAGATTGCCAGTCGGAATAAAACTGTTTGCCGCGAAGATTCCCTGGACCAACTGCACATGTGGGGGAGCCTATGATGTGTTGCCACCTGCCTTGCGCAGTGCACGAAGTGAATGCGGACGGCCTCCGAAATCCTGCGAATTAGCCGGAGCTAGGGTTTATTCAAGTACGAGCAGATGTTTCAGATCGACGTCAAATCTTAGGTCTTTGGCCAGCGATATCTATTTCAATTTTCAATAGCCTCCAACATCTAATTGTTCGTCTTTCTAGTGCTAATTCCAAATCATACACTACCTAGGTAGGCTTAGCGATGATAGCAGTCTTCTAACTGAAGGTCCTCTTCTCCCTGGCCGTATCCAGGGGAAAATCGTAAATCTCCAAGAGGATGACAGTCAGCAGTCTCAGTATATCACTAGCAAAGCAACGTCCAGGACACGTTCGCCTCCTCATACCCCAGACGGCGAGTTGCTGCTAATATCAGCGAGTCTCGTCACAGGACTATACTCGTCGTCCCGCTCTTCTGTCATTCGTTAAAAAGATCTGAATGTTGCCATGAATCGATAACCATTAAATACATTCGGGTTGTGGAAGACCTTCGGGTCACTTTGAATAACTCTAAGGGGCAGACATACCCACGATCCTCTTGGTACGACAACGTTGTCCCCAAGACTAAAGTTTTGGATAGCCTTCCGTTAAACGGCCACACTATCCGCTAGATGTAGACGCATGGACTCTTTGATAAAGATTTTGAGCAGCGGTAGCTCATGTAGGCGGCTCACCCAGTCATTTGACGATTTCTAAGTTTGCCATAAGTATGTCCTCGCGCAGAAGGGGCATGGACTCGGGTTGATCCACAAGATAGAAGATGATATAAATGAAAGACTATAACACTTAGTGCATGATTATGCTAGGGATCGATGTAGAAAATCAATAGTGAACCATTGAAAGCTGATTGATATCACCAGACCACAGCGCGAGAACTTCTTGGACCATCATCTTCACGGTCCAGTACTCTTTCACGGGAGCTCACTTAAGGGCCCACTGAATAATGTCCTTCTACAAATTTTCAAAGCATTATTAAACCTGAAATGTCTGGAGATTTTGACGTTTCGGTTTCTCTACCTGGGTCTGGCTGATCGTGTCTGCTGCCATTCGTTCTAATAGTAACTCTAGGAAGGACGTAACGAATCAAGGCTTTCAGAGTATGTCCACACCTTATCATAATCGATGTAACAGTCTTTGATTGTCAAGAATGTCAACCACTTAATTTACAAACAATCGAAGGCTGCTAATGCGGAAAATAGCACCAACCTTGCTAAGGTCGTAGGTGTGTATTGAAGACTCTCCCAGGTACAGAAGACATCGTTTGGATACTGAAAGGCTGCCTCTCGAAACTCCTGATCGTCTTCTGAATACACATGTGAGTAATCCATCGTCAGTCATACCCGCGGTGTATATCCCTCTCACTTTCTCCAGATCGTACCTACCCAAGTACCTATGCAGGCAGTCGGGATGCGGGTCTTCAAGCGGAATGGGGATGCCTCAAGAGGAGTCCTGACTCGTGACGATATTGAGCGATGATACCCCGGTAAGACTGGGGCCAGAGGCCAATGTTTCCACTTGCTGAGGCTATTTTTTATTTATTTTTTCACCAACAGGACTCTGTTAGGCGCCCGATGGCAGTCTAGAGTTACATGGCCATTTGAACTGTCTCCATCGCAGCGGCAGAACGTTCAAGTCCAGTAAAAATGATTGTCTTGCTGGGGAGCACGCGTATCCATCGCGTCCCTCTCGCTTCAAATAACACCCTGCTTGGCTGACTTTAAGCCGCAAGACCTCCAACAGCATTCGTTCATGTCTGCCAGGCAAGTTCGCCGCGACCTCGCAACCTCTTCAGGGTAATGTCTCCTCCAGTTCCCCGAATGTTAACTGTGGGTTTGTTTGCCCTAGGTCCCATTTAGTGTACCAACAGAGTGCCCACTTGCAATGTGTGGCGTGTGGGCCGAAGTCTGCACATGTGAATCAACGTTTGGGATCCACAAGGAATTAGATCTAGCCAGGTCTTTGAATGAAGACTTGATGGCCAGCGCCCATGCCACCTTCAACCCTTCAAAACGACCAGGCACGGTCATATTATTGCTGCATTGCACAACATTGACAGAAGTTGGCCTCACCTTCCCACGCACACATTCTTCCTCCAAGCCACCTTTTCTCATAGCGCTTCAGCGTTTTCATTTCTCCTATTACCAATAGAATGGCTGCTTATACCAAGAAAATCTCTCTAAGTCCCGCCGTAGTCACCGGTGGATGTGGATTTCTTGGGTCCCATCTAGTCGAGCAACTGCTCAAAGACCCCAAGTGTCAAGTGCACATTCTTGACATCGAAACTGACCGCAATCGAATGCCCGGGGCCACTTATCACATTTGCGACATCACGTCTGCTGACCATGTGAAGTCTGCTTTCCTCGAGATAAAGCCCAAGGTCGTCTTCCACCTCGTGTCTCCGGACCCCCTGTCGCACGATCATGCCCGCTTCCAGCGCGTCAATGTTGATGGAACGCACAACCTTCTCCTGGCTGCCAAAGCAGCCCACACTCAAGCTTTTATTTACACCTCTACTTCATCAGTCGTCCATAACCACGTGGACAACATGCTGGATGCCGATGAAACATTACCTGTACTTCGATACCCGGCCCAGAAGAATGGGTACACCTTAACCAAGGTCGCAGCAGAGGACAAAGTCCGGGCGGCTGACCGGACAAATGGCGACGAATCTTTGTTGACGGCGATACTTCGGCCTGCTTCCACTTTCGGCGAACGAGATTACCTCAACTTCTGGTCTATCGTTACAAAGGCCAGGGCCGGAGGAGCCAATGTCCAGATCGGTGACGGCAAGAACTTGTTCTCGTACACGTATGTGGGTAACCTCGTTGACGCGCACATCTTGGCAGCTGAAGCCCTCGTGCGTGCCTATGCGAAACCGCCACCGTCCCCCGAGTGGCGCGTTGATGGCGAGGCTTTCTTTATTACCAATGACGAGGACCGCGACTGGCATTTCTGGGATTACCAGCGGGCTGCAGCTGCGTCTGTAGGATACCCCGTGAAGAAGGAGGATATCAAAGTCATTCCTCTCATATTGGCTCTAGTTATGGGGTCTGTTGCTGAATGGTGGGTGTGGGCTACGTCTCTTGGGAGCAAGGAATCAGTTCTAAGTAGGCAGACTGTGCGCTATGCCTGCATTCATCGGACTTTGAACTGCGGCAAAGCGAAAAGGGTCTTAGGATACAGCCCAAAGGTTTCCATGTCTGAAGCCATCAAGAAGACGGGAGAGGGGTTTATTGAAGAGGCAAAGAGGTCTGAAGAGACAAGGAGGTCTAGAGAGACGAAGAAGCTTGCCTGAAGCTGGAATGCGTAGATCTCGTCGTGGCCAATTACAGAAACCCTACCACGCCTTACTAGATAGCATACAAACTAAGTCTCATGTTCCGCTGTACAACCAGAGACATCGCCACGAATGACGCAGTCTTGATCAGCTAGTCGAGGTTCGGGTCAAATAGAATCAAGTGATGACATTGATTCCACCACGACTAAATGGCACATAAGGTAGCTTGAAGAAGCTTGCTTGCCAGAATTTGCACAAATACATAGGGAGTGCCAATCCAGCTCGAATGAAGCTGACGTACCTGACTGCACCTGGTCTTGGCTTGGGGACACCGCCCTGTGATCTTTTCGTGTTGGCAATACTCAAGTGCTAGCAAGAGATCTCCACTTTGGCCCACTGGAGGATAACCACCTGGGTCAAGCAGTGATTTTTCAGCCGATTGGGACCATTTCAATTCGGCTGGTCTGGTAGGTCTACAATATGAAATATTAGCAGGCCATTTAGGTCCTCCAGACTTATTTACTTAGCTTATCTAGCCTCTTATCTGTTATCTCATCTAACCCTAATCTATTAATACCCAATATAGCTAAAATGAGTAAAGATACTACTTATTTAGGATTAGATCTATTTCTAATTGCCTCTCAGCCTGCCCCCTGAAGTTGCGGGATTCTCTCAGAAGGGTGCCCCGACCCCACTAACGTTATCTCACCATCACTGCTCGCAACTGGTACGCGTTTGTTGATTATAGCTCCCATAGGTTGATACCCAGGTGAGCCTGTCACACCTGGCATATACCTCAGGGACTCCCTGCAGGGCTGATCTGCAAAAGTAACCCTAGAACGCACTGGCCACCGCTTAACTGCAGGCTCTCTAGGACCATCTGCATCTCAGGTCAACCCAACCACACTGTTGAGGGAGAGACCCTGGGCAAGCAGCATACAGTCCAATGCTTTGGCTCCTCACGAAACGACAGTCGCGCGGCGGATTACCGGGCGGGGCATTACGTGGTCCCTTGAAAGGACTCAGGCATAGCAACTAAACCATGGATCACTCCTTCTCAATACAGCCCATCGGCCGATTCGCAGGTCAGAGTGAGCCCGTCAAGAGACCAAAGGCAGGCGCATCGCATCTATCGCGTGATTCGCGTCTCAGAATGAACCGAGTTGCTAACACCACCCCAGGAATTTGCATGCTTCTCCTACGACGATCAGCATCAGTACCACTATGGAGACCGGTCGCTGAGATGGTATTACACACCACAGCTGGGAGCAGACCTATCTCAGGGGTTCGACAAGTTCGTCAAGCACGATGACAGTGTTGCAGAACACCTGGATAGCCTGCTCAAGACCATCATGCACCACGAGAAGGAGACCAAGAAGAAGATCGACGCCAACGTCGTGACCTGGCGTGGAGTTCTCACCAAGGTCTGCCGGCGCTTTGCTACTCTTGCCCAACATCTACTATCACCGCCCGGAATCACCGGCTAACGAGGCTGCAGATAATGTCAAGTCCATTCGACGACCGTGATGGGTATGTACATGGCAGCTGACCATGGGATCCAGCCCGGCATGCCCTCCGCTGATAAGCTGGCAGGTTCGAGCTAAACGCTACACTTTATCAAGTGCGCCCACCTCTCACACACCTCCCCTTCAGGAGATAGAGCACTATGCTAACCGGCTGCACGCAAAGGACTGCATGTACGCACATACAGCCTCAACGGGAAAGACGCGGCATGGCGTGACAGAGCTGACATGAACTCCAGCTTCATCGAGGAGAACCATGCTTACCGGATGCGCTCGCAGGCCGAGCAGGCGGCCCAGCCCTGGCACGGGCCCATATCCCAGGAGGTCATGCAGTTCTGGGGCTACAAGTTCGAGACCCTGGCGACGCTGCCCGCCCCGTGGGGTGAGACCAGCCGTGACTACATCGAGGGCCGCGAACACGAGGTTGTCAACAACAAAGCGCAGTACTGCTCGGTTGTACGGACCGGCCTGGGCAAGACAGTGTTGTGTCTGGGCGGCGAGGTTGATGCTGGTGAGTTGCCTCTCGTCCCGTCAACCACCGAAACATGAAGACAAGGAATCTTCCCAAACCAGATAACCGAGAGACCAAAGCTGATATATCACCCTCATTCCCACCCGCACGCAGTCTGGGACTCCAAGCCCCCAAAGCCCGGCGACCCAATAAACTGGGTCGAGCTCAAGACGTCCGCCGAGATGCGCAACGCCCGCGACCGCGACAACTTCGAGCGCAAGCTGCTGAAATTTTGGATCCAGTCATTCCTGCTGGGCGTCCCGCGCATCATCGTCGGGTTCCGCTCGCGCGACGGTATCCTGCAGCGCGTCGAGGACATGGATGTCGCTTCGATCCCGGACACGGTCGCGCGGCAGGGGCGGCAGTGGGACGGCAACATTTGCACCAATTTTGCTGCGTCGTTTCTTGAGTGTGAGTCTTCCTTGCGCTGGCAGACAGACTGGCGAGGTGCAAGTGAGAGCTGACCCGTGGTGCTTGTTTGTCTTTGCAGGGCTCCGGGCCAGGATCGACGACGAGGGCGTTTGGAGGATCCGTCGGCGTGCGAGGGACACTCACATTGAGGTGTACAAAACCACCGAGACTACAGGTCACGGGCGGCTATTAACCGACGAGTTCATCAACCACCGCATCAAGCTCGCCCTACCACCTGCCCCGGATGATGACGATCCGGGTGTTGGGCCATCTTGAGGAGAGATGACTAGCACATTTGCCATGAGGGTTTGAAAGGGCCACAGCAAGGGAGGAGAGTACACGGCATCGGATTTAATGCAAGGTTACCATATTGATCTTGTTATTTGACCAGGTCAAACTATCTACCTAACCTAGGACGCCAGGCTACAACAAAAACGTGCGGAATGCTAGAAAACCTGAACCTCGCAGGAGGGCCCACTGAGAGAAACCTGGCTTCTTGAGAAACTGGGAACAGCGCAGGCCAGACTTGAAGAAGCTTCGAAAGAAAACCTTTGAACTTCGCGAAGGATGGCCGGCCTCTCAAATATAAAGAACCCCTCTCTCCCCTCTTCCCCTTTTCTTTTGCGTTCACCCCAAGAGCCCGCTGCTTTTGGTATCCCCTTGTAAATGCCAAAATGGTGGTACAGAGCCGTACAATACAATTCCACGAGATCTCCCTTCCTCAACCCTCTTTGCTGCTCATATGCTCGTGCGTCTCATCAACGACAGCAGAGAAAAGAAAAACAGGAACTCGAAATGCGTTTGCTGATGCGTTGTCAAAAATGCGTACACGTCCCAATCGATCCAAACGTCTAAAATGCACATCAGCATCCTCCGAGCAACCGGGCGCACGCGCACCACCGAACCCTCCCTGCGCTATGTGAAGGGAGAAGAAGAAAGTAGGAAAGAATGAACAAGAAACAAAATTGAACCGCCGAGCTCAAGGTTCCGATGTCCCTGACGCGCCCACATCACGGCTCAGCAGCGATGCCGGGCCACCGGCCCTGGAGGTTCCGCACCCACCGGCCGTACAGCAGCTCCGACAGCTGCCTGCAGTGCTCCATGCCGGGCTGTGCCTCCCTCCCGGGGAACCGGGCCTCGAGCGCCGCCTTCTCCAGGTCCTGCTGCCTCTCCTCGGCCCTGGTGTTGTCGCCGTTGGCACCATTCCTCGACGGGGTGGACGGCGGCTCGGACGAGTTGGAGGACGGCACCGCGCTGCCGCGCCGCTTGCGGTTGGCCTTGGCCTGGAAATTGTCACCCTTGCCGTTGGCCCCGTTGGCCCCATTGGCCCCGTTAGCCCCGTTGGCCCCGTTGGCCCCGTTGGCCCCGTTGGCCCCGTTGGCCCCGTCGGCCCCGTTGGCCCCGTTGGCGGCGCTGAAGAGCACCTTGGCGGGGCTCCCCGGCGCGGCGGCCTTGTTCATGTTGATGACCGTCCCGTGCGTGTACCCTTCGGGAACCTTGGCCGGGTCCACCACGGGGCTGCCGCCGCTGCTCCCCGGGCGCTTGGGGAAAAAGGCGTGGCTCAGCTTCTTGTCGTGCGCGACGGCCGATACCAGGCCCTGCATCAGGTGGTACCCACCCTCCGGGTCGACCGAGTCGAGCAGCGCGAGTGCCTCAGACAGCTTGGCGAGGGCCTCGCGCTTCTGGAGCGCCGACGTCTGCGCGTGCAGCTCCCCCAGCGCGGGCTCCACGGCTTTTGTATAGAGACGGTGGCCCAGGATCGCCTCCTTGCTGGAAAGGTCGCGACTGTTGTTCGCCCTGGCCTCTGGGTCGCGGTTCTCGGCGTTGGAGCCGTCTGATGTTCGGGAGGAGGCGCTGGGGTGGCTTGAGTCTGAGTCGTCCGAGGCCACGCGGCGGAACAGGCGCTGCGTCGAGCCTGTGTTGCCGAAGGACATGTCTGGCTGGAGAGGCCGTCGGCCGGCCACTGACGACCGCGGCGAGCCGTCCGGGTCGACGTGGAAGACCGAGTCCTGCTGTCGCCGGCGCCCGGTAGCATTGTGCCTCACTGTGCCTCTCCGGACGGTGCTTGGTGCTGGGGAAGACATTTGAAGAGGTCCTTCGTTGGGCTCCAGTTTCCGCATCGCCTCGTCTGCAGAGAAGATGGACGAGTCCCGGTTCTTCGAGGCGGCCTTCTTTGGTGGTGGTGTTGGCGGTGGATGAGCAACGGACCTGACGGTGTCGAAGGTCCATTCTTCGGTGTTGTCATTGGTGGACAGGCTCTGGAGGGTCTCCTGGTAGTAGACCGGGTGCAGCTTCCTGGTCTGGTTGGCATCGTAGATGCGCTTGCGCTCTACCAGCTCCTGCAGCGCTTCTACCTTGCCAGCCCCCGAGATGAATTTGTGCCTCAGCAGCTCCTTGGCACTTGGTCGCTGCTCTGGCTCTTTATTTAAACACCGTGCGACAAAGTCTTTGAAATATTTGCTAAAGTTGCCCTCCAGCCGTGGCGGGTTATTCTTTGGAATGTGGAATAGAACCTTCATCGGGTGGATGTTGGCAAGAGGCGGCTCGCCATTGGCCATTTCCATTGCTGTGATGGCCAAGGACCAGATGTCTGCCTTGAAGTCATAGCCAGCCTGCTGGATAACCTCGGGCGCCATCCAGAAAGGGGTCCCGACGAAGGTGTTGCGTTGTGACTTTATGTTTGTGAGCTGGGCGGCAACACCAAAGTCTGCGAGCTTGACCTTGCCCGACTCGGCCAGCAACACATTGGCAGCCTTGATGTCACGATGGATCTTGCCCTCGGCATGGAGGTACTCCAGGCCCAGCAGCAGCTCCCTGCAGATAATGGCGATGAGTGCTTCTGAGAAATTGCCGGGTTTGAGCTAGAAAAATGATTCAGTAAGTGACGTTACATGTCATATCGAAATGAGCGCGCTCAGTACTGACCAGATCAAGACAAGAGCCACCGCCCAGGTACTCCATGACAATCCATAGCTTGTGGCCCCTCAGGAAGCTTGCCTTGTACTTGGTGACGAAGGGGCTTGCACAGGTGCTAAGCACCGAGATCTCCTGTTGGATCTCCTGTATGTCATCCTCGCTGGACTCGAGGTCGATCTGCATCCAAGTCTCAGTATTCGGGCTGGCTCGGCGCATTGGCGAATTGGCGAATTGACAGGGCTGTCTGTCTCCGTCATCAAACGACTTACGTGCTTAATGGCCACCGTGTCGCCCGTGGCTCGCTCAATTCCCTTGTACACAACGCCAAAACTACCACGGCCAAGCTCCTCCAAGACCTGATAATGACTGGCAATGTCGTTGCCGGCCATGGTGGCGAACTGAAGTCGAATGCACACACGGGTGCTACCAGACTGTGTGGGTTGTCCGGGGGAGGCGGTCAGAGAGCCAGATCAAGTGGAGTGGGTGGATGGGTCCTTTTGGGTGACGCTCGGCAGCAACGTCGAAGCGCGCGGTTACAGCCAGCCGCCACCAGGCGAGATGGTCTGGCGATGCGGTTGGATAACTCCTGGAGGGGGAAAAAGGGTATCTTGGACGGCGATGAAGGAGAGAGAGGACCGCAACAAATCAGCGACAGATAGTAAGGATGCCTGAAAAGCAGACTGTAAAAAAAAAAAAAAGAGGCTCCAAGTATGGCCGTCTCAATGGCTGTGGATTGAACGTTATACCAGCCAGTATGAGCAGTGTGGGTGGATTTACAGGCTGGGGTTGGCCAGGCGACACTCTGGGGTGGAGCTTGGGCCAGCTGGCCCAGCAGGCCCGGGACCAGGAGCCCTGGTACTCCGTACCCGGTACAGTACTAGCGAACCAAATGAGCGTGGAGCGGAGGACCCTTGCCCTGGACCTGGGTGTCTGGAGATGAGAACGGAGACGTGCAAGCCCTGGATTCCTTCTGGGTTATAATTATCCTCATGGTGGACCTTTGGGCAACACGGAGAGGTGTTACTCTAGTGCAGGAGGGTGGAGAGGGAGGAAGAGAAGAAGGGAGAAGGAGAAGCAAGATTGAGGCAACAAGCAGGACGGTAACGACGGCGACATATATATGCAGGCTTTATAATACTTCCAAGCCTTCTTGTTGCATAAACCGGTCTACCTGGATGCGACCGTCTAATAAGTGCTAGCTGCATTCCAACACAACATTTGAAGAGAGAGGATGTGTCGCGGCTGCAGGTCGTGTGACCACCTCGTTCCTGTCTGTCGGCCAATCTGTCAGTCTGTCAGTCAGATGCTGCTCTATTAGTGCGTACATACCTGCCTAGGTAGGCGGGTACATATGTACTTAAGTACTCAAGGAGACACAAGGCTGATGATCCGAGGACCCGGCAACCGTCCTCGTCCCTCGGCACGACAACTGGCCCATTGACAGACCAGACCCACACAAGACAAGACAGTATGTCGTTGGATGGAGAAGCTGACAGGGACTGTGTTTGGGAGTCAAACCATGTCAGATTGCAAATTGCAGAATCAGGATGGCGAGGACAGAGAGTGGACACTGGACACACAGACCAGCATAACTCGGAAACGGTGAGAGGCGATCTATGGTTCAAACTATAATGTCAGATCTCAGAATGCCATTACCACAAATAGAATCGAACCAACAGCACAGCACAGTCACAGTACGGTCTAGATCGGCTCCTTTTTACAATCCCAATTGTCTTGACAAAGAGGCCCGAGCAAGCAAGTCCGCCCGCCCGCCCTTTTGATGGGTGGCTGGACTCGAGTAAGCTTGACACTTAACCTTGGCCTCGGAGGAATCCCTGCGCAGCAACAAAACGAGAGGGGCAGGAAAAAGAGGATAGAAAAGGAAAGGAAGAGAGACACAAGCCAAAAACCAAAAACAAAGAAAAAGAAACGACGAGACCTGCAAGGGGAACCTTGGTCACGGTATCCAGTTACCGTGCAGCAACGGCAAATACCAGCAGCAACAGCCTGAACAGCTGATATCAACACCATCAACATCCCAAAACACAGTCCTGAAAGCCAATTGAAGCTTGACCCGATCAAGCTTGGTGCTCCTCCGTCACCGTAGCTCCAGGGGGGGTGACATCACGGCCGGGCTGCAGCCCCTCTATTTACCTGGGCCAGGCCTGGTTTGGAAATAAGCTGGCTGGGCCCGGCTGGCAGGCAGGGGATCCCTCTTCTCCCTCGCGCCCAATTGTGTTGCCCTGACGACGCCTAATGGTCACAACTGCACCACCTCTGCGCCTTTCTGCACCTTTCTGCATCTTTGAAGTTCTGGGGTTGATCTGTGACCCCGACCCACTGAGGCTGAACATCCCACCCCAGACTGTAGGGAACGCCAAGGGTGGGCCGCTAAACCGGGTGGTCACTTCCAAGGTTCCAAGGTTGTTTACTGGGCTGGGCCACCGCATCGCACCGGTCATCAGCCAGCCAGCCAGCCTCTCAATCTGAATCTGTCGTGAGTCGTACAACACACGCCCACGCCCACGCCCACGCCCACACGCCCACACACCCACACCCACCCACACCCTCTCCCTCCCTCTCACCCCTCCCTCCGGGACCCATGATATTCAATCTGCCACCCTCGTCCTTGATCCTGCCGCACCACCCGCCGTCTGCGACCATCGCACAGGCGCAAGGTCGGCCATAGCTCCGCCTCACCACACACAACACCGGCGGCCACACCGCAACATGCCCATGAATCCACGATAGCTGTATCTCTATCATTCTGCTGAGCAGCCCACTGGCATTCGACCAAATCCTCTTTTTGCAAAATACGCCTGGCCGTTGCTCTGCAGGCCATACACTCGCTCAACCACAACTCAACTTAACCCATCCCACCCCAACCACAGCAGCGCGTATTATACGCAGCCAGCACCAGCACCGAACAGACCTGCGACCTCGACCTCGACCTCGATCCGTCTTCAACCCGCGAACTAAGATGCTGCTGAGTCGCTCGAGTTCCTGTCACTAAACAGCTCGCATCATTCCCCCGCCGTCGAAATGGCGACTGCGCCTCCGGGCCTACCTCAGCGGTTTCCTTGCTGGTGCAGGGCGGTATATTCTTACGGCGGAGAGGTGCGTTGAATACTGGCCCCGCAGCATGTCCACCCTCCGGCTGCTTGGGACAGGGCCGGTCTTGTACCCCGGGGGATCCTCTGGTTCGTGCTGACGCGCCATGTCTGTAGTCAAAACGAGATCTTGGTTTCATAGAGGGCGACCTCATCGAATGTCTCAATGCCGGCGACGGATCGTGGTGGACGGGCAGACTGCGCCGAGACAGGAGAATGGTCGGCCTCTTCCCGTCAAACTTCGTCGAGGTTCTCCCAGATGACTTCAGACCTGTCAGCAGGTCCACAAGCCCCATGCCCGTGCCCCAGAGCACTCCGAGTCCCAAGAACACCCCGCAGAAACAAAAGACCTTCCGAAAACCATTCGAGGCATATTCCAAAGCACCACACTATACCGCCGCAAAGCAACCCGAGACATACAGACAGAGCCCCGTCAGGCCATCACAGGACCTCTCCTCGGCACCACCACCAGCAAGATCACCATTCAGGCATTCCAATCGCAGTGTGCAGTCGGAAATAGATAGGATACAGACACCACCTCGAATCCGTGGCTATGGGTCCAGGCAGCCCTCACCAGCCCTCGGGCCTGCATTCGTGCCTGCACCCTCGCCTGCGCCTTCGTTCAATGGGCGTTTCCAACAACCACAGTTCACTGATCCCTTTGACGGCCAGGATGATGCCCCACCCCCGCCGCCTCCCCATCGACATGTCGGTGTCCAAAAGCACGGTACCAGCCTTTCATACGACAGCCACATACAGCCAAGGCTTTCGGGAGAAGTTAGCAGGCATGGCTCAACCCTCTCGTACGACGCAAGGATACCAGCCGAGCTCAGCAGACATGGCTCCCGCGCCTCATATGACAGCCGAATGCAGCCCGAACTGAATCGCCATGGCTCTCACGCGTCTTACGATGACCGCGCCCATCAAGACATCAGCAGGCATAGTTCGCTTGCTTCTTATGAAGATCGAGGCGGGTTTGAGCGGCGCGGGTCACGTCTCTCGATGCACCAGCCAACCCCTATGCAGCAGCCAGTGTCAGGTTATCATACGCCCCGGGCGGCTTCTCCTTGCCCCCCTTCTCCTGGAGGATCCGGCGTTAACTTGACCCCTTCCCCACTCAGAGAGGCCATGGACGGCGTGATGGAGCAACTGGACGCCCTTGGAACCCACGAGGCCGAGTCGCCCGAGGAACCAGCATTCGACCCGTGGTCCCCAGAGTCCTTCGACATGGTCAACCAACGGTCACGACGGAAGCGGAGGGAGGCCACAAGACCCCAGACCTCCATCGGCATGGCCTTAAATCCCGATTCTGGCTATGGTACTGGAAGCGGCGGTTCCTCCCGGGAGCCCACCTATCATGGCGGTTACCAGCAAGATGGACCCCTGCCCCATCTGAGCAGCTATGTGGAGCGCATGGACGCACAGCTGCGCAACATGCACGCACGCAAACCGGAGACGGCCGATGAAGCTGATTTAGAGCCTCCTCCCCCACCTCCTAAGAGCCGGTTGGTCGAGAGACCCAAATCTTCCATGGACACTCGTGCTGACGGCCCGGAACGCAAGCTACGACACAAGAGATCAGCCAAGGAGGTCGGCAAGATGATCGGCCGGACATTTACCACCAAGACGAACTCGTCCTCAAGCACCCGCGCAACCGATAGCAGTACAGGCACACAGAGCACTAACAGGAGTCTGATGAGCGGGATCTCAGCTGGCGGTATCAGTGCCACCAGCGCTGGCAGTCTGGCGCGCAAGACTAGGGGTCGCGCTCAGAGCGCGTTGGGGATGCATGACCTCGGACTGGACCGACCAGAAACCCCATTCAGTGGGGTCACTTACCACAGCAGCCATGCCTCCGATGCGCAACGACCGAAATCCCAGGCGGCCTTCCTGGACGATCCGATGGGTAATGTCGGCGGCCTTGCTCCTCCAACCCCAAAGAAGAAGAACTTCCTCAAGAAGCTCATGGACTCGGCCAAGACGGGGGTGGCAAGCGGGCGCTCCAGTATCATGACAGGCGGTAACAGCGCCGGCTCTTTGCAATCGTCGCCAATGCCCCCAACAACGTCAGCATCATCAGCCGGCATCTCCTCGGTTGGCTTTTCAAGTCCCGCCGTCGCCAAGGATGCTTCCCGTGACATGGGACTGGCTTCTGGTACGGACTGGGTCCAGGTCCGGCGTGATGTCAACCGATCAAATACTCTGAGCCGAAATGAAAGAAATGAGCGCAAAGATAGGTGCATGATGCTTGACTTCCCGGCTCTCGACCCAGTGGACGAGTTGTACGGAAGTATAGAGGGTGACGAAGATGCGGATGGTCTACCTGTCCAGAGACCCATGGACTACTCGAGCATTAACTTCACGAATGTGGACAAGAACTCGCGTTTCATCAAAAGCCTGCCGCCCATGACAACCGCGATCACACTTTCTACGACCTATGTCTGCAGACCATACAGAAGCGACGTGCAGCGACTACGAGCCATCTTCACCTGGGTTGCCGAATTAGTTACCTGGGAGGAGGACTACGAGGGGGATGTCGACACGCGTCGGGTCATTCAGACAAAGCGAGGCTGTGCAGAAGAATACGCGGTGCTAGTGATGGAGATGTGCGGTGCTGTTGGCCTGCACTGCGAGGTAGTGCGCGGTTACCTCAAGACGCCTGGCGAGATCCCAGAGACCAACATGCTACCCCGTCCGAACCATTGGTGGAACGCTGTACTGCTCGACGGACACTGGCGCATCATGGACTGCTGCCTCGCGAGCCCTTCCAACCCGAAACGTGCCCTCTTCTCCAGCGTTGGTAGTGGCTCTGCCGACTTTTGGTACTTTCTAGCCCGGCCGTCGGAGATTTGCTGGACCCATATGCCCGAACATCACGAGCAGCAGCACGTCTGTCCTCCCGTGGCCAATGAGGTTCTGCTCAATCTGCCATGCGCCTGCCCGCCGTACTTTACCAACAACTTGCAGATGTTCGACTACAACACTTCCCTCACCCGTATCGAGGACCTGGAAATGGTGCACATCAAGTTCAACGTTCCCGCCGATGTTGAGATTGCTGCGGAAGTCGAGGTCCGCGCCCTCAGTAGGGACGAGGATGGAGACTTCTTCGAAAGCGGTGACTTGGTCAAGAAGCGTGCCCTGGCTCAGTGCGAATGGTTCAGCGGCTCGAAGCGCTACACCGTCAAGGCTCTGCTACCGGGCGACGAGGGCCATGGAACTCTCAAGATCTACGCGGGCAAGCGCGGTCTGATGCACAGCATCAAAGACATTCCTCACCCAATGGCATTTGCAATCCCCATTATCCACACCGGCGAGAACCCGGCGTATGAGTTTGTGCTGCGACATCCCACACCGCATGCACAGCGACATGATATCTACGTTGTCCAGCCCCAGTGTCAGCGCCTGGCACTTAATAACACCTTTGTGTTTGCCATCCGACAGCACCCCAGCTCGGCACCCGACACCCCGTCCTCCAACCTGGGCGGGGCTAGCCCCATCCCATTCGTGCGGCCGGGTTCAGCCATGAGCATCAGCGCGACGTCGAACCCGAGCAGCTACAGCGGCAGCGGGTCGGGCAGCAGCAAGCCGGCGAAACTGGCGATCCAGACGCCCGGCGGCAAGATCCTGCGGCTTATGAGGAAGGAGGAGCGCCGCCACGGCGGCGCCGGCATGGGATCCTCGGCACGCGGCCTGACCAGCGAGGAGGAGGTCGGCGACGGGGGTACGTGGGAGACTATCATCAAGTGTTCTGAGCGCGGCGTCTGGAGGGGTCTCGTCCTAGCAGACCGGATTGCGAAATGGTGCGTCTTTGCGGAGTGGCATTGCGTTGGATGATCTCGGTAATGAACTTGTGGGCAAATTTTCCACCCCGTCTTGCTTGGTGTTTGGGAGGCAGGGAGTTTCAAAAACCCATAATATCTGGTATCTCCGTGGACTCGCACTCAAATCGGTATGTCTCAAACGGAGTCTCTGGCTGGTACTAATTTCGGCTTGCATGTCAAAACGGCGTTTGTTCTTGTCGACATTATCAATCTTTGGAACCTGGAGGCGAGGCCTGGATGGTCTTGGTCATCGAAGAAGAGAGGGAAGCGCGCCCGGTCGCGCGTGTATGTGAAAGCAAAGGAAAGGAGTTCCAAGGGATATGCTGGAATTTGTGGTCCATCAGCCAGCCTGGTTGGTATAAGCGAAGTTTTGGCTCGGAAAAGGGCAGCCTTTGGAAATCCAAGTGTACGAGATAGCGCCCGTTCTGTATGAGTATGGATAATGGCACAGCATCTGTTAAACCCATTGAATTACTTCATCGTGCCACTGCTGCCCGTGATGTGTTGCCTGCCCAGGTGGTCAAATAAACATTCGGCTTCCGAGTTTCCTCGCCATCTCGCGGGCCAGGAAGGACCAAGAACAAATCACATTACACAGAAACAAAGGGGTCATGAGTTGGCGGCCCTAACCCTTGTCTTACAACCTCACGCCATCGTGGATTTTGGGCACGATACCGGCAAAGGTTCAAGCTTCGGAGAATCGAAAGCGTGCAAGTGATTTGTCATCGATCTTGACTTGTTCGCCTAGCGTCACTTTTTCTCCTGTATGTCTGTATGGCCTCACTTGTACAGCAAATTTGTCCAGTTGATTCAATTGGTGAGTTCACACCATTGATGTGATTTTTCATGGGGGCGGCGGCACTGCATCTATCTCTCGGGTTATTCGACTTCTCCATCGTCATAGACTGACTGACTCATTGGGAACTCATACAGCCTCGGCATCATCAGAGCACATCGTCTTGGAGAGAAAATACCATAACAGTCCTGTTTCTTAGCACACCGGATCTGAACTCGTGGAAGAGAATTTGAGACCAACATCAAGCACCACTTTCACCCTCACACATCCTTCCCAGCCCTTCCTTGCACGCACAAGAAGAAGCCATGGCCAAAGCCCCCTCCATCGAGGTAAACAACCTCACCTACTCCTTCGCCGACTCCTCCCTAGGCGTCCACGACATCACACTCTCCCTGCCTCCACGGTCCCGCACCCTGCTGATCGGCGCCAACGGCGCGGGAAAAACAACGCTCCTGCGCCTCCTCGCGGGCAAGCGGCTCGCCCCCTCTGGCGCCATCTCGGTGTCGGGCGTGGACCCGTTCAAGGACGGGCTGGAGGGGGTGACGTACCTGGGGCTGGAGTGGGTGCTGAACCCGATCGTGCGCACCGACATCGGGGTGGTGGAGCTGCTGCGGTCCGTGGGCGGCGACCACTACCCGGAGCGGCGCGACGAGCTGGTGCGGGTGCTGGACATTGACGAGGCGTGGCGGATGAGCGCCGTGTCGGACGGCGAGCGGCGCAGGGTGCAGCTGGCCATGGGCCTGGTGCGGCCCTGGACGGTGCTGCTGCTCGACGAGATCACGGTCGACCTCGACGTCCTGTCGCGCGCCGAGTTCCTGGCGTGGCTCAAGGGCGAGACCGAGGCCCGCGAGTGCACCATCGTCTACGCCACGCACATCCTCGACAACCTCGCCGGCTGGCCCACGCACCTCGTCCACATGCACATGGGCGGCGTCAGGGAGTGGGACACCACCGACAAGTTCCTCAGCAGGCTGGGGGGCGACACGGGCAACTCGCGGCTCGGGGAGCTGGTCCTGGGCTGGCTGAGGGACGACCTCAAGGACAGGGGCCCGCGCAGCCAGAACCGGAGGGGGCCCGAGGGCAAGACCTATGGTATGGGGGGTGCCGAGCTGGGCGGGTATGGGCTGGAGGCCAGGAAGTAGGAGGGTGTGGGGAGGGTGTGTGTGTGTGGACGTCACATTTCAACAGAGCATGTTGCGCGGAGTTTGAAGACTCGTTTGGCATTTTGGCAAGGGCGTGATTAAAAGGGGGTGGGGTTACACAAAGCGCATTTAACATGGCGTTGGCAGATAGAGGGCAGAAACATGCCTTTCGACATGTGCTCGCGGAAGAGAGAGGGCTTCAACAGGTGGGCGGTCTTTGGTGGTGGACGGGAGGTATGGTGAAATAGGCGTTGCGGCTGTGTTTCCATCGGATTATACCCCTCATCGGGTGGGTAAGAGAGACGGTGTACTTTAACATTACACGTTGGAATTGTAGTTCAGACGGACTAGATTACAGATGAAAAGACTCATCACATGACATGGGATAGATAGTCCTGAATCACCAATCCACGTTCTTGTCTTGCGTTGATAGCCGAGCCCTCTCAAGCCCAGCTGATTGAGTCTCATGTCAGCCCCTGGCCTTTGCGTCCAACAGGTTCCGCATGGTGCTGTACATCAGCTCCGAGATGCCCCCGAATCCCTCCGCCTCCAGGTGCCTCAGCACGCCCAGGCGATAGTCCTGCCATGTAAGCTCGAGCCCACCCCTACGCGCGAGCTGACCCAAGCTCTTGGCCGTCACAGGCCCGGCGTGGCGGACGCGCAGCACAACGTCCTCGTCCTCCTTCTCCTCGAGCCGGCGCAGGTGGTCTGCGGCCTGGACGCACAGCAGCGGGCTGTAGCTCATGGTGAAGAGCGTGAGGAGGGCCATGTCGCCCGCGCCGGAGCCGGCCGAGAGCCCAGCGACGTGGGCGGTCAGCGCGGACGCGGGCGAAGCTGACAACATGCAGCCCTTGGCATGGGCGTCGCGCGTAGCAAACGCCTTGCCCCGCCACAGGCAGTTGCAGATGTCCATCAGGAAGCCGTTGAAGGTGTTGACCTGGGCCTTGTCGTACTGGGGGCCCAGCGCCTTGGCCGCGTTGGCCATGTACGTGGCAAAGGCCTGCTTGTAGGCGGCCAGCACGGCACAGAGGCGCGACTCGACCGCGAGCGACGTGGTGAACTGCAGCGTGTACACGAGCGGCACGGGTGGGATGGTGATCTGCAGGGACCGCAGGAGCGTGCCGTTGGAGTATACGTGCACGACGCGCTCGTAGAAGTCAAGGACCCTGAGGGCCGTGTGCGCCATGGGCGAGGTCTGCAGGGCGGTTAGGGCGAGCTGGTTTGCGTGCGAGACGAGCCGGTCTATGGACTCGGATGCGTGTTTGGGGATGGAGGCCTCGTCGGCCAACAGGATGACGTTCCAGTGGCGGAGCATATTGGTGTATAGTGCCAGGAGGTCCAGTTGTGATGCGGCGGAGCCGTCTAGTATCGCCGTCTGTAGCGTGGACGCCATGAAGGAGAAGTCTGTGATGAGTTTAGTACCGTTCACGTGTTGGACATGCAGGTTGCCATGTCAATTACCTTCAGGGCCCATCAGGGGCGCGTAGGCGAGAAGATCGTGTACTCGAACATCAGCCTTCAGGTGCAGGCGCAGTCCTATCAGCCTGACGATGCCGGCGAAAAAGGGTGATATATCCTATGCGAGTATCAGCCTCGGCCCAACCGGGACGCTGGAACAGTGCCGACCTTGGTCGCCCGTGCATATTCGAGAATAACTCTGAGCGTCTCCCCGACGGTCCGATCGTCCGCGTCACCGTTCAGAATCTCGGCGAGTTGCATATCCATCCAAGCCGACGCTCTCCTGAGGTTCAAGTCTGGGCGGAGCAACATAAACTTCTGGAGGAGCGGGTCAACCAGGACAGCAACTAGGTGATCGGGCAGCTCAATCTTGTCGAGATTCGCGGCCAGGCTCTCTGCGCTGTCGATCTCCTCCAACGTGACTGATTTTTCATGTGAGTTAGATGTTTGTACGGGCGGAAGACCACCCGACCCGCTGCCCTTTGAGCCAGCCAGGAGCTGCTGGTTGATCTTGAAGCCATCCTTGGGGCCTTGGAGGCTACTCTGCTCTTGGTCGCGATGCATTTTCTGGATGACGGACAGCCTCTCCCGCCACTCTGGGTCGGGGACTTTGAAAGGGGCCCCCTTTGCGGTGTTGCCGACTATAATCTCAGGGTAGTAATTCCTGAAGACCCGGAGCAAGCCTTGCAAGTGTCGGTCGTTACCAGCCTGCCTCGACAGGTTCAACAGAGCTTGTATGCGGTAATGCTGGACATGCTTGCGCCTTGTGATGATTGCCAGAATATGAAACAGCTGAGGCCTGGTGGCAGAAACATCCAGGAGGTTGAACAAGACGCCGTATGCCCTGGACAGCACGGCCTGCGCCTTGGGCTCGAGAACATGGTAGACCTGGATGACCCAATTGAGCAGAGCACTCTGTAGGGTGAGAGATGGTCTGATCTCGCCAAGGCCTAGGCATCCGATCACCCTGATGGCAACATCCTCGGAGACTTTGCCGGTGGGGTAGAGGTTCTTGATGATGGAATTGAGGCTGGCCTGGTCCAGGTGGGAAGGCGAGACGACCAAGTCGATGAGGTCGAGAAGCTCATCTGGAAGTAAGCCCTGGCTGTAGGCGACCTCGGCCAACTCTGCGACCTTTGGCTTGACGTCGACGGCACGCCTCTTTGCAGGCACTTTAGAAGCTAGGCAGGGCTGTCAACAATAATCCGCATGCGTGGACTGTTCCAAACGCAACATACCTTGGACGACATCATCAATAAGTGACCGTGTCCTGGTCTTGTATTCAGCATCCATGCTGGCTGATGTCGGCGGAGCTCAGCCCCACTCAGAAGGCATGGGTGATGATTGTGCCAACGTTTCTCATGTTCTCATGTTCTCATGGTCGACCGTGATTGCTTCCTGGGCGGGAGGCGCGACGAGACGCGCTTGGGGGTCGCTTACAGCGTACCATAGCTGAATGAGTGCCACATCCACTTTTTTACTATGCTCACCCCAAATTTTCATGACTTAATAGTCACACCCCTGTTTTTGAGAATGAGTCAGGGGGCTAACCCTAACCCTAGGTTGGCCACCATACCCTCCCTCCCCCCTTCTCCCTCCCCCCTTCTCCCTCCCCTCTTTTCTCCTTTTTTTCCTCCTTCTTTCTCTTCTTTCTTTCTTTTCCTCCTTTCTCTTTTTTTTTTTTATTTATTTTATTTATTTTATTTATTTTATTTATTTTATTTATTTTATTTATTTTATTTATTTTATTTATTTTATTTATTTTATTTATTTTATTTATTTTATTTATTTTATTTATTTTATTTATTTTATTTATTTTATTTATTTTATTTATTTTATTTATTTTATTTATTTTATTTATTTTATTTATTTTATTTATTTTATTTATTTTATTTATTTTATTTATTTTATTTATTTTATTTATTTTATTTATTTTATTTATTTTATTTATTTTATTTATTTTATTTATTTTATTTATTTTATTTATTTATTTATTTATTTATTTTATTTATTTATTTATTTATTTATTTTATTTATTTATTTATTTTATTTATTTATTTTATTTATTTATTTATTTTATTTATTTTATTTTATTTATTTTATTTATTTTATTTATTTTATTTATTTTATTTATTTTATTTATTTTATTTATTTTATTTATTTTATTTATTTTATTTATTTTATTTATTTTATTTATTTTATTTATTTTATTTATTTTATTTATTTTATTTATTTTATTTATTTTATTTATTTTATTTATTTTATTTATTTTATTTATTTTATTTATTTTATTTATTTTATTTATTTTATTTATTTTATTTATTTTATTTATTTTATTTATTTTATTTATTTTATTTATTTTATTTATTTTATTTATTTTATTTTTTTTTAAATTAATAAAAAAATTATATAATATTAATAAATAATAAAAATTATATTAATTATTATTATTTTATTTTTTATTAATTTATATTATAATTTATAATAATTTTAAATATTAATAAATTAAAATATTATTTTTAATAAATATAATTTTATAATAGTTTATTAAAAAATATTTATTTTATATAAAATTTTTAAAATAATAATATAAAATAAATAATTAATAATAATAATAATTATTATTAAAAAATTAAAAATATTTTTTAAAAAAATATTTTATATATTTATATATAAAATTATTAAATTTTTATTTATAAAATAATATTTATTTAAAATTATATATTAATATAATAATTTATATAATAAATATTTTATAAAAAAATAATAATTAAAATTTTATTATTATTATTAATTTTATATAAAATAAAAATAAATAAATAATAAATTTAAAATAAATTTAAATATTATTAATATAATTTATAAAATATTATATAAAAATATTAAATTAATATATAATTTTAATTTAAAATTTAATTTATATTTATAAATAAATAATTAATTAAAAATTAATAATTTAATAATTAAATTTTTATTAAAATAATTATTTTATTATTTATTAAAATAATAATTTATAATAAATTAATTATTATAAATAAATTATATTTAAAATAATATTAAAAATAATATTTTTTATATTAATAATAATAATTTAATTTTAATAATTTTATTTATTATTTATTATTTATTATTTATTATTTATTATTTATTATTTATTATTTATTATTTATTATTTATTAATTATTAATTATTAATTATTAATTATTAATTATTATTTATTATTTATTATTTATTATTTATTATTTATTATTTATTATTTATTATTTATTATTTATTATTTATTATTTATTAATTATTATTTATTATTTATTATTTATTATTTATTATTTATTATTTATTATTTATTAATTATTATTTATTAATTATTATTTATTAATTATTATTTATTAATTATTATTTATTAATTATTATTTATTAATTATTATTTATTATTTATTATTTATTATTTATTATTTATTATTTATTATTTATTATTTATTATTTATTATTTATTATTTATTATTTATATTATTATTTATTAAAAAAATAAAAAAATAAAAAAATAAAAAAATAAAAAAAAATAAAAAAAAAAATAAAAAAAATAAAAAAAAAGGAGGGGGTAGAGGGGGTGGCTGGCTTAGGGTTAGGGTTGGAGATGTGGTTGACTTAGAAAAAACACTAGGTTCTGAGTCAGAATTACACCCGGGGAGTTGCTGCAGTGACAAAAAAGTGGATGTGGCACTCATTCAGCTATGGTACGCTGTAGTCGCTTGACGCGTTTCGGCCGGCAGCAGGCGGAAGACAGGCGGGAGCTAGGCCGTGCACGGTTGCCAGAGGCCCCTAGTGCTCCGGCTGGGCGGCGCCTGCCAGATGAGGTAATGAAGTTGCTCGCATCATTACCTGGGTATTCTTGTCTGGTTCACATCATCAACAACAACAATAACCCATTATTGTCGACACAAATCAGCAGACTGCTTTCTGCCTGATCTCCGAGTCTCTGGTGGTCGTCGAAAGAAAGAGCCCGATCGAGGCACGGCAAAGGCGATCCCCCCAGTCCGTGTAACCCTCATGATTGCATCAGCATCCCCACCCCCTTGACTGCTTGACTGCTCAGTGCTCACAGTCGCAGTGACGACAGCCTGCCAGCCTGCTCAACCCTGCTCTCTACTTGACGTGCCTGACGGCTGCTCACCCACCCAGCAGCAGTCGACGCACCCGCTTTCTTGCGTCTGACAAGTCGCGTGCGTCTCGTGCGTGGGATATACATCACAACTTGACTCTCACCGCGCCCGTCGAGCGAGCGGGCAGCTGGCGGGCTCCTTGGGGTCCGACAAGGTCTTTCTCCAGCCCGATAGCAAAAACTCGCTTATTCCGGCTTACCGTCTCACGGCGTCTCCTGTCTTGCTCTGCTCTCTCCGCCCGTCCCTGCTCGGAACGAGGGCGAGGGCGAGGGCGAGGGCGAGGGCGGCTGCGACTGCGACTGCTGTGCCTTGCCCTCCTCTGGGGGCCCCCGGGGGCCACTGTTGTGGTTCTTTGGCAAGCCACGCCGAGGACGGGCCCCTCCTCGTCTATCCATCGTGTGCAACCAGACCTCGCGGATTGAGTCAAGTCGCTGCGTGCGTCGGCTCCTCTCCGAACGCGCCCATGTCACGCGTGCTATGAATAGACGACTCTCTTGGTCAGCGGCCCGCCCGCCTTGCACCATGGTTCCTTCGGTAGCTGGTTACACAGACCGGGTTCCTGTGCGACCTCCTGCGCCAGTTGCCTCGTCGAGTCCACAGTCCAGATGCACTCAGCCCTCGGGTCATCTATTATCTATGTGCACAGCCGCCCCAGCGGCCTACGGCCTACCATTTACTCCGTACGGGCAGACGGCCAGAGGGCCAGACGGAGGGCCATGCAGAATGTCTGGCAGGACCCGTCTGCCCGTTATGCCCGTCTCCTCTCCCACCCTGGACAACAAGGGCGCCGCCATTTCCGGTGCACAGGTCATGCAACCTCCCCAAGATGCAGCATTCTGCACTGACATATCATCGAATCCTTCAGTGTAACTTGAGATGCTTTCAAGACGCCCAACTCGCTGAGCCGAGAACACACGCGCCAATGGGCTGCCCACACAGATGTGACCATCCTGCAGCCTCGCTGAGCACAGTCAGAACGGGAAGCTCACCCCTGGAGCCGAGACTTTCATTCCACAAGCTCCAGGCCTTGCTACAAGGGCGGCCTTCCAGCCAGCCATCAACTGCGCACCATGGGGGCCTTTTTTGCTGCACGTCGGTCGACACAGATGCCATAACTCGGGGCCGCCCTACCTCAGATTTGTGCAGGCCGGCCGCCGGAACTGCTCGCCCTTGCAGGGCTGCTCTTCTCACCAGAGATAGGCACCGCCCCGCCCCGCCAGTCATTATAACTGCAAGCTTACAGCGCCTACTTTGGCCGTCTCCGTGCAGCGGTATATTCAGTGGCTCGTAGGGGGAAACGTATCAGCAGGGCGGAGCCCTGGGTTGCACAATACTGTCCCAAACAGGATCTTGACACCTGCAGTTCTCCCAGGGTTGCAGTACTGACGCAGCCACCGAACCTGTTGGTCCGGGTGCGTCAACAGGCTTCCCTCGGCGCCTGTTGCCGCATATTCAACCGCACAACATGAGTTTTTATACACCCATCAGCAGTACCCGTGGCGTGACGAGCAGCAGAGCAGTGCAACACACTTTATTTCGTCCCGTGTCATCTTTGCCAACTGTCGACTCGCCAGCCTCCGTCGCTCTGCTTCACAAGGAACAGCCCCACAAACCGAGTGAGCCCGCGGTTGCACCGCCGGCCATCTCCTGAGCCTGCTGCGAATTTGAACCCTGGACATTCCAGAATTCCCCCATCGGCGGATCTGCGCCGACCAGTCTCACTCGGAACCTTCTACGTGAGAGCGTGCGTGCATTAATTTCAATTCTTAACAATACGGGACCCAAGTACCAGAGGTCTCGCTGACGCCGTGGTAACCAAGCCACCAGTCTCTGATAACCCTGAACTCATGGTCAGTTCCCACAACCTGGGCTGTGGGCTGTCCAGGGCGCACTGCCGACTAACACGCCCGCTAGCATATATAACCCCAAGTATCCGCTGCATCCCGCGGAACAATGACTACAGGTCTTGGAAATGATAACAGGATATGTCGCCGACACGCTTCCAGGCACGGATCAAATCAAAAGGCCTGGAGCCATGCTCATACAGGATGCTCCGTCCCCCCATATTCCTCTTTCAAACATTCTTGAGCATAAAGATGTCGTCCTCCTGCTGACACCGGTCGTCCGCCCTGTCGATCAAGGCTCTACCGAGGACCCTTTTGAGCCTCTGGGAAGAGCATTGGCAAGGTACCACCCATGGATTCGGCACGTCCCGTACACAGCAGCGGCTGGCATCACCAGCACCCATGTTGCCTTCATCAAGAGGGCCAAGATCGTGGTGTTTGTCATCACAGGACCCCCGGTCCCAGGCCAACCATCGCAGGTGGCGCTGTCTAGCATTGCGCAGGCGGCCGGAGATCGTCGTCCGCATGTGGTCGTCGCCTGCTGCGACGTAAAGGAACTCGAATCCGCCACGTCAATTTTCCCGACCATTGTACAGCTACCCGGCTACTCGCGACACGACCTGGACACAGGGGCAGACATTCTGTACTATGGACAGCCCAGGCACTCCGCCCCGCCGCCAGAAATCCCAAGCGTACAGCCCAAGGATTTCACGCAGAGATGGGTCGTAAAGCCTTTCAACGTGGCGACGGACACGCAGGCCGTCTATGATCTTTGGTGCCAGAACATGCCGAAACAATTCGGCCTCGATCGGTTTCGTCTCATGAACCTGTTGCAGCGTGATGGCTACGCAAAGCATTTGGTGGCCCGTGGCTCGGAGACTGGGCCGGTTCTGGGGTTCTGCGCCACCTACATTACCTATTTGGACAGCAAGGGAGAAGCCCTGGTGGGGTCAATCGCTGCCATCGTCGTTGATTCTTCGCACCGCGGCCGGGGTATCGGCCGGATCCTACATGACACGGGTGTCAAGGAATTCTCGAGGACACGAGGCGTCAGCCGGCACCAGTTGGGAAGCACGTTCCCTCGGCTTCTGTACGGCCTGCCGGTCGATGACCCCTCTGAGGGGTGGTTTAGACGGCGCGGGTGGAACATGGATTGCACCGCGCCTGGCACTGGGCAGGAAGTCGCGGACTGGGTGCTTGCGTTCAATGAGTGGCCAACCGGTGGATTTCCACCTATTGGTGTCACTTTTCGGCCCTGCGGATTCATGGACTTCGACAGAGTTCTAGATATCGTGGAGCAAGACTCGGATCGAAAGGGCAACATGGCCTGGTACGACCAATATGCGAAGCTTGCTGATTCCATGTCTATGAGCGACATCATGGTAGGCTTTCGTGGCGACGAAATCGTTGCGACGGCCATAACATACGTTATGCGTTCTGAGAACCCGTCGGCGGACGACATACCTTGGGCTGGTACGATTTCAGAGGACACAGGGGGTGTTACGTGCATTTGTATTACCGGTACGAATCTAAAATTACTGACTAGGCAAGAGCGACGCAAGACTGACACTCTTCAATCTGCTTAGACAACGATGCATCGAGGAGCGACGCGATCATGGTCAGGCTCTTAGACGCGTGTGTTCAGGGGCTGCGTGAGAGGGGCATGGGGAGGATGTACATTGACGCAGCAAAGACAAAGAATGCCGGCTTTCAGTCAATAGGTACGCAACGCAGGAGTTTCAACGGTCTATCTTTAATTAGTCGTTGCACAATTGCTGACACTTCCCTAGGCTTCCAAAAATGGGCCCGATACAGGGACATTTGGCGGGATGTATAATTCGCATTCATTTTTGATCCGCTAGATTGCGAGATTGGAGAGTTAGGAATCATCTAAAACGACCTCATATTAGCCAGTCATGGCAAGCACACAACTTTGAAGCTCATTGTTTACGAAAACAGCCACGCAAAGCTCCCAGCATTTACCAAGACTGCTGTCTTACCTTATCCCAAGACTGCAAGCACTCGGAAAAGCGTGACAGGACGAACCCGACTGCTTCGCGCTCGCATATTGCAGCCTTGCACCGGTGCTCGCACACCGCAGTTTCTGATCTTCTGCCTAGGTGATGGCGATGCCGACGGTGGTCTCACGGAATGATACCCACATGACGGACAACTCACACATAGATTGCGGCCTGACCACCCAGACTGAGTCGCACAAGTGACATTCAGTCCGACCCATCGTGGAGCTCTTGTGTGACGGTAACCCCATCTCCCGGCGGATGGGCGGGCGAACAGGTTCAAGCTGCACGACCACGAGACCCATAGTAAGGATCCCAAACTGCAGGTGTTGGGCTCCTCCACCTAGCCAAAGCATGTTGAATCCTTCGTACGGCAGGATGAGTTCTTTTCCTCTGCCTTGACTTTCCTTATTGTCTCGCAATGTGTCACCTGTCCATTTCGCATGTTGCTCGGGGTTCAAAGCCTAACTAGGTACGGGACTGCTCATCCTGTCTGCCCTTCCCCCGGCTGGCCCAACCCCCAGTCAGGCCACGGGCCATTCCGGCTTGAAGGATCCGTCGTACATCGGGGCCGAATGCCGGGATGTTGTTTTTCTGTGCCATACGGCTGGGTAGCTGGATTAATAAACAATGGTGTGCAAAAAGACCCGCCCCAATTGGCCTGATGTGTGCTGTTTTCAGCTCCCCTGTCGTCGTCCCCTCCTCCGCCCTTTCCATCATTCAAACTGCTGCCGGGAAGCGCCCCAGTGTGAAAGGATTGGCGGTGCATATCCATGCATGCACGGCGCTTTTGCGTCCGCGTGTGTCGCTTATATAATGAGGCTGGCGACTTACACATCACCGCGGCCTCAGTGAGATACCATGCATAAAAGTCAGCAAGCACACTCAAACAGACGCAAACGTACATGCCATGAAATGGCACGTCCGTCCGCTGCCAGCCGCCGACTGACTTCCGCCGCGTGGGGGCATATTTTCACAATCTACCCAGCCAGTGCCTTGTCTCAGACCGTGTACCGCGCCGCAAAAGTGCCCCAGGCGCGTCAGGAGGGCCGCTGCCCTATGTCCATGGAACAGAGCCGTAGATCCTGTGCGGTGGGCGCCTGGGGGGGGGGGGGGGGCGTCTCACCCAGACGGCGCCCGAAGAATCCTTCCCTTTGGGGTCTGCATTGTCCGGCGGTCGGCGCTGGCTCCTTGCCATGTGAGTGAGCAGGGTCACACGACGGGGCCGGATGAGTTTGGTTTACTACTTGAGCCGCCCCCCCCCCTTTCTGCCCCCGAACTCGTGCATGGTGAGGAATGAGATGGGTTTAGAGGGCGCGGCGTCTATAGAGTACACAGTCATGAGCGATGTGAGGAGAAAATAGAAATAAAAAAGAGGAGGATTCCAGAGACGGCCGGCCCTCTGTCATGACTGTGCTACGTCACACGATGCACCCGATTTGCCAAGGGATGGCCATACCGCCTTCGCAGCCCTCATGGTAGCATGTGTGTTGGGTCGTACGGGTCCCGTCTCCCGCGCCTGTCGCGTCGATGCTTTACTTTTTTCCCTTGCCATTTCCTTGTTCCTCTTCTTCTTGTCTGACCTCGCGCAACCCCGGGGCGGCCGGGGCTTGTGTGACGGACGTTAGATTGAGAACACCCATATCCGGACGAAGGGGCGAGGAAGCAAGAAGAATGGGCAGGCAGTCTTGCCGGGCCAGCCTTGCTCACAAGTCCCAGCGGAAAGGGGAGGATCCAACGTAACCATACGACGAAGGAATGGCGGTATGCAGGCGGCGGGAAGAAGATGCTAGGCACGCGGGGATCAGATGGGCAACGAAGGGGAGATACTGTTGAGGCCGGTCAGCACAGCAAGCAGCACGCACAGATAGATGGATGGATGGATGGATGGATGTATTGTCTCTACTGGGCACCTGCACAAGTATGAATCCTCCGAACGGAGAACGGCTATTTGTACAACACCATTCAAGGTCGTCAGTTCAGTGTGACCGCAAAGGAATCAATACGTGTGGTGGGCTGGACCAATCCGTTGCCTTGGGGTGGGTGAGTGTGGGTGTAAGTCATGTCATTGTCCGGGGTGTTCAGTGGGATCCGTCCGCACCACCACCACAGCTTGCAGGATCGTCCGCACCCGACACGTGTATGTTGTGCAATAATAGGCACGTACGTTTGGGGTTGTATCACACAGACAGGAACTCTGTTGACGAGAGCGAGGAGGAAGGGGCCGTTTGGGTTGGAGCACAGTGATTCACATTGGCCCGTCTTTTCACCTTCTCCCGTCATGGCGCGACGAACTGACTGACTGCTCGCTCTGCCATTCCGGGCTGGTTAGATTTCATACATGCTCTTCCACCACCCGCCCTGTCAAAGAACCATACACGAGAATATTGTAGAAGTGGTATGGTGACCGTTGGGGGAAAATGTTACTTGAGAAGTGAAAAGGAAAGCAACAACTTTTGTGGTATAGTGATCAAAAACAATCCCCTCACAATCCCCCAGACTCCTGCCTTCCAATGTCTGCGACGGTCGTTCCATCATGCCCGAAAGTGCCCTTCGTCATGCCCTCCGTCATGATCATCAAGATTCATCTCCGTTATTCCACCCCGACCATAGGCACAAATTTTCTTTTTTTCTCATTTCCCCTTCCCGTAGACAGGTCAGACGCTGCTGTCCTTGACAGAATCCACGAATTCGAGGAAGACCTTAAGCCCACTTCGAAAAGTCCAGACTGTCGACCAATGAGTCCAAGTTGAAAGCTTGCATCATCATCTCCGTGTCTGCCGTCGAATTGCTCATGACCGAGCTGCGATGCGACTGCGAGTTCTGCTCGCTCGTGCTCGTCAGGAACGTCGCCACACTGGCCCGACGTAGGTCACGCATGCTCAGTCCAGACATGCTGTCTCTGGCGACGCCGCTTGAGGGTCGACTGTCAGTATTTGCCTGTCCCAACTGCTGCTGCTGTTGTGCAGAGGCAAGCGCACTACTGAGCGACATTGGTGCCGGCGTGTTGGCAGCCGATGCGTGAGGACTCGTGATTGTCGCCGGCGATGTTGCAACTGACGGCGCAAGTTTGGGACCATACCGCTCACGCAAGCGACTTATCTCCCTGAGACGACTGCGCCAGGCGGATGGATAATCACCCTGATCGCGGTGGGCCCATACGAGAGAAAACACCGACGCATTGAGGGCGAGCAGGCGGACAAAATCTGGAAGTGCCTTCAGGCTGACCATCTTGGTTGCAGCACAAGGCGAGATTTCAGGGAAACCTTCCTTGCTCATGACTTGGACCTTAAAGAAAGGCGTGTAGCCTCCCGTGTTGAGTGCCTCTGCATCGTCTCCGTCCTCTTGCTTCTGGGCGCTGTGCTCGCGAGTGGCGACAAATGATGCCCTTGACTCCGGCGTGATGACAATATTGACATAGTTGAACTCGGATGGGAACGTGTCGAACTTGAAGGGCAGGCCAGAGTCGTTGAATATGACATTCACGAAGTCGTTCCCTATGTGCCTCTTCTTGCTGATGCACTGAGGGTCATGGTCCAAATTTGTAGGCATCTGCGTCGTGACATGGAAGATGATCTCCGTCACTCTGTCGCGCCAACAGAACGTATATTGGCCGTCCGTGTCGTATTCACGGTCGAGACCTTGAGTATTGAAATCTGCGCCCTTCAACTTGGTGAGCGACCCGATTCCGTTCAAGAACTCCATGTAGTCTGCGCTGCCCGACACGTTGGAGAGAATCTCCGTCTCCTTGGTTTGGTTCTCTCCGATGTAGATTACGCCCACCTTGTGGCCATCCACAGTGGAGAGACGGTCAAAGGTTCTGACGCTTCGGCCAATAGCCTCTTCATCTGGAAGGGGGAGTGGGCGCAGTGCCGGTTCATGACTTTGCGGCGTGGACGAGAGAAGATGAACAAGCAGATGGCTAGGGATAGTGCTATTCGTGGTTAGTGTGCCCGTATCTCTGCTGTCCCCGAACGTATTGGCTTGATGGGGAGGTGGAGGTTTGAAGTTCTCGCGGACGGTGAAAAAAGACGTGCCGGTCGGCTGCCTCTTAGTGACTTGTGCCCACGGGGTCGTCTTCGACTGTTTGATGGACACAAGACTGTTGGCGATGATCCACCGTCTCTCAGTGTACTCTGAGGCTTTCCTGTCAGAGAAGCGAGGGTTTTCGGCTGACTCGTCTGCTTCAGCATATGCACTTCTCTGAACAAAGTCCATGGTTGTGAGTGCCTGCTCGTCCGAGACCGGATTGCCATCTGGGCCTTGAAACAGCCTTTTCGCTATCCACCCTACATGTTTCGCCCGATCACCCAGGCGCAGGGCTAGGAACCAGAAGACAATGACATGATATGCAAGTGCGTGCACATACTGCGGCAGCTCCTCGCTGTTGGTGGGTTGCCCTAGGATGTCGTACTCGTGAGTTGTGTTGATGGTAGCAGGCGCATTTTCACTTGCGGTGCTCGTTCGCAGATACCGCTTCTTGTCGCGTACAGTGTCGAGATACCTGAAACACATACCAAAAACGACGCGAAACTCATCTTCAATGAAGTTACTGTAGAGTGATGGCATACGTGCGAGCCCGGCCAGAAACTCCAAAATGTGCATGGCCACATTGGCCTGCGTGATGACCGTTGACATCTTCTGCAGGATCGTCACGAGAGCTTTGGAAGTAGCAAGCGGGAGCTCGTGGCAGCAGATGGTCAGCGCGTGGATGCAGGTCTTTGCGGTAGAGTGCCCAATGCCCTGCATAAACGTTCTGACAAGATCGTCTTCGTCGCTTTTCTGAAAGTACTGGTGGTAACTCATGATCGTCGTGAGAATTTGGAAGATGCAGATGTTGACTTCAGGCCGGCGCAGCCCGGTCAGAGGCGGTGGATCCTGAAATAGGTTGTGCTTGCTCTGCTCGCACAACACTCGACGCGCCTCGCGTACTTGCGGGATGGCGCCTCTGAAGAACGCGTGGTTGCTCAGCTGAGACGGAAGGTGAACCAGGTTGAAGCTGTAAACCTCCCAGTCACTCCCGTGAGTCAAATTGTGGATGATGGCCTCTAGCCATGAGGCAACATCGATCACACCAGATTCCTGTGCCGCTGTTTGCATTTCTTCCTCGCCTTCCTCGCCTTCAACGCCAGACTCTGTCGTCTTCTCCATGTATGAAAAGAGAACCGGACTGGCTATGGGAGAAGGTATTTCTGGTAGCACAGTAGAATCTGGTAGAGACCAAAGCTGCTGGTACTTTTGGCCATTTGGCTTAGTACCACTAGCTGACCGACTTGGAACCATCCTATCTTGTGCTGTAGAGCCAAACGAAACTCCTCGTGACGACCGCGATAAGCTTCCGTGATCGCTCCTCAATCTGTGTGATGTGGCTGCGTCCTCCGCGACCTTTCTTGCCAGTGAGGCTTCCGTCCTGTGGAGAACACCAGCAAGACTTTCCGATTCAGTGAAGCATGTCAGGTATATACGATTTGCCCAGTCCGCTCTCAGTCGAAATAGCATCTTCATGGCCGTAATCCGAGCATCGGTAGACTGGCCGAACGTTGCAATGAATACGAGGAGTTGAAAGGTCCTTGTTGCTTTTTGGCTATCCGTGTTCATGGTCTTCATGAACAGTAGAACATAACCTCGTGTAACCACATTAGCTGGGCTCTGGTCGGCGGCGCTCGCAACCTGATCCGTTGTTGAGGGGTTCTCTTCCACAAATACCACCGGCGAGTTTATGCGATCGCTTGTGACGACTCCTTTAAGTGTCTCTACGATGTATTCGAAGAGAGCCAAGTCGGCCGCCAATGCGACAGATATCATGAACGAGACCGTCTCTTGGAGAACAATGGTGTTTGTCTCGTCAGAAATGCCTGAGAGGATGCTCTTGACTATGTTGGGCACTGTGTCCTCGTCAAGTTCGTCCTCAACCAACTCCAGCATGTCGTAGACCTCGGTGATCCCCTGAAGAGCTGCAATACGGATGGCCGTGGAGCGATTGCGCTTGAGGTAGAACGACTCCAAAACCAGGTTGAGGTTCTGCTCCCAGTCCAGATCAGACGGATAGCAGCATCGGAACTCTTTGAAGTGTTCCAAGACGAGCTCTGCTGTGGAATCCGGGAGGACGTGGGGAATCCTCGCCATGAATGATATACACTCGTGCCTCTGGATGAAGTCTGAACCTCGCTGTCTGGAAAGCGCTTCTAGTCTCCGCAAGAGGGTCTCGAGCTCTTCCAGTATGGGGCCTCCTTTCTTCAGGTCTTGTACAGTGAGGCTGCTTTTCAGACTCGTTCTGGAGCTGTTTGGGGTGAGGCTGAAATTGAGCCGACCGACACACCTTTCAGCAACTTCCAGGACAGATGTCCAGTCCTCGCCTTCGAGGAGCGGATTCAGTCTTTGTTCTCCGTCGTCGAACAGAGTGTTGATCAGCTTCAAGACAGAGCCGGCTATCCGTGTGGAGGGTGACTTCTCGACGACATTGCTGCATCCGTCAATGAGTATGGCCAGTGGGATCGACGGGTAACCTTTCTCGGAAGACTTCCATATCAACTTCTGGAGTACGGTCAGAGAGCCCCTGACTGCCCTACTAGTCTCTGACGTCTCGTGCCCGTTCCGGAGATATTCTCTGAGAATGTTGAGCAAGATCCGGACAGCCGCCTGGCCGTTGTGCGACTTCAACAGATTGGACAGTGTGTGCCAGGAGGTCTTGGACAGCTTGTCGACGAGGCAGAAGATTGAGCTGAGGACTTCCACGCAACGACTCAAGCTCCGCTTAGGAACCGAGGCGTACGTTATGATGGCATCAATCACCTCAATGCAAGATGTCAAGTCGTCTTCGGTGCTCGTCTTCGTGCAGATCTCGAGAAGTTTATCGATCAGACGCCCCAGAGTTTCGTCATCGGCGACCCTGAAGTTGAATTTGAGGACCTCGAGGATAAAGGCGAACAACATGGAGAAACTCTTGTCCTCGCCCAAAGCAGCAACTGCCGGCGCAACGCCTTTCCCCTTGGCACCCTTTCTCTCGCGCACTGCCTGTTGTCTCCGCGCCACCCTAACGGCATTGTAAGAGTCCTGCAGCCACGTTGTCAACAGGGGGATGAGGTCGTAATCGAAGCCGGAGAGATTGCGGCCATGGTTGGTCAGGTCGACCAGGGCGGCCAGCTGAAGATAGAAGTCATCGGGGTTGGCGTGGAAAGACAGTGTCTGGAAGTATTCTTTCCGCTCGAGGTCGGTCGAAGAGGGGTTGCGGACGCACTCGGTCAGGAGCTCCCAACCGGCTATCCTCGCGTGGCCGGGTTTCGATGGCTCTATCAAGTCTTTTCCAGCGTCCCAAATCTGTAGTACCGGGGCCAGGGGGTAGTCGGCAACGGACAGTCGCAGGGACTCGGCGGCGGCGATACGTTCGCTGAGAGAGCCATTCTTGAGCTTCTCCAGCGCTTCGCTGTGGTGGGGAGGCAGGCCGGTGGCAGCTAGCGAAACAGTATCGACTCGCTCGGAAGATAACTGGGCAGAAATGGTATCGGTGGACGAAGAGGGCACAGGCGGGACCTTGGAAAGCTTGGAGCCCCCAGTCAGGCCCTTGAAGACGCTGGCCAGGCCTCCGGCGCTCTTGTGCTCTGACGGCGGAGCTTGGTCATCGGCGGATGGAGGCATGGGGTCGCCGGGAGGGGCGTCAGGGGCATCAAAGCCCAAGGAGGCTATGCGTCGAAGCATGATATCAGTGTTGGGTCCATGGAAACAAGGCGCCAGTGGGGCGGGGAGATGGACGAGCAAAACTGCAGACACTGGAGGTTAAAAACATTCTGGACTGGGCAGCACGAGAACAGCCAAAGGAAGAGACTAGCAGTCGTCGGCGCCAGAGCATGCACGCAATCAATATACCTCGACGTCCAAGTACTATCCCCAGCCAAGGTTTCGGTACGAGGGCGGAGACAGGCAAAGGAGGCCCCACACAGATTTGATAGGAACAGGAACATGAACAGAACGGAACGGAACAAAACAGAGCAGGGGCAGGAGGGGAGTCGACAGTTGACGATGGAACTCACAGACAAGCCCCTAGTCTATTCGCATCTACCGCAGTGATAGAGAGGGGGGCTTATGAAGGCAGGATCGTCATAGTGGCCATCAAGATATGTTTCGTCCGGTCAGGCTGGCCGCTGGACAGCCCGTCGAGTCGAGGCCGTCGAAAGTGCAAAGTTATGCACGTCGAAGGGCCCAGCAATGTTGAATGCAGGCAGGGCTCGGGCGCGGCGCGTTGGAAAATGGATGGGAGAAGAGAGCTAGGAACTAAGAGATAGACAATAGGGCCACCCGAAACCGAGATGCAGATAGAGATAGAGCTAAGAGCTATCGGATAGAAGGGGCGAAATGACTGCAACCATGTAGCTTCCACCACCACGCACGCGCTCTCTCCAGTCGCTCGCACTCCTCTCTCGTCCTGGGACGACGGGGTCTGCCAGAGATATCTAGCGGCGACCGTGCCTGGGTCAGATGCTGTTGAGGTTGGCAGGATGTATGTAGACTTTTTTTTTTTCTGACAAGGGTAATAATCAGGACGGCAACTGGCAGATGTCTGAGGGAGGTTGATTGGTATGTGCATGTCTCGAACTGCGGCCAGCTGGGTCTGGGTCTGGGTCTCGGGAACGGGGGACGCGAGGTAAAGGTACGCCGGCTGCACCGTGCACGGATCACTACCGTCAATCATGAGGTCGGCGGGGACCCACTCTGGCGCCGTTTTCGACGGGGCTTACTGGTTGCTTTCGCCGTCCGTCTGCCCGCCTCTGAGATTTATTGCGCGTCGGCACCGAGCATTTCGTCACATCATGCCATATGGATACACTACACTATATGCGCAATAAAAAGCCTGTTCCGGCAGAGCACACCCAGGGCCCCAGGCAGGCGCTCCGTTGTATTTTATATACATGTATTGCATGTACTCCGTCCCTGAGCAGTTCATCCCAACCTCGAACCAGACAGGAGAAGGCTGTTTTGTTGCTTGCTGTCACTGTGTATGGCGTTTGGAAATCCGGTCAACTCCTGGCCAAGCACGGAAACCCACGCTCTGTGTCGATTCAGGGATCCTGAGTAGAAAGATCTGATCTTATTATGTAGATACATAGCTACTTGTGTAGCTATCTAGGCATTTATTATGCTATTACAGTCTTCCGCAGACCTGACGTGTCCAGAGCATGTATTTCGGTAGGTACTCTGGTACTTCAGGCACAGGTTGTCGTGCGTGGAACAGGGTCAGGGATGCTCCAACGCCGCCCCTCGTCACCTGCCCCACTTCTGCTCGAACAAAGCTCGCCTGCCACTCAGCGCCACCAGGCGCCTAGCAACGGAACCACACCCCGGAAGCCCGTTTACTTTCAAGCTGCTGTACCGAGTTGCGAGGTTGCCTGCAACCGGACCTGCACCTGCAAAACTTCTTGTATGGACTGAACAGCAACAGCCCACCCAGCTGTCTCCCACAGAGTTGATCTTAGTACAACAGGCTATTAATCAACATGGCGGCGGACATCGCAAGCATTGCTCAGTTGCTGGACGCAACTCTGGACTACAAGCAGCAGCGCAAAGGTAGATCACCCCTCCAATCTGCTGCCGTGTTGATGTTTTGTTTGCACCATCTTGGGGAAGGACGCCTGCCACACGCACGCACTCAAAACTCTACGCCATGAGCTGACATTTCTCTCTACCACCAGCCGAGTCCCTCCTTAAACAGGAAGAGAGCAAGCCACAGTACTCGCTCCAGCTCCTCAAGATCGTTGCCGGCACCAACTTCGCAACCACAACCCGCCTGGCCGCCGCCCTCGCCTTCAAGAACTACGTTCGCCTCAACTATGTGGTACGGCCCACCCCCCCCCCAAACCCCTTCAAAGAGACGCTGGGACACTTCTGACAGGTACGGTAATGCAGGACGAAGATGGAAACCACAAGTTGCCCGCCGAGGAGGTCGCCACCATCAAGCAGGAGCTCGTCGGTCTCATGATCCTGTCGCCCCCGAACATCCAGACCCAGCTTGGCGAAGCCATCAGCGTGATCGCCGACTCCGACTTCTGGAAGAGGTGGAACACGCTTATACAGGTTCGTGAGGTTCTGGGTCGACAAGTGAGCTGGATAGCCCGAAGCTAAGTTCGTGTCTTGTAGGACCTTGTCAGCCGGATCTCGCCAGACAACTTCAAGGTTACAAATGGAGTTTTGGAGGTTGCACATTCCATCTTCGTGAGGTGGCGGCCTTTGTTCCAGTCCAACGAGCTTTACGAAGAGATCAACCATGTCGTCGAGCACTTTGGGGAGGCCTTTGTGCGGCTTCTGGCGGTGAGTCCACCAGTGACCCGGAGCTTGAAGTCTTGGTGCTGACAGGATCTCAAGATTGCCGACCAAAAAATTGAGACCAACACAAACAACGTCACGGAGCTCAAGGGTTGGTTCGAGACCCTGAGTCTGTTGGTCAAGATTCTCTACGACCTCACCTGTCACGATCTCGCTCCCGTCATCGAGCAAAACCTGGCGTCTATCTTTTCCCTGCTCGAAAAGTACCTGGCATACAGGAACCCCTTGTTCGACGGCGACGATGATGAGGCCACAGCCCTGGAAAATGCCAAGGCCGACATCTGCGAGGCTCTGACTCTATTCACGACCAAGTACGACGAAGACTTCAGTGGCTACTGCGAGCGATTCATCACATCAGTCTGGAACCTGCTGTCCAACCTGGGACCCGAGAAGAGATACGATCTCGTCGTCAGTAGAGCTCTCCAGTTCCTCACTGCTGTGGCATCAGGGTCCAAGCACGCTCAAGCTTTCAACGATGAGAACACCCTGGGCCAGATTGTGGAGAAGGTCATCCTTCCCAACGTCACACTCCGCGAATCGGATCTTGAGATGTTCGAGGACGAGCCGATCGAGTTCATTCGGAGGGACCTGGAGGGATCTGACACGGACTCGAGGAGGCGGGCGGCCACGGACTTCTTGAGGAAGCTCTTGGAGAAGTTCGAGGCCCTCGTAACACAGGTTGTTTTCAGGTATATCGACCACTACCTGAAACAGGGCCAGACAGACTGGAAAGCCAAGGACACCGCAGTATACCTGTACCTGGCCATTGCGGCCAAGGGTGCTGTCACGGCTGCGCAAGGTGTCAAGACAGTCAACAGCCACGTCAACGTCGTTGAATTCTTCCAGAACCACATTGCTGCTGATCTTTTGAACGTCGATGGAGTTGCAGCAATCTCCAAGGTTGACGCCATTAAGTATCTACACAACTTCCGGAGTCAATTGACAAAGGATCAGTGGCTGGCTGCGTTCCAACCCTTGATCAAGAACCTGGCGTCCGAAGAGTACGTCGTCTACACTTACGCCGCTATTGCCGTCGAACGTGTCCTCTATCTATCAAACGATGCTGGCGAGCACTTGTTCTCAAGGGCGGACATCGAACCAGTTGCAAAGGATCTACTTGACCACCTGTTCAACCTGGTCGAAAAGGACAAGACCCCGCCAAAGATGCAAGAGAACGAGTACCTCATGCAATGCATCATGAGGGTTCTGATCGTGATCAATACAGGTGTACGGCCAATCATCGATGGTGTATTGGACCACCTCATCGCCATCATCAGCGTGATCAAGGCCAACCCTAGCAACCCTCGATTCTACTATTACCTCTTCGAGGCCATTGGGGCCTTGGTCAGGTGAGTGCCGCCCAGGGGGCGAGAAGCACTCCCGGAAGCAGCCAGACTGACATGACATGATAGGTTCTCCGACCCGAGTCAAGAAGCGAAGCTGCACGCACGTCTATGGGAACCTTTCTCTTTCATCCTGAATGAGGATGTGTCAGGTAAGCTGCGTGATTGAGATGCATCGTACCGATCTATCTGACCACATCCCAGAATTTGTCCCCTACGTCTTCCAGATCTTTGCCGCCCTGCTTGAAGCCGCCCCGACAAGCCCACTGCCTGCAGATTTCAGCTCACTGCTCGGGCCTATTCTTGCGCCAACAGTATGGGAGACTCGAGGCAATGTGCCTGGGTGCGCGCGTTTCCTATCGGCCATGGTCCCCAAGGCGAAACAAGCCATAGTGGAGTCTCAGCAACTGGTGCAGATCCTGGGAGTATTCCAGCGCCTTTTGGCCAGCAAGAAGACCGAGGGTAACGCTTTTGACATCCTAGAGTCGGTTGTTGCCACTTTTGATGGGTAAGTCTTTTCAGGCGCGAACAGCGTGAGCCCTGTCTTTTGCCCTTCCTTTTCACTAATCAAATGTATAGAGCTACACTGGATCCATATTTCCCTGACATCCTCACTCTCACCTTCACCAAGCTGCAATCCAACCCTTCAGATTCATATAAACAACGGTTTGTCCGTTTCTACCATTTGGTCTCGGCGAACACAGCAGCCGGTATGGGCACCGACTACTTCATCAACCATTCCGAGAAGCTGCAGCCTGGCGTGTTTGCACAGCTTTACCCACCGGTCATCCTGCCAACCACAAAGCAATTTGCTCGTCCAGTCGACCGGAAGCTCGGTGTGATTTCGTACACGAAGACGCTATGCGACTCGCAAGCGTTCGCACAGAAGTATATGAAGGGCTGGGCCAATACTGCGAACCACCTCCTGGAGCTCTTGCAGAACCCACCCAAGGTGGCCGGTGGCTTCGGAGATGAGATCATCACCGAGGCGGATGTAGACGACATTGGATTCGGAGTGGGGTTCACACCTCTCAACACGTGCAAGCGCGGCCCGCGCGATGACTTCCCGGAGATCGACAACGTCCAGGCCTGGGTCAGCGAGTATCTCAAGGCAGGCAACGCGCGCCAGGGCGGTGCGGTTCTCAAGTTCGTGCAGGAGCGCATGCAGCCGGACGCCCAGCAGGCAATTGCGCCTTATCTGCAGTAGGATAGGCAGGGTTACCAGGTGGAGCAGGTGCTCACAGCCATGTTGGACACTACGAGCAACAAATACTACTATGAAGATGGCAAAATGGAGTTGGAGGAAATGTAATAAAATACGTGGAACCGCGGACGAAGCGAGCAACTGCGCAGGTAGATTCCCCCGTGGCAGCATTGGTGAGGGCCACACAGTCAAGACATTCACATTCGTCTAGAACCTGAACTGCTCCCCGTGGTGTGCCTCGCTCGAAGCAACGGTACATATCTACGGTCTAACGCTGCGCCGTGCTTCAAATGTTCCTTTGGTGTCTAGAAATCTGCGGCTTGGATGAAGGCAAGGAGTCGTGCTTTACCAATCCCTATCATTTCCGGATGCTGTTACTACCTGGACGGGGTGTGTTCACCGTGTCAGTAAATGCGTATGAATCAGTCTGCGCCATAAGGCACTTAGCCCCCGGTTGGGGGCTCGGGATTGCTGTGGGATGAGTGGTGGGTGCTTAGATGTCGTACAGCTGAAAAGGTTCAGTCGAGCCATGGTAGGCCGAGATGCCAGACATAGAGCCTGCCCGTCACACACAGTCCCTTCGCGCGGCAATGTCTGTGGCATGAAAGAGGAGCCCATCCCAATATTGGGATTCAAATATTCACCAAGAGAACGGAGATTTGTAGGGCAACAAACGGATGGTATAGGGTAACATATATCCCTAGTACCCTAATCTTAACTTATACTACGGTCTCTTTATATAAAATATAAATAAATAATTATTAATTATATATTTTCTTATTTTTATTTTTTTATTTTTTTTATTTTTTCTTTTATAATTTTTATTTTAATAAGTTACTAGGTTTAGTACTTATTCTTCATTATTCTTAAATTATTCTTCCTTATAATAGGGCTTCTTTAAGTTATAATTAAGGGTGTTGTTCCTAGCAAGAGTATTATTCCTGGTGAGGGTACTGGTGAGGGTGCTGTTGTAGTTAGGATGGTAAAGGTGTGAAATCTGTTGAATGATGTGCTCTAATTAGCTGTTGGTAGGTACTTGTTGCCCTGTACCTTCCGAATTTAGTCTTGAATTATCCATTTATTGTAATAACCCTGCAAATATCCGTTTTCTTCAATAAGGGGTTGTACGGTAGGTAATTGGTGAATGCTACATACAGCCAATGCAAACAAAAATAAATGCAGCGGATAGTCAAGCCTGGAAGCTGGTTCCAGCAGGGCAAGGGCCACGACCTACTTACACGTGTCGGAGCCAGGGCCTAAGCTTCTCAGACCAGGTTCTGGACCAATATGGGGCCAGGAGGGAGCAGGACAGCAGGGTGTCTAGCTCGAGCTTCACCCTCAAGGTTTCGGGGAGCCAAGTCGAGAGGGCTAATGACGCCTGTGAATGCATCAGCTTTGCCTCACACCGCAACGGCTGCCAGGGACCGCTCATCCCTTCACAGATACTACATAGCACACCTCCCCTATACCCCTCCAAGCCAAGTCCCTGCCGCTATCGATCGGGTGGGGGATCTTCGCATACGGTTCTTCACATGTCTCGGAATCTACCACCTCACCCTGAGCAGGCCCCCAGCCTTGCCGCGTACACACTCTCACCCATGCTCACGCATTGCGGATAGACGGTGAAGGGGGGAAGGGGTCGAGGCACCTCTATGGCACCACGCAGCAGAGTCCCAATCCGACCTCGGGATTTGCGCCAACGCGCGCATGCGCATGGATGCGCTTCTGCATTGTGCATGCAGGCATCGGAAGGCTCTGCGCTCGAATCTTGCTACCCGTGCAGGGAAGCCTTGGTGACGGGGCGAAGTCAAGATACGGGCTGCGCCCTCGGCAGGGACCAGTTGAGCAGAAATGGGCTGACGAGAGTGCCCGTCTTGCTGCTCAGCTAATTTGCTTATTTACGTGAAGAAGAACCTGGGGCCCGGGGCTCGGGACCTAGGAAGGTTTTGGGACTGTCTATTGTCCATCCATATCCTCCTGTAGCTTTCCAGTGCTTCCTGTCCCATATCTGGTGGGATTTTCTGGACGGGCTGGATTTTTTTGTCTCACCCTGTTCCCAAGACGAGCTTGGAATTTCCCTTTGATCATTCATCCCGTGCTTTCTCCTCCCTCGAACCACAGCTCCATCCTCAACACCTCTCACAGCCATGGCTTCCTGTTCCTCATCTCGAGAGTCCGCCGTGTGCCAGTCCCGAGACCGACCGCCCTCACCACGGCCGCCGAAACCTCCTCCACCTAGCCCGGCCAGGCGATCGATCACAGCAGATGGACTGACCGAGATTGATGAACAAGGCTGAATAATAACGTACTCAAAATTGCAAGGACTATACGGCACGGGGTGAGCACCACCTCGTTTCATCTTCAAGATACTACAGTACGCCGCCGCTAAGACCGACTACAGCCCTTTTACCCATGGGCGATACAGCTGAACGGCAAATACCTCCCGAGCAATCACATTGTCTCACAGCGGATAGCGAGGGATGCCTTGGGAAGAATATGACTGCGTGTCGGACCGACCGGTATAGACAGACTGCACAGGGGAACCACGGATTAAAAAAAAGCACAGAAGGCACAGGATAAAGGGTCAGGGATAGATGGGTCTTTGAAGGATATGGGCTGGCGTTTGTTTCCTGTCTGTTCACAATTTAGAGCTTGTCGTCAGAACTAGACCACCGTTCTCAACATCATACTGCCTCCCCTTCTCCCACCCGAGCCAGGCCCTGAGCGCCTCCTCTCCGCCGTCCCCCGGCGCCAGCGGGGTGCCCTCATACCCATCGCCCGGGACACCCGGGCCCTGCCCACGGCTGGCCTCGTCGGACGAGGATGGCCTCGCCCCGGAGTCGACAGCCAGGCACGGCGTGTCCCGCAGCGTGACAGCGGGCCGCTGGTCGCCCTCGCGCCCGTCCCCGGCCGCGGCGCCCTCGAGCTCGGCATAGTCCAGCACGGGCGTGCAGCACGCGTCGGTGCCGTCGAACACGGCCTCCCACTCGGACCTCGTCCGGCCCCGAAACGACCTCCCGAACACGGCCTTCATCTCGGGCCAGCAGGCCTTGTCGAGCCTCCTCTCCTCCCACCCCTGGCCCTCCAGCCCCAGGCCCCTGACCAGCGCGGCGTAGAAGTGCGGCTCCAGCGCGCCGACGGCCATGTACCCGCCGTCGCGGGTCTGGTACGTGTCGTAGTAAGGGCAGCCGCCGTCGAGGACGTTGGTGCCCCGCGGGCCGTCGCCCATGGGCGTCGTGCGCGAGAGCCGCGGGAACGTGGCCAGGTAGCCGGCGCCGTCGACCATGTTTGCCTCGACGACCTGGCCGTGGCCGCCGTTGCGCGCCCTCGCCAGCAGCGCCAGCAGGACCCCCTGGAAGAGCACGGCGCCGCCGCCGGCAAAGTCGCCCAGGATGTTGGTGGGCGGCGCCGGCCTCCTCGCCGGGTCCCCGCCGGGCGGCGAGCCGTCGCCGTTGCCCCAGCCCAGCATGGCCAGCACGCCGCTGACGGCGAGATAGTTGATGTCATGGCCCGCCATGGCGGCGTACCGCCCGTCGCGCCGGAACCCCGTCATGCGCGCGTACACCAGCCCCGGGTTCGCCGCGCACAGGTCCGCGGGGCCCAGGCCCAGCCGCTCCATCACCCCCGGCCGGAACGGCTCGATCACCACGTCGGCGGCGAGGGCGAGCCGCCGCGCCGCCGCCTTGCCCTGCGCCGTCCGCAGGTCTACCGCCACCGAGGCCTTGTGGCGCGTCAGGAGGTCTGGCGTGGGGCTGGACGACGCCGACGGCCGGTCCACGCGGATGACGGACGCGCCCGCGTCGGCGAGGAGGAGCCCCGCGAAGGGCCCCGGGGCTAGGCCTGCGAATTCGAGGACCTTGATCCCCTGTAGGGGGGGTGGGCTGGTCATTTTTGGTCTGTGGGTGCTGAGAAGATGGCGGGTCTGAGTTTGGCTCAGGTGCTATGGCTGCGAATTGAACGGAAGAGCACTTGAGGGTAACGCATTGGTGTTATGGCCGGGCAAGTCAGAGTGGCTGTCACGTTGTTGGCATTGTCGCCTGTGCAGGAAGTCGTTCTCTTTGGTGGACGGTCTCAAGTCCAAAAGGATGTGGTATCAGCCACGAGCATGGTGATGGGCAGCATCCGGAGGGCCGGGACCCCATCTCAACCCCGCATGGAAGCTCCGAGGTGCCGAGGCTCCTTGGACCCCGGGCGGGGCGCACGTGGCGGGGCCGGGGGGCCGTAGCGGGCCGTCCGACGGGGCCCGCCATTATGGGGCTCACCGGTTGTCTTTGCCACGACATTTTCACTCTTCAATCCTCTCACAGCCTTCCCCCAACATATCCTTCAGCCTGCAGGACAAGTCTCCATTCTTCTGGTAACTCAAGTCCCAAGACAACCCCATTTGACAGATGGCTCACTACGGCGTACAAACAAGTGCATCCATCTGTCCGACAGTCATTCTGCTATCTCTCAATCCGTAGCACTTATATTCACGTCTAAGCATGATTCCGCTGTCTAAGCCAGCATAAAAATTGCTCACATAACAACATTTCTTCTATGCATAGCAGTTATTAAGACACCCCACCTCTTAGATCGAACTTCAACATTGAGATCCAAGAGTCGCACGCCCATTTCTAACTAAGCATACCACTCTAGCTAATTAGAGCCAGAAGAGTTACCAACTTCTTAGTACAACGTGAAGGAGGCAGTCCTCTAAGCTCACGTCATGCCTACCAGCTCACTCACAGCCCTTTACTTTGCTTTTAAACTCACCCCTTACCTTACTAGCCCTAGAGGCCGTTTTTCACTTTTTAAAAATTATAATAAAATTAAAAAGTACTTTTTTTTAAAAAGACGTGATCAGATATCACGAGTGTGCAGGACCTACAACCAGGTGTGCGCATCTCTACTATCTTAATATTAAAAAGGCACGCATTTTTAAGAGAACGGATATTCGCAAGGCAAAAAACAGATGGTACAAGGCAACATGTACCCCTGGTGCGCCAACCTTAATGTGCACTATAGCCTAACCATACATAACAAAAATACACAGTCATTAACTACACATTCCCTCAATTCCTCATCCTTCTTACTATGGCTTCTAATCTAGTGGTTTGTGAGGTTGTCGCCGAGGAGGTGGCGCTAGCGAGGGTGTTAAATGCACTTGGTTGGGGTGGTGTGGGTGTGGAAATCTCTTAAATGAAGCTCTCTGATTGGCTGGTCGTACATGTTGCCTTGTACCATCTGTTTTTTGCCTTGCGAATATCCGTTCTCTTTTTTAAGGGGGAAATTTAAAAAAAAAATTTAAAACTTAATATAATAATGAGGGTGACCCGATTTGAACGAGCAACCTTCTGGAATCTCCAGTACTGGAATCAGACGCGCTACCGTTGCGCCACACCCCCAATTCGTTAAAATTTTGCAGACTTTTCAAAATTATATAGAAGCTTAATTTTCCACCCCTTTCATATATCACTTTTAAAAATAAATTCAGTTCAAATTAATATATAAAAATTACATTAACATACAATTTAAAAAATTATAAAAAAATATTAATTAATATTATTATTATTTTTTAATATAAAATATAAAATATTAATATAATTATAATTTTAAATATATTAATATAAATTATTATATATATATTTAATAAATAAATAATTAATTTTTTATAAATTATAAAAAAAATTTAATTAAAAGTTTAATTATATTACTTTTTATTATAATTTAATTACGTAAATTATATAATTATACGTAATTTAAATTAATTAATTATTTATATATAATTTTAATTTTATAAAATATTTTTTATTAAATTAATTTAAAAAATTAATTTAATTATTATTAATTTTTAAATATATTATTATTATTATTATATTATAATAATTTAAATTTTATAAAACTTTTTAATATTTTTTAATAAAGTAACGGTAAAATACCGGCTTTTATATATTATTAAAAATAATAAATTTTTTAAACTTATAATTATAATCTTTTAATCGGACGGTTTATAACATATAGCTAGTAGTAACGCTTAATTATTATAAGTGGCTTTTAAGCCCGGCGGGCGTGAAGACTCTTCTAAATAGTTCTTTAAACGTCTCATTTTAGCATCCCATCTCTCTATGTATAGAAAGGCATGGAAAAGTTCGCGTTTCGATAGCTTTCTTTGCACTTGTTAATGAGACGGCCGCGGGTGATGAAAAGTGTAAGGCAGGATTGGCTAGAAAGCAAACAATGAAGCTAGGCTGAATGGCCTCCGTAGCACAGAATTTCCCAGCCATTTGTATATATACCTCCGACTGTCCAGTGCGCCAAGGAGAATTTGTTGCTCAGTTATGTAATAATTATTCTATTGCCTAATCCTAGTAATCTGGCACGATGCTCACTATGGCGAGAACATCAAGACTATTCGTGGTCAATATGTGCTCTTCCCGGCGCATAACGGGTATACTCAACACATTTCTCTCTACAAACATTTTGGGTATGCGGGTTAAAATAGTGTGCTTTCCGAACTATATTCACACGCATAACATGTATTCTAGAGATGTTCTTCTAGTAGTGGCATCAACTCACTGTTTTTACGTAATAACAAAGCTATGCGGAGGCTATCCAATAAGATAAAACCTTTATTTTATAACATTATGCTATAAGAGGTCATTATATAGGAGAATTTTTATAAGAGGGTACTTATAGGAGGTTATTTTATAGGAGGTTATCTCGTAGGAGGTTGTTTTGTAGGAGTATTTGAGGTTATCTTATAGGAGGTTGTCTCGTAGGAGGTTGTCTCGTAGGAGGTTGTCTTACAGTAGGTTGTCCCATAGGGCTCGGGCGTGGCCTCCGTTTTTGCGGGTGCGAATCCTCGATCTTATAACTTTAGCGCAGGGTCTTGAGCGCTTACCACAGTATAAAGGCGCCATATATGTCCTCGGACGTATACGGAATAGAAGGGAAACCACTTATATCTTGAGAAACCAAAGAAACAATATGAACAGCGGCTAAATCTTCGGGGCACCTTCAATAGACAATTCCATCTCAGACATGCCACTCTACGGCAACTTACTATAGGACAAGCTTCGGCTACAGGAAATTCCATAGGATAGTCTTATCACCCAAGTGGTACATCACATGTCTCCATATCCTGTGACCAAGTAGCTTGTAGACATCCAATCGAAGCTTGTCAAATCGTAAAAGCAGTTGGGCATGATGGATGAGCTAGCTTCTATGTAGTGCATGGATAGAAGCCTGTTTGAATGGATGAGTGATTTGATATGGCTCTGATTTCGTGCCCATAGCCTAAGTAATTACCTTCAAAGTGAACCAGTTCATACGCCCCTATGGTTGGAACAATATGATACTATCCTAGCCGCCCATAACTCGCTTGTCATATATACATGACGGGGAACGGTGTTTGGGAAGGTTTGTCGACGGAGCGCCACAAAACTTACTGGGCCACGTACAGAACCCTTTCAAAATTTCGCGTACGTAGTTCTTCAACTTTGAAGTCTATCATGATCAGGCAGCAGAACAAATTCAGGGGACTCTATCCCCGGTGCCACTCATGTGAATATTTTCATTCCAAGATCGATTTGGATCTCCGATTTAGGAAAGCATGAGTGCGTGAGGGCCTCGACGGCTAGGACCAGCGCTGAAGGGGACTAATACGTAACGAAGGGCAAATATATGACTCTAGAGGTTTATTGAATCATTCATGATATCTTCATGGCGCACGGGGACCGGTCAGGTCCAGCTGTTCTCAGAGGTGCTTCCATCTTGTGGCTCGTCACAAACAAACCCCGAGCCTCAGAGCTGCTTTTTAAAACACGAACGTCAACTGGTTTGCTGTGATATTATCGTTCAAGTGTCCCCATGCTGGTATTCTCATCTCATATTCTTTCGTTACTTGGCATGAACGGTAGTGAAATAATCACCACGGTCTCCTAATAGGATCGAATGCCTTCTAGTGGTGATGTTTTGCGATGCGATCTTGAAGGTATGGCTAGAGCATAACCTCGAGCTCATAAGACAAGCAGTTTCACAACGCCAGATCTCCTCAAGTCTCTCCTGTGATCAAACACGAAGGGAAACAAGACGCATTGAGCAAACCGAGCCCACCTGTCACAAAAACTTAATCGTGGCGCCCCGGCCCACGACTCGAGGAAAGAGGCAGTGCATTGCGTCTACCTCGGTACCCGCAACCGCACACCGCGGGAACACCGGGTGGTGAGTGAGCATTTTCCCACCCAACAGGCTCGGATGCCACCAGCCGGCATAGCACCAACAAACAAGCCTGCCGCGCCGCCGGGAGATCCGAGCATGGGGCCACCATCACAGGACACACAGGAGGCACATGTCAAGCCTCGGGCGAAGACGATGGCATTCGTAAAGCCCATCTCTCGCCTAAGACACTTGACGAGAACGAGATAATTATCCCGCCGGCGCGTGACTCATGGCGACCCATGGGGCCAACAGACAACGCCAAGCTTTTCTGCCAGTCGAACCAGTATGAGCAGAAGGAATGACCGGCGATTTCAACACTGGCGACGCCGAGTCCGGAACGGTGGCTGGCCTGGGCGCCTGGGTGGGGAGGGGGGGGGGAATAGGGCGGGCAGAGGCAGGGTTGCGCCCCGTGCTGTCGGGTCCAGCCAGATGGGCGCTAATAACAAGACCGGATGAAGCAGATGCGGTCAATGTCGGCTGTGATCCTACGGGCGGTCTCAGCCGAGGGAGGGAGACCGCAACAAAAGGGGGCAGACACTTCCAGATAGCAGTAATTGTGTTATCGCTGGCTCTCGTTAGGGTGGCCGGGACATACATGGTGGGCGCGGTCATGTGTTGGGCGGGCTGCGCAAGCTACGGGATGCTCATTTCGGTGCAATATGAGGGCTCCTGGGCTTGGTGCGGTAAATGGGCGCATGCGTACCCACCAGTGTTCATCCCGAGGAGGGCATGCCTTGCCGGGGCCCGCAGGCGGCTGCCGTCCACTTGTTGCATGATTTAGTGTAGTCGGAATGTGTGCCGGACGTCGGGAGAGTCAGCTGGGCCATTATTAGCCTGGGAGGCATAGCATGACATATGGGGTGTTGTGAAAAGAGAGAGAGAGAGAGACTAGAAAGATAGGCCTCCGTAAGACCAAAAGAAAAAGTGGTTCGTCGAGTCAGGGGCCAAGGTGAGGGCTGTGTAGCGACATTGGCTGCCATCTTTAACCGGCTAGCTCCATCCTGGGAATGAGAATAGCATCAAATGAGTGCCGGAAATAGGTCGTGTTCGTTCTTGGGCGGCAAAGCGGTCAGTGATTCGGTGTTCCGTGTTGCCAAGAGGAGAGAAAAAGTGTGTGGTTGGACGGGCGTTGATGAAGGGGGCTCTCGGGAAGTCCCTCCCCTCCCACAGTCAAACAGTCAGACAGTCAGACAGCCTGACGATAAGAATGATGATGGCTAAAAGTACGGTACGGAGGAGAACGGAGTACGGACTACGGAGTAGTACGGAGTAATACATGCCTGGCAAGCCTGGGTAGTGACGTGGGGCGTGCAGCGCACACGACGGCAGGACGGGCGCACAGAGATGCTGAAGATCGGTCGTGAGCCGAGGAGGCAACTTTTTGAGGGTCCCTCGTCAGCACTGAGCAGGGAACACCCCACAGTCATCCCGGGATCTGGGCAGGGGAGCAAAAAGGGGAGCAGGCGTGGTGATTGGCCGTGTCGGCCCTATGAAACGCGTTCGCAAAGCTTGGCACAACCTTCTGCCCTTTGCACCTGGCCCGGGCTGGCTGGCTGGCTGTGCCGAGCTTGACAGTTGCCCCTTTCTCATCTTGGAGGCACCCAACTTCCCAAGGGCACGGGGTGTACCGTAGGAGCTGACGCACATCACCCGAACTTGGGCTTGTCGCCCGCAATGCTACTGTATTGTCGATCGAGCCTGGCAGTCGGGCAGTCTGGCAGTCTGGCAGACTTTTTTTTTTTTTTGGTTCTGACTGTGCCCGACGGGATTGACACTACAGGTTCGTCTCGTGCTGGCCCGTCGGAGCCAACCATTCGTCGACATGGTCTCAACCTCTGGAGGACAGCCTGCCCTCTGGCCCGTCCTCTGGCCTGTGCTTGCTAGGCGCCCGTCCATGTCTCTGAGACAAGACTACGGCATGTCTCCAGGAGATGCGGCGGGGTAAGAGGAGGTGAGCGAACATGAGATTGTGGTCAGACAGGCCGGGCACAGGCGTGCGGAATAGATGGACGATGCGGCAGATTCGGGACAAGATTGGGTACAGATTACCTCGAAAAATGATTGTCGTCGTCGCAAAATCTTGTCTGTGAACCGTAATAAACCTGTGGATGCACCTCTGATTGTGCTCATCACTCTGCTGATCAGCGATTGTCAGCCGCCCAGTGCTGATGAGCGCCCAAGTCATTGCTCCCTTTGGCGGTGGGAATTTAGATCTTCGCGGCCCACCCCGCCAGCCCTGCCGGAGCGTGCACATCATCCCTTTTCCTGCGGCACATCTGAGTCGCCGCCCGCCCAATGGGAGCCCACGTCGCTGCTGCGCACCTTTGCACCTTTTTACGTGTGACAGCTGCTGTGCCGTACGGTCAGGTCAGGTCAGCATAATAAGCAAGGCAGGGCAGGGAAGAGCAAGGTGAGGAGATGAAGATCGTAGAAGCGTGCGTCCTGCCTCGTCCTGTCAGACATGTGCGACCGATTACCATGACTACTACGTTCTGACTGCCCAGCTGTCTGTCTGTTCTCAGCCCCGCAGCCCCTCAGCCCCTGTACAACTACGCATGTACCTCCGCGCGCTTGTGTCGCAGCTGTGATACTTGCCAGGCAGGGTACAAGTCTATTGGCCCGTACACAAGTACTCCGTACTCCGTACCCCGTGGGCAGGACCAATCATGAACTCAATCTATCAAACCAAGCGGCTCAGGATCTTGCCCGGCGAGCCTACCAGCCTGCCCGCCTGCCCAGCCCTGCCACTCTGCCCTGTCCCTGTCAATCAAGGGGTCTTTCCTACCACACTTCAGCCACACTGCCACACCAGCTTAATGGTCCTTTAGCCCGCTACCCGCCCAACCTTCAAACACAAACACAGACTTCCTGACTTCTGAGCCACCCTGAAAGGGTACAACCTCAATCCCTGGGCAGGCCTTTAATTTACTTCGTGTACACCATTTGTCTAGTCTGCGATGCGTGGCATCACCACTCGATGCTATGCGATGCGATGGCGATGCGATACGATTTGATGCCCGGCAAATGGGCCATGACAGCAGCAGCAGCAGCAGCAGCAGCAGCACCCTCACCTCGAGATCTGTCCGGTCGTGTCTGTGTCCTCCATCGTGTGTCCTCTTCGCGTGTGTCAATCGTATTTGTCCAGTCTGATTGTACAACAACTGGCGGAATTGCTCCTTGCTCAGATCCCCAGCAGATGCCACGTCCTGAGTGGATGTGAGGGATGTGGGAGTGCAATGCCGTTCGAAATGCCCTGCAGAAGAAGAGGCAAACTGCCCGTCCCGGGATGGTCTACCGTGCTGATGGGTCCCGCTTGCTGCCCGGCCCTCCCCATGCATGCATCACCCACTCTGCCACTGCGGATACCAGGTGCAACGTCCAGGTGCCAGACCACTCGGGCCAGGGTGCGCTGTCCTTGCTGTGAGGTGTGAGTGGCAGGTGTTCGTCTCGTCTCCTTTACTCCCCACTGCACTACGCGAAACGGAATGAAAATCGCCCCATCCTGCGCCCCGTTGTTTCTGTTCCTGGGCCCTGCTAAAGTGTGTCTCTCCTGCCCTCCTTCCCTGACTTACACCCTTCACCTTCCTCCGTCTCCTGCCCTCACTTCCTCCCTTTTGGCATCTCCCTCTTGCCAACCTCTCTGGTTCAGTGGCAGCCCACCCCCCCGACGGTCTCTACCTCTTCCACTCATTCCCTGCCCTGTTCCCTCCTCCACACGCCCTGCAACCGCAATACTAGTGTACTCCACTCATTCACTCATTCACTCTTGAATAAGTCCTGCCGCCCCCCTTTTTCCCCGAGACGCACATTTGTTCCTCTTCACCCACAACGCTCTCTACAACCGACCGGACGGACAACCGTGACACTCCTTTTGTAAATCCAACCACTCTCCTTACTTGGCCCTTCCAAGCATTCGTTCGTTTCTAAGTGTTGATCGCATCACTCAGTTGGGGGAAAGTTAAGGATCCTGCTCGAAACCAGTGTTTTGGTGGAAATCGCACTTCGCGGACAAGAACTAGGACTTTTGAACTTCGGGATTTTCTGGAGGAACAAGGAATTCGCGACGACGCTGCAGCATCCTTACGACAACTGCCCATCGACGTGGTGTTAACAACATACAAGTTTTGGCGCAAAACGAGTTGATATCTATCGTAGCCGCTCGCCACCCCTGACTTCCACTTTGGGAAGCGACAATCTACCTACCCGCCAGCTTTCGAAAAGGTACCGATCGAACAATTCCCGACCGATTCTCGGATCCAATTCTTCAAAGGACCCCGTGGTTGACTTTTTTTTTTGGGTGGGATCTCCAGTATCGACAAGACAGACATTCTATCATCACGCCTTGGGGAGGCTGGACTACAACGGCTTTGTCTCAGACTCAGCCACCACCGCACAAGCGCCCGTCCTTGACAATCAGCACCATCGAGGTCAGTACTTGGCGTTATTGAAGACTGCTGGACTGTTTCCAACCCCTGCTTTATTGTGGTCTGAGCTTCGATTTGGATTCTGTACATTTGTATTTGTGGTTGGAGGACAATTGTGAGCCATCATGGTCTGGTGATCATGATGATCCGTGCCCCAAGTGACCACCAGGCTAGAAAGAATGCTTCAGGATGGAAAGGGAAGGAGGCTCTGGCTTGACAAACTTCTTATGCCCAAGTGGACTGAAAGAATATCGGGGAGCTCGTTGTTCTCAAGCTATCAAGTGTTAGCCTTCTTGCTGTTGAGCTCTGCCTAGCTGGCAGCTTGGTTGTCGCACCCTGGGCAATGGCCCACTTGGCTTTCGTCCACAAGCTTGGGAATCAAAACATCGGCAGCAACCCCTCCCCAGCAACACCCCATACCCTCGAGGATCAGTCCCGTCTTGTTGTTCACGATACACTTGGTTTTCGGGCCTGCACCCCCGTCATATCTCCTGACACCAATCAAGGAGCACTTGTCAAGTCGCTCCCAGGACTTTTGAGTCCAAACTACACCTTTCCACCCTCTTGGATCCCAGGTTCGTCAGCCATCTTGACGCAACAAGAGTCCCAGCAACCTTTTTGGAACACCATCACTATCAGCTTACTTGTTATGACATGATTATCTTGGTTTCTGTTTGAATGCGCAATTGTCAAGACTGGCATCACAATACTGACTACGAGCAAGCGTTTCCAGGCTCACTCTCAAAACATCACACTCGAGTTCATCATCGCAAAGCCACCATGAACTCCAAGCAGGTCCTTGCACTTGTCGCCCTTATGGGCGGCCAGGCCTTTGCCTTTTGGCGCATGGAGTGCCGTGGCACCACTGCTCAGGCTCGTATCGATCCTCTGGTCAACCCAGGAACCATTGCCCACCACGCCCACCAGATCTTTGGCTCTGGCGGTGAGTTTCCATCTTCCATCTTGCCCATGTAGCAACACGAATCACAGAGCTGACAAATCATGGCACAGGTTTTGGCGAAAGCGCCGATTACGCGTCTCTCTCTGGATCCAACTGCACCTCGTGCATTGCCACCCAGGACAAGTCTGCCTACTGGACCCCGATTCCCTACTTCAAGGATGATGCTACTGGCGAGTATGAGGCCGTCGGTAATGTCGGCGGTATGCTTGCGTAAGTTGAACTCCTCACCTGCCCCGTTTGTGCGGTCCGTCTGGCCCCAGGCCGCAGCACCTCTGCCATTGCTCGTCCTGCCTCCTGCCTCGCAGGTCCTCTGATCTCGTAGCTGACCAAGACCCTGTAGGTACTACTTCTTGAACGGAGAGGACATCAAGGCTTTCCCCAAGGATTTCCGAATGATCGCCGGTGACACTGATCGCCGCAACTACTCGGTCGGAACTGGTGACTACGAGCAGCCCGACCCTGACAAGTCTCTGTGGCGTTCCCTGAACCAGGTCACCCAGACTGACTTGAGCCAACGTGCGCTTGGTTTCAACTGCCTGGACTACGGCAAGGCTGCTGAAGGCTCTCTGTACCGTCACTTTCTGCCATCCAAGGACTACATTGATACGAACTGCCCCGACGGAATCCGCTTCGAGCTCATGTTCCCATCCTGCTGGGACGGTAAGAACATCGACTCTGACGACCACATGAGCCACGTGGCCTACCCGGACCTCGTTATGAACGGTGACTGTCCGGCGGGCTTCCCTGTGCGCTTGCCTGGTCTGTTCTATGAGACCATTTGGGACATGGCCAGTTTCAAGGACAGGAAGGGAACTTTTATCATGTCCAATGGTGACCCTTACGGTACGTCCTTACCCCACAGCCGCCAAGGAGTTCAGCAAACACTGACCAACAATTTCAGGATTCGGCTACCACGGTGACTTCATCATGGGTTGGGAGGAGAATGACAGCTTCAAGCTTCAGGACGCAGTCGACCAGTGCACCTCAACTAGCGGTAGGGTGCAGGATTGCGCTCCTTTCAACCTACAGGAGCTAGACCAGATGCAGTCTTGCAAGCTCGACCTCATTGGCGACCTGCTGAAGGAGGACGTGGTTGGACCCATCTCGGGCCTCCCCGGAGGCGTCAAGGTCTCCTGGGGCCCAGGTCCCGCGACCAGCGATGACGGTGACGATGACAGCGCCCCCAGCCCCATCCCCGTCCCGACCCTCACCTACTCGGCTGGCTCCACCGCGTCGGTCAACGGTAGCTTTGTTCCAGGTAATGCCTTCAAAGCCCAGCAGACCCCCGCCAGCGCCCCGCCCGTGGACGAGCCCGTCAAGGGAGCCGCCGTCGTCACCCCTGCGCCCCCTGTGCCATCCGACCCCACCGAGATGGTCCTGTACACGGCCTACGAGACCACCACGCTTGCCGATGGGACCGTCCTGGTCAACGAGGTGGTCTACGAGGAGGTGATCGACTACGTCACCGTCGAGACGACCACCACTGTCTACGTGGAGCCCACCAACGTGCCTACAGCGCGCCGCCGAAGTGCTCACGGTCACGCCCGCCGCCACGTTCACGGCCGCGTCCACTAAGCTTGGGCAAGCCGTCACTGGTCTGATGGACAACTGACCGTTTTTGCAATCTTCCTGCATACTGCATACGAAGGAGCGTTTGTTTGGCCTTATTCTGTACACAAATCTGCCGTCGAGATGAACTCCCGATTTGAAATTCGATTCTCTTCCCCTCTTCGTGATCTTTCCTACCAGTTCTTGTCTTTTTTTCCACATGCCATTGACCGTGCCCACGGCCGGATAGGCTTGGAGGCTCAGGCAGTTGCAGGCACTCATGCCAAGGTTCAACGGCAGGTGGATTTGTTCATGTCGTGGAGGGATCGATCAATGGAGGCTCTCAGAAAATCCATTTGGCAGAGTTCGCAAATTTCAACAACCAGTACCCACGGAGTAAGAAAAGCGGCCAGATGCCCCTTTGGTGCAAGTAGCATTGACTGCGAACCCATGATGGTGGCAACCAGCCACAAAAAAAAAGGACATCTGCAAGGGGAGGTTCGTTCTGCTATTTCCACAAGTGGCGTTTCGCGTTCAATAGGCCTCAGGCAAAGGGCGAGCATCCGTGGTCTGGTAGCATTTCTTGCATTGCACGACGACTTGATGAGATACCTCTGATACCTTTGATTCATAAGATGAGTCTGGCATTGCACTTCACATTCCTTCCTTATCAGTAGGTAGATGAATCGAAGCTGCATCCACACACAACTGGAAGAATATACTTGTGACATGTTTTTGAAGATAGCAACTTAGCGGATAGGCTCGCCCCATGAGGTGGTTCTGGCCGTGCCTGGTGCTCCTAAACCCTCGCCAGGGTCGACATGGGTGTGGGGGGGGGGGGGAAGTGTTGTTAGGCTGAAAGACTGACGAAGGCTCGAGATTGATCTACCGCATAGTGCTGACTTGAACGACCTTCATGGTCGGCCCAGTCCACCTCATAAACAGGGCAACCAGCCCTCACACCAGCTTTTCCCCAGGACACATGGACAAATCGGACATGTGCGGGGCGGCGGCGGCGGGCGGGGCGGAGGGCGGTGGACCGGTTTCTGGAGCCCGCAGCTACCTGGAGCGTCTGTCGGCCGTCGCAACGGGCCTGCGAGAGTGTCTCAGCTTTGCCTGGAATGCGATCACCTCTGGCAACGGCTCCTGGCAACTCATTCCAGGCAGTCGTGGGAAGACATGACGAATAGACAGGCAGAGAGATGTTGATCTTGTCCGTCGCCGTCTATTTTGTTCCCGGCCACCCAAGGCGTGCGCCTCTTCTGTCATGCATCCATCTCTCTTCCCTTTTCTTTCAAACGTTGCCTCTTGATTTTTGTGTCCCATCCACCTAATATACTGCTGTTTCTTCTTATGTTCCCCCCCCCCTGATTACTTTCACTCACTTGTCTCCCTCTCTACAACCATCTATACATTCACACGAATAATAAGAGTGCTCTTACTATATACCACGTTCATTTGTCTTGGTGGGGTAATCCGGCTTGTTCAGCTTTCAGCTTGGGATACTACTCTGCGGAATAGCCTCGCCCTGCTTACACCGGGAATGGCCTCGTGACCGGCCCACGCCGTCACGGCCACCTGCAACCAACCACAGCAGGGAGAATTAATCGCAACACACATAATCAACTTACCGTGGGCAGAATAATAGCCCATGTGGGCGAAGAGCAAGACAAAAAGATTACTTAAAAATAATTTGGAATGGCGGACATATCCGCCGCGGTGGAAGACCTCAAGGACGGCGTCACGGACGCGAGCAGGCGAGTGGCAGCGGCGCTCCCGCTCTGGGTCATCATCGTCATCGTCATCGTCGGGACGGGGCTCCTCGCGCTTCTGGTTGGGCTGTGCTGCCTGTGCCTATGCCGGCGGCGCCGTGGGAGGAAGGTGATGGCGGGAGGGGACACCACCGTCCATGGATACTCGGACATGAGTGCCGCGGCACCGCCGTCTTCGGCCGGGGGCAGCCGCAGCAGCGAGGAAGGGGGAGGGCCGGGCGGCCGACACAAGCTCCGCAAGAGGCCGCCGTCTTCGGCCTCGTCGTCGTCCTCCTTTGGGAACGACCGCGACGGGGTTGCCGTCACCGTCGACGACAGGGGCGTCGAGGTCGAGGAGGTCGAGGTGGGCCGCGGCGAGCCCGAGTTCCGCAACATGGCGATGGCGCCCGCGCGCAAGGGCGGCCTGCTGGCCATGGCGCCGCTCCTGACGGGGCTGAGGGCGAGCATCGTGTCGATGGGCGGCGGGGGCCCGAGGTCGGCTGGGCGGAGTGAGAGTGGTGGGCTGAATATCAGCCACGACGGCGCGGCCAACAGGAACAGCAGCAACTGGCACCGGAGGCGGACATCCGAGGCGTGGATCGACGACGACGCGCTGCATGGGCCCGAGGTGAGCCCGACGAAGCGGTCGTCGGCGGCGGCGAGGAGGAGGAGCAGGAGCAGGAGAAGGAGCAGGATCAAGTCGTGGGGCGCGTCGATCCGAGAAAGCTGGCCGCTCAAGACGGCGAGCCCTACCCTGCCCTTACTGCCACACTTTGGCAGCTTCACCGGGGGCCAGGGGACCGAGGCCGGGCACGAGAGCTTTGTAATGTTCCAGTATAACAAGGACTGCGACGACGGCGCTGGCGGCGACGGTTTCGTGCCCAACCTCCCGCCGCCGCTCGGGGCCGCGGCCAGGCAGCGCAACGGCCAGCCCTCGCCGCCCAGGCAGCTGCCCAAGCCGCCGACCCAGGCCCTGCTGGCCGCCAACGCGAGCACCGCGGGCCTGAGGCCGGTGAGCAACCTCCCCGGCGTGGCACCGGCGAGCAACTCCTCCCCCCGGGGCAGGGGCCTGAGCTACTACAAGTACGAGGACACCGACCAGCCGGTCAAGAACTCCGGGTCGCCACGGTCGAGGGCGCAGCGAGGGCCGGGGGTGGGCACGGGCGTCGTCGGGCCCAGAGGCAGAGCACCGCCGTCGGCGGACTCGACAATGACGCAGATCCTGAAGGACACGGAGAAGAGGCTGCAGGACGGGGCGGCAACGGGCATTGCGATGCGCAACAGGCCCAGCAGCAGCCCGCCGAAGAGGCCGCCCCCTCCTCCGCTCGGACTCGGGCCCGGCGCCGTGACTGTGGCCATGGTCAGGTCCCGGTCGCGCACGCCGAGCCCCACAAAGGCGTCCAGCCGGGCGCAGGCGCCCGGCGTGGCGTCGTCCTCACAACACGCCCGGCAGGGCTCGCAGGCCTCGTGTGCGTCCGAGCCCGACAGCCTGTTCGGCGACCCGTCGCCGCCCTCGTCGCTGCCGTACCACGGCCTGACCAGCCCGAGCCGGTCCAAGCCCTCGCCGCAGTCGTCGCCGCACAGGAGGCGGCCGTCGCTCGTCCCGTCCTTCACGAGCAGCGCCTCGTCGCTGTCGACGATCCACAGCGAGACGGAGGAGGCCATCACCCCGAACACGACGGCCCCCAACAGCAGCATCCCTTTCGGGATGAACCAGATCGATGGCCTGGGCGACCCGTTCATGCCGGCCAAGAAGCCGACGCCAGCCAGCAAGAAGGTTCCGGGCTCGGCGGGCCGTGGGGCTCAGGACTCGGTGACCCGGTCGCAGAAACGGGACAAGGACCCTGGGGCTGGGGAGAGGTCGGACAGCCCACTGTCACCGGTGACTGGGAACATGCGGTCGCCCGACGCGACGCCGACCCGAGGGGGCAATCGCAACGCGGCAGGAAAAGGCGCAGCCAAGCCTGACGGTACCCAGCCCGCGACCACTCCGATACCAGGCCTGTCCCCGGCCAAGGTCAGCGACAAAGGCACCCCCGTGGCGCTCTTCAAACGCCCGAGCGACCTGGCCCCGCCGCCCCGCAGCAGGGAGGAGACGCCCGACGCGGTGCGCCCGGGCCCCGCGCTGCGCAACGCCAACGCCGCCAGGCTGTCGAGCGTGTACGACTTCTACGCCGACATGCCCGAGTCCCCGAGCCGGCACCCCACCACCAACAGCCGGAGGAGGGCGGGCGGCGGCCAGGCGAGGATGGTGTCGTCGTCGGCGGCGTCCGTCTCGTCGTCGCTGTACTCGGACACGGGCGCCGCGGAGCGCGAGCGCGAGCGGCAGAACGCCGCCCTCTGCCGCATCAGCATGCTGCTGAACCGGGAGATCGGCCAGCAGCAGCGGGACCCCAGCGGCGGCCGGCCCAAGCCCACGGTGCGCGTCGTCCCCCAGAACCACCACCAGCAGTACGGAGGGGGGGACGCCCGCGTGTCGGCGACGGTGGCGGAGCTGCGGCGCATGAACAGCCAGGTCAGCGCGTACAGCACGGCGGGGGCGAGCGCGTACAGCGACACGTCGTCGCTGGCGGCCAACGTCAGGCCCGAGAGCGTGGTGCCGCCGCGCGGGGGGGCGGCGGCGGCGAGGAACTACCTCGCGCTGGGCAGCCCCGTCAAGAGCAGCCCGGACCGCGAGGTCAGGGGCAGGTATGAGCTGGGCGATGAGGAGGACGAGGACGACGGTGATGATGTGGTCACGCCGACGCGGGATAACAACAACAACAGGCGGGTCCTGGGGCGGAGGGCGGGGAGTGTTGAGGGGGAGGGGAGCAGTGGCAGTGGAAGTGAGGACGGGGTGAGTCTGTATGATCAGGACGGGTTTTATATCACGCCCGCGCGGAGGCACGGGCTGAGGTCTTGACTTGTTTTTCCCTGTACTATCAGCAATATATATACCATTCTGCAGTGACTTGGAAGTACTTAAGTAATCTTGGATATTGAATCTTGATGTATCATCTCGCTGTGCATGTTGTTGAACCCAATTGAGGTTTTTTCAAGGCTGAGTCCCCGTCACTGGCTTTGGCAGTTTGTGAATCATCGAGCTTGGGGTGAATGTGAATGTGAAGAGGACATGATATGTAGAATAGACTTTGAGGCGGAATTGGATGGTCTCAGGGTCCACATTCCCCTGCAGGAAGAGGCTAGCGGGCCGTGGGGAACGGCAGGGTTTGGGTGCCACACCCCAAGTCGGGAGCATCCCAGCTAACAGTGCGTAGGGTACGTACTGTATGCTACTTGTGTTGCTAAAGAACAGCTGGAGCTTCACGACTTGCTTCGACAAGATACTCGCTCACTCTACTCACTCTCAACTCATCCAAACCTCTCACTCCTACACGACCTCATTTCCGAAATTGCATGTCGAGGCCAAGACCATATGGCAAGTGAGAATTGAGCACCAATTACTGAAAGGAACCCCTCACAAACGACCATGGCGAGCTTCCGCCCGCTGGCCGTCCTGGTCGGCGTGCTGCTGTCTCAGCTGCTATTTGCCTGTGTGGCCGCCAAGGATGAAGCTGTCCTCAGCGCTGAGATTGGCAGGCTGAACAACCAGAGCCTCCTCTGGGGGCCATACCGTCCAAATCTCTACTTTGGTGTTCGACCTCGCCTTCCTCACAGTCTGATGACCGCCCTCATGTGGTCCAACCTCGACACATTCAACGGGCCAAGGGACAGTCAGTCTCATCCCCCCTCCTTCTACCCCTTCACCCGCCACGAGTTGCAACACATATACTGAGTATGCTCATCGCCAGATCTCCGCTTCACATGTGAGCAGCACCAGGGCATGGACGGCTATGGCTGGGATGAATATGACACCCGTCGCGGAGGCGTGCAGACCATCCACGATGCCGGCAATGGCATCGACATCACCACCTCTTTCGTCAAGGTCCCAGGCGGCGGCAACGGCGGGAGCTGGGCTGCGAGGGTCAAGGGTGTACCCCGGCCTGGTGCACCCGACAGCATCAAGACCCAGGTCCTCCTCTTTGTCTCTCAGGAAGGCCTGGGCAGTGAGTTAGAGGTCGCCGCCGATGGCGACTCCAATGGCTTCGCTGGGGATGTCACCCTCAGCGGTCGCTCCGACGCTCTTGGCGAATTCAAGCTCGTGCTCACCCAGGGCACTGGCGAGCACCCTCAAGGAAGCTCCGACATCGATGAGGAGACCGATTTCGACAAGACCGTCGTGCAGTCCTTTACCCTCCCGCCCGATTATCTGTGGCAGGCCAAGGGCGTCGCCCTACGTCAGTTTGGCGACCGTATCCAGGCTGCCATGGACAGCATCGATACGGACGCCCCGCCGCCGCCGCACCACATGTATGCCCTGCAGAACAAGCCCGATGCCGGCAATGGTCACCTTGTCCAGAAGATCTTCGAGGGCCCCTTCGAGTTCGACATTCTCTTCTCCAGCAAGTCCGCAGGCAAGGACCTGACCAGCGACGACCTGACCAGGGAGATCAAGGAGACTACCGAGTCTTTTGGACACCGCTTCACCAGCGTCTTCAAGCCGCAGGCCCCCTTCACCGCCGACAAGTACGCCAAGTTTGGTAGGAGCATGTTCTCGAACCTGATCGGCGGCATCGGCTACTTCTACGGACACCATGTGACGGACCGCTCCTACGCGCCCGAATACGACGAGGACGATGAGGGCTTCTGGGAGGCCGCCGCAGAGGCCAGGGCGCGCAAGGAGCAGAAGCTCGAGGGCCCGTACGAGCTGTTTACGAGCGTCCCCTCGCGCCCCTTCTTCCCTCGCGGCTTCCTGTGGGACGAGGGCTTCCACCTGCTGCCCATCGCGGACTGGGACATGGACCTGACTCTCGAGATCATCAAGAGCTGGTACAACCTCATCGATGACGATGGCTGGATCGGCCGCGAGATGATCCTCGGCGAGGAGGCCAGGAGCAAGGTGCCCGAGGAGTTCCAGGTGCAGTACCCGCACTACGCCAACCCGCCCACACTCTTCTTCGTCATCGACGAGTTCATCTCCAAGCTGAAAAAGGTCGCCAACGGCAGCGCCGCCTCGGAGAAGGAAAACCTCTCCCAGGATCAGACCCTCGGCACCGCCTACCTGGAGAACCAGAGCCTCGCCATGGATTACCTCCGCCAGCTCTACCCTCTCCTGCGCCGCCAGTTCTTCTGGTTCAGGAAGACCCAGTACGGCGATATCAAGTCCTACGACCGCGAGGCCTACTCGTCCAAGGAGGCGTACCGGTGGAGGGGCAGGACCCCTCAGCACATCCTCACGAGCGGCCTGGACGACTACCCCCGCCCGCAGCCCCCCCACCCGGCCGAGCTGCACGTCGACCTGATGAGCTGGGTGGGCCTGATGAGCAAGTCGCTCATCAACGTCGCCGAGACGATCGGCCTCGCCGAGGACGCCGACGAGTACAGGAAGATCCTCGACGCCATCCAGCACAACCTGGACGACCTGCACTGGTCCGAGGACGAGGGCTGCTACTGCGACGCCACCGTCAACGACTACGAGGAGAACGAGCTGGTCTGCCACAAGGGCTACGTCTCGCTGATCCCGTTCCTGACGGGCATGCTGCCCGCCGACAGCCCAAAGGTCGGCAAGACCCTGGACCTCATCGGCGACGAGGAGGAGCTCTGGAGCCCCCACGGCATCCGCAGCCTGAGCAAGAAGTCCGAGTTCTACGGCACCGACGAGAACTACTGGCGCAGCCCCGTGTGGATGCCCATCAACTACCTGGTCGTCAGGCAGCTCTACGTGAGTCCACCAAGAACCCTTTCCTTTCGTCTTCCTTTTCCTTTCCTGCCCACGCCTCCTCCTCCTCGCTCGCTTGGTTCTTTTTTTATTCATATACTGACACGACACCGCAACGCCCGCAGGACGTGGCAAAGCAGGACGGCCCGCACCAGGCCAGGGCCGCGGACCTCTACAGCCGCCTGCGCAGGAACCTCGTCGAGACCGTCTACCAGAGCTGGCTCGACACGGGCTTCGCCTGGGAGCAGTACAACCCCGAGACGGGCGCGGGCCAGCGCACCCAGCACTTTACCGGCTGGACCAGCCTGGTCGTCAAGATCATGGCCATGGAGGACCTCTCGGGCCCCGGCCACGTGCGCGATGAGCTTTGAGGGGGGCCGGGGGAGGGAGGCAGCGCTTGGTTGGGCCTAGTATGTGTCGGGGTATGACCTGCCAGCAAGGATATCGGGTTTGGTCTGGAGGGTCGGTCGATCTCGCACCCGCCCCAGGAGACGGTCGGTCGCTGTTGAGTGACACGCTGCAGAGGGGAGCATTAGACAGGCGCATCTGCGACAGGGAGATATATGCCAGCGTGACACGTAACCCAGGAATAAATAAAGGCTTCTGGGGCGTGGTTGTCACCACGCTCGCTTGGAAGCAGACTTACAGAGCGCTATAGAGAAAACGAAATGGCGATGGACTGTCTCCTCGGGTCTGACAGATTGCGCGACCGTGTTGCTGCTGGTAATTGCTTATTCCTTAAGATATCGTAGTCACATCCCAAGACTGGAACCCATCAACCACTGATCACTCGGTCTCCTTACCGATCACCCAGGGTCTCAAGCGGCATTCAGTGAAGCACGGAGCAACTGTTCACACGAAACCTTCATCAGTCAGCCCACCTCGCCTCCCCAACCATGTGAATACCGGTGTTTCCCACTACTTTTCTTATTTTTCTTATCTATTTACGCCCTCTATCCATCCATATGTACTTATATAACCCGCCACCGAAAGGGGGGGGGGTTGGTTTCATGCTCCCCACTCCGGCCGCACAGGCGTTATTCAAAGGGTGCTGCTGTGTTGAAAAAAAAAAAAAAGGACAAGATATTGTTGTAATAGAAAGTCTCAACGACCACCACAAAGCCATTAGAGCGAAATAATTCTTTGGACCTCATCTCTCAAGGCGTTTCCCATACGCATGCATAGAGAGAGGTGTGACGCAGTGGATGTCAACATTGTCTCAATGTTTTCTGTGGGGACCATAAAGACAGACATCAGCCACCCAACTCCACCAGGTTCCGCGATTGATCACGCCGATTCAGCCATGGGCCGGAAGCTGGGCGTGCAGATATCCCGGGGCGCCGGGCCGCAAGAGTCTTGGGACTGATGAGTGGACAGGAGACAGAAAGGATGTATGCATGTATTGTTTAGCAAGCGAAGGGTCGATACTTCCGCCATGATGCTCCTGTAATACCAACCCAGCCCAACCCAACGCCAACGCGATTTACTGCTGTAGCGTCCCCAAGTATGTGTACATGCCACAAAGACTAAATGTGCTCGTCTCTACTAATCCAAAAAAAAAAGCCAGGCAAGGAAGGCTGGCGCGACCTCAACGCCCTGCAGGCTTCGCCAGGATCCCGTCGCCCTTCTGCGCGACCTCCTTCCTCGGGAGCACCACCACCTCCCTGCTCAGCAGCTTCCTCAGCTCCGGGGTAATGACCTTCTGGCGGCCGCCAGGGCTCCTTGGCGGCTCGGCCTGCTTGCCCTTGGTCCCTTGATCCTGCTGGTTGCCACCGTTGCTACCGGAGGGCGTGGTGGGTCGGTCGTTGGTGTTGTTGCTGCTGTTGGCAGTCGAAGGTGACGGCCGGGGTGGGAATAGTGATGGCGCAGCCGTGTTGAGAGTGAAGCGAGGGGCCGGGAAGTTGTTCTTCTTGTCAATGGCTTCGATGAGCCGCTTGAACTTCCTGAAGAGCGCTTCGGCGCGGATGAGTGTCGACTCGAGGTCAATGGTACCGGACAATTCGTTCACTACAGTGGTAAGGTTAGCAAGCAGATCTTCCTGGAGCCCCCAAAAGGCCTAGATTTTGGACATACCGTATTTCAGCACCTCGTCAAAGTGTTGAAGGTGCGTCAGGATCACGTCCCGATGTTTCTCCAGAATGGCCAGTGCCACGAACAAGTGGAAGCTGCTGGTCAGGTAGTCGGTCCACTGGGCTTCCCACAGACGCAATATGTCCATCCAGGGGAACTCGCGCTTGTACCATACCAGAAGCATCCTGAAAAAGAAGAAGAAGTTGGTGCTGTCCGCCTTCTCGAGATGCTCCCACAGCTTGGGATCCATAAAGTGAACAAGCTGGTCGAGCGTGGTCAGCTGCGTGCGCATGCCGGACTGGTCGCGCAGGAAATTGCGCTCCATGCGGTCCATGAAGTGCTGAAAGGCCCAGAAGGCTATGGCGTCGTCCTGAATTACGGCATATATGGGCGCCAGGAGATCTGACATGCCTTGGACATAGCCAAGCTCCTTGTTGTACTCGTTGTAGGTGAGGAGGAGATCCTTCATCTGCTCCATGTGTACGTTGGTGCCGACTTCTGCAAAGGGGGAGTCAGGATCCGGGTGAGGAATGTTCTCGCCCGCAAAGATTGGGACATTACGGTCGGTGCGGTGGACATCCTTTTCTGTTCATATGGTCAGCCAAGTCGATCAGAATGTGGACAGGATCTCGACGGATGACCTTACCGATTCGCGCACGTTGTTCCCTCCACCACTCGCCTTCCTCTCCCTGGCCGCCGAGATCGACAAGTCTCTCCCACCACGCACCTTTGAGCTTCACGTACGCATCCCTCAACGAGGCGACCTGGGCCTTGCGATCGGCCGCGGTGCTATGCCAGTCGTGAACGCCCAGGAGGAACAACCATGCTTCCTTCCGTACGCCGTCTTCCGCATCCAACCCGCCGTGAAACACCCGCTCCTTGACTTCGTCCACTGTCACGGACAGCCTGCCCGTCCTCTCGTCGAAGAATGTTGCCCATTCCTTGGATGTCACGGGCTTTCTCCTCTCCTCCAATGAAAAGGAGCTCGTGCCCTCCAGGAGCTCGAACTCACCCACATCGGTGTCCTCCATTTCCATGACATCCTGCGCAGTCCATATCCTCTGGCGGCGATCCCGTTCGCTCTGTTCCGCTATGCCCATCGCCCATCGCGCCAGGTATATCCTCGCACTGTCAAATTCATCCTGCAGCGTCTTGACCTCGGGGTTGCGCAGCAGGCTCCTCACCTGCGGTGGCACCCGGGGATTGTCGAGTACGTCGTTGGCCGCGTTCCGGGTGAAAGTGGTCACCTTGCTGAACTTTTCCATGATGTTCCACCCGGTCTCCTTGACAAATTTGGTGAAGGGGTCCATCTGCGCATCCCTGCTTGAACCAGCAGCAGAGCCTGGCTGTGCCCCAGCGGCACCGCCCACCGTGATGCCACGGCTGCTATCACGGCGCCCGATAGAGGATGGTGTGCTGGCTGTGGGCTTGCCTCCAAAACCCTCGCTGTCTTCTGTAGAGGGCTCGACGAGGTAAATGTTGGGCTCGGCCTCGCTCCTTTCAATTTTGACATATCTCCTCAGCCACCTCAGGACCTCGTCACCACCCCAAAACATCTGACCGCTCTCCCCGAATGGATCAAACTTGTCCCTCATGTGCTTCTTCTTTTGCAGTATGGTCGACTCACACTCGCTGTCGTGAAAGAACAGGGCCGGGAAACTATCCCCAGCCCTGCTGTTGATGATGACCGACCCGAACCACCATCCTAGGCTTGGTGGGCGCACAAGCAGGCTGTAGATGGCGCTGACCGGGATGGCGAAGGAATAATGGCCAATGGAGCCACGGTGGGTGGTGACTGTCGGAGGCGGCGGAACGAGGTAGGACTGTTTAGGCGGGGACTCGCCATCTGAGAGGTCGACCTTGACATAGGTACTGGCAGCCTCGCCCAGCTGGGACTCTGGCAGCCATGCTAGCAAGAGGTCGGAAGAGGCTACTGTCTGGGAGTTTCGGGAGTCGGAAGAGGTGGGCCTGGCGCCGCGACCCGGCTTTTGCTGAAGGAGGGCTATGAAGCCGGGGATATTGTCCTTGGAGGAAGGGGTCGGGTGGATATAAACCTGTGTTGGGGGTGGTGAGCTTGACTGGTGCTCAGACACGATACATGTATAGCATCAAGGAGCGAGGACTGACCTTGCTCTTGGAATAGAGGAGTTTCACGCCCCTCCCCGTCTCGGTATGTGTAATGGTATTGTATTCGCCCTCCTCATCATCGCTCATGGCGTAGAGGCTCCCTGGTGGTGAGACCTGCTGTGCCTGTGCTGGGTGTGTATCTCGAGCTTCTCGGGAGCGTGACAGCTCATCCGACGTCATCGTCCCGATCCGACCTGAGAGGCCCGAGCAGGGTTGACGGATGTTGAAGATCCGAGTGCTGAGGTTGTGGTCGGAGGAATCAGACCCGGCAGCTGCAATTTTCCCCAGGTGTCGGCGTGTGAAATAGGATATCTTCGTAGGAGAATGATTTGTTAGGAAAGAAGGAAGGCGGATGAGAGACTACATTTCAATCATGTGGTGTCAGTCTGCGGGCGACAAAGCTGACGGAGGCCTGATGGATGCAAGAACCCCGCGACTTGCTCCACCCCGGTCGTTTTGGAGGGGCGGAGTGCTGCAAGCGGAACGCTAATCGCCCCGACCCCAGCTGTGCGCTTGCTTGTGATAGAGGCTACCTCTCTATTCTTACCACAGTAGCCCTGGGAGGACGGGCGCGTCGTCGTCATCTGCCCTCTCTAGACCTTCCCAAGTGTGCGTGATTTGGTTTCAGTGCCACGCTCTTGTTGTACGCAGCTCGTCACGCCAGGGTCATCCAGACCAGAAAATGGCTTCACTCGTCTTGCCGTCGGGCCAACACATCAGTGGGTCCGGGTAAGACCACGCGTACTCGCACGAGAGAGAGAAATGACTACTCGGTACTATCGAAACGCCTGGTTGCTAATAATCGTCTGCATTTAACACAACTAACTAGACTACACACAAGAAGGATGCACGTGTATTCCAAACTCCGACCGCCTTCTCTATGTCTACCACAATTCGCAGAACCCAAAACTCCATGCGTGCTGTTTCTCGAGGACCCAAGATGTGATTGATTATGTCCCATTCGTACGCAAACTTTCGGAGACGTCAAGACTGCCAGAGTGATGATGTCCACGGGCCGCACTGTTTGATTAATCGTCCAACATGGTCACCACCTATCTCATCCGAGGACCGCTGGGCAGTCCACCCATCCTCCTCGGCCCAGATGGCAGGCCACCGCCGCCAAACCTGTTACCACCACCACCACCACCTCCACCTGCTCCTCCGCCACTGCCAGAATCAAACTGGCCGCCCGGTCCGTAGGGGTCATAATCGCCACTGCCCGCGTTCGCTGCAGAGCCCCCTCTGCTTCGTGATATGCCACCTCCCCCTTGCTGCGGCGGCGGCGCGAAGGGGCCCGTAGAGGACGAAGGCGACGTCGTCCTGGAGCCACCCCCATACAGCCGCTGTCGGAGCCTGTCCTGTGCGCTCGACGCACCGCCTGCGCCCCCACCGGCGCCCATGTCCACGCTGTTGCCCTGAACGCTGCCCGCTCTCTGGCTTGGCATCGGCCGTGGCTGAACTGGCGCAGGATCCGGTGTGACAGCGTTTCGCGCAAAGGGGTTCCTGCTGCCCGCTGCACCGCCGGCGGCGCCCCTGCCCGCGCCGCGGTTCTGGTCCCACAGGCTGCTCAGCCCGCCCTGGGCGCCCCCTTGCTGTGGTGCGGCACCATACCGGGACGCCGCTGGCCCGGAGTTCTGCTGGACGATGGGCGCTGGCGGGGGCGCCTTTGGGTCTGGTGGGAGCCAGGTGGGAAGCGGGCGCCCGTTCTCGGTGTAGTACTGCCGCAGGACGCGGCAGACGTGTGTGTCGTCTTCGGAGTCGCCGTCGGCCTCGGAGGCGAGGAATGAGCGCTGAAGGTTTGTGATGCGGGAGGTGGTGTTTGTGAGGATGTTGGAGTACCAGGACGCCATGTTTGCGGCTGGTTGCCCTTTTGTGTGTTTGTGTGCTGCTTCGGGAGGAGGCTCAGCTGGACTGCAGCAGAGGCTGCCTTGCGGTTGCTCGTCGACGACGGCAGAGGGTGCGTGTGCTCCGTGCTTCTTTTCGCAGGGCGAGTCGGTGTGGAAGGAGGGCCCAGGGCCCAGGTGGGATAACGATCGGCGCCGCCGTGAGCTGATGCGAGTTGGGAGGACCGTCTTTCGCCCTTGTGTTGTGGGAAATGTGGGAAATGTTTCTGCCAGGCAGACTGTTTGCTCAGACTTTAAGCTTTTGGACGTTGAACTGACAGCGCAGGGTAGCCTGATCTGTGGTCAGGAGTAGATGTTGTGAGATTGGGTTTCGGGAGTTTGGGGGTTTGAGGTTGGGCTTTGGTGCGGGTGCCATTGTTCCTCTCAAGTTGTCCTCTGTCTCAGGTTGCGCTTTGCACCGAACCGCTGGCCCCTCCAATGGCTGGAGCTGGATGGACCAAGCCGAGCCCCTGTAATACAGAAGAACCTGGATGCCTAGCGGCCTAGGTAGCTAAGGCCCACCCCAACACTCTGTGCAGCAACGCTCAATTTGACTTGCGAAAACCCTACTCTGCCGCTGAACAGCAGGACTCACCATGTCCTTCGAAATAATACTTGGATATTACTTGCATCGCAGGCGTGAACGGACCTTCTCGTAAAGGCTTGGAAAATGCGGACTTGAGAGTCCGGCAGTTCGTCATGCCTCGCGAGCTCCCCCTCTCTTGCCAAACCAACTTCTGTCAAGCCACTGGCAGATTAAATCGGCAAAAGTTACTATGTCATTACGTCCTTTGGGATTGCCTCCTGACCACTCACGACAATCTTGAGCTGAGGATGGGTGGGATGCTCGGGAAGATGTCCGGTCTTGAGGCACACAGCACGGGCGGAGTGATTTCAGGTGACACGTTCCAATGCACGACAGGCCTCGAATTCAAATACTCCGATTGCGCAGATATGGAAGAAATCTCGGCAGAACAAGCACGAGTGTGATGCATTCGATTTGACTTGGAATCCCGTAGCCCGCGGGAGTGTCGTCCGACGACACTTGTTGAAGGCAAGCGCGCGCCTGCCGAGATAAGTCGCAAGGCGTTTTCGCGCGCAAGGCCGGACGTGCAGGATAATCCAAGGCAGCTCGTTGTTGCCGGATAATGGTTCGGCGGGTGGTCGTCGTTCGGTAGCCGTTGTCAATCATTTTTGTTCCCTGGTATCATTCGTGCGATGGTCCCCACAGAAATCTTTCAAGGCAGGGCGTGTAGGCTTGTGCGAATCGACGTTTACTCCATTTTCTTGTGTTGCCTGATCGTCAGGCCCATTCTGCTGGTTGAACCAAGATACGAAGCCATGCCAAAGCCATGCCTATCAACGCCCAGTCATCATGCCCCCATGTTCGTGACCCGTTTATTTGTCCTTCTTCGCCTTCGCGCCCTTGACCTTCGCGGTGCCGCGCAGGGTCTTCATACGGTTCTTGCGTTGCTTGCCTGTGGTCATAGTCAATATCGGGCTCGGGGTGTTGTGACTCAATCGGTTGGTACGTACGCTGCTGGCGGGAAGCTCTCTCGGGCTTGACAGCGAGGCCGACACGGACCTGTGGGTATTGTTAGCATTGCTGCGGAGAAGTGTGCAGTCGGGATCGTGATTAAACATACGAGACGGTGTCGTGGCTCGAACTTCTTCAGGGCCTCAACCGAGTCGTAGACGAGCGCAAAGCCGCTGGTCTTGCCACCACCGAAATGGGTCCTCAGGCCGAAGACGTTGACCTGCTCCTTGGAAGCCTTGTAAAGCTGGGCAAGTCGCTCGCTGAGGTCGGACTTTGAAATGCCGGCGTGGCCAGGGTGAAGGATGTCACTGAATCGGTATGTTAGCACCGCTCAAGAGCAGACGGGTCGCGCGAGGGTACTTGCACCACCATCTGCTTCTGTTTGGGCTGTTAGCATTTTTGTTCCTCAATTCCAGACACACAAGGGGGAAATACATACGCGGCCAAGCAGGGGGTTACGGATGAACCGCCGCGTACGGATCGTGATGGACGAGTCGGACATGTTGGCTGTGGTGTTGATTGCTTTGGTTGAAGGGTGCAAGACTGGTTGGCTGGCACAATTGCGAAGGCACTCAAATCTTTTCGACGCTCGCTCTGGTGGGGGCACGTGCTGCCGTCTGTGTGCAGCTGGGACCAGCTGGCGGCACCACCCCTGCGGCGCTAGTTCGGCCTGCAGATACCCAGGTACCTGTACGTACTAAATAAACATCGGGAGGCCGTTGTATAATACGTATCTTACACTGGCCATTCGATTTCACTGCGCACTGCATCCATCAGAAGGACTCGGGACAATTAATTGATGGATCACTCCGGACACATTCTACCGCCTCCACATACCCCAGGGTAAGTAAGAATGACTTTCCAGAGAGAACGCCTTCAAGAGAATCATGACATCATGGAGATCATTAAATATTGCAATTGTACGCTGCATGCTGAGGGTATCTCACATGGCCTTCTCGCATCCATTCAGACCAGCAGCAGCCTCTCTGTTGCCACCCGATACTGAAAATGACAGTGTAAATCTTGAGGAGTCACCTCAAGGTCATCGCGGGGAAAGGACTCCATGGCTCTCCTCTCTCAGTCGTCTCAGCCCCGGGGAGATGACCAATGGAATGAACCGCCCCCCTCCTCCGCCGTCCAAGGGGCCCGGGCCAAAAGAAAATCAAACACCAACCAATTCAATTCCTCCAACTGCAAGACACGCCGATTTTCCTGTTCCTTTAACGCCTTGCCGGACTGTGCCACTAGAAAGCGAGCAACTTCTCTCTGCTCGTCTCCTCCTCCAGCTCCTGCTCCTTGGTCTTCTTCCTGCCCTTCAGGACCTTCTTGGCGGCCTTCTTGCGCTTATCACCAGCCTTGGCCTTGCCTGCTTTGCCCGCTTCTTCCTCGCTGTCCTCCTCAGAGTCGTCTTCCTCAGAATCATCGTCCTCCTCGCTGGCCATCCAGTCTTCAAGGTCGGCCAGGTCCTCGTCGCTCTCTTCAACATCACTGACATACTCGACGTTGCCCTCGAGCTCGTCGTCCTCCTCTTCGACTTCCTTCTCGAAGTCTTCCTCCTCCTCATCATCCTCGACACCTTCGTCCAGGTCCTCGTCGCGAACGCCCTGGCCCTCCTTCTCGAGACCCTTGAGGACCTTCTCCCAGATCTTTTGTGACACGTTCAAAGGCTGGTCACCGTAGGCGCCCTGTCGCAGTCTCTCCAGAAGTTCCCTCTCGATAGTCTTCTCCAGCCTGGCGGCCGCCTCTGCTTTGCGTTCACGGGCGGTTTCACGGTGCTTGACCTTGGGCGCAAGCTTGGGCACAAGCTTCTCTCCAAGACGCTCTTCCTCGGCGGCAAGTTTTCGCATACGGGTCGCCACACGGTTGAGGCGCCACACTCGTTGTTTGGCTTTTAGTCTGAGAAAATCCGGCCAGTACCTGCAGAGGGTGCAGAGTCAGTATACTGCACGGCTTGTTGCCTGCATCACGAAGTCTTCGAAGAACTTCTTACATCAGTTTCTCGTCAACCATCGCCAGCGCTTCCTGTGGGTTGGCCGGCAATCGTATCTTCTCCCACAAGCGGTTCGGCATGTGCGCACGTTCGACGGTCTTCATGTAAAGGTAGAGAACGTTGGGCTTGTCCGGGTGGGGCCTGACAGAGGCATATCGACTGTTCGCCAGAGGGCAGGATTGTCGGTTGCAGAGTCCGGTGACATTGTACTCGTTGCGGCAAAAGTTGGTCTGCTTCTGGTTGTTCGGCGTCCGTATCTTGAATGCGCAGAAATTTTGGTCTGCAAGCCAGTCAGCCGTCCGCTCTTGGTCCAATTCTATAGATAATCCATATTTGCATACTGATGTATTGCCAAACAATCTCATCGGAAGCCATGGTGGGCGGCGATCACGGTGTCGTGTCGTTTCTGTCCTTGAGGGGGCGGAGGAGGTGGGATGGATGCTCAAGAGAACGAAGGCGCTTCCCTCGCAAGAAAAAAAATGGTATCGATAAAGTCCCTTGCCATCGAATCCTTGCCTGCGGATTTGCATTTGTTGGCCTATCACCTGCTGCTTAGCGGTGGTCTGTGGGCCCGTTACGGACCGCAGCTCCTGCAACTTTCAGTACCTTTCGCTGTAAACTGCACCCTATGCTTGCTTAGGCCCAACTGCACGTACTGTACCTTCCTCAGACCCTTTGGCTAAGCAGATCAACGTCCAACCAAATTGTCGCCAACTCGCGCCACCGACCGATTCACCCGTCTCCATTGCACTGGTGACAGAGACGATATCCAGAAATCGTTTCTCTGCCAAAAGGAATCGGTCAATGTACCGGTATGGCCGCATAGCCACTATAATTCGGGCCTCCGCGAGGGGTCTCGAAGCGTCACATTTCACCACACCCGTGCGGCGTGCTGTCTTTGCTCGTCGACATGTACACATAAGCGTTCCACAGCGCTACCAAGTTAAAGACAGCCAGCAGGAACGTGTAAAAGGTGGCATCGATGTCATAGTGGGCTCTTCCAAAAATGACACCATCTACGCCCTGTCGTCGGCCCAGGGCAGGGCTGGCATAGCTGTCATCCGAGTCTCTGGACCCGCATGTCTGGACATTTACCAGAAGCTATGCCCACGCATGCAGCTACCGAAGCCTCGGTATGCTACCGTCAGAACGCTGCATGATCCAGATCATCAAAATACGACGAATATCCTTGACTCAGGAGCCCTGGTCCTCTACTTCCCAGCCCCCAACACCGTCACTGGTGAGGATGTCCTCGAACTTCACACCCATGGTGGGCCTGCCACCGTCAAAGCCGTGCTGGGTGCTATTCCGCGGTGTCAGTCGGGATCGGAACTTATGACCAGCATCCGCTACGCCGAGCCTGGCGAGTTCACAAAGCGTGCCTTCCTCCACAATCGCCTGGACCTGTCGCAGGTTGAGTCTCTCAGTGATGTGCTGGATGCCGAAACAGAGCAGCAGCGCCGGGCTGCAGTGCGTGGCAATTCTGGTTCTCGCGGGAGAACCTACGACTCCTGGCGCGAGGAGCTCCTGCTCGCCAGGGGCGAGATTGAGGCGCTGATCGACTTCTCGGAAGACCAGCACTTTGACGAGTCGCCTCGGGAGCTGCTGCGTAACGTGACCGGAATGGTTCGGAGAATCCTGCGATCGATCGATATCCACGAGATGGCCGGGCAGAGAACGGAGCTTCTCAGGAAAGGAATCCGAATTGCGCTCCTGGGCCCACCGAATGTGGGAAAGAGTTCGCTCATGAACCTGATTGTTGGGAGGGAGGCCTCGATCGTATCCCGCGAGGCAGGCACCACGCGAGACATCGTAGAAGCTAGCCTCGATATCGGCGGCTATCTCTGCACCTTTGCCGATACGGCGGGCATCAGGACTTCTGCGCTGTCGACCGACGGTGCCATCGGGCCAGTGGAAGAGGAGGGCATCCGCAGGGCTCGTGTCAAGGCCCTTGGCTCCGATGTCATCATTGTTCTTGCTTCGATTGAGAGACACATGGACGGCACGCATCACATCAACTACGATGCAGAGACATTACAGCTGGCAACCAAAGCTGAACAGCATATCATTGTGGTCAATAAAAGCGACTCGGTCAACAAGTCGATCTTGGATTCTCTTTTTAAGGACTTTGCCTCATCTATTCACACACATGCTAGGACCCTAGCTGAGCCTCACGTTATCTCCTGCACAAAGGCAAACGACCAGTCCGAGTACCTGGACAACAATGACCCCGGTGGCATTCACGCCCTCACGCAAACCCTCGTTCACCGGTTTGAGGACCTGACATCTCTCCCTGAAGACATGCAGGACCTACTGGGCGGGACAGAGCGGCAGCGACAACTCCTGGCACAGTGCCGGCTACATTTGGAAGATTTCATGCTTCAAGCTGAGGCTGGAGGCCTGGAGTCGGACGACCTGGGTGACGAGCCTGATATCGTCCTTGCTGCTGAGCACTTACGTTACGCGGGAGATTTCCTGGCCAGGATCACCGGTCGCGGGGATGCCGGCGATGTGGAGGAGGTATTGGGGGTTATTTTTGAGAAGTACTTTGCCCTTCTCCGTCTTCTGTTTACCCAACACTTGCACGGGGACTCTTTTTTGCTGACTCTTTCTCCAGATTCTGTGTAGGAAAGTGAATTATGAGTAAGACGCATGTCTTAACTATTCTAGTCTTGTCTAGAAGCCCCAACGCCAAACCAAGATATGAAACGATTGTGGTGCTCAGTGCATCCGACTCTATCCAACCAATTACATGGGATGGTTTACATGACCAAGAAGTCCGTTTCTCTAGCCCTTCCGATTCTAATTGCCCGCCCCAAATCAAGGTGTAGTGAAGGGGTGGGGATCAGGTGTGTGTGCCGAGGGGATAGTATACAAGGTGAGAACCATAATTGGTTGCGAATGTGACAAGGATAGTGAAGTGACAACCGCAACGCCGATCTCAGCCTGAGCCTCTATATTCTAGGGGGTGTTGGTACACAACAGCCAGTGCCGGATATCTGGGCCGATCCCGATCTGGGGATGCCCGTTCATGGACAGAGCCGGCACCGGCCATGATGAGGAGTCGCCAGTGAGGTTTGGGACTCGAGGCGGCAGAGGACATGCCAATTACTCGAAGTTGAGCGACCTCTTGTTGTCCTTGTCGTCATCGTCGGGCTTTGAGTTGTAGCCGGAGCGACCCTGGTTCTTGTCGTCGTCATCGCCACCGTTGGGCTTGGAGTTGTATCCAGAGCGGCCCTGGTTCTTGTCGTCGTCATCGCCACCGTTGGGCTTGGAGTTGTAGCCAGAGCGGCCGTAGAGCATGGGGCGCTCGTTGGAGATCATGGAGAAGACAGCCATTGTATTGGTGGTGGGGTTTGTTTGAAGAGTATAAAGGTGGTGGTGATGGTGATGGTGGTTGGTTGAGAGATGTTGGTGTATTGTGTGTTTTGAATGGTTTGCTAGTTGATGTTGTTGTGAGTGATGATGATGAGTTTGTTGACTGGATCCCAAGGCCAGGCGATGGGATCTTATATAGACGAGGGATATGGGATATGATGCTGCTGAGGTCGTATGCCCGCCTCACGGCATGGTAGGCCGGACCAGACTGCGTTCTCAGTCAGATCCAAGCAGACTACATTCTCAGTCAGACCCTAACCGCCCGTCCCGTCTTCAGCCTCTTCCATCGATGGACCGGCACCACCATCATTCGCGGTAGGCGCATTCTCACAGCCTCTCACCCTTGCGAAGGATGACCTAAGGATTCAGGGTTTCTCGGATGTACAGGATGCGCCTCCCACGCCAGGCAATGACACCCACGGCGACGCTCTGGGCACACCCACCCGGCCCCCCTGCTGCCATGTGGTAGCTGACGGGTTCAGGCAGCGAAATTGGAGATGACAGATGCAACCTCAGGCCCCAGCCAATCCGGCCGAGACATTCGCCAGAGTGCCTCGCATGGAAGCCATGGAACACCCTACAATAATACATGGGGTCTATTTTGGGGGCCAAGGAAGGGGGCAGAACGGCGGGGCGACTTGGCTGCTTGGTCGTCTAGCCTATTCGTACCGTTGCAGTGGTACAGCAGCCACGACGATCGACACACGTAGGGCTGAGGACCTACAGCAGAGGCGCCCGCAGTGTCCGCAGTTTCTGTTTTTGTTTCTGTTTCTGGTCTCCCCCATCCCGGACCATCCCAGTGGGACTTCGGGATCTGACGGATCACCTTCCAGGCACACGCATCACAGGACGAGACACTGGAAGACTTCCCTGCTCAACACAGCAGCAGCCTGCATCAAGGTGGCTGACAAAGTGGACACGCGCCCAGTGTGATGCGGAAATGAGGGTGTCGTTCCCAGGTCCTTTTGTCGCTATCACAACCCGTCTCTTGATGTGCCGGGTCGATGTTTAGTCTCACACCGACACCGCCCTCCTGCTTCCATCTACACCTTTGGAATTACCTAAGCCCTTCTTCCAGGGTCCAAGACTGGTTTCGAGCCGTTTTGTCATCATCACCATCACCGATGAGGAAGTTGGTCTCACCCCAAACCTGCAGGTCAGCAGAGTCACCGGTCCCAAAAGAGTCATTCCAAGGTTGCTACCGTGGCGTCGGTGTGAAACTGCTGCCAAATTGTCGGCCAATCCGCCGGTTAACAACAGCCATGGCGGATGGATCCGAACACAACGATGCCAGTATCAGAATGATTCACGACTTCCCAAGGGTTAGCTCCCGGCCAGCTGGTTCCGTTGCTTACGCAGCACCTGCATCGGAAGCAGCGCATCGGAAGCGGCGTCCACCTGGGCACCCCACGGCTCCGGACTCTTGGGCCCTGGCCTTGACCTCGGCATCTTCACCGCAACGTGAGTTGAGAGACAGCGGCCTTGGGCCAGGCACCTTTCGGCCACCGAAAGTGCAACGTTGACGATGAGGCTCTTCTCGCATACCACATCTGTGTCATTGCAGCGTCCCGCCTCCATCCTCCTGCTGTCTCTCGTACGAGTCTCGCATGCCAGAATGCAGCCCTACAGCCTTATCGTCATCAGAGGATCTCTCACGCCGTAGATCCCCCAAGCTCTTGTCTCGGCCAGAACTGGAGCATGGCGCAGGGGCTGTGCGCTCATCTCAGCCTGCAGTGGCGTGGCTGCATCTCGAACAAGCACCACAACGTCCAGGCACGCACTATTATGGATTGCGCCCCCAGGTGGCCGTGGATGCCCCCCATCAACCTGCACGGCGGGTCGTACTGCCGTCGTCACCCGCTGAAACCTTGAGGCTCTGCGAGCCGTATGCCGACAAATGATGAATCCCGTCGCAGTGTCAAATGTCACGATCCTGCAGCCTCGAACGTCAGGCTCCTACAGACAGCCTATGGGGCATGGGAGACACAACATGTCTTCGAAGCTGCCTTCTGGTACCTCCGTCTGGGTCTCAGATTTCGAGGCAGAGTCCTCGGGGTGTCGGGGGGGGGGGGGGGGGGGTCAAAATAGCCGGTCCCACGGCGGCGGTTCTATCTACTGGAAAGCCTTGCCTGAGGTTCTGTCGGACGAGGGCTTGTACGCCGGGCCATGAGCTCATGTCTCACCCTCGCGTAGATTGCGGGCCCACGATGCCGCGAACGACAGTTCGCCGACTCCTTGGCAACCCTGGAAGGCGGCCAGTGTAGCAGAGACACGCTAGCTGCCCTATGAGCATGCAGGCACACAGCGACGGTCAGAGTCCACACCGGTAGTTGAGGAACAGTAATCACCACCACCCCAGGCTGCCAGAAACCACCCCGGTCCCGTGCTAATTCAAGGAGAGTTAGTCATTCCGCGTCGGTGAACGTGGCACAGCCCCTCCAGGGACCCCGAAGGATATTTCCACCGTCTTACCTCGTCGGTGACGCGACGCCGGAACACCTCGAGGGGAAAGGGCACACGAGCCAATTATGTCCGATGAGCCGGGCGGCCTGGACACTGAGACCCCCCACGCGACAGCACTCCTTGCAGAATCTCCTATGCCTCATCTGCTCGCTGCATCTCACACCGCCGGTCAGATCCTGGGAGGACGTGTCGTTTCTCAGGTTTCCCAGGCCCTTTGTCACCACCACCATTACCACACCTTACTACCATGGCCCATGGCCCATGGCCCATTATTATCACAAACGGTGGTTCTCACCTGTGCCTGCGTGCCCCTCCCCCCACCCCACCCCGTCGATGCGATCAGGCAGCAGAATATGGAGTGGTTTGCGACCGGGGTGGGGGTTTGCGCGCATCTCCTGTTGCTAATTCGGTACCCTTCTCCCCAAGTGACCCCCTGTCGCAATGTGTGCCCTGCCAAGTATTTGTGGGACTGTGGAATACGCCTGTACGCCCATCAGGCCTGCGGTATCGAGCACACAACAGCAGCCGTGTGTCTGGGTCTGGGAAAGGGTACCGGCGCGCCATCAATTTGACAAAGTCCCCCCATGACGAGACAACCTCTGTCGGCCGAAACCCACAGCCGCCTTGTCCTCGAGGCGTCACCTGGGGCTATTGAGCAGTAGCTCCCCTCTGACCTCCGCCCATGTGGCAGTGCCCCCGTCACCGGTTACGCATCGCGCTTACCTCATCTTTTTCTCGTTCATACGGTTCTTAGTGGCTTGCTCCCGTGCGAGACAGGCGTTGTTATGGCTGGGGCTGCGCCCCTTCCGGTCGTATTCGTCCTCTATTTCTTAATTTGCAATTGTTGTCGCCTAAGTGGGCGTGCAGACACGGACAGAAGGACGCGACCCGCTCGTCTTCGCTCGTAATGTGTGTACAGAGGGTACAGACGGTACAGAGAAAGTTGAACCGACCCACCGTGCCCCGTCGGCCACACTGCCCGCCCTTCCGCTGAGGAATTGGTGAAACCGCACTTGAGCACTTTCACTCCGCTTTACTACCACAGTAGATGCCCCAGTCGGTGTCTATGCCCATGGAGGTGGGGTCGGCGTGCCACGTGACGCCACCGTCGGTGATCCTGAGGCCGGAGGAGGAGGAGGCGCCGTGGCAGGAGACGAGGGTGCCGAGGTCCTTCTTGGCCTCGCTCAGCGGGATGGTGACAACGTCCCAGCTGAAGTTGAGCAGCGTGCCGCAGCCGGACGGGGAGCACTCGTTGGCGCTGTAGATGATCTGTGGCTTCATTCCCTGGGCTGAGTGGACCGCGCATTGAGGCGCAACCGATCAGCCTCATGCATGGCCTTTTTTGTTTTTGGGTCGGGTTGTCCGTGGACCATAGACAGAGACAGCCTTGGTGAGAGGAGAGGACTCACAGTCGGACAGCTCTGAAACCACCCTTGCCGTTCAAGGACACTTTCTGGTCGATGCTCTTGGTTTCCGCGATGACGGTTAGCCGAGTTGGCAACAGCAGCGGAACCTCCGAGTGCCCTCCCGGAGCCGCAGCGTTACAGCTCCGGGCGGTGTCAGTGGCGAACTCGCCCCCAAAGTCGAGCCTCGCAGCCTTGGGCACGGCGACACACGCGTTGCCAGTCTGCCCCTCGGGCGTGTAGGCACTGGTAGTGACACACCACTCGTCCGCGGCGGCGTCGCACCCGCGCGACTTCTAGGCGGCGCACCAGTTGAGCAAAGGCTGGATGAGGTTCGCCTAGGACACATCTAGCATGAGACGTCGATCCAAATAGCAACCCAGAGGGACCTGTCGGACGTGTCGTACTCCCTGGATGACGGCTGGCGCGGGGCTCAGCGAGTATGTCGCTTTGGTGATGTAGGCATTGCCGTCCCAGGACCCCAGGTAGAAGCTGTTGCCGAGATTGGGCGAATGTAGTAGGTAGTAAGTAGGCTGCAGCTGTGGGATAGAGCGCCGTCTAGGTGAGGGGACTACGAAGGGGTGACATGCCAGTGGTAGTCGTTGGATTGGGGTCAACGAGTGTGAGAGGCATGAAGCAACATGGAACACGTAGTCACTGACACTGGTGATTGATGAGAACCAGGAGGGTAGTACCAAGGACGAGAACATACTCGTCAGAGAAGAATGTTATTTATTATCATGCACGAGAGCCCTAGTCCACCGATATAGAAACCACATATACGATGACAGCACAGACAGTGGGCCAAATCGGAACAGACAGACTCCAGGGCTGTAGAATATTATGAGAGCCGTACAAATATTGATCGCACTAAATCGCTCGTATTCACACAATAAAACCTCTTCAAATCATTATGAGAGAGACTGAATCCCTTCCAAATAAGCAACAGGAGACAGGCAATACCACTGGAAAATAAAACGGAGACGGTTGCGTTTGAAACATCGACCCCGTAAGAAGTCCCGGTTCCTGGGAATCCCATCAATGACGCCGGGGCACTAGCTGGGGAATGGTTAAATCTGAGGTGAACCACGGGTAACATTTCCTCGTCTTATGATTGCTGGCAAGGGAGTACGGATTTGCGATACGTACCTGGGATGGAAGGATGTGACCTGTGGACTGAACGCTATCATCATGAACACCCTGACTATGCGATCTCAGAGTCGACATCAGGTCTCCCAAAACAGTCAGTCAGCTTAGACTGTTCTCTATCTGACTGAAAACAGGTCATTGGGAACGCGGCAAGATGAAGTAATCGGGCGGCTAACGGGGCCTGTGGTGGTGTGTGGGCTGGCGTCAGGGTCAAAAGCGCTTGAGCAAGACCGTGGGCCGAAAATTCTTGGCTAGCTATTACCTTGCAATGTAATAAGGCGATTCATTGATGCTGCCTGTCATATTCACAAAGGTCGTGTGGGTATCGCATGGCAAGGCTGAGCCTGCGTGCCCGGCACTTGCCTCGGTTGAAGCTCTTCGGGGCGGTCGCCCTTTGGACCCAGAAGCGGGCGGCTATTTCCGTCTCATCTTCAGATGCTTGACTCGTAGGGCTGGGCTCTTGCGACTTGTCTTCCACTAGAAGGTTAGTCGATTGTCCATGGGATGGATCTTGGGCGAGCAGGTCTGGATGATCATGGGACATGTGGCTGTCGGTGTGGTCCTCACTTCGTGGATCCCAGCGAGGGTTGTCTCTCTCTATATATGTACTGCATGCATGCATGTCTATCTCCTCAAATCCGCTGTTGAACTCGACCGATAGAACTGTCTTTCACAGCGTCCAATCGTCTATATCAACGATGACAGCATCGTCAAGCGAGCAACTCCAAATCTCGAATCTGAGGTGCTGACTCGGCACTCCTCATCCTTCGTACGTCTACTCCGTGTGGCAACAGAGTGAGCGCGCTGAATGCCCTATGCAATGAATCTTATGTTGTTCCCGAGTAGACGGGCTATCCGGCGTTGCTCGGGGTTTCGGCCAAGTGTTCTCCAGTCAACTTGTCCAGGCATCCGGGCTGCTAGGACACCGCTGGTGACAGGCCAGGTCGTCATGTCGTCAATCTCATGTCGCAGATGCTCCGTCATCTCACTCATCCAGCGCCCCATCCGAGTAATACTCAAACGCAGCAGGGACCGGTGCCTCCTTGCCTTTGCCATCGTCGGGATCCGCAACCTCATCGCCGCCACCAGGTGCCTCTCCGACGGGTGGTGGCGCATCGACCCTGCCCACGGGCATGACGACCTCGGGGGCCATGGTGCGATCGCCCCTCAGGACGCGGGTCATCCACTGTGCCCACTCCCAGGGCCTGTCGCGGCCGCCGGGCAGGCTGTTGAAGTACTCCCAGCCCATGACGCCGCCGAAGCGGGCGTGCTGGCCGACCATGAGGGGGATGACGGAGGCGAGGACGTCAAAGGGGATGAAGCCGCCGCCGTTATCGGGGTTGGTCACCAGGCCCACGACAACCTTCTCTGGTGCCCAGCCTTTCATGAGGAGCATCTCGTACATGATGGGATTGGAGCAGTCGCCCCATCCGCAGTCTGGTCATGGTTAGTGCTGGAGGGAAGGTGGGACAAGAGACAGACTAGGCCTAACTCACAAAACTGGCAATTATACCAGGCAATCTCGTGGCCCCTCATGACCTCCAGGGCCTCGTAGTCAAAGCCACTGAGGTTGTTCCTGCTATCCAACAGGGCCGCCGCAACAGGCGCGAAGGTGATGATGAAACCGGGCCCAAAATCCGACCTGAGCCGATCGACCAGCCTGACGGCCGGACCAAGGGTCATCTCCTCCTCGACGTCCAGGTCCAGCCCATCGAGGGCCCGCTCGCGCACGAGGTCCCGCAGCGGAGAGTAGTAGCGCTCGAAGACGGCGTCGTCGTCGCTGCCGAGGCGGTCGACGGCAAAGGTGCCCTTGGCGGCGCCGCCCAGCATGCCCAGGACGCGCACGCCGCTGGCCTGGAGGACGCGCATCTCGGCCCACAGGGTGTGGAAGCGCGGGTGCGAGGGCGGGTGGTCGTTGAGGGTGATGGCGTGCGGGTCGCCGTTGATGTGGATGGCGGCGAGGACGAGGTGGGTCAGGCGGATGCCCGGCTGGGTCAGGAGCGGGAGGGCCGAGATGGACTTGCCATCGTGGGTGTGGTGGGTTTGATAGTAGGTTATGATGCGGGGCAGGGCTAGGGGCGGGGGCACGGGAGGCATGGTGGGATTGGGATGATGGTAGCCGAGGTGATGAGAGTGAGGTTGGTGGTGGTGAGAGTTGTGAGTGTGTTCAAGTTGTTGGCCGGCCTGACCTTTCAGCTGAGGCTCACCACAGCACGTCGTCGGTGGCACTGCTTGGGGCAAGAGCAGCCTCTTGAGAACGAAATACGGGTCGAGTGTGAGAAGTGTCTTATAAACCACCAAAAGCCTCCATCTCTGCTTGGCTGCGATGAGAATGGACCTGAGGCTGGGCATCAAACGTGAAGAAGTGAGCTCGGAGGTGAGGCCAGCAGGTGAGATGCCAGGGACTCGCACCGCTGGCGTACAAGTCGGCAGAGTGGGTCCATCTTACTGGAGTAGCCCGGCGCCGGGCGCAGCACCACTGCCTTCATACTTAAGTATCTAGGTAGCCTGGTAACGAGGATGCTGCAGAGGCTAATCCTCTAATTAGAACCAATTGAAATTAAAACTATCTTTGATCAGTAGAGAGGGGTTATGGCTCTCCATCTCAGAAACACACGACATGTCTTGATGATACGGCCGAGTGCGGTGGTTTCCGGCCAGGAGCATTCGCAACACACTCTCCACATAATAATTAAAATAAATTTAATTAAAGTATTACTATTAGCAGTTTAAAGTTAAACAATTCTTTTTAAAAACTATAATATTCTTTTAAAATTATTAAATAAAATATTTGAAAGTAAAATAAGTGTTTTTTATAACTTTTTTAAAATATAATTTAAATGCTTTATTATATATTCACAGACTGTGGTTGTCATGATGACAGTATAATCAAGTGCAACAATTGGGTCCATATCAAGCAATAGGTTGTATAGTGTAGTTGGTTATCACATCGGATTCTGATTCACTCATCAGTTTCCTTCCGGTGACCGCGGTTCGAATCCGCGTACGACCTTTGTTTTTTGGAACACTCCTAAGAGTTTATCAGCTTTTTTAAAAGCGAAATGGGCGTGAACAGAGCTGATTTAACTTAAGGAGACCTTTTGTTTCTAAAACGTTTTTTATTCAAGTAGAACCATGCTTATGGATACAATTATTCTTCATATTACCCAATATCCGGAGAAAGCTGATCATCACTAGGTGGGCATTGTAGTGTAAGGCGAGTGTGAGTGTGGGTGTAAGTGTGGGTGTGTGGAGAATTGGGGCTCTGCTGCACCTGTCGTACCTAGCGTAGCCTGTGCACACACACGCCGGACCTGCCCCTCATGGTTCTTCAAAAACGTAGTACTAAACGGACTTTTAGGTATTGCAATGTTCGGACAGCTGTTGCGATGGTTCGGAGCTTCTAGACTGCTGGTATATTTCTGAGGGATTGGAGATTGGGTCCAGGCTTTTGGCCGGGACGCATATGCAGTCCGTCTAAGCTGCCTTGTGTTTACATCTCCCCTCGTGACACCCAAGACGATATCCCCTACTAGTATGAAGTTTGGACATTCCGAGAGGCCCATCCTACAGGGGAGTGGCCTATACAAAGCAGCCAGTATACATACAAGGTTGTCCTTCCTATTACAGAGTGTCTAGTGGAAGGTTGCCCCACGCAAGTATCAAGATACGTTTTACGAAGTGATCCCGTGCAAGTTAAAGAAACAGACGCCACGGCGTGGCCTCCCTCCACCCAGGCAGAGCCCCTCGGAATGACTAATGCAGCATGCGACGATGCATCACCTCTGGTCACAGTCTCAAGATCTCCAGATGATCGACTGATCCCCCTCTCAAGCTTTGCCGTGGGCGGACTGACGCACATATGCAATGTGACTGACTGACGGCCGAGCACACGCTCGATGTTCCCGACGAAAGGAACGGGAGGCCAGGGTCCACGGTCCCGACGTGCCCACGCCATGCAATGTTGTGTGCATGCATGCATGCAAACACGATGCCCGCCACAGCAGCTCTCTGTCTCCCTGGTAGTCCAGACAGACCCCACTAGCAGGTTCGCTCAGGCCCTCGGCGCACCCCGCGGCAATTAGATCCCACGGGGACGGTGTGGCGCGTGGTGGCGTGCCATCCCATCCAACCATCCTTATTACCACGCTGCATGCATACACTACACCACATGCCCGCATGCGCGTCTGTACACGATGGAACGGGATTCTTGAGATCTGATCTCAGTGCATAGTCTGGTACGGGGCCACGCAGCTAGTGGGATGTGTTTCATCTATGTGGATTCTCGCAGTGGCGCCCCGAGCGCTCGCTCTCATCTAGGTATTTTCCGGCGCCTTCCGTGCTTGGGATCGGGGTCGCGGATCTGGATACAAGTGCGGTAAGTAACATATAGTTTGGTCCTAGTATATGTGACGTGCGTGTCTATATGCATGTGAGTCGGGAGTGAGGGGGGTTTTGAGTTTGGGTGGCTGGAGAAGGCGGCATGTACAGTGCATTGTCTTTCTTGTACGATGTGGTTCATGCGAATGGAAGCTGTTCGTTGCTGGGACAGCCTGCTCGTCTGCAGCCCGTCTCGGCCTCACGGGTGTGAAACGGGGAAAGGGAGGGGGTTTAAGGCTCACGATGGATGACTGCGCGAGGAAAGAGTCATATAGCAGCAACGCCCCGGACGGCGAAGGAGAAGATGAAAATTATAGCTACAAAGAAGGTAAATTGTGATATACACTCAGATATATAGGTGTGTGTGTACATGTGTATAGATGCAAACGTGCCCGCCTATGCTCGCCATACAAAGGCTTTTGGTTTTGTGTCGTTTTTCTTCCTATCTTGCAGACGTCCCGCCCTTGGTGCCTTTCCTGCGTCTCTTCCTCCCAACCCCAGACCCCTTCAATGCAGAATAAGAAAATGTGTATATTTGATGCCTCTCTCTGCCTTCCCAACGTCTGCCCCTTGGAGTAGGAGTAGGGGAGCGGGGAAGGTCCTTTTTGTGTTTTTGAAATGACAGTTGCAGGCCGGCTCGGGATATCGGTGTGGGAAAGCATTTCGAACGCCATGGCTTATAATGTTTTGAATGTGATTGGTTTGGTTGTGTGTCCTTGCACCAAAAGGCTCCGGCCGTGATGAGAAAGATGATTGGATATGGGGTCATAACAGTCATGAATGAGTCTCTGATTGGAAAACAAAAGGTGAAGACAAGCATTACAATGATTGGTAAGTTCCGCGTGAAAGAAATGAAGCACGACGTGGAGTCGAACAGTCAACCAGGATGCGTCGTGTCCCTGGGTGGTGGCGCAGGCCATATGCAGGCGCATTGTATGCCTGGCCTTGAGTGGTCGGATCGGGGATTCCCCGGGCGATGATTCACTTGACGGAGACTCGAACGTTTCGGCTCTGACAACGGAAATCGAGCCCTGGGCGACATCGATGCCCGTCGTCTTGGGCGTGGGTCATCACAGGAAGCCACCCTCGCCGCTGAGCACACTAAGGCCGTTTCGCCAGCTGCTGCAGGCCTGATCATGAGAACCGCGGTCCGCAGCACGATCCCTCTCGAACTCGGGTGATTTGAAGAGGGGCGCCGGCCCACGAGGCTGCATTGGCGAACGAGTCGCCCCAGCGGGCTGGCTGTCCATCTCGCCGCTGGGGTTGCCGTTGAGTAGCAGGCTTCCGGTGCTGCTCAGTCTTCTGGTGAAATCGGTGAAGCTGAGCCTCTTGTTGCCGTTGCTCGCTGTCGATTGCCGCTTCTGCCCTTCGGCTGCCGGGGTCGTCCGGTACACAGCCGCTGCCGGGTTGAGTCCGCCTTCGCTCTCCTGGACCGAGGTCCTGCGTGAGGTGACACTGCTCCTGCCGGGCGACACGTCGAGGGGTTGCTGGCTGACGCCTAGGCTCAAGCCGTCGAGGCCGCCTATCTGGGTTTGACTGTATGATCTCTGAGCAAAAACCGGTCTGTTGGAAGAGCCTCGACCAAGGTTGGACCCACTGTTCAAAACCATCAACGCCTCGTTGTTGAAGGCGATGGGAGACCGAGGTCCCGTTGTGCCACGAGGTGACTGAGATTGTGGCGTTCGTCGCCCTGAAACGTAGCCGAGTGTCCTCCGTGACTCCGCACGCTTTCTTGGTTGATCCTGCTCCACATCTTCCTCTCTCCCATACCCAGAGTCACCATGAGTCGAGTCCGAGTCCGAGGCTTCCGAGTCGTCATCTGACGAATCGTCCAGGTCCCAAGCACTTCGTAGGTGAGACTGTTGCAAAGAGGGCGGTGGGGAATCCGGCGGTGAGGCCGGCCGCCTCATCATTGTCTGTGGCCTCTGTTCCCTGCCCTTCCTCTGCTCGTCGGCCTGTTGCATCAACGCCTCAAAACGGGCAAGCGAACTCAGCTTCTCTTCGCCCGGGATCTGCTGATCAGACCCCGGGATGCAGTGCAATTGGAAAGCTCTGTCCAGGATCGTCTCTCGCGGGGCCGGCGGTGAACCAGACTCTATAGTGGCTGGTGGGGAAAAGGGAGGCATGGACCCCATGCTGTCGCGGACGTTCCGCACCGGGGAGCTCAGGGTCGAAGATCGCCCCTGCGCTGCTGTCCACCCCTCTATAAAACCGCCATAATGCCCACCAGATGTCGCAGGCGAGGGCAAGTCTGATGGCATCACCGAAGCATAGGTGTGCGGCGCAAGCGGTGGCACGTTGATGCCAGCCAGTGACGAGATGTCACTGCGCCGGGATCGCAGACTCGGCGTGTCGGAGAAAGTAAGTGGTCTTTCCCGGCTCGATCCCGTTGTGGACGGCTTGTGTTGCAGCGATGACTTCGGAGCGCTGGGGGGCCTGTTTTGGTAATACTCGGACGCGTCGCGAGGTTGTCGTTGTGCGAATGGGCTGTTGAAGCTGTTGGAAGCCGGAGACATCGGGCTCATTGGGGTTATGTCAGGCATATTCGGCTGGATCGTGGCTTGTATAGCCCTCGCCCAGTCGTGGAGGCTCTGTCCATCGCGGTTAACCTCTTCGGCTCGAAACCACAGCTGCATCGGGCCGGCCTCTCGGCCCGCGGCAACGAGACCTGCTGCCCGGCTCGACCGACGTTTGCGAAGCTTGTCTGTTGCTGGATCAGGGACAATTGTGATGATGAGGGTCGGCAACACTGGGCCTTGCTTGCGATGCGCGGCCATCTGAACCTGGCATTGGGCGATGGTGCTGACGGCATATTGTTGCATAGGCTCTCGTTCATCCTAGGCCAGGAACTTGATCAGTCAAGCTGTCTCACGGTTGCAGGGGATTGCACCAGTGTGGATGCTCTTACCGACGCCTTGTATATAGAAAGGTAGGTGTTGCCATCAAACGAAATATTACTCTGGCTCCGTGAAGATCCCCGGCCCTCCTTGCCGCGCGCGCCCGATTGGGACTGTGATGGCGAGTCCTCTGGCTTGACCTCCCGCTGGGCGCCCCCAAGAACTACATAACGGGCCTGTTCTCTCGGTCAGATTAACAATACCAAAAGCAGGGCTGGAGAGGGCGGAGGGGTGATGCACACCTTCCACAGCGCCCGTCCCAGGATTGTTCCCCTGTCGGGCGGGACAGTGAGATAACCCTCCATATTGTCCTGTTTTACAGTCTTGTTTTACAGACCGGTCGAATGTTGGTGTGGGTGAGCAACCTTGGCGGGTTCACCTTGAGAATCCTCGGATCCTCTGTGCAAGAGAGCTGCACAGTTCAAGGCAGGTTTGAGAAAATGTTGCAAAGTAATGATTTGGCATTAACCGACACACATGATGAAGAAGAAATGCAGGGCAATTCAGGCACACGGGGCCACGCCGGGATAAGGGCTGTAAGGTATGTGTATCTCGCTCTCACACGTCCTTGATTTTCTTCACATCCAGCAGAAGACAAGCACACCCTGCCCTTCACCGAGGATCCGGTCAAGGCAGCGGAGGGGAGGGGAGGGGAGGGGAGTAAAATGGGTACGAACGGACGGATTCTTGGGAAGGCGAAGGGTCACTGCCTGCCAGCAGCAATGCAGCAGGGAAGAAGGATTACAGTCTTCTTCATCTGGATGCGGGAAGGGACAGGGACAAGCCTGGAAGAAATAACCCATGGGCCGCAATCTAGACGAGACAATTGGCCGATGCGGTCATAAGAAGGTGGCCTCCATGCATGTCGTCCGTTCATTGATCAAAGGGGCGGCTTGCAACCAGATCGTGCATGTGGGTACGATACAGATTAAACGAAGAAGTGGAAAGAAAAGGGACTGGGGTGTTTGTAATAAAACAAGATGGATATTGACAGGCCTGAAACTGACCAGGGCAACAGGTCTCTGGCCAGGGGGCTGCAGTGTACTCTGTACGGAGTACCAGCACGGTAGATTGCTCCTAGCGCACGGCTAGGACTTTACTCTTCTGTGGCAGTCGCCGCGAGTCCGGTTTACTTTTGAGGCACACGCACATCATGTGCATGGGTCAGATCCGGTTCTGGGTTGGGGGCGATGCCAATAGCCCAGCGCAGGCCCGGAGCTCCCTCCCTCCTCAGATGCAGGTGGGTCCCCTCGATCAAGCGAATTGAATTCTGCAGTCGGCAGGGAGAAGTCGCCATCCAGGAACCACGGGATGCAGGGTCTGCCAATTTCCAGTTTTCCACAGGGCGGGAGAAGACCCCACAAGCTTCCATTGCCGATCAAAGACGCCCTTTGGCATTCTGCGCACCCGTCGTAGGCGTGAACGCATTGTTTCTGATTGTGTGGACACGGCTTTAAAAAAAAAAAGCCAGACCGACGCCGCCCGTTGGAAAAGAAAAATCCCAGCGAGCATGCCTGAAAGGACGTTGCGGCCAGAACATGCGACCCAGCGATGAAGGTCTGGATCACACCAGGCACGCTGGCACGCTAGGCTTGCGCCCTTGCAGGTGTGCTGGCGTTGTTGGGGGGTAAAAAGTGTGGACCAAGAAGGAGTCTTGAGGTCAGGTGAAGGTGAAGGTGACCAACCCGCCTCGGCCGGCTGCATGTGTGGCTTGACATGTTCTGACCGTCCGAGCCGGCGGGCTTCGCAGTTGCAATATGACCGGCCGGCTCGCTCTGTCATAGGGCTCGGATTGGTCAGATTTATCTGCTCTGCGGTTGCGTTGGAGCCCTTTGGTATACACTAGGTCCCAACGATTGCAATGCAACATGATCCCCTGCTCGCAAATGCAGTGTAACAGGAGGACGCAGGAGCTTGGATTTACTAGCCTGCCGGTGCGAGAGACGAGAGAGATCTACCACAGCATCCCGGGGAAGCTCGAAAACGCTTCCGCATTGCTCCCGAAGCTGCTGCAAATTGTCAATGCAATCAACGACAGAGCTCTCTTTCGAGGAACAATTGTGTGTTCATTGGTCCTTTGGGGAGGGAGGGTTGGAGGAGGAGGAGGAGGAGGAGGCAGTCAACAGGGGTCAGTGGCCTTGGCTGTATTCTTTCCCCTTGTCTGTGTTGTTTCTTTTCAATTGCAAGCTCGAGGTCGCCCCGTCGCTTCGTCAGTTCGTCACGCTATGACTCTGGGGTCTCCGTCCTGGTTGCTGCATTCGTGAGACCCGATGGGTGGATTCCCAAGACCCCTGTGCCCAGGCGTACCGTACTGTACTGTACTGTACATGCACTTTGCTGCGCTGTGCTATACCTCGGTGGGCATTTATCGCGCACGCGGTGCGGCACGGATCGTCGTGGGTGAGGTGCAGTCGTGGGTTTGGACCATGTTACCCTGTTTGGTAAAAAGTGGCGGATGTGGCTGGAAGTGCAGAGTCTGAGAGCTACTTAGTACCTGGGCAAGCTGGGCACAGGCAACGTGCTGCGTGTATGGATGAAACGGAGATGCTGCGCATGCAGTTCGCAGCTCGACTGCATCCGCTGCAACGCGCGCCCGTTGCACTGCACGACACCAGCAGGGGGACGCACAGGATGTGGTTGCGATGCCGTACAGGCAAATCAACACAACATTCAAGTGATGCTTGCTGTTGTTGCCGCCTGTCGGGTCGGCCATCCGTGGTTAGTGCCGCCAACCGGCCCCATCGTCATTTGTCGGAAGATGATCGAGGATGTCCAGGTGTGGATTTGGAGACTGCTTGCTGTGTCGCATCGTGGAGTGATTGCGAGCGGGAAGGGTAAGGGTGGCAGGGTGGGTGAGGGTTAAGGTGAAGGGCGGGCAGCGCGGGAGGGCAGGGGGGAGGAGTTTGCCTGCCGCCTGCCGCCTGCCCTGGTGTCCTCACGTCGGCATTGCCTCCTTAGACCAGGACAAAACATTGAACCCAGGTCTGCAACATTCCCGCACATGCCCCTTCCCGTCTGATGTCTTGACGGCTGCTGCTCACTGTCAGGCTGTTCTGAGTGTCTGACTGTGTGGAGTCTGTGGACCCCTGCAGAATCATCGACGGGTCTACCCGAATCAGGCTAATAACACAATGCCAACTTCAATAACTTCAATAACGAGCACGTCGTCGATTCGTCAACTCGGCATCCCGTCCAGTGGAGCCAGAAGCAGCCGTCCTCTGTTACAATCTCCAGCCATCACACCTCACCGCTTGACTGCAATCTTATTACATCTGCTTGTGTGCATACACGTAAATGTCTGAATCAGAAGCCCAGAGGAGATTCTATTTACGGAGCGACGGGCCTAGTTCAAGCTGTCAGTCAACATGAGCTTTTCTCGCTTGTCATCTACTGTGAGTTAATTAGTGTACTGTGACAGGTGGTGTGTGTGTGACTGGGCTGACTGGCTGATCTGGGCTGGGCTGGGCGTGCAGGCGTGCAGGCGTGGTGGCTTCAGCGATCGGTCCAGCTGTCAAACCGTCCGAACCCTTGCTCCCACTTGCTTTTTCTTCGGCACTTGACGGTTTTCAGCGTCTGACGGCCTCGACCAATGCTTTTGCATCATGCCGACTTTCAATATTTCAATTTTGGCCGCCTTTGCACCGACCGGCCCGATCATTCGAGACCTGGCCCATCATAACGCCAGCACGCCGCCGAACCCAACTTCCACATGTACTTTTATCATCCGGCAGTCATTTGCCTTTGGTCTGCGGAATGATTGTGACCCTCCGGTGTAAGCTTCGTTCCGCATCCGAAATGCGTGCACCTCCCAACTAAAATTAGGTGCAGACCAGATCCATTTGGGGTATTCAGCCCGGCCGCGTCTTGCTCTATTTGATGAAAAGTTGAAAACTAGAGAACTCTGCTCGAGGCTCGCCTAACCCAAAACGCGCCCACCTTGTGGCTGCAGGCAGCCACAAGACAACAGTGTCGATGCCAATGTCAGACAGTCCCCAGTGCAGGCCAGGCCCCATCTCGCAGCCTTGCAGCTGTCTGTCCCCATCCATCAGCCCCTGCATTAGGGACTGCTTCTGGGGACTGCTTCTGCGACGGGAGGGGAGGGGAGTGGAGGGGGACCGAGGGTGCCTGACTCGAGTCACACCCACCAGCCCCCCCTTCACATACAGCTCCCTGCCACCAGCCCAGCCGTAAATGTTCGCCCATCTTCCGAGCGTTGGTTCCGACCGCGCCACGTGGTTTTTACCCGCCAGAATCACCCATTGGCTTCGCAACTTCAGGCCGCCCAGCCCGCCTCGGTCCACGAGCCCTTTGGTCCTGAACGCCCAAGAGCCTGGAGGATTGTGACAGCCCGGGCCGCATGCATTGATGGCCTCACACGTGCCTAGCCAGTGCCATCGTGGCTCTGCTGGTATGTGGTCTTGTCCTGCCGTGCTATCCGACGACGAGTCGTGGCTTGCGCACGTTGAGCCACCAATGCCGTTGTTGATATGCAACAAATTCTTTTTTTCCTTCAGACCTAAACCCTTGGTCCCTAGGCGATCGGCAAATCAACAGCATGCTTGGGATACTGGCAACACCCCGGTGCCTCCGAGGCCCTCTCCCCTCGGCCCGTTCGGACACTTTACTACGGAGTTTACGACTCGCATCGTCCCTACCTGCCAGGGCTTCCGTAGTACGGCTCTCGCTTTAGTACCGACGGAGCACGCCTCGATCGACGCGGGATCACGCCGAGGCGATAGCTTCAAAATATCTCATCCCAATGAGGTCAAGCCCGCGATGTCCTCAACATCCGTTCGGCCCCGCCACTCAGGCTGCCAGATGGATACAGTCTTAAGAGATATCTTCGAGTCTCAGGAGCAACTGGGGTCCTTGATGATGGTCCCAGAGCGCTGGGATGCTGCCGAGGTCCTTTCGAGCCAACAAAAAAAAATCCCCGTCAGCTGTGCGCGCCCATGCAGCTGCACACATAGCGCAGGGGCTAAACACAACTAGAACGGGTCCGTCAGAAGTGGATTCGTCTCAAGAGAAACCTGCTTGCATGCGCCGCAAGCCAAATGTCGTCTTGTCTTACCCCGGATAGTACCAGCCATGTGGTTCAACGGGCGGGTTCTGCCTCGTATAGGTGAGACGGCCGGATTCGGAAGGCCTACCAACGACATGATTTCTGTGGAAGCGAGGCGCATGCACGCCGTGACACTTGCGGAGAGCCAACAACCGAAAAACTTATCTCTAACCATGCGGACGTCATGTTCATATCCAAAGTGACTCGTATCATGTCGATATCGCTTGTCGACCCAGGGGCCCATCTTCACTCTCGGTGAGATCATCTCACTCTGCCACCAAGCATATGTTTTTACGCACTTTCATCCACTTCTGCACTGTCCTCTCATCAGACCCTTGGAAAACCCCCAGTTCTATTTGCTCTTGGTGGCTCTAGCGTGTAGGATTGCGCTGGGCAGCTCTGTGTACCCAAAGACTGAACCCGAGTCTCTGGGAAGCACGCACGGCAAGCAAGGGGACCCGCATGTCGCAAGGGAAGCTACAAAAGGACCTCGATCGACAGGGTGAGGCAATCCGGCTTGTCGGTATTGTTTAATGACATGATCCACACCAACGGGTCCCGTGAGGACCATTCTGCATTCGGCTCAGCGACAACCGGTTGGTTCCAGGCAAGGATGTTCACGATCATGGAGGGCTTGACAGCTTGTTCTACGGCAGCACAGTATACTATGTACGCGGAACTGGCCGTGCCACTCATCTCCTCGTCCAAGTCTGATGTGACCCATCCAGCGATGATCACCACCACGGGCTGACCTGCCCGCGCTGCCTGCGCACCAGCTGAGACGAGATCACCACGAGATCACTACCTCCCTGTTCGCAATGACGCATTCCCACCTTATTACAGATCGGACCCCTCGATCACTACCACATCGTCCGCTGTCCAAAGGGGGCCCACTCGAAGAGAACGCCCCGGGCGCTCGAGCCCTTCGCGTCCCAGGCAGCACTTTATGGTACCCGGCAGTCTCTTTCTTTCTGAGACAGGCCTTCGCTTGCTCAGAAACTCATTCAACCTGGTATGGCCACGAGTAATGGCAATAGCACTCAGGGCGAAAAGCACTGCCTTCTCGCACATGTGGGATAAGGGAGGGGCGGCCGTCAACCAGGCAGCAACAACAGCAAGGGCTGTACTCCGTACATGACGTCTGTGTCTGCTGTTATAGGATTTGTCCGAGCAGGGGAGGGAAACAGGTCAAGTGACGAGAAGAAGCTGCTGGGATCCCATGTGCCCCAGCTTTTTTGGGTTTGTTGTCTGACCGATTTTGCAAGGGTAGTATCCTCACAGCTGACCTGGATGATTCTTATATTCCTTCCAGCCCAGGTTCGCGCACCCCTGGTCCTCTGACGGGTCACACCAGTGGTTGTTATAAATGATATCTTATCGGGGTTTTTGAAACCAGTCACTCTCGGCTATGCACTAGAACGGGGTGTTGAGTGCTATCTGCTGGTACCCTTCCACCCTCCATAAGGTGAGATGTTGGTAGATAACGGCATTTTTTGTTATAGGGTAGGTAGACTTTGGCTAGCGGTTCCTGTTTTTTCGGGAGGGAGGGATCTGGGCCAGAACAAGTGTCGGCGCCCCTGCGCAGATCAGCAGAGGTGTTTCAGCCGGGAGTTCTGCTATCAGTTTCAGATGGGCCATGTCTTGATGATAAACGCGAGGCCATCGCCTGTGGTGCATGGCGTTCACATAGCTCATGGTAAGAAAGATGCGCTTTCGGGAATTATACCGACAGAGCTTTATGGATCATGTCGCCATCCCAAGGGTGTGGGTGGTGTTCCCCATGATACCTCCTGATCAACTTGTAATTTCAACCCGCCGTTCTGGTCGTGGTTTCACGAGTAATCGATATTTTATACTTCTGAAACATTTTCGGATGATTCCTTGTGTGGTGGTGTCCTGGTGGTAGCGTTCTCCCTCTGGATCAATACCAGCTATCAGCAAACAATGCTGGCTCCAACACCAGGATGCTTGACTCCCTGGCGCACCTGATCCAATGTCTTTGCCACATTACTTCCAGCGATTGATCCACTGAAGCCTGGTGTTCGTGACGAGACAAATGCCCTACTCATATGCACCTACATACCGGAGAGGGCGAGGTCTTCAACATGCGGTGTGGCGGTGTTGAACGTCGGTAGCGTGGTGGGCCATCGACCAAGTTAGAATTGACAAAGGACGGATTGCATTTATGCATGCCTGCTCCGTCACGAAGTCTTAGGGAGGATAAAGGGAGTACTCAGGGGGATGGAGGCATATGTGTCAAGGCAGTGATGTCTACAGGTTGCTGAGGAATGTGTTGGTACTTGAGTACCGGTAGTGCGGGAGTAAGGACGAAAGAGAACATCTACCTTGGGGAAGGCTAAAGTCGTTTGCGAGGTTGATACCAATCTCGAGAGGGTTTTCTTTTCCAGGCAACGCAGGCTGGTCGAGAGACCTAGACTGGTGACTGCGTTGTAATATCTGAAGGACAGCTCCTGTCGCGTGGTCGACGGCCTTCGACGACTGTTTCAGGGTAATTTAGCAATTGTGTGCAAAACTTGACAAAGATTCTAACAGTAAGATTTGTTGCCGGAGTACTCGGTACATTATATGATGCTGAATAACGCTCTGAGCCACTTGCGCAGCGTCGGTTATTTCCATGCTGTGCCTAGGCATATATGTGTGTAGTACCCATGATGATGCGTTGCATCGACGCCATACCGTGCGTGGGTGGGTACTGGAAATAGTCACTATAACCATTCATACCCCTCTTGCTACCTCTTGATTGCCACACTACTTCTCTATCTTGAAACTAAAATTATTATTATGATGTTCGTCTTAATGTGGTGATCAAAATCCTATATATTACCGTGTGTAAATAATTCTCTAGGAATTGTAAGGTCATTCTAAAGGCTGAAAATGGTTGTGAAGAAAAAGTGGTTGTGAGAGTGGAAATGGACTCGCTTAGGGAGGTTCCTTCTTAGATTGGGAGGTTCCCTCCTCCTAAGAGGTTCTCTCCTTATTCCCCTATGGTTGGTATCCTGCTTTGGGATGCCGGCTGGCCGAGAGAGGATCCCTTCCTCCTCCTTTGTACTTTTTTTTTTTTTTTTTTTTTTTGAGTTCTTAGCTTCTGTTGGCTCTGCTTTTGATGGCTGTGTTTCTGATAGCTTTACTTCTAAATTTCTAGATGTGGTTGATTTTCACTGATTAATTACCTAGGTAACTTGAAGGAGGAAGGTGGAGGATGACTTGGTGTTAAACTTGAAGAAGGAAGGAAGAAAAGAAGGGAGGGGGAAGGGGAAAGTATTCCTCCTCTCCTTACATAGGGGAAGGTATGAAGACTTTCTCGTGACTGCTTCTTCTCCTAATGACCTCTTTGTTTTTTTGATGACCCTCTCTTTTTTGAGTCCATTTGGCTATAGAGAAATTGCTAAATGGCCAAAAGATTGCCCATACTATGAGGCTATTACTTACCTTGAGTCTCCTTCAAGCCGCTTTTAGAGTGACGATAGTCAAATGGGTAAATAAGGGTCACAGTGACCATCCCTTACGCCTACTAATATACGGTATGGCGGCTCCGGTGGTAAGGACAGATTCAGAACGTTCTTTACCTATCGTGAGGATATTTTAAACTGCCCAGACGAAGGTTTGAAGTCGATCCAGGGTGCCTTTGGATGACAATAGGCATGATAAATAATTGACGAGCTCAAAAAGATGCTTGCTAACCACGAGACGAAGGCATGAGCTGTTTCAGCTATCGAAAATCGGCGACGGATTAAGCGATACGTAGTAAACATTGTCCTTCATAAAATGTAGAGAATATATCAAGTTTGGGAGAAGTAGTGTGAAAAACAAATAGATATCATCCCAGCCCTATACACGCTGTCACCGGTCTGAAAAGTGCAAGCTCCACTACTTTTGGCTACCTGTAAAAAGAGCACGAACTAGGGGACTAGGATGAACGGGAAAATTTATGTACAAGATGGACTGCCGCGGATTGCCCGACATCCATCCCAAGGTTCTCAACGGGAGGAACGCCAGAAGGAATGCTAGCTGTGCATCAGACCACAAGGGACAACCAAGTCAGGCAACACGAAGCAAGCACACCTGCTCACACCGCCAGGACCCTAACGAAAGTTATTCTCAAACCTCTTGAAGGTATACCCAATAAAAGGCAGCGTCATCTCAGGCGTCTCGTGCTGGTCGGGGGCCGCGGCGGCCTCGAGGTCCCCGCCGTCAATCTCCATCGCGTTGGCGGCCTGCAGCTCCAGGTCCTCGGTGGGGAAGTAGGCGGTGTCGATCTCGGACGACAGGCGCGGCTCGAACGGGGCGCGGAAGCGGCGGAGGTTGTCAAAGTCGACGCCCGCGAAGAAGGGGTGGCCCTTGAGCTCGTGGGCGCCGGCGCGGCCGAGGCGGTTCTCGCTGTTGCAGACTAGGCTGTTGAGGTTGTTTAGACAAATGCGCCTTTTCTCTTGTCCATTTCATGCCTTGTCTTTTTCGAGGTTTGGATCGGGATTTCGATGTGCAAACCAACTCTAAGATGTATGGATGGATGCTTTGTGCTGCGCACGAATGGGATACGTACCTCCGAATTAGGTGCTCGGCGTAGTGGCCAACCCGAACGTCATCAGGGAAATAGAGGCAGTGTTGCCAATTTACTATCTTGCGATAGACGTCTCGTCGGTCCTCGGCACAGAATGGGGGCCAGCCGACGAGACATTCGAACATGATTGTTCCGAGCGACCACTGCGTTCAGGCCAGTTAGATTTAGTGCTGGGGCGGAGGGGAAGTGGACATATCCGCGTACCCAGTCACAGTCAAACGAGTACCCATTGCCCGTCAGAATCTCGGGTGCGATGTCTGCGCAACATGATCAGTAATTCGTCGGCGGCGTTGCACTACGGACTCGGGGGCCATCTCGATCTTACAGTCCGGCGTGCCAACAGCAGAGTAGGCCATCAGCCGGCGCGACTTGCGCCACTCGTTGATTTGAGCGCGGTTGCTGACGGTCAGGCTGATCTGATCGATGTTGACGGAGTATCGGTTGGAGTTCTGCGAATTCCGTGATGGACCATCTGCACCGCCATTCAAGAGCTGATGATAGTAGTTGTTGTCGTGTAGCTTCCGGAAGCCGGTGGAGAGGCCGAAGTCGGTCAGTTTGACGTGACCGCCCCGATCCAACAGGATGTTGTCTGGCTTGATATCCCTGTCTCTAAAGTTAGCTGGTGAAGCATGGTATTCTGGTGGCTGGTGGATTTACCTATGGATGAATTCGAGTTTGTGGACAGCCTCGATGGCCATGATCATCTCAGCAACGTAAAAGCGTGTGATGTCCTCGCTGAAGATGTCGTACTTTATCAACATAGTCATCAGGTCCCCTCCCTGGAGGAATTCCATCAACATGTACAGAAACTTGGTGTCCTGAAATGTCGTGTAGAGCTTGACGACCCACGGGCTGTCGGACTCTGCGAGTATGTCCCTCTCGGCACGCACCCGGGCGACCTGGTCTCCAGCAACCATCTGGGTCTTGACCAAGGACTTGAGGGCATAGATCTTACCGTCCGTCTTCTTGCGGACCAGCTTGACCTCGCCGAAGGCACCCTTCCCAATGAGCTTGATGGTCTCATAGTCGTCAGCCTTGTTGCGGGTCCTGAGAAATCGCAGGTACTTGGCCTCCTGCCTCCCTGCATTGATCCACGAGGTCTCGTGGTTGCACCTTGGGTCTCTCAAGCGTTGCTCCAACTCATTCTGCCTGGGCGTGGCTTCAGCAAAAAGACCGATATAGATCCAACAGCGCGGCTGGGACTTGTGGGCACTTACCTCAGATTCCGCTCGCGAGCCCTCTTGACACTGTCCCTGAAGAAATCAGCGGCCAGCTGTGAGCATTTTGCCCTGTTCTGTCTCGCCCTCGGTCCGTAGAGGTGAGGGTTGCGCTCAGGCGCCGGGGCAAAAGCCTCGGATAACATGGGTGCCGCGGCCCGCTGGGCCAAGGTGTAAGCCGGGTGTTATTATCAACGGAGTATTGTGTATTACACAGTGAAGAGGGATGGAGAGACCTGATCAATTACTGAAGTACTTGAGTAAGTAGTCACCAGAGCAATGGGGGAAACCAGTTGACAGCTGGTGAAATGGTCAAAACAGGATGGCCTCCAACAAGACGCAATGCATGGCCGGCGGTTGCTATTGTCTCAGGTGCGCTGGCCCCTATCATTGGGCCTTCTTTAAGCCTCCAAGTCCGAGGGCGAGGACGGGCTGGAGAGGAGGAGGGGGGGTTCCCAACCTTTTCCCAACCCAACCTTGGAACCTTACGGGTGCTACGCGAGCAGCCGAGAGAGGCGAATCATGCGTCCAGCATCGCAGGCGCGCCGCAGAGCGATGAGACAGGCAGCAGGCAGGCTTTCATGCCGCCCAGCTGAGGTTGGATCCAATCGCCTGGGGCGCGCCAGCTGGCTGTAACTCTAGCGTGCCTGGCCCATCGCCAGCGCCCGGGTCGAGGGTGTTGAAACATTTGGAGACACAGACGAGGCCCGCAGCTGAATATGACAAGAGACAGGGAATTATTACGTGGTGGGCGGGCTGCAAAAGGCTGCCACATCGATAAGACTGGACGAACAACTGTTGAACAGCCTTGCCTCATATATGACCCGCGTTCAACAGCTGGGAGGCGTTGGGGTATACTCTCGGCTCTGCAAATCGGCCTCTCAGCCGAACCAAGTTTATTCTACAGTTGTGAGCCTGGTGAATTGGAACACTGCACGGGATGGCCTCCAGAACATCAGGGGCAAAAACGGTCCGGCAGGGCAAGTGAATGTGTTACCCCTCCTCGGCCGCCGTTGGCGCCGGGCAATACATCATCTTAGTTATCTTGACGGTCCCTGACGAGATATGAGCCGTCTTTTAGCTAGTTCGCCCCGTTGGTGCTGCTCACATGTGACGCCATTGAGTAGATGGACTTCCTTGACTTCCTAGTAGGCACTAATCATTCCGGGGTCACACACAAGTGAACAAGCCCAACCTCGAGAATATGCTTCGGGATCCTTTGAGGGGCAGGTCTCGGTACTGTTGTTATTTGGCACATTATCGACTCAAGGCCTGGGCTGCTGTGCTTCAAAGGTACGTACTTCCCTACCTGGGGACCTAGGGACCCAGGTAATTACATACCTACTACAGTAGGTAGTATAAGGCGTCTTTTCCCCACCACCGTCACTACCGTCCCCAGTTGCCCCAGCAGACCAGGCCGCCTACCCCCAATCTTCTCCAAGCCCAGCGAATCCCTGTCCAGAAGGTACTTGCCGGGTGGGTGCTCAGGTGTGTATCCCACCTTGCCCACCTTGTCCCAGTTGCTTCTTTGACCACATGTCGGTTCCACTCAACCAGACCATCACCTCTCCCGCAGCTGGCAGTGCTACCGTGGTTGGACAACACCACACCCCTACCACCACCACCACCACTACCACCAGCAGTAGCAGCATAATCTCCTTTCCTCTTTCTGACGCTGTCGATAACAGGAAGTAAGCCAGGGCAGGGCAGGCCAAGCTAGAGACGATCAGCGGAAACGGGAGCAGCAACAAGCATCAGCCATGATAAGCAACCTCTGCTAGAGCCTGCCGCATGTCCAGATGACCCACGCCCTGCGGTGCCGTCATCCATGCCCTCCAGACCCTTCCTTTTCTTAGACTCCGCCTGCACCACAAACCATTCAGACACGCAAACAAACACACGCCTAGCACGATCTTTCCCACGACGACTTTCCCAGACACTCACTCACAGCCGGACCGAGAGACAGCCGGAGAGACAGCCGGACGGGCAGGCAGACCAACTGAGGAACAGCTCCAGAGACCCTGTTCTAGCAGCCCAACGACGCCCACCCGAACCAACACCTGCCACCTACCTGCTTTAGGACCCGACATCCCATCACCCATCTCCTTCGTTTCCGCCCCGTCAGCGGACGTACGCAGCGGGAGATAGAGACTCCTGCAGAAGACGCCGTGGCGGAACGAAGCCCTCGTTCAACCGCCCCCATATCAACCCCATCCAGCGCCGACCACCCATCCACCACGCCCCGCCCTCCATCTCCTCACAGCACTGACATCTCTGCCCCATCCTCGACCCGAGCTGCGGCCTCCCAGCGCCACACCACCGACCCAGCCGTGAACACCTCCAGCCCAGACCCGACGAGACACAGAGCTCGTGCCTCGACCGCCGACCCCGCCGCCCGCCAGGTGCTCGGCCGGAGACGACGGGACGAAGCCGACGACGGCTCCGTCCAGCTCCCCGAAGGGGCCTCGAGCTTCCCCGCCACGCACACCACCTCGAGCGACTCACGGGCGTCCAAGCGTACGCGCACAGGCAGCATGTCAGCCGACGGTGACGGAGAGGCAAGTTCAAACGGGACAACCAGGGCGGTCACCACCGAACCTCGGGCACCACAACGATCCTTCCCTGTGCCCTCGACTAATGGAACACACAAGGCTGCTAGTTCGTCGGTAAATGGTTCTTCGGTGCAAAATGGGAAGGCCGCGGCCCGGGACCCTCCTCGCGACTACATCGGCCATGACCGGGAAGAGGTCACGCGCCTCATGATCCAGGCCCTGTCCGAGATGGGCTACCAGGCCGCTGCCGAGAACCTCAGCAGGGAGAGCGGGTATGAGCTCGAGAGCCCTACGGTTGCCGCCTTCAGGTCGTCGGTGCTGAGCGGGAAGTGGACCGAGGCAGAGCAGCTGCTGTTTGGGGCCGCGGCTGCTGGCGAGGGTGCGAACCGGGCCGGGAACGGCCTGGTATTAGCAGAGGGGGTTGACCGTGACGATATGAGGTTCCGCATACGCCAACAAAAGTTCCTCGAGCTCCTCGAGCAAGGGGACTACAGGCCCGCCCTGACGGTACTACGCAATGAACTGACGCCTCTGAATCGCAACGGCGCCGAGTCACTTTCGCCTCTTATCATGTGCAGAACACCAGAAGACGTCAAAGCTAAGGCAGCTTGGGACGGGGCGCATGGTGAATCCAGGCACAACCTGCTGTCCCAACTATCCAGTATGAGCCAAACGCCTGGCCCGCTGTCATTCCACCCCGGGGATCCCAGCTAACGCCTTCTACAGGATGCATATCACCATCAGTCATGTTACCAGAACACCGGTTGGCAGTGCTGTTGCAGCAGTTCAAGGACCAACAAGCCGAAAGCTGTATATGGCACACGAGCTCATCCTCACCATCTCTGTACTCGGATCATACGTGCGATCCCAGCCGCTTTCCCACCGAAGTCCTCATCGAACTCATCGAGCCTAACGTGCAGAAGAAGGAGATCTGGCAAGTGCGCTTTTCCCACAATGGCAAGTTCCTGGCAGGTTGCGGCAGTGGTGGCACGGTCTATATCTGGAACACGGAAACACTCCAACTGGCTCTCACCTTGACCGACCTAGGCAGTACTGGCGTCGGCAACATAGCGTGGAGCCCGGACGACACCAAGATTGTGACATGTGGTCGGGACGCTTATGCTCGGATATGGGACATGACTGTGAGTGGACCCAACCCCGGCACTCGAGCAACATTGTTACTGACATGTACCTTCATAGAATGGACAGGAGCTACAGCGCCTCGAGCGATTCTCAGAGCCCATCAGCAGCTGCGTTTGGGCTCCTGATGGCCGCTCCTTTGTACTTGGTGCGTTCGACAGAGAGCGGTCTTTATGCACGTGGAACCTCAGAGGTGAAAAGCTGTATACTTGGAGCAAAAAGAACCGCACTGAGGACCTGGCCCTCTCGACCGACGGCCGCTACCTCGTGGCTATGGACGACGAGGTCCACGTCCACGTGTACGACTTTCCCGCGAAGGCCCTAAAATACGACATGCCGCTGCCTTGCAGGCCTACGTCTGTGAGCATCACCAAGGATTCCAAGTATCTTCTGGTGAACCTCCAGGACGGCGAGGCTAGGGTGTATGATATCGCTAGCAGGACGTGCGTGCAGAAGTACAAAGGCCACAGTGGTGGCGAATTCCTCATTAGAAGCAATCTGGGCGGCGCAAACGAGAATTTTGTCGTTAGTGGTTCTGAAGGTAAGGATGTATTCCCCCTCGTCTTGAAGGCGCCTCCTGGCTAACGGGCACATAACAGATGGAAATTTGTACATCTGGCACAAGAACAGCGGACACGTAGTCGCAAAGCTGGAGGGTCACCGACCTAGATGCAATGCCGTGGCGTGGAGCCCCACTAATACGTGCCTCCTGGCATCCTGTGGCGACGATGGGATTGTTAAACTGTAAGTCCATGGTTCCTTGGGACTTACCCATGCATAGTGTCTGACATTTTTCAGATGGTCGAACAAGGCTCGAATACTTGAGCAGAGCGAGAAGCATGCCGAGTGAGAGCGAGCGGACGAGGTAGAGGGCAGCTATCGTCAGAAATAGGATCTTGGCTGGCCCATCTACCTCAGCCCACCCAGGGGGTCTCGAGGCCTCTACCCGGCCAACGAATGGTACTGCTCCATGTCTAAGAACGGTGCATGGTTGGGACCCAGGCTGTCGTGATACCAGGCGCCCGACCCTGAGCTGGCATGCAGGCTCACAGATGAAGGCAGGCGCTGATTGCATTGGTCATTGGCCTTGTACATACAAGTGTCTAATCACATTAGTTAGGAGTTTATCTTTACCGGCGATCCCTTTCCGCCCGCGGCGTTTAGGAGGGATGCACAGGGGGTTAATTAGGATCATGCAGGAACTAAGCGGCCACAGGAGTATGAAAGCCCCTGCTCCTTGGACAGATGGAATAGCCGTTGGCGAAAGTGGAACACAACCGGGCCAGGAGGACAAGAATACAGCGACAAGAATACAGCGGAGTCTCGGATCACAGTAGCTGGGTGGAGCAACTAGAGTTCATCGTTGTGATGGGGATGGAATGGAGGGAGGTCAACGTGGGATTGGAGGGGCTTCTATACCCATCGGGACTCATCGTCCCAAAGCCCGCTTGATCGAGGGGTTCAGGATCTCGATCGGAAAGGGGTCAAGTATAGACACATCGCAGCGTCGCCAGTTCTTTCACTGGTGAAAAGCGCAATCATAGAAGCATCCTGCATCAGAGAACGAAATTCATTTACATGGTTTGCAATGTTCTACCCTGGTTGTAGACTCGACTGCGATCTAGGCATGTGGCAGGACGCAGCACGGTATTTGTCGCACAGCGTATTCCGGCGACGAGGCAAACTCAAGTCAATATGAGGACTATTGCATATTCACACAACACCAGAGGAACAAATCACACAGTAGAGATGAACTAGGACAAATATTTGTCCATCTGACCCGAGACGGCCCTGGCCGCGTTACCCCTGGCAGGCAACTGAAGAAGCATGTGCCCCCAGTTCGTTTTTTGGAGACGGGCTGCTTCGACGCTTCAGCCACAGCACCTACCTGCCCGTCGCCTAAACTCCCCCTCCAGCTGTGGCCCCCTACGGACCCGCCCAAAGTGGCTTTTCCTTCCTCACAACCCACGCTAACCCTGCGAGGCTGGCTCGGAAAGCCAGCAAAGCACCTGGGCAGGCCCGATACGCTACCTACGTACGTACAGCACCCTAGTACGTCAACATAGATCGCCTTGTGACTGACTGCCGGCCTGCTTGTGCTGCACCCTGGAAATCAGGACCAGCTTCCTTCATCAGCAAAATCCCCTGCTTGATGCGATCTCCCCTGCGACGGGCTCGTCTATTGCTCTATTGCCGACTCATACCTTTCTGAACCCCATCAGAGCTCTTGAGAGCAGACGAGAAGATCTGCAAAGGAGAAGAAGGCCCCTCCTCCCTCGCGACGCCCACCGCCCCTTCGTGACGATACCCAACCGTCCTGACGAAACCCAGCCCAGCCCAACAACCACACAACACCCACGCACATCCCACCACCGCCGCCGGCTCGATATCGCGAACACCCGCCATACTACCCACCATGTCTGGCAACTTCTCCCAGCCGGGCGGTATCTCTGACCCTGCGCTTATCACGTACGTGCCATCACCGCCATTACCCCCACCATCGTGACAATCAGTGCGCCTCCTTTCCGGGGGGTCTCGGCCTGAGTCACCCAGCGGACGAGCTTCCTCAGCTATGGGTAGGAGGAATCTAGACGCTGACAACCGGCCTCAGACTCGTCAACAAGCTTCAGGATGTTTTCACAACCGTCGGTGTCAACAACCCCATCGACCTGCCCCAAATAGTCGTCGTTGGCAGTCAGTCCAGCGGAAAGAGTTCCGTACTGGAGAACATTGTGGGAAGAGACTTGTAAGTCGGGCTCCCACATTACAGTGTTTTGAGGCAAAGATGCCCCAGGAGACGCAGCTGACCCTCTGTCGGGCAGTCTGCCTCGAGGTTCAGGAATCGTGACGCGCCGACCTCTCGTCCTGCAACTCATCAACCGCCCTGCTACTGCCCAGACCAACGGCGAGAGTGAAGGCGTCGAGGGAACTACCGACAAGGCCGCCAACGTGGACGAATGGGGCGAGTTCCTGCACATACCAGGGCAGAAGTTCTACGATTTCAACAAGATACGAGATGAGATCAGCAAGGAGACCGAGGCAAAGGTCGGCCGCAATGCCGGCATCTCGCCAGCCCCTATCAACCTGCGCATCTACTCCCCCAACGTCCTGACCTTGACCCTCGTCGATCTGCCCGGTCTCACCCGGGTACCCGTTGGTGACCAGCCGCGCGACATCGAGAGACAAATCCGCGACATGATCGTCAAGTATATTGCCAAGTCGAACGCCATCATCCTGGCCGTCACGGCAGCAAACATCGATCTGGCCAACTCGGATGGCTTGAAGCTGGCACGTGAGGTCGACCCCGAGGGTCAGAGGACAATCGGTGTCTTGACCAAGGTTGATCTTATGGACGAGGGTACGGACGTGGTCGACATCCTGGCAGGGCGCATCATCCCGCTGCGCATGGGATACGTCCCGGTTGTGAACCGTGGCCAGAGGGATATCGACAACAAGAAGCCCATCCAGGCCGCGCTTGAGGCCGAGCGGGCATTCTTCGAGAACCACAAGGCCTATCGTAACAAGAGTTCTTACTGCGGCACACCATACCTGGCGCGGAAGCTGAACCTGATCCTGATGATGCACATCAAGCAGACGCTGCCAGACATCAAGGCCAGGATCTCGAGTTCCCTGCAGAAGTATACGTCCGAGCTGGAGAGCCTCGGGCCCTCGATGCTGGGTAACAGCGCCAACATCGTGCTCAACATCATCACCGAGTTCACAAACGAGTGGCGGACGGTGCTGGACGGAAACAACACCGAACTTTCCAGCACCGAGCTGTCTGGCGGTGCGAGAATCAGTTTCGTCTTCCACGAGCTCTACGCAAACGGTGTCAAGGCGGTGGACCCCTTCGACATGGTCAAGGACGTCGACATCCGGACCATCCTCTACAACTCGTCCGGATCGTCCCCTGCCCTGTTTGTCGGCACTACCGCTTTTGAGCTCATCGTCAAGCAGCAGATCAAGCGTCTGGAGGAGCCCAGCCTGAAGTGCGTGTCGCTTGTCTATGATGAGCTGGTCCGCATCCTCACGCAACTTCTCAGCAAGGCGCTCTACCGCCGTTACCCATCGCTCAAGGAGAAGATGCACAACGTTGTGATTGGGTTCTTCAAGAAGGCAATGGAGCCGACCAACAAGCTGGTCAAGGACCTCGTGGCCATGGAGTCTATCTACGTCAACACCGGGCATCCGGACTTCCTCAACGGCCACCGCGCCATGGCCATCGTGAATGAGCGACACAACCCCAAGCCCGTGCAGGTGGACCCAAAGACCGGCAAGGCCCTGTCGAACACCCCTGTCCGGGCTGCCAGCCCGACCCTGGCAGAGTCCAACCTAGGCGGCGACGGCAACAGCGGCTTCTTCGGCAGCTTCTTCGCCGCCAAGAACAAGAAGAAGGCCGCCGCCATGGAGGCCCCACCACCGACGCTCAAGGCCTCGGGCACGCTGAGCGAGCGCGAGAACATCGAGGTCGAGGTCATCAAGCTGCTTATCTCGTCGTACTACAACATCGTCAAGAGGACCATGATCGACATGGTTCCAAAGGCTATCATGCTCAACCTTGTAGCGTATGTATCCCTGAAATGTGCCCTGAAACATAAGGGACAACCAGCAATCTATTGGAATAAAACGTGCTAACACCCACTCACAGATTCACCAAGGATGAGATGCAGCGCGAGCTCCTCGAGAACATGTACCGGGCGGCAGAACTGGACGACCTCCTCAAGGAGAGCGACTACACGATCAGGCGTCGGAAGGAGTGCCAGCAAATGGTCGAGTCCCTGGCGCGCGCTAGTGAGATTGTCAGCCAAGTACAGTAGACCAACACTCTCCATCTATATGATGTGGTGGGCGTGCATCGGCTTCTCAGGAGTAGACACGCACGGAGGGCGTTTAAGTCCCCCCCTTCAAATGTCCCTCTGAGCCCGGGGCTAGGGGAGGCCTGGCTGTACTTCGATGGCGGAACCAGGTTTGGATGAACGATGCAACACGTAACATCAAAAGAGAGGAACAACTTTGCACGGCGCAGCGGGCGGTTTGGTTCTCTTTGTTTTTCCACAACAAGATTGGGCAACCGGGCTTGTCGCGTTTTTCATGGTTTCTCCCTCCTGTTCCGTGAAATTAGACTGGGTCGGTGGGGTTTGGCTGCTGCTGCTGCTGTTCACACACAGGGAATATATGCGTTGACGAACGGAAATGCATGCATGATACGGTGGGGGTTCTTGGTCTGCTACTCTTACATGTTATGATGGCTGACGCTGGGACGTGGTGTGGCGAGATTAGCGGTCGACGAGGGCCGGCCGGTGAAGGTTCGAAGGACGACTGGGGCTTGGACTTGGTGGTGCTTCGTTGTATGTGTGCACATTTTTTTTTTACATTAGACCAGGACGTGTGCGGTGTGGGAGAGGAGAAGAAGGAACCCACAAAGTACAATAAGAAGACGCTGAGGGAGTGGGGAGGCACGACACAATGGAACACGACGCGGATGTTATACTGAGCTGGCTCACACTCTGGAGATGGGTGGATGGGCAGACAGACATACAGAAGTTGTTCGACGGGAGGACTTCTGTTTGGTGTTGTGTTGGGTTTTGGCATCTCGAGCAGAATGTTACAGTGTTGTTACGTGTAGATAGACTGGATGACTTACTGGCTGACTCCGGCTTGATTGTCTTTCCCTCTTCTCACCTTGGCTCTCTGTGCGTGTGGTCCTTTGCTCCAAGCACCATGTTGTGCCGTGCGGGTGATGCGAGCCGAGACAGTCGTGGCCCTGGGCCGTTCCTACACCGCATTCAAGCAGCAACAGGTCTTCCTTTCATTCTAAGATGAGAAGGCATGAAACAGGCCAGCAATGACCTAGTAAGTATGTACATCGGGAAGGACCATTGCTCGGGAGAAAGAGGGTGGCAGGCCCTGACTCTGACATCCTGACCACATGCAGCTTTCTCTTCTCTCCTCCGTAGGTACTATCGAGACACGCCCTAGCCTCGAGATGCACTTCAACTTGGAAATTAAACACCCATGAAATTCAGAAGAAAAGAAATACTGCTATAGCCGGCGTAGCTGTAAGAACCTTAGAATTTAGTAAGAAGAAATAGTATTTACTTATAGTAAAGTTAAAAGAGTGAATGAGTTGATGAGTTGATGAAATTATTAATAAGCTAAATCTTTATTTGAATTAGAAAAATAAAAGCTTTAGCTGCTCATAGGTACTGGAGTGTGTTGAAAACAAGGCGTGACCCACTGAGGAGCTTTTGATTGAGATTTATAATGTAGTAGCCAAATCCCCAGAACAAGTTAGAAACGGCTACGGCAGTCCAAAATGCTGTGATAGCTCAGTGGTGTTCGTAATTTCCCAAATAACGATCTCGTTGATCCGTTCCAAAGCTAACAATTCTCTTAGAGAGCATAAGATTGCAAATCTTGGGGTCCCGTGTTCGAACCACGGTCGCAGCTCACATTTTTGCTCTTTTTCTTGCATGACGCGCAGGGTTCCTGGTAATTTGACATGGCCGTCAGTCTCTCAATACGGATACTACGGACTACTGTCCTTACGTGCAACTGTGCAAAGCGACATCAAGGTGGGATATAAACCTCGTAATTTTGCAAGCCAGCAAGAATGATCTCATCCCTTCTTGTCAGGTAGACCCCTGAGTGCATGGGCGGTAGAACCAGTGGACGGTGCATAACATCTATACTGTGTTACCGGAAAGGAGAAATTGGGGTGCAATGCGACGGCGGTGGGGTAAACAAGAGACCTACTAGTCTACTGTGTACCAAGCAGGTATTATGCGCCAGGTAGCTCCACACGCCACCCACCTGTGACCGCATTTGCTCGCACCCGATCATGCAACAACTCTACAACTCGGCAGACACGCCCGCCATCCCTATTCCTCCAGACGAACCAAGTCGACAAGCCCGCCCAAACTTTCGACGCCCCAGCTTTTTATGCCATCCCCAACCCCACTGCGATCACCTCAACCGCCACCGCCATGAGTGGACGGCTTCTGGCAGCAGGGATACTGCCCCTTGCCACGCGCCGCGCCGCCGCCTCGCTCCCTGAAGCCGCCGTCCGACACTACCACCGCTTCCGACTCCCTACCGGCGGCCTTCAACGCGCAGACAGAGCCATCCACGCAACCAGGCACCGCGTCTGGCCCCCTAGCAGTGCCTTCCACAATGCCGTCATCGTGCGGAACGCCTCCTTTGCGAGGCTCCTGCCCAGGCTGCTGGTCAAGTTCGCCAGGATACCCGCCATGTTTGGCGGTTTGATGATAGGCGGAGTCGCATGGGTGCAATACCAGGCCATCCGTAAGATTGGACACCAGGACCGAGACTCGACGGTCTCGCTGCTAACGTGGCTACAGAGGTCAGCAACTCGGCATCGGAAATGTACAAGAACATGAAGGCGACAGCCGTCGATACCGCGTCGGACATCTTTGGCGGCGCAAAGGACATCGCGAGCCAGATTGGAAGGGGCTGGGACAACACGAAAGAGTCGGTGGAATTGCCAGAGTGGATGCAGAAGGTGCTTCGGCTTCAAGAGGATATTGGCACTGGCAAGGGGGGCCCAGACCCGGGAGAGGAGCCGCCAAAACAGAGCAGGTCTGGCAAGGTTGTGACCGGTGCGGCGGCAGCGGGCGCATGGACCCAGATCGTCGACGACGACAGGGAAGCCGAAGAGATCGCCAACGACGACCAGATGATGGTCCTCACCAAGAAGATGATCGAGATCCGGAATATTCTCTCCAAAGTCGGCCAGTCCAGTGCCCTCACGCTGCCGTCCATCGTTGTTATCGGGTCACAGTCCTCGGGGAAAAGCTCCGTCTTGGAGGCCATCGTGGGCCATGAGTTCCTGCCCAAGGGCTCAAATATGGTCACGAGACGGCCCATCGAGCTGACCCTCATCAACACCCCCGATTCCAAATCCGAGTACGGCGAGTTCCCAGACCTCGGCCTGAAGACATCCGACTTTTCCTCCGTGCAGCGGACTCTTACCGACCTCAACCTGGCTGTTCCAGACAGCGAATGTGTCTCGGACGACCCCATCAGGCTGAGCATCTACTCCCCCAGCGTGCCAGACCTGTCTCTGATCGACTTGCCGGGCTACATCCAGGTCGTCGGCCAGAACCAACCCCTGGAACTGAAGTCCAAGATCGCAGAATTATGCGACAAGTATATTCAAGCACCCAATGTCATTCTCGCAATATCCGCCGCGGATGTCGACCTGGCCAACTCCACAGCACTGAGGGCAAGCAGGAGGGTAGACCCAAGGGGCGAGCGGACCATAGGCGTTGTCACCAAGATGGACCTGGTGGACCCTGTACAGGGCGCGGCCATACTGTCAGACAAGCAGTATCCCCTCAGGCTCGGGTATGTTGGCGTTGTCTCCCGGGCACCGGGCGTGAAGACACTGTTCAACAAGGGGTTCGGGAGCAACCTCACTACTACGATCGCCAAAAACGAGAACGCCTTCTTCTCGTCACATCCCCTGGAATTCGGCCCCGACAATGACCTCAGCCTGGGCACGCTGACATTACGGAAAAAGCTGATGCACGTGCTTGAGCAGACCATGTCTGCTAGCCTGCAGAGCACGCACGATGCGATAAAACAGGAACTCGAGGAGGCTACCTACGAGTTCAAAGTCCAGTACAACGATCGGCCGCTTTCGGCAGAATCGTACCTGGCCGAAAGCCTGGATGCTTTCAAGCACTCTTTCAAGCAGTTCACGGAGGAATTCGGCCGGCCGCAGATGAAGGAGATCCTGAAGAAGGAGCTCGACCAGCGCGTCCTAGACCTGCTCGCTCTTCGCTACTGGAATAAACCCATCACTGACCTATCGCAACCGCCCCCTGAGGTTGACACCCTCGCGGACCTGCCCAAGGCCGATCCCAACAACCCTTACTGGCACCGCCAGCTCGACGCCTCCACAGCCTCGCTGACGAAGCTCGGCGTAGGCCGTCTGGCTACCAGTGCCGTGGCCGCGTCGATCCAGCAGCACATCGAGCAGCTGATTGCACATTCGACATTCGCGAACCACCCCTTTGCGCGCGAGGCGATCACCAACGCCGCGTCGAGCATCCTGAATGAGAGGTTCTACAGCACGAGTGACCAGGTGGAGAACTGTATTAAGCCATACAAGTTCGAGATCGATGTCGAAGATAGAGAATGGACTGCCGGCCGGGAACACGTCAGCGGTGTGCTCAAGGGCGAGCTGGACGCGTGCCAGAACGCCCTGACGAGCCTGGAGAAGGCGGTTGGCGGGCGGAGGAAGATGAAGGAGGTCATGGGCTTCGTAGACAAGTGCCGAAAGGGAGACATCATTGTCGAGGGCGATGGGAGGATTGGCGCAGGCGGGTTTAGCGCCGCATTGCTGGACAAGGGTGAGTCGACAAGCCTACCCGGGAGTAAAGCTCAATTTCAGAGAGAAGCGACAAAGGCTAACATACGTCACACACAGGCCGCGAGGCAGTCTTCCTGCGCGACCGCGCAGACATCATCAACATGCGGCTGCTGGCGGTGCAGTCGCGGCAGTGCAAGGACCTCAAGAACAAGTACTACTGCCCGGAGGTGTTCCTGGACGCGGCGGCGACCAAGCTGGCGCAGACGGCGGTGCTCTTCCTGAACGTGGAGCTGCTGTCCGAGTTCTACTACAACTTCCCGCGCGAGCTCGACGCCCGCCTCGGCCGCCACCTCTCGGACGACCAGATCGAGCGCTTCGCCAAGGAGGACCCCAAGATCAAGCGCCACCTCGAGGTCATCCGCCGCAAGGAGCTGCTGGAGCTCGTCCTCGACAAGATGGAGAGCCTCAGGCAGCTCGAGGGCCCCCGCGGGGCGGCCGGTGGCCTCGCTGGGTCCAAGGACAGGGAGGCGAGGAAGGAGAAGGGCGGCCGGTGGGGGTTGTTCTGATTGACCGACTTGTGACTAAATGATCGAGCGAGTCCTGCCCGGTCTTTCCGGGGTAGAAAGGATATGCCTGGTGTTGGGTCGTTGGGCGCCATGACTTATGATATATACATCTCATCACATCAGTGGGGGGCTTTTGCGGGCAGGAGTTTCTGTGGCCGGTGGTCGTCGTTCATTGAAATTTGAATTGTTTAGGCTCCTCCTACCCAGCTTACTTTTACTTACATCACATGTATACACTTAAGCTATGAGCAAGTAGAAAGATAGTCAACCTCAAGGTCGTACATCCTATCGCGTGGTCATCTATGCTTACGAATCTGTGGACTACAAGTACGCGACTGTACTCTGGCAAGTCATGTCAAACATCAGATGTTTCCTTTCCGCTTCCGGAGGGCTCACTCGCTCGCTTGCTCGCGTTGCCTAGAAGCTGGACCAAGTTTATCCATAAAGTCTATTCGGCCCATGGAGGGCGGATTGTCATTTTTATAATGAGTCTCGCGCAAATCTACCGCTGGCTACCAGAAAATATAGGTGAGAAGAAAGAAAAGAAGAATAAGCCTATTGTGTCATTCACGTTGCATCCGTACTGGTCTGCAGCGTAACCTCCCACCGGAGCGCCCCTCCCTTGCCATACCCCTCGCCCAGCCTGTTCTGCACGATCCGGGCGACGCGCTGGCGCAGCTGGCCCAGGGCGGCATCGTCGCAGCCGCGGTTGACGCACAGCTTGAGCGTGGCCATGCACAGGCCGTAGTGGACCTGCCAGAACTGGGCCTCGTCGACGCGCGCCACGTCGGGCTCGGACTCGATCTCGCGCACGACGGCGTCCGCGTCGCTGCTGCTACGGCCGAGCGCCGCGGCCCCTGCCGCGGAAACAGAAGCAGAAGAAGAAGAGGTGCTGGGCCGGTGCTGCCGGCCGTTGTACGACATGAGCAGCATGAGGCCCTGGGCCACGGCGAGGCGCATGCCCAGCACGAACATGGACACGGCGATGGCGACGCAGATGAGGGTGTCCAGCCAGGCGAGAGAGCCCACCGGCAGCGCGGGGAGCAGCAGCATCAGGAAGCTGAAGAAGAGGGTGAGGGAGTGGAAGGGGTTGGCGAGGATCTCGGGCAGGAAGGAGGAGAAGTAGCTGGGCCGCATGACGCGGCGGATGCGCGCGTGGTTCTTGAGCCCGTACGCCGACACGAGGGTGCTGAGCACAGCGGCCAGGGTGGCCAGGTCGAGGGTGCCGGCGCTCAGGGCGCCATCGCCGCCTCCCCCGCCGTGGCCGTGGCTGTGGCCGTGGGGGTGGTGCGGGGCGTGCGACCCCATGCCCTCGAGGACGTGCTTGAAGTTGTGGCTCAGCAGGTCGAAGCCGCCAAAGACGAGGAAGACGCTCATGGCGAAGCCGGCGAGGACCTCGACGCGCTGCAGGCCAAAGGGGTGCCGTATGGAGCTGCGCCGCCACACCTCGAAGTTGCCCAGCACGTCGACGCACACGCAGATGGCGGCGGAGCCGACGTCGAAGAAGACCAGGTGCGACAGGGCCGTCATGGCGAGGGAGCCGCCGGCGCTGAAGAAGACGTAGCCGGCCACGCAGGCGTGGCACATGCTCCAGTACAGCCGGGCCCGCTGGTCCTTGTGCATGGAGCCCCAGGCCTCCTTGAGCGTGGGGACGGGCAGGGAGGCGGGGAGGACGGGCGGCGCCCGCGGCGGTGGCTCCTGGAAGATCTGGTGTTGGGCGCTTATGGAGGAGTGCTTGTAACGGTGACCTCGACGCTGGCCAATGTTCTGGGGGGCGTCATCAGGGTCAGCCGGGCTTGGTCTACACACTGGGCACATGTCCATGGGCCAATTGACAATATGAATATGGGAGGGGGCAACATACCGACCTCACAGGCGAGGTGGACATGGACTGGGTCTGGAAGTTGAAGGGCCCCGGGGCCGGGGCCGCTGGGACGAGGCCATTGTCGGAGAGGGCCGACTCTGTGGACATGCTGCTGGCTGGTCGGCGAATGCTCCGTGGCGTGTCGGGGCTGAGGAAGGCGGCGCTGGTCCTGGGGGAGGGCAGCAGGCCGCCTATGTCATTCCAGTTGGCGGTGCTGCTGGTGGCGCTGGATCGCGAGAGGGGGCGGTCGAGGTCGGCGTCCAGGTCGATTTCGATGTCGGCGTCGGGGTCGTCGTCGTCAGGGGGTGGCTCGACGAGGAGGGGAGGGGCTGGGGAGGGTGGTGGGAGGAGGACTGACGACAGGCCAGGAGCCATGTGCCTGTCGGAGGGGGGAGGGGCGGCGAAGAGACGGCAGGGTGAAGGAGGAGAGGCCAGGCGGATATATTATCGCTTTGAGGGCGGGCGCGGTCGCGATCGGTCTGGGGATAGTGGGCCTTGGAAGAAGCAGCCCAACTGCTGGATCCAGCTTAGCGCATTGCAACCACACGGGCGGCGACACGGGCGGCGATCTGCAGGTCTGATTGTTGGACGGCGGGAGGCTTTTCGGGGCGTGCTGAAGAAGAAGAAATCATGGACCGTGCCGTTCTGGCTGTTGAAGATCTGGATATATCAATACAAGAGAGCGCCTGGCGGGGCTTGGGACGGCCATGTCGTGAGGCTGGAATGAGAGGCCATAGTTCATGTTAAACTCCCGCTCGCGCCCACCCATTCCGCCTCCAGGGCTCAATCATGACTGCCTCCCTGCACGCATTGACTTCACTTTCATTGCTGCTGGGCCAGCAGCCAGGTGCAAGGATTCAGGGGAAGTGGTCGCTAAGTCAGGGGTCCTGACAGGTCCTCTCGGCAGGCTTTATTGGTTCTGGACCGGTACGGAGTATTCTGTAGTAGTGCAGCTAGCTGGTCTTACCGAGCGAGCACTTGTCTATCTACGGAACAGCATTTTAGAACAGGTACGTACCTAGCACCGACTACCGCAAGCTAACAGCAGGTAGTCCTGGTAGTCTACGATAAGTGCAGCACAGAGTCGCATCGACTTGCTCATGTCCCTGGTCGCGGGTTTTCATCCAGGTCATACCCCATCAGGCGCTCGAGATTAACCACCATGCTGCCAATTACTCTGGCCGCAGATGCCCCTGGCATTTCCAACATCCTCCTCCAGAATTGACCACCTCCTTGATCTTCACATGTCCCCATTCCAGACCAACAATGTGGGGCGGGAGCTGCCTACCCTTTTTTTTACCCCATTTGAGTTCTGACATCTGACATCAGAGGTCTGTGGTCTCAGAGCTGTCTGCCAGTCCGGCCCGGGCGGACCATCTGCGCCGCCACCGAGCCATCATGGAACCGCTCCCCTCCACCCAAGACACCCACCAAGGTGTTCCTGGTGCCACAGATCCGACTCGCCCTGTCCACAGGCGCATGTCCTCTGGCGGTGGCCTCCTCTCCAAACTCTCCTTCATGCGAGCCCACCCCTCCTCTTCCTCCGCCGCCGAAAACCACGAGCACGACGGCTCCCGCTCCGCCCAACTGCGCGACAAGGAGAACCGGACCCCTCCTGACCCCTCCGACTCCTCCAGCATCTACATGCCCGCCCCGCGGCCGTCTTCCTCAATTGCCACCGCACTGCAGCAGCAGAAGACAAGGCGACGCCGCGGCTCCCTCCGAAAAGTCGCCCTCCTCGGCCGCGGCGCCCAGCGCGAGCGGCGCGAGGCCCACCGCGCAAGCCTGAGCATCGATGTGAAGCAGGCCGAGACCTACAGCATGAGCACACCCACCGAAGAGGGCGGCGCCTTCGGGCTGGGCATATCCGACATAACCCCCCGGCCCTCCATGGACGGCTACGCGAGCCGCAACGCGCCCCCGCCCGCCGTCGAGGCCGCGACCAACCTGCTGCGCGACGGCGCGGCCCCAGGTGCCGCGGCAGCAGCCTCGGCCCTGCCAAGACCCAAGGTCGAGGTCGACGAGCCGACGCCCACGAGCCCCACCATGAGCTACACCACCACGGACGACGAGGACATGCTGCACATCGGGAGGAACGCCGGGGGCAGGATGGGCCCCGAGCTGGCCAGCCTGAGCTCCGGGTCGGATGGTTATTTCGGCTCCTTGCCTCGCCGGCGGACAATCAGCCGGGCTCGGTCACCGCTGAGCCTGTCGGGGCTGGCATCTACACCACTCCTCCCTACGGACGACGACTGGGACTACTCGGAAACGGAGTGGTGGGGGTGGGTGATCCTTATCGTCACATGGGTGGTGTTCGTCATCGGCATGGGCTCATGCTTCAGCGTCTGGAGCTGGGCCTGGGATGTCGGCACGACGCCATACGCGCCCCCCGAGCTCGAGGACGATCCCACGCTGCCGATTACGGGGTATTATCCAGCTTTGATCATCCTGACCTGCGTGATGGCCTGGGTCTGGGTGGTGAGTGCGTGGGTCGGTATGAAATATTTCAGGCACGCAAAGATAAGTGGCGACTGAAGAAAGCACTGTAAATACAAATCCTATTTTTGATCCTCATGGAACTACGGCAAGTGTCACCCTCTCCGATGGCTTCGTGTATGGGTACCCGCGATATTGCAACTTCTTTGCCCGAGAGGAATGTTGCTGAAAACGGCCGTGAAAGAAGCATGCCGCACCTGTAGCCGTCAAACGAGGACCTTGTAGGCGTGCATGCGTCTGCAAACACTCCATGAACTTCTACAATCGACTGCTTGGATTTGAAACACATAGAAAGCAACTACGGTAGAGACGGCCTGCTACCGGAGGGTATTGGTCGGCATGTGTGGCGATCGGTCAGTATTCGAAAGGGTGGTTGGTTGCTTGAGCTTGTCCCCACACTCCCCAGGGGCATTCCACCTCCCCTCGAGAAGCTCCTCAAAGGAAATGAAATGCCATAATTGATCACTCTTCTGGCCTGACCGATGCACAAGGTGAAGCTGATGATGCCCCTGCGTATCCCATGAGAAATACTCGGGCGCGGGAGAGACTTGTAAGACGATCGGAATACTGTAATACTAAGACGTGTTGTCTATACTATTTGTGGTTAGGTAGGCTGCGGTGCTACCCGCGCCAAACCTATGGAATATTCTGGATGGGCGGGCAAAACCACAGTATGGCTGCGCTGGGCAGTCAGAGCAGAAATGGGCAATGAGCGGGTGGGCCCTGTAGTTGCTGTTGACCATTGTGCCTCCAGCTAACACAGAATGAAGGCCCTTTTGACCAGCCGAATGAGGGGCATGGATGCCAGGCTGCGCCGAGAAGCTTCTCCGTGGGGCGGCTGGGCGGCCTGCTGGTCCCTGCGCAAGGCTCGCGAAGTTTCTGGCATACCTACGAGGCAGACAGACGGACATGGAAACTACGTAGGTACTGTGGATGCCTAGACCCCGTTGCTGTGAGCTAATGGGAGTAGGGTGCTCACAGCATCTTGCTGAGCTCCGATAATGCCCATCAATCAGCCTGGCTGGCTTGGGTGTATGCATGTGTGCGTGCAAATCCGAGATCAGTTCTTCGATGCGGACGACCAATGACTGTTATCTAAGATTATTGGATGAAATGTGAGATAGACCAGACTCGACATTGATGTGTGGCTGTGGCTGCCATGGTCTTGTCAAAGGGCTGCTCAGCCATTACACTACAACCGGCACTTGATGATGAGATCCATTGATCAAAGCTTCTGCCTGCCTGCCCTGGTGACGAACAGGAGCTCTTCAGCCTCACTTCCCCAGATGGCGGTTGCTAGGCAGAGGGGATGTGGCACGGACCGAGATGCGGCCCCTGGCCCCGAGGGTACCTAGCTACTGTGGGTTGCAGGTGAGGCTGGCGTTGGAGCACCGCAGAGCTGCGAACGCAAACGGGCAGCTTCTGGGGCATTCTGAGCTTGTCGGGCAAGCTCCAGATCATTCCGCATTGCCCATGGACAGTTGAAGGACCAATGAATCAGGAATAGACCCTCTTCCAGATCCGACCTGCCCCTCTTTTCGGATTTCTGGTCATTGCAGGTCAAACGGCTGCGGCGACCAAGATGCATCGATATTTTGCATTTGCAGGGTCTCTCAAGTGCTCCAGAGCAGAGTGGGTCCACAACACCCCTGTCCGGCCAATCAAAAGGGGGAAGGCGCCATAGAAACTCGAAGAATTTCCATGGGCGAGGCGTCCATGTACGTATTTGTAGCTCCCCTCTGCCTGCGACTTTGCAAGAGCATCCTCTTCCTCCCAACCTCACAGATTCTACTACTTCCCATCTCCATCAACTGCCAAAAACTTCTTCTCTCTTCCCTCTCAGACACCGCATCGTAAGATTCGCTCTGTCAAGATTTTCTTTCCCCTTCGCTTTCAGTGATACCCAAAGGTACGCAGACCAATTCCAAGACCCCACCACCACCGACCACCTCAATCAGCTCTACACTTCCCATCCCCCCCCTCAACCTGGCCGGCGCCTGTGCGACATCTCTCCAGCCTCCTATGCTGCGCAGAGAGTTGCAAGAGGGTATGTCGACAGGGCATTCGTGATTGGAAACGCAAGCGCTCTGTGCTCAATCGCAGGCAACTAGCTAGTAGCAGCTTTTGAGCAACTCAGCAAGGCTTCCGTTTGCTCTCGTTTCCACAGTAACCCACCAAATACTACACCCTGCCACTGCCCCGGTCAATACATCTAACCTGCTCACCTTGCACCCTATTCCTCACTCGTCTTTGATTCGCAACATCTTTCAGCAAATACTGACTTGGCGTCCTACAGTAATTGACGACGTTACGAAACCTTCAAGATGTCTGGCGAAACCTTCGAGTTCCAGGCTGAGATTTCTCAGCTGCTCTCGCTGATTATCAACACCGTCTACTCAAACAAGGAGATCTTCCTGCGAGAGCTTGTCTCCAACGCATCAGATGCCCTCGACAAGATCCGATACGAGGCCTTGTCCGACCCCAGCAAGCTGGACTCGGGCAAGGACCTCCGTGTCGACATCATCCCCGACAAGGAGAACAAGACCCTGACCATCCGCGACACTGGTATCGGCATGACCAAGGCTGTAAGTCACAGCCCCACCCGCTTAGATTGCCCCACCACCGCAGGTGACTAACTGTTGCGCGCAGGACCTTGTCAACAACCTCGGCACAATCGCCCGCTCTGGCACAAAGCAGTTCATGGAGGCCCTCACCGCGGGTGCTGACATCTCCATGATCGGTCAGTTTGGTGTTGGTTTCTACTCCGCCTACCTGGTGGCCGACCGCGTCACGGTCGTCTCCAAGAACAACGACGATGAGCAGTACATCTGGGAGTCCAGCGCTGGTGGTACCTTCACCATCACCACCGACACCGAGGGTGAGCAGATTGGCCGTGGTACCAAGATCATCCTCCACCTGAAGGATGAGCAGGTCGACTACCTCAACGAGTCCAAGATTAAGGAGGTCATCAAGAAGCACTCCGAGTTCATCTCCTACCCCATCTACCTTCACGTCACTAAGGAGGAGGAGAAGGAGGTCCCTGATGAGGAGGCTACTGAGACCACCGAGGAGGGTGACGACAAGAAGCCCAAGATCGAGGAGGTTGATGACGAGGAGGAGGACAAGGAGAAGAAGCCCAAGACCAAGAAGATCAAGGAGACCAAGATTGAGGAGGAGGAGCTCAACAAGCAGAAGCCCATCTGGACCCGCAACCCCTCTGACATCACTCAGGAGGAGTACGCCGCATTCTACAAGTCCCTCTCCAACGACTGGGAGGACCACCTGGCTGTCAAGCACTTCTCCGTCGAGGGTCAGCTTGAGTTCCGCGCCATTCTCTTTGTGCCCAAGCGCGCTCCCTTCGACCTGTTCGAGACTAAGAAGACCAAGAACAACATCAAGCTGTACGTGCGCCGTGTCTTCATCACGGACGACGCCACCGAGCTCATTCCCGAGTGGCTGAGCTTCGTCAAGGGTGTTGTTGACTCTGAGGACCTGCCTCTCAACCTGTCTCGTGAGACCCTGCAGCAGAACAAGATCATGAAGGTCATCAAGAAGAACATCGTCAAGAAGGCCCTCGAGCTCTTCCAGGAGATCGCCGAGGACAAGGAGCAGTTCGACAAGTTCTACACTGCGTTCTCCAAGAACCTGAAGCTCGGAATCCACGAGGACTCCCAGAACCGCCAGATTCTGGCCAAGCTCCTCCGCTTCAACTCCACCAAGTCTGGTGACGAGCAGACCTCTCTGGCCGACTACGTCACTCGCATGCCCGAGCACCAGAAGAACATGTACTACATCACTGGCGAGTCTCTCGCCGCTGTTGCCAAGTCGCCCTTCCTGGACGCCCTCAAGGCCAAGGACTTCGAGGTCCTGTTCCTCGTCGACCCCATCGATGAGTACGCCATGACCCAGCTCAAGGAGTTCGAAGGCAAGAAGCTTGTCGATATCACCAAGGACTTCGAGCTTGAGGAGACCGAGGAGGAGAAGGCCCAGCGTGAGAAGGAGGAGAAGGAGTACGAGGACCTTACCAAGGCTCTCAAGAACGTCCTCGGCGACAAGGTCGAGAAGGTCGTTGTCTCCCACAAGCTTGTTGGCTCGCCTTGCGCCATCCGCACTGGCCAGTTCGGTTGGTCCGCCAACATGGAGCGTATCATGAAGGCCCAGGCCCTCCGTGACACCTCCATGTCCAGCTACATGTCTTCCAAGAAGACCTTCGAGATCTCCCCCAAGAGCCCCATCGTCAAGGAGCTCAAGAAGAAGGTCGAGGCCGACGGTGAGAACGACAAGACCGTCAAGTCCATTGTCCAGCTCCTGTTCGAGACCTCCCTGCTGGTCTCTGGCTTCACCATTGACGAGCCCGCTGGCTTCGCTGAGCGTATCCACAAGCTCGTGTCTCTGGGTCTGAACCTGGATGACGAGCCCGAGGCTGCTGCCGATGCGCCTGCCGCCTCTGACTCCACCCCTGCCGCCGAGACCGGTGACAGCGCCATGGAGGAGGTTGACTAAATCAATCGATTACAGAAGGGGCTCTTGGGAATGGCAGGGTAGGCGATCGCATAAAAAGTGGTTACAGGAGTTTGGCACGGGTTTTCTTCGGTTTTTGACGCCTTACACTGGCAGGTAGCTACATGAGCGGTAATATCGTTCTTCAGCCTGGATGTACTGTAGTAGTATCTCAGAGAGGATAGGATTGCCTCTTTCCAGCACAATCCTAGTAGACGATAATGAATTTGACGTTTCGAAGACAACTACAAATGCCTATTCCTGCCGACCGAGTGAAATGAAATGATCCTGGCTGGTCAAAGTTGCCAAGCGATTTTAACCTCGCCCAAGCTCCACTGCTCTCAGAGTATCGGAAACGACCGTCCAACCACCTCCACAGTGGCTCACTAGCTGAGAGCACCACCTGATAGCACCTCGAATGTCATGACAGCCAATTTGAGGAGACAAGTCAGAGGTGGTGCTGCTCATGGCTGCTTTCATATTCCCTGTTGGATTTAGAAAATTTGCAGCACTATATAGCTTGTTTTCCGGGGCTGGAGAATCAATGTCCTCGAAGAATGTCTGAGAAATTATTCAAGACGATTCAGTCTTCTCTTCGTGTTGCCATATTTTGTGGGAGATTGATGGAAGGGGACTCGCGTTCTTGCTTTATTATTATTCAGAAGTTTCAGTTCCCGAGTCTGGTAGGACCGAGTGGGAAGGCAAGCTATTGTAAAAGTTGAAATATCTGCAACGAGAACTTCGGCAATGAAGATTGACCAGACTGCAGCCATAGGACTCGGAGCAGGAGCGCATTGGCATGTGTCGAAAACTTAGTTATAGAGTAGATGTTTCCCCCCCCCCCCCCCCCGCGATTGTTCACGCCACCACATAGGGACTTAGAAGACTACTTCGAAGAACGGCTCATAATCCTTACAGAGTAGCCAAGTGTTTGTAGAATGTAACCGATACATGTAGTAGTTTGATAACTAGCTGCTTCCATGAGCTGCGGGCGAATCTTCGGAGAAGTTCCCAACTGCAGGATAGAAATGGCAGCATTTGGCTGGCGTACTGTCTGGAAACTGATTACTGTGGTGGAATCCGGCATTCTGAGGTCCTGTTGAGCCGGCTATTCAGCTCCATGATTTCTTCTCCTCTGTCATGACCTGGTCCCCGACTCCACAATAGTACTTGAGGAAGTCGGCGATCTGGAGCATGAATGGCTGTGTAGGTGAGGTATCCATCCTCGAAGTAGGGAGTTGATGATGAGGGTGGCCAGTCTAGAGATACTCATCCCAGTCGGGCTCCCTTGGAATGCATGGGGTGTGGGATGGAATGATGGCGAAGAGCTTCGTACTCCTAATTAGAGGCACGTCATCAAACTAGGCCAGTCTTTCCGAGTAGTTGCCTGAAGACAAGCCTTCTTGGGTGGCCTTCTGCCTGCTCTCACCCGCGAGTGCAAAGGCCGGCCATTGTATGATAAGGAGGTGTTAACGGTGGCAAAAAGCGTCGATGCCATTGAAAATTTCATCAAATGCATTCATTGTGAGGAAAAACAAATGGTAGCCTGTTCGAGATTTATTATGTCGAACTCGGCGTTGAAGTGCGTCACAAATTTGAAAACGAAGCGGCTCCTCTCTAATTATCGTAAACTTTTGCCGCTTCCAATCCCCATGCGCAGCTCCAACTGGGACAAGAGTCGACCACAACAACAAGGCTGTCAAATACGTGAATCTCGGTCTGGAGACCTCTGTGCTTCTCGTCGTGTCTCGCGGAAGACTTGCATCACCTCGGGAGCGCGGACGGGTGTAAACCAATATTCACCACTCACCACTTTGGCAAATCCTTGGAAATGGCTGGCCACCTGGGCAGTCAAGAAAAGTGGCTCGTTCAGGATGAGACCCAAGTTGAGACCCTAACGGACTCACCGAGGGAAATTTATTTCTACTTGGTTATTAAGCATTCTAGACTACCTGCCAGAGGGTACGCGTAGTTGACCTCCCATTGGGTGGTATGGTTATTACGTTGGCCAACAAGCCTTTTGAGACTGAAAGAGGTTGCGGACTGCAATGAATAATCAATTTGTTCTAGCTGCAAGACTATCTGGGTAATTGGTGAAGTTGTAGAATAGAGCTGGCGCTGTAGGACGCATTATTTCCTGCCCTTGAATGTTTTCATTGTGGTTCCGGCTCAACAGAGAAATTAAGAATAAAAATAGTCTACAACAAATACAACAGGTCCAATGTATTTGCTAGTACTTGTTTCATTGTGGGTATTATCAATCCAAACCCATGATGAATCTAATTATCTAGATACATGGGTGTGCTGATGTGGTGGGAGTTTTGATGAGACGGTGCTCTGTGAATGGTGGACGCCCGGGCGCTCGTGTGAGTGATATTTTCTGGGATGCCTTTTTTCAACCCCATTTCTATGTTGTCTTCTCTGCGCATCATCTCTGATATCCCCCCTTTCTTTTGGTGGACGAGTTCGATGCTGCCTTCAGCCTGTCCCCAGGGAAGTCGGTCAACCCTCCCCTAGGATAGGTGACCACCAAGACGGAGGTAGGAGAAGGCCTCAGGTCTTTAGAACAGCAGTGAGCGCACCATTAACCGCGCAGAAGTGCGGTCGGGAATGTGAATGGGGTTGCTTGGTGTTGGCTCGGCCCAAGGAACAGCGTCGATCAGGATAAATCCGTCGTCCTCCTTGGCAGGAGCAGATTGGACATCGACCATGATGAAGTCTTCCTCATCGTGAAGGTCGTGGGGAAGGGTATTCAGAACGACGAAATCGTCCTCTTCGCGGGAACTCAGTTGCAGAGTGCTGGCAGAGAAAGTGTCCGTCACAGAGGATCGGCGCATGGCAGGTGTAGCATTTGTGGGGGCGGGGGAGGCCGTGAATGGTGTTGCCGGCATCATCAGCGCTGGAGCTGCTCATATTGCACACCGTGCGGCCGGCTTTGATGACCTTGATAGCGACCTCGTGCATCATTCCAAAGATACCTGTGACAGCCTGACGGGTGAACACTTGGGTTATGCGGTGGCGGATGCTGGTGAATGCCATCTGGAGACATATTTGCTGAGGTCTTCCGTGGTTGGTGTTGGCGACGGGCTTGGTCTGTTCGATTGGCTTGCTGGCAATTGAATTGGGCAGGGCCTTGGGGGAAGGCGCAGGAGGCCTGGGAACGGATTTGACGGTGCTGGTCTTGGTATCTATAGCGCAGGAAGTGTTGGAGCAAAGCCTGTGGAGCCCGTTTGTGACTGAGCTGTGTTCACACGAGAAGTAGACTTACCAGTACCACTCTTCTTGGGCTTGTACGGAACGCGCTCGAGGTAGATATAGCCTTCTTCGATATCCTCGCGCTCACGCACCTTTTGCATATTGACTTGATACTCCGGCATGGTGTGGGAGGCTATGGGTTCGGGTTTCAGAATGAGTGGCCTGGCACAAGGCGTAAGGAGTAGGGTTGAGTCTACAAGCAAACAGCGATGTTGACTCCTGAAGCTGGGCAGCAGTCAATGATTTTCTCAAATAAGAGAGCAAGATGGGTGAGTAAGAACAGATGCTGATTTGGCTTCGTACAGTATTGATGACTGTGATGATGGGCGCTGACAACGAAATGAGGTAGTCGAGTGTGCGATCAAGGACGAGATGCACTTAAATAGAAGGATGGAAAAAAGGGTGGGAGATCCCCTGGGTTTAAATAATTGTGCAGAGATATTTCTGCCGCAGCGCTCGTGCGGGTGACTTGTGACCGCCCCGTTGGTGAATGTGAGGTGATTCACATATCGTGTGTTAAGGTTCGAGTGACAAGCGGAGTGTGCGAGCTTGTACCCAAACGAGTGACTGCTAATTTTGCGTTGTACGCTGCGTATCGCCCGGTGAATGTATCCCCATTCCAACGCTCTCGGCCTCCACTTCCCGACAGACTCGGCAGCCCGATTTGTTGAAGCGAGAAACTGGCTGCAACAGAGGCCATAGCTGAAGCTGACATAGCGAAGATAAAGGCTCCGATAAAAGTGTTCCCGGCGCGCGTTGCATCGACGATAGTCCAGTCGTCTTTGTGAAAGGCTGGGAGCCAGTTATGGCGCCCGGGCATTGAAGTTGATGAAATGAGGCATGCGTTGAAGCCGCTCAGTTGTGTATTGAAACGTTTTGTCTTAAGCAAGTCAACTCACAGGAACAGCCTCGTCACTCAGGCTTGACTTACACCCGAATACATTGTCTTCATATATTAGCAACCTGTGGGCACCCTAGGGTAGGCTGTCTCCCAGTTCTCCTCGATACCACTAGGTCCATACCTCAACTCCCGAATTCAGCCAGTGTCGACTCAGGAAAGTCATCGCCGGCCATTATAACACAGCCGACCTCGTGTGACCGCTCCTCACCAGCCACCAGGCGTGCACCCAGAGGCACCGGAGCCTCCCGTCACGTCACATAGAGTTGGCGCATGTGGGAAGCGGAGCTCGTCGATGACGACCATACCAAGGGAAACGAAGTTAGGGGCCATAGTCTGGAAGTTTGCCTGAGAGCCAGAGATGTTTCAAACGGTGTGACGTGATTCTCAAGGCAGAATCAGACGTACGCTTGTCTCTTTGTGGCAGTTACACAGATGTCTTGCCGCTGCTTCACCTCGATTTGGCGGGGAAGAGGCCAGTCTGACGAGCCCCAGCAATCTTTGGTAGATTCAAATCGTAGGACGCAATTTTATTCCCTCGAGATCTCAACATATGCGCAGATGACCTTCCTTACAGCGATCTAGTCAGCCTGCCTTCTCAAATTGTTTTGCTCTCTGATCAATGATGGCTACACCGTTCGACTTGTCAGTCGACCCCAAGCAGAAGGCCTGGTGGAGGCTCGACTACTGGAGACTGGAAAAACCAAGGGCATCATTCCAAACACGGGGTGGATGGTCAAACGACGACGTCGACGTGGTATCGCCTGAGAAGAGAACATGGAAGGAAATCGACTACCTCTGGCTGTGGTTGGCAGACGGAGCAAACGTCGGGACGATGCAGCAAGCCGGCTCAATCCTTGCCTTGGGACTCAGCTGGCGTGAAGCATCCGCAGCTATGCAAGTTTACGTGACTAACAGCAGAGTATCATTCACTAACGCCAATCTCCCAAATATTGCCATTGGAAATGTCCTTATCGCCATGACCGTTGCCTTGAATGGTACCATCGGATCCAATCACCACGTCCCCCTCTCCATCGCATCGAGAGCGTCCATGGGATTTGATTTTCGTATTTTGCTGTGGTATTACGACTGGTTTGAGGCCTCATATTTTGGGTAGGATCTCCAAGCATATGGGGAGGATGGGGCAGTCAGAACCTAGGTCAGCTGATCCTATTGCAGCATCAACACGTAAATCGGGGCCTCCTGCATGCTTATCATGCTCGAATCAACCTGGAAAAGCATCTAAGAACTACCAAATACCTTGGAGGTATCTCTTACGTTGTGTTCTGGATATGTGGGTAACCGCAAAGCTGTCCAGCTAATTTATGCACCGCGCAGTACAATTTCCCTTGTTACTGATCAATCCCAGGAATATGAAATGGCTATTCTCAACCAAATCTGTGTGCGCTTTGGTAGCGGCTTTCGCTATGCTCGGGCGGGCAGTCAAGTCTGGCGGAGTTGGGCCGGTTTTCTCGCAGCCCGCAAATATGGCTGGAAATGCCAACGGTTGGGCCCGGTTGATGAGCATAATCGTGGCTGTCAGTGGCAAGATGACACTGGCCTTGAATATAGTAGGTCGAATGGACACCAAAAGGCATTGGCAGACAATCTGACACATCAAGCGTGCTGACGAAACGTGTTTACCACAGTCCGACCTGACTCGATATGGAAACAAGCCGTCAGTAGCTTACTGGTAACTACTCTTCATCCCAGTCATATACTGGACGTTCTCATTTGTCGGGATAGTCATCGCATTGGCGGGCCAGTCAATCTATGGAACTTTGTACTGGGATCCAACCTCCATCATCGGTCTATGGACAAATCGTGCTGCCGCATTTTTCTGTGCCTTCGCATTTGGCTTCGCTACATTAGGCACGAACATATCAACAAATTCCATCGCAACGAGCAATGACCTCGCGTTTCTCATCCAACGGTGGCTGAATATCCGGAGAGGAGCGGTCTTGACTGCTTTGGTTGGAGGCTGCGCGACATGTCCTTGGAAAATAGAAGCCAGTGCCAAGAGTCTAACTGCGTTTCTCAGTGGGTACATCATTGTAATAGCCCCGGTGGTAGGTATCATAGTAAATTATATTCATGGTCGGCAACAGGAAATTCAGGGGATTATAAACAAAGCTAAAGATGAGTGGCAGATCTGTGACTACTGGCTCATCCGTCATCGTCGACTTCACGTCCCCATGTTGTGCCAGGACAACAGCATCTACCATTACTCATGCGGCATCAATTGGTGAGCCTCAGTCACTTTGCTGGTAGTGATCCCCGTCAACCTTCCAGGCTTGATCCATGCCATCGACAATAGTATCAACATCGGAAACTACTCATATTTCTGTAAGCCCTTCTTCTACCATCGTCTCTGTCATCAACAAATTGACAGGGTGGGCACAGATAGAGCATCGTGGTTGACAGCAACGTTATCTCTGATCATGCCTCCGTACAAGACGCTTGTTTCCGAAAACGATGTTGGTGAAAGCGAGGACACGGGCATCAGCGACAACCAAGTTGAGAACAGGTTGGCTGTGGGAGAAAAGGACTAAATGGAGGCCTCAAGTGCTGAAGGGATTCGAAAACCCAATAAGACAAGAGAGCTATAAAATGACCCACACATGGATTGGTGGCTCTGCTTGTCCGATATAAATCATGAAAAAATGCGTTGCCGGCTTGTGACCTAGCTGCGTGAACAAATCGTCTCACAGATTTAGACAGCGAGTTGTCGTGGATGAAACTTGACCAGCAGCTCGGGCTTCCTCCATAGACCGAATGATTTGCACGCGTGGTTCCAGTCCTCGATCTCTCGAGATACCAGCTCCATATCATAAGCAAAGATCATCTTTGCCAAAGTGATCCGAAGCTCAACATAAGCCAGGTTGATTCCTATACAAGCGCGGGGGCCACTGTCACATATTTAATGAATGAGCCAAAGTCGCAATACTAGTATGGGACCTCATCAAGGAACACATGCACTTACCTAGAAAATGGCTGGAATGCCCTCTTGTCGTCCCCAAACCCTTCACCGATCCACCTTTCCGGTTGAAACAAGTCCGGGTTTACCCAATAGCGAGGGTCTCTGGCCAGAGGATAGTTCTCACAAGCAACAATGTAACCAGCAGGGACATACTGGCCATCGATCATGGCGCCTGGGCAGACACGGGGCAGCCCGTGGGCCACTGGAGGGAACAGCCGGAGGCCCTCTTCGATGACTCCGTGAAGATATTCACATCTTGCGGTGGCGTCGCCCGTGATTTCATCCATCGACTTGAAGGTGCCCCGAATCTCGTCCGTCAGCTTCCGTAGGCAATCCTGGTGCTGGAGTAGGTACCACGTCGTCCCCGCGAGGGAAGTGGCCGTCGTTTCTGAGCCCGCAGCGAGCAGCACCTGCGCGTTACCCATGAGGTAGTTTTGGCTAATCTCCTTTTTCTTGATCAGGTGGCCAAAAAAGTCTATCCGTTTCAGGGAGTCTCCCATCTCTATGCGTTTTTGCGCCTTCTCTCTCGACAGCGTTATGTACTCCGCAGAATGATTCTGCCATTCCTGCATTGTCTTGGGGCCCAAGGAGAGACTGATGACGGGCTTCAGCCAAGGTTGCTTCTTGATCGCGGTGTCGACGCCCTCGATTATCAACGAGTCCATGACCAGCTTTACCCAATGATTTGAGCCGGTCTCCAGAGAGCCGAAGGGCTCCCCGAAACACAAATCGCCTACGACAAATGATTTAGTGAGATCTTCAGTACACAGTAATGTCAGACTCACCAATGATATCAAATGTTAACCAATTGTATGCATCCGTAACATTGATTGGCTTGAGACCGCCGGCGCCGAAGTTACCAAGCTGTTTGATGAACAGGTCGACGTACTTATGAACCACGTCTTCCTGGTCTCGCAGAGCCCTGGCACTGAAAGCATGGGATAGGGCTTTTCGCTGCTCCGCGTGAACGACAGGGTCCCTCACGGACGATATCCGAGGCTCGTCATTGTCATAGGTGTCGGACTTGAGGAACCTCTCCTTTCCTGTCGTCTTGTGGCCGTAGATATCGCGGTACGCTTGAAGCGATGCGAAAGACAACTCGTTGGGTGCAATCCGTATGACATCACCTGAAGATTATGTCTGGTCAGGCGTGCTCTGCATTATGAAGTGGGCAGACAGAACAACAGTCCTGGAAACGCACCGTATTTCTCGTGTAGCTCTTGTAGATTAAAGACGTTTCTCCCCGACATGAGGGATCTCCATTTCCACATCTATAGCATCATAATTAGTCAATGGAAGCTGCCACGGTCTCGTCGTCGGGTTGGAGGACTGACCTCCGTCAGGGAAGCGACTACGGGCCCTGGAAATCTGGCCAGAGGATGGAAGAAGCGTCGGTAGATACATTGCGCGACAAAGAAGATTAGGGACTGTAGACGAATTCAGCATTTTCACGAGTCGAGATGCGGCCGCGTCGAGACGTACAGAACCTAGCACGAGCCAGCCAATGGCCGCGGGACCTAGGGATTGGAGGTGCTGCAGTTGAATCATTTTGGGCACTTATGATGAAGTGAAGGACGGGGTGATGCCTTGGCTGATCATTAGCAGACCCAAATGATTGATTATTATATACAACCAATTCCAGCCGTACTCGTACTCGTACTTCAGATTTTGGGTCACTCGAGACGGCATCTCAATGGTGCGGCCTTGTGCAGCCGTCCCCGCGTGCTGTGCACGCGTTTCTAAGTTTCCCGACTTTCCGTCTTAATTGATACAGTAATATGTAGTAGTGGCACGGCGTTTCCCGACGCCAGCTTGATAAGGTTGCGGAAGGGGGTGAGCAAGGTTCCAGACCAGTTTTGAGCTAGCTGGTTTCGGTCGTATTTCGTATAACTACGTCAGAAGCCATACACGGCGCCTTCATACAGTGATAAGTATTGCTGAGCTAGAGTTGGTAATTTCGCAGGCATGCCGGCGGAGTTGCATGTGAGTCGGGGCGCGGGTAAATTGTCGCCTTTTTGTTGGCTTGTTCAGTTTGTGTGTTGGTTTGGACTCATCTTCGTGTCTTATTCCAGCTCTCGGCTTGAGACCTCCCCGCCACCAGCGACCCAATTCCCTACTATTATTAAACCGTACTCGGGTCCCCCAAAGACTCTGCGGGTCTGCATCGCGCCTGTAAACCTCCTGAGGTCTTTCTCTTCAAGCACTCTCTTATGCTCGAAGCTGGGCCGGCGGACCCAAATGTGCCCGTTCAACTTGGAAGTTGATGGCATGAACTCTTCAAAAGAACGCTAAGTGCTTTCAAGATGTCAGCTTGGGGGCTTTTGACCATATATAAAAACACTATGAAATTTGTCAGCTAGAGCACACGATTCAAGGGCCAGGGCGATATTGTCTATCCTACATTTCTGCGGAGCCATCGACACTGTTGTCTCGAAGCTCTTGTCGCACCTGTGCTAACAGGACTTGGATCTCTTCCTGAGACCACCCGAGGCGAGACAGAGGCCGAAGAGCAAGGGCCTCGAGGACCATTAGGAAGTTCTGCTTAAGCAAGATACCAAGGTTCCGAGAGTGGCGCCCCTTTGCCCACGTACCAAGCGGCCATATAAACCGCTTCTCCTCAACATTTACAAAACCCCTCTCCGTCATGTGGCTTTTCATATCCATAAAGCCAGTGACACTTACGCCTTGGCTCTGTACGCCTTGGACAATCAGATCGCAATATCTTTTAACCGCGCTCCTATTTGAGGCCTCGCCGTGGAACACGGGCCTGTGGTTGAACTCCTGCATCTCGAGCCACCCGCCAGGCTCCAATGCCTGGTAGGCCTCGTTGGCGAACGCGGCGTAGTTGCGCCAGCAGAGGACTGATGCGCGGGCGTGGATGAGGTCGAACTTGGTCCGGAAGTTCCACTGGTCTTCGGCGTCATCCACCTCGAAACTTATGGCTCCCACCCGTCAGAAAGCTGTGCACTGGTTTGGTTTTCGGCGCGTAATATTGTTTTGACATACCGACAGTTGACAGGGACGTATTCCGGTTGTATAGGGCTGAGATCCGTGCCCAACACGTCGCACATCGGAAATGCGTCGGCAAAGTCGATGGCCCAGTTCCCCGTTCCGGTCATCAGGTCCAAGCATCTCCTCGGGTTCTCACGCACTGGGGCCAGGAATAGCTTCCCGTGCGTCGTTTCTAGGTACAGGAGATGCTGCAAGTCAAGCCGCTCCTGTTCCCTGGTATCATTTGGGAGCAAGTATTCTTTGGTGGCTTTAGTCAGCAGTCCTACTCAATTTGGGGTAACGTCAGCTTACTTGAAGCTTTGTAGCTATGGTATGTCCTGCCGTTCTCCTCGATAAATGCGAAGAACTCGTCCGGCGCTGTCATCGTCGATAAGATGTCAGTCTCGCTGGCAATTGCCGAGTCTGCGACGCTGTCCGAGTCGGAAGCATCATCTGGGCCATCATGATGCGTTTCCGGAGCCACTGGGCCGTGAGCCAGAGCTTCTCGGCCGGGGTTTTCTGCTGATTCTGAGTCTTCTGGTGACGGCGCCTCGGAATCTTCGGAAAGGGGGTCGCTCATCGTAAGCAAAGGGGGGATACGCCTGGACGGCTACATTGACGGGAGATTCGACGTTGCAGCATGCCTTTGATGAGCTCTAGTAACCTAGCCTTTGAGGCTGGGAAGGTTGCGGCCCTCAGGCTGGTTGTAACGACTTGGCTGGCTGAGGTGATGCAGGTGAACCATTGACAACGTGGGAATCAAACGATACACATAGCAAGAAATGTTGATGTGGGCCCGGCCCCTCTCCTAGCTCTAATTGGGCCAGGACGCGGCCCGAGGGAACCTGTTGGTTCTCCGCTCTCCCAGTTGCCAGTACTAAGTACTCCGTATATCGATGCATGCCAGAGGCTTATAAAGCTCCATATCATGCGCGGTCGTGGCCACCTGCAAAACACGTGGTACTGAACAGGGTCAGTGGAGAACACTTGCATCTGCTTTCCAATGGGAAATCGATGTCGGGCAATTTTAGGCACGGCTTGACAGGCGTCGCCGCCAGCAAAAATTATATCCGGAAGTGAAACCCGTTGACTCGTGGGCGCGGCCCACATCTCGATACGACGACTCATCACGGCCTTGCCGAATCCGGTCGCAATTGCTGACGTTTGTGGTAATTCATCATTACTGGAGATCACATATCCGCCCAGCAGTAAACTCTAAATTCTACCTCGAGGTCTTGGGTATAATACACGTGATATCGACCAACAAAGAAATTGAGCAACAATGCAACGATGAAACGGCACCGGAGCAGCTCAATAATTACCAGGATGTCCCTTCCGGTGCCCAGACGTGCGAGTCGTGCGAGCCAAACCTCCCATTCCGTTGGAGCACTTGAGGGGAGCACCTCGAATAGACTCAAAATAAGCTTCCGGCCATGCAAACCCCCAACATCGTCAAGATGGCAGCCTGCAAGATGCCCATCCGACTGGCAAATGGCGCTGACTCAGAGCCCGGAGCGCTTGCCGAGCCGTTCGTCCCATTGGAAGGCGCCGAAGCATTGACAGCCGATAGCGTGGTCGAGATCTCGAAAAGAGAAAGGCGTAAGAATAAGAAGGCAACCTGCTTTATGCTCGGGTGATAATGCGGAGCGTGTTACTCACCAGGGGCCTCAGGCCGCCGTTGATGAACTCGGGAGACCTCCAATCGGACCAGTCGTGATTCAACAAGCCCCAAGTCTCATTGTAGTCCTGCGTGCCTTGGCGGACGTAGTAGCTGCCTGAGATCGCCCAGATCATCCAGCCCTGGTCCGGCACCTGATCCCTGAGGAACGCCTGCACGCACTGGGCGTACGTGTCGTTCTTCCACGTCGTCGCGTCGTTGGGGAAGCCGAATTCGGTCATCATGACGGGGAATCTGTTGGTCGCGTTATCTCTTACCGCTGAGTATCCGGCGTCGAAGAGGTTCTCGTTGTAGAGCGGACAGTTGTCCACGCTAAAGACAATGTTATAGCTGTGCAGCTCTAGGACCAGCTTGTCATCGTACCCGGCGAAATCGGACCTGCTGAACCTGCCGTTGCTTGGCTCGAGGACTTCGCCGTTCACGATAGTGGAGAGGTCGACGTCTCCGTTGATCCCCGATAGGAAAATGAGCACATCTGGATTAGCAGAGTTGATAGTTTTTGAGCCCTTCTTTACCTGGTCGTACCAAACTTCCCACGTGTAGTTGAGGAGAGTTGGTGGTTGGGGCATGCTGAATGGTGGGCGCAACTCGTTGTAGAGAGACATGGACATCAAATTTGTCCAGTTCTTGCCCTGCGTATGACTTAGTACCGATCAACGTACTTGAGGCGGCAAGTACGGGTGAGTATCGGAGCGTGGACTTACGTGTTCAGCCATGAAGGCAAGGCCTCGCGTCCAATTTGCAGGAGAGAAATGTGTATCGCCCCACCAAGCATTTCCATCCCATGGAGAGCAGCACCAAGACGCTTGAGAGATGTGGTTGTCCAGATGGACGTAAATATTCTGACGAGCACATTCCGCTGCGATGGCGTCGTAAACCTGGAGCCTTGTCGTATTGGAGGAGAATGAGGGATTGTTAGCGGCCACTTGGTTGAATATTTGTGTACCGTTGTCCTGGCCCAACGCGCTGATGAATGACTGCGAGATCGGGACGTCGGTCATGTTGTTCATGTAGATCTGATCAACCAGCTCGGTAGCATAGGTCAGCCGTATCGAGTTCATGCCCAAGCTTTTGATCTTGGACACAATGGTCTCGATCGATTGGTACTGCAAGCCCTCTGGGACCACTAATTACAAAACTGGGCGTCAGCGGCCAGAGAACTCGAGGAGTAGCTTAGTGCCAATGAAGCAAAGAGCAAGACACAAGGTGACTATAGCCTGTCTTCAAACATGCAGCCCCTAAAGTGCTCGTTGTATAGACTGAGAATGGTGCATTTGGTTCTTGGAGGGGTGAGGATTGTGTCCAGAAGCTGCTCACTGGTCTCCCCGGCTCCAGGCCACTGCATCTATGGGGTCAGCCAGCATCAGCCAGTAGTGAAGATGCAAGTCAACTTACGTTCACACCTGCATACGTGACCCGGTTACCGCTCGCATCGAGAATCGAGGAGCCGTCGGTGACAAAAGGTCCGTTGGGCCATGATTGAGCTGCTGATTCGGCGCACAGGATCGCTGCCAGCAACAGCCTGAACGCTCGTGGTGACATGATCGATGATGAAGTGAAGAATGGTCGATATCAAGCTAGAAAGAAGTCTTGGCTTGCAGTGCGGCACTGGCTAACCTTAAATATTGGGGTGGTGCCGTGGCTTGCGGGGAACTGGGAACTGGGGAACTGCGTAGCCGTGCGAGCGCTCCTCGCTATGACGTCCCCAAGCAGGTGCATGGGCCACGGAACCTTGGAGTTTTGGGTTGTTGTGAATGGCCAAAGTCCTTGGCAAACATTATCTGTAACTGCTGTTTATCAGATCAGACGACGGCACAGGCTGCAGAAACTACTGCGAGGTTCAACTTGACATGTTTCGTCATGTAAACCATGGGAAGCCACGAGCCCGGAAACCTTTGGGAAAGTTGTATCAAGCAAGTGCTACCAAACATAGAACCTCGAAGGACATGGCGCGCACAAAGCAGGTACGGCCCGGCCCAGCACCCAAGACCTATAGTGCGAAATAGTGGCCTCTGAAAGGCTAGAGATTTGAGGACGATTGCATGTCTTTTTATACTGTTATCGGTATTATTATTTCTTTTAACGCTCGATCTTCGAGCGTTTCTCACCCACTGTATGAAGGGACCGTATGCCTTCAGGATTTATGTGGATTCGGAACAAGACCAGCGCGTTCCATATTATTATCATTTGCTAAAAGACACGAGCCCCGTCAGGGCATCTGCCGAAGAGCCACATCATTTATCCCAACTGATATCCTATAGAACAATCTTCTATTAGAAATCCCTCTAGCCTACTGCAGTAAGCTCTTAGAGAGAACATTTTAAACCCCTTGGAGAAAAATTGGCGATTAATAGAATAAGAGATCGGAGATTCGCACAGCAAAAAACGGAGAATACATAGGTAAATACGCATTTTAAAAGTTTTTAAACTATATCTTAATATATATATATATATATTATTTTAATTTTATTATAATTGTTTTTACAGTATTTAAGTATATTAAAATTAAAGTTATTAAAAATTATATTATTATATTTATTTAAAGTTTTATTTAAAAAATAATATTAATTTTATAAACTTATAATTTAATTTTTAATAATATTATAATAATAAATAAAATATATTTAAATTTATTATATTTTATAATATATTTTATTATTAAATTATATGCTTCGAAAAAATGTTATTAGAAGTTAAATAAAAATTATAATATAAAACTTTTTTTAAAAAATTAAAAAATATTATTATTTTTTAAATATTAATTTTATAATAATTATTATTTAAATTATTTTTATAGTGTTATATAGTAGAAATTAAGACAATATTTAATATATAGAAATAAATAGAATATATATAGGATTGAATTAGTAATTTAACTATATACTTATTTTAGTAACCTGTGTACCCTCCCTTTTTTGCTGTGCGAATCTCCGATCTCTAGAATAAATCCTATTAAGCCACCTAAAGGAGCGGCAGGCGTTTCACCAGGGCTCCAGTCTAATATCATATAAATTTCTAGAGTCACAGTGGTGTCACGCTGACAGTATTTATGATCGATGAATGTGGGTCAGTAGCCACGCTCTCGAAAGGCTAATTAGTGACGCCAATCATGGCGGGGAAAGAGTTGTGTTTTCAAATGTTACTAGCGGTCTACGTGCCGCACCGGGGGGATTGACTACCTAGGTAAGAAGCCGGTATCGAAACAATATGCTCCCGTCGTTTCCTGGGTAGCTTTTATCGCCTGCCGATGTCAAAAGGCAGAAAAATGATCTATGTTCTTGGGGCCCTCGGAGAGAACAGAATGCACTCACTGTCCACGAAAGACTGCGCTACATCTGCTGGAAGTCGGAGATTGCATGCTCGGGATGCACTCGTAGAATATCAGACTTGGTGCACACACACGAGTAAAAGGTTGTTCTCAAATGTAGTTTGGCTATTTCCATATACAAATGAAATAGTCACCACATGGAAGAAGAAAACGTGCTGTGGCGGCTACTGAACATGGATATTTGGACGATTTTTTGACCAGGATTTTCTGTTTTCTTTTGGTAAAAGGACTCATGCCGATAAAATACACCCCCCGGACTCCAAATAAAATCTTCATTACCTGAAGGGTTCATGAGAAAAGGTTGTGCTGAACCCTTTGAGCCTTTGTCACTGGGGAATACAGCGAATTCTACTACTCATTATCTATTCCTAAATCATGTAACTTTAGAAACAAGTAGAGAGAGTGGTTAGCTGAAGACCACCAGAAGAAGAATATATCATTCCGAATCAAAAATCCTTTCTTACATAACATAAGTTAATGGATTACTTCACGCACTACCCCCTTCACGCACATCATAAATCCGCATACTTCTAATTAGCATTATTTAAACAAATTCCCACATCTTAAGCCCTATAAAAATCGTACATATATAAAAATTAAATTATTTAAATCCTTTTTTTCTTTTATATATATTAATATATTAAAAATCTTTATTTTAAAAATTCTTATTATTATAAACTAATATATTAATAATAAATTTTAATATAAAATATATAATAATTATTACCTTAATAAGTATATTTTTTAATATTATTTAATAAATATATTAATTTATAAAGAGTATAATAAGACTTATTAAAAGTTATTATTAATTTAAAAGGGTTTTTTAATTAATTAGGCTTATATATAAAGTTAATTAATTTATTTTTTTATATATATTTTTTTTTAATATTTTATAAATTATATTATTAATTAAAAAAATTTTAACCTTATAAATTATATATTATTTAAGAAAAAATAAATATATTATTTTTTATAATAAAATTTATTAATTAAAACCCTTAAAGTTATATAGATTAATTATTATAAAATTAATAGTATAATAATTAACTTCTTAAATAAATTTTATAACTGTTTTAAAATTCTAGAGTTTATTAATATATTATTTAAATATTAATAGTATATTAATAAAATTAGAATATAAAAAAATAATAGGGATAATAGTTTAATAATTAATTTATTAAAAAAGAATTATATTATTAAAAAAAAATTAATTTAAAAAGTATAATATATGGTATTTAAAAATTATAATGTTATAAGTTAAATATTCCTATTTTTTATTATTTTTAAAATAAAAATAGTTTAATAGTAATAATTTTTTAATAAAAATATTATTATTTTTAAATATTAATAATTTATAAATTTAAAAATTAATTAAATTAATAATTAAATAAATTTAAAATAATTATAAAAAGTTTTTATATTAAAAACTAAATTTAATAATATTAAAAATTAAAAGGTATTAATTTTAAATAATTATTATTTATATATAATTAATAATTTTTTTAAAATATATTTTTTAAATTAAATTTAAATTATTTTTTTTTAATATATTTTTTTTATATATTATAGTTTTTTAATATTAGTATTTTTTTATTTTAAAGTATTAATATTATTAAAAATTAAATTTATTTATAATAATATATAATATAAAAATTTTTTTTAAAAAATTCTTTTTAAAAGTATATTATAAGATTTATATATTAATATTTATATTATTTAAAATTAAAAAAATATAATTTATAATTAAAATTTAATTATAAAATTAAAAAAAAATATTTAATTTAAAATTAATAATTTTATTAATTAATATAATTATTATTATATTTAATTAAAAATAATTAATATTTAATTTAAATAAAAAATTAATTATAATTAATTTAAAAATATTTAAATTATTTTATTAATTATAAATAATTAAATTTAATTTATATAAATTAAATAATTTTTTTAAATTATTTATAATATAATTATTTTTTAAAAAATTAAGGAAATTATTAAATAAATTAGGTATATATATAGCTATTATAAAGGCTAAATAAGAAGTTTTTATAAATACCTTTATTTATTAAAAAACTTATAAATATACTTAAATTATATTTAATTTAAATAAATTATTTATTAATATTATAATATTTTAAAGGTAAAGGATATTTATAAAATAAAATATAATAAAAATTTTATTAAAATTTAATAATAATAATATTAAAATAAAAGATAAGGATAAATTAAAAAAATATATTAAAATATAAGAGTTAAAAATTAATAAATTATAATTAAATAATAAATAACTTTATTTCTTATAAAAAAATTTAATTTTAAAGTTAGGTGGTTAATTTTAGGGTATTTAATTTCCACTTATATACGAAAGGGGTGGTATGTAAAGTGATTTACTGACTTATGACAGGTGTTGAACAGCTTCTTAGATATAACGTTGAGCTACCGCGGGAGATGTCTGGCTGCTACGTGACTAGTGGAAGAGTCCTGAAGTCACTGGATATAGTTATCTGAAGACTAACGCAAACAGAAGCATGAACAAGACACTTAAAACCATCTCGCACAGTATAAAGGCGCCATGTATGTCCTCGGACGTATACGGAATAGAAGCGAAACCACTTAAAACCATCTCGGTATACTATAAGTGATGATTGCGGCCTCCTCAACTGAACATTTTGCCAAAAAAAAAAAAAAAAAAAAAAAAAAAAAAAAAAAAAAAAACGGGTTGCCCAGATACAGAGTGGCATACGACAGCTTCGTACAATCTTTTCCACCAACAGACTCGGAATACTTGATCGGGACACTGCAACCTCATCGCGCAATTGGGGAAACCTCTGCTGGGTAACACTAGGCGGGCCGTCGCGGCGCCGCTCAGTAAGTCATACCCCATGCATTGCGTGAAATGGTGGGTAGGATCGAAGACTCAGAACATGTGGAGGATATTGGGGGGAAAGCGTGTCATTGATGGGTCATCTGGCAACACAAAGCTCATTGGGGTTTACTATCTAGGTCTTGGGCGCCGCGGCTCAAACTCGGCAGTACCCAGGTCTTTGGCCACATCATGCTAGGGGGAAGTTTAGAAGGGCAGCGACTGATAAGGGTAATAGAGCCGCGATGCGCTGATTGATGTTTCGGCTGGAATATCGAATACGGAGACAGAAGTGCAGGATGCGGGGGCGGCGCGAATGATAGGGTGGCAAGAACTGATGGCACAGGACATTATGAGTCGCGGCATTGCCATATCCGCCGCTCCGGAAACACCTACCGGTACAGCGCGAGAGGTATGAATGACTGGCGCATTTGTGGACACAGCACTTGAGCGCCGCCCAGTTCCTGTGGCGATGTGGCGGTAACACCGGATAATTTTCAGGACTTCCCCGAAACTGTGCCTACTGAACTGGTATGGCAATCTCTTACTGGGTTTAGTGCAAGGCAATACCAAGAGTAAAGACCAATACTAAGACAAAAATGTAACAAAGGAAGCAGCTGGCGGCAGGCTTTTTGAAATGCCCCCATGAAGGATAAGCCGGGAAAAGCTTCCGCTTGGAATGGGACGAAGGGCAAGACGGATTGCGGGCTGAAGGCAGTGCTTGAGCCGAGGAAAAACATCGTGAGCACTTGAGACCCCCACGACTTGCGCCGTGGGAGGAGATGGTATTTTGATGGATCGGAAGGGGTTCCGGAGACCCACGCGGCTGGTCCTCGGTTAATATGAATAAATTGGGTTATCCTTGGCGTAGGACGCACGATGGTGTGTGGTAACATTCGGTGTGCATGACTGTGAAGGAAGAAAGTTGCGGTGATCCGGCAGCATCCGAAAATTGTCCAGCCGCAGGGTGTCATGTAATATCGTATCTTGCATCAAGAAGCAACATCCCACTTCGGTCGAAAGCATGTACCTGAACCACATTGTCCCAGCGGTTGCGTCACCCATATACGGGGACAAATACAGCTACAGCGGAACAAGACGTCTGTCTCATAGCTGCGCCACGTTCTGATCCGGACGTGAATCTAGGTATCTGCCCGAGACCCGAGCAGAATGAATGAAGAGAAGGGCAGAAGGTTCCAAGGTTGTTACTGTTCGCGCCGCCTTTCCGTATCTAAGGCGCCAAGTGGCAGCAACATTGCCAAATCAGCGTCAAGCACTCTTGTGGAAGCTTATTCCAACTAAGCAGTCCTAGACGACCGTGTTATCACGAGGACTCTGGCTGTGCAGCTTTCTTGCATCCAAAATGATGGACAGGGGCAATTGTGCAAGCCTAATACGACCCTGACAGTGCTGGGCGGCTATATGTAGCTTAGTCTCTGGACCTTGGGGGCGGCTACATGCATCTAGTTCTATCTTCCTCGGCGAGGCATCTCCGTGTGTCTGGATGTGGCCATGACCCCGGCCAACTACCCCGGTATCGCTCCAGACCCTGAGAGCCTCATCAGACTTATTAAGCTTAATTCATCATCTGGTCCTACCCAGTCACACCATCATTGGTCTAGCGCCCGTTGGAGGAGTGGCATGATCAGCTTCAACGAGGTGCCCAGATTCACTGCTGCATGGCTTATTGTGCAACTCTTCAAGGTATTTCCGTACCTGCTGGCGATCACAACCCCAGTATCGCCGAGCGGTCTCGCCTCGACCAAGATCTTTGTCCCGAGGATCTAGACAGATTCCTCCACGGCGCATCACTTTCCTATCAACAACATGATCGGACTACCTCCTGCGGTAAGAAGCAAGTTTGGGAGATGCGTGCCGAGAAGCAGTGGCCAGACTTTCCAGCACAACCCAGGAACACTCCGTGTGACCCCTAGAAAACACTAGCTTCCCTTTCCAACCACACTCCACGGCCCGTGAACCGTCATTACTTGTCTCATTTCAGGAAAGACTGGGGATGAAGGGTCATGATGATCTAGCCCCCGTGGGGCCCCGCGCGAACACTTTGATAGCGCCGCTCCGAGCTCCGGGCCGTGGCAAGTTCACGAAGGCATTGGCATCTTAGGCTATGTGATCTCTCCGGAATACAGCTCCGCCTCTCAGCTCGAGATGTGGTGTCTCGAGATTCTTATAAAAGAGTGTTTGTCCAGCTCCGAATGTCTCAAGGGTTTTATGAGTCTGGCCACCAAGTTCCAGCTTCTTCTCCTTGACCCTCAACACCCCAGCACTCCACCACCATGTACCGCGAACTTGCCAGCGTCTCGGCCCTTGTGGCCACTGTCTCGGCCCAGGCAGCCTGTAGCCTGACGGCGGAGACTCATCCTTCCCTGACCTGGGCAAAGTGTGCCGCAGGCGGTGCCTGTACCAACGTGCAAGGCTCGGTGACTATCGATGCCAACTGGAGGTGGGTTCACAGTACCTCTGGGTATACCAACTGCTACACTGGTAAGCCATGAACACCCTTTGCACACTATGGACTTCCCTGAGTCCGGAGGATAGTTTGAAGATACACAGGACTAATTCACCATGGAAAATGCAGGAAACCAATGGAACGCAACCGTTTGCTCAGACAACAAAGCTTGCGCGGCCAACTGCTGCGTAGATGGGTCAGACTACAGCGGCACATACGGCATCACCACGTCAGGAAACGCCTTGAATCTCAAGTTCGTCACCAAGAGTTCCTCTACAAACATTGGCTCTCGGACCTATCTCATGGAGTCAGACACCAAGTACCAGATGTTCACACTACTCGGCAATGAATTCACCTTCGACGTTGATGTGAGCAATCTGCCTTGCGGCTTGAACGGAGCCCTGTACTTTGTCTCCATGGATGCCGATGGTGGTGCTTCCAAGTATCCCTCCAACAAAGCCGGCGCTAAGTATGGTACTGGATACTGCGACTCTCAGTGCCCTCGGGACCTGAAGTTTATCAACGGTGAAGTGAGCTTGCTCTCGAGCACCCTGCTTTCCTCACAGTGAATTCATTTTCTGACTCAAATATAGGCCAATGCTGAGGGCTGGGGCGCGTCAACCAACGACCCCAATGCGGGCCATGGCAACTATGGCTCATGCTGCTGTTCGTGCACCCCCGTCCCTTGTATTTTGCAGTGTGGGTGACTAACTCGTACTAGCCGAGATGGACATCTGGGAGGCCAACTCGATCAGCACGGCTTACACCCCTCATCCGTGCGGCACGGTGGGCCAGGAGAGATGTGAGGGCGAGAACTGCGGTGGCACGTTCGCCACCGACAGATACGCTGGAACCTGTGACCCCGATGGATGTGACTTCAACTCCTACCGTCAGCAGAACACCACCTTCTACGTAAGCCGATGTCCTCACTGGCAAGAAAACCCGTGGTACTTGTCACTAACTCGGAATATTGCAGGGTCCCGGCTCTGGCTTCACCCTCGACAGCACCAAGAAGCTTACAGTGGTCACGCAGTTCCTCAAGGGTAGCGACGGCAACCTGGGCGAGATCAAGCGGTTTTACGTCCAGAATGGCAAGGTTTTCGAGAACTCGCAGTCCAACGTCGCCGGCAACCCGGGTAACTCTATCACCACCGACTACTGCACTGCACAGAAGAAGGCTTTCGGCGATACCGACATCTTCGCCCAGAAGGGAGGTCTCGCCCAGATGGGCAAGGCCGTCGCAGCCCCTATGGTGCTGGTGCTCTCGGTCTGGGACGACGTGAGTGACTCGCCCTGGAAATATACTCTATGTCGCGCGACGAATCGTAAACTGACCAAATATGACTTTAGCACGCGGTCAACATGCTCTGGCTCGACTCCACCTTCCCAGTCGACAAGGCCGGCTCCCCCGGTGCCGCCCGCGGCTCCTGTCCGACCACCTCGGGTGTCCCGGCCGAGATTGAGGCCTCAGCCCCCAACTCCAACGTGATTTACTCAAACATCAAGTTCGGACCGATTGGCTCGACCTTCAACGCCCCGGGTGGCGGCGGCGGCGGCGGCTCCTCGTCCAGCACGACCAGGTCGTCCACCACAATCAGCACCTCCACCCGGACCACTTCGACCGCTGCGAACCCAACCACCTCGTCGCCAGGTACCAACTGCGCGGCCAAGTGGGGGCAGTGCGGTGGACAGGGCTGGACTGGTGCTACCTGCTGTGCCTCTGGCAGCACTTGCCAAGTTAGCAACCAGTACTACTCTCAGTGCCTGTAAGCTGCAGGCCGGGCAAGTGGTCAAGTCAGGTAGAGGATTCTCAAATTTCCCTTCATTCGCACATACAAGGGCTTTGATAGAGAAAGACCGTAACCTGCACGCTTTTGAAAATATGATAGGCAGGTTTGAGCATTAGTTAAGACGGAATTCGGTCATTTACAAATGGGCACCAACGTACATACTTCGCCGTTTCAATTCTGGTAGATATTACAACTCATCATTGTCCAATATTCACTGCTTTCCACCACAGGCATCGCACATGCTGAGTCACATACCTCTTTGTGCTACTGTATAAGTGCATACCCTAGGGTGACGTATCTGGCATGACGTTGATTGCACTATGATGCTGGATATGTAGGAGAACAGGCGTCTCGAAGTCGAAGATGCACTGGCTTTGGTATTTACAGTGTCGGCAATGATCATAAGCTGGCACTGGTCGCTGGATTTACCTAGGTACTGCTCCGCACAAGCAGCTGTCCCAGCCACCACGGGGCCTCGATATCTTGATTTTTTCCCACTCCGTATCTATTCCCCGCAGCGTAGTTGGGTTGCTCTAGACAGTCACTGCTCGGAGAGTCTCTGCGGCCACTAATACGCCCACTCGCCTTCTGCAAGTCACCCCCAAAACCACTGGCATCACTGTTTCAGCCACGAATCCCAACAATAGCTTAAGTCGTGGGTTCGTTCTTAATCCGTATACGTCCCGAAGGAGTATGGTCCTTTTAAAAAGTGGCAAAAGCGCAAAGACCCAGCTGTTCTTTTTTTTTTTTTTTTTTTTTTTTTTTTTTTAAAAAAAAAAGAACACACACAATGCCAATGACAAGTGTAAGAAGACAGGGCACGTGGCCGCAGCCTCGTGCCGCACAGACAAGGCTACCTAGGTACCTAACTGCAACAACGCTGGCAGGGACTTTTTTATAGTTGGTCAGAAACATACGGTAATATAATGCATTACGGTAATCCAATGCGTTACGCTTATTCTAAATGTATTCTCCTTATAATTCTATAGGGTGAGTACTTTGCCACGAGTCTACCCGCTCTGCTCCTTCCCTTCCTTGTAGTTGACGACGATAAAGACCTCCATAAAGACCGAGTAGAGCTCAGTCAGAGGGCATAGACGGAGGGAGGGGAAGGTAAGGGAAATTTGCCACATAATGAACTTTAGAAGGGTCATCGTAAAGTAGGACTTGAGCGGTCAGTGTTTGTGCCGAAGCAATTGGAAGTATTGGCATCTTTTAGGTAAGTGGAGAGGTACATCTCGAAGAATAAGCGTAATGTACTGGATTACCGTAATGCGCCCTATTACCATAAGTTTCTGACCAACTGTCAGTGTTGGGGAGCCTGGTTACTGTAAGAAAGGCCCGCCCAACGCCATTGCAGTAGGTAAGCTAGAAGCATCGCCCCCCACCAACAGCATAACCATTTCTTATCATCGCCTAGAATATCATAACCTGTTGGTTGAATTGTATGTTTGTAAGGGTCATGTTTGTAAAGGTCATGTTTGTGTGTGTAGGTTACTTGATTATTTGGCGTGACGAGCGGCGGCTTCTTGAGTCTAGTTGATGCGTGATCTACCGAATCACTCTGGTAGATTACTTACTGTGTGACTGCCGTCGAGTGGGTTTAGTCTCATGATTAGTTTCCGAACAGTAACTGGTCCGAGCCGCAAGATTGGAAACCCCATTCACCGGGCATCGCGATTCCTTGCGAGCTCATTTTTTAGGACGCGCAAAGGCGTGACAGAGTGTTATAAAACAAATCATGCAAGCTCTCCAATAACTTACCATTTTCTTGATTCCAAACATTTGAATCCGTCACTTCCAATGATGATATGTATCAAAGGATATAGAAATGAAACATCATTTCACTTCTACTCAAATCACATCATACAATACTGGATTCCAACACTTGTCTTTTGTGCCGATACGGGCCGTGGTAGTCGGTACCCTTCAAGCCGTCTGTCTCAACAAAGAAAAGAAAGTCACAACTGAGCGGCTCGAGTCGCCCAGCACGTCACTTTGCAAAATGGTCCTATGGGACATAAAAAGGGGAGCCGCATCGCAAGTCTGCCCTGCTTGCAAAGTCTCTCGACCCCTGCAAGACTTCATGAAGGGAGAGGAGGGAGTCTACAAGGTGTGTACAAATTGTCTCACTCGCGATAAAGCGTCTTGGGTCCTACACAGGTATTCCACTAGACCCAATCAGTCGACTTTATTCGTGTACATCCTGGCAGCGACCAGCTTCCTCATTGTCGCTGCTGCGGCTGTTACCGTCATTCCCTTCCTGCTCCTCGGCGACTTCGAGTTCGGCAACCTCATTGTCAACGCCACCGTAGCCTTCTGGTCTCTTTTTACTTTTCGGTTTTTTCGACTTGCTGTCAACATTTTCAGTTATCTCATACTATACAAACCCAGTCCCATCCCGGCTAACCCTTCGTACACCTCGAGAGACGTGTCGGTAATCATTCCGACTGTCGACAACAACGAAGCATTCATCAACTGCGCGCGATCTATTTGTTTAAACAACCCTGCCTACTTGTTCATCATCACTGTAGGCCAGGAGATGCGTGCCGACATGGAAAACTCGCTGCAACAACTTCGCATTGAATTTCCCACGGTTAACATACAGGTTCACAATACCGCTGTTGCGAACAAGCGCCGGCAGATTTCGGCCGCCATTCCGTTGATTCAAACGCGACTGACAAGCATGGCTGATGCCAACGTCATCTGGGGCCCCCGATTTCTCAGATCAGCCCTGGCCCCACTCGAGGACCATAACATCTGTCTCGTCGGCACCAGCAAGCGTGTCCAACGGGCCCGCCACACCGGCCTGTTTGCCTCATTCTGGAACTTCATCGGCTGCCTATATCTTGAGCGCCACAACTTCGACTGTCGGGCCCAGAACGCAATCAGCGGCGAGGTGTTTGTCATCTCCGGCCGCACCAACGTGATCCGCACGGCCATTATCAAAGACCCAAAATTCAGAACCGGATACCTAAACGAGCGCTTTTTCCTGGGGAAATTGGGACCCCTGGCAGTGGACGACGATAACTTCATCACGCGTTGGATTCTGAAGCGGGGCGGGGGCATCAAGTTCCAACACGATGACGATGCCCGCATCGATATCGCCCCCATCGGCGAGTTCCCGCGCTTCTTAGGCCAGTGCCTCCGCTGGTCAAGGACGACATGGAGATCTAGTCCTGCGGCTCTCAAAATACCACGCGTATGGATCGACCATCCATACTCCGTGTACTCGATATATATGACGTCCTTCTTCAACTTCGCCCTCGTCATTGATCCGTTGTTGGTGTACCTTATGGGTCATACCGACTACGTCAATGAGTCAAGCTTGAAAAACATGTGGTTGTTGGTCACCTGGATCCTCTGTAGCAAGATGGTGAAGCTGGTCACGTACTTTTACCGTGAGCCACGGGATCTGCTATTCTTCCCATTCTACATCCTATTCGCCTACTATCACAGTTGGATAAAGCTTTGCGCCGTTCTGACATTCTGGAACATGGCATGGACTGGCCGTAGCATTGTTGTCGACAAGCCACTGGTATGATGGATTGCAGGGGTAGCAGCAGTCGAATTTACTAGGCTAGACCTCTCGTCAAGGTCGTCTTGGAGCTAAGAGAAGAAGGCTCCAAATAGGCCGAAAGAGGGGCCAAGGGGTGCAATGAGAGTAGGCAATTATTTCAAATGAAACATGAATTCACTGGAAGAAAAGATTCAAGTCTACGAGCATAAAATATACAACCCCATGAGAGGTGCGCATAGGCAAGCTCCGTGCACGTGATGGGGAGGGACAGAGCTACGCTCTGTGATGGCCAATAAATTACCAAATGACATCCAAAGTTCTTGTCTGGTCGACCCAATTTGTGTCCAAGGTTGATTTATTCTGGTAGGAACAGCTTCAGAAAGCGAATTATTTCACTCTTCATTCGTACATACGTGAAGGTATGTGCGGTGCCTTTGAACAGGTGATAAACGGGGCAGGCAGGGTGACGCTTGTGGATTGAACAGGAAGTCTGTCTCATGATACCTGATCCCCAAGGTTTGCCACAGTCCAAAATATTTTTCTGGTACAACAAGGGTGGTTTCCTGGTTTGAGGAGAAAAATAAGTACCAAGTTAGGTGATATCCTCAGGTACTAGAGCTCCAGGGCTCTTTCTCGGTTTCGCACCCGGGGGGCTCTGCTTTTTAGGAGGACAGAGAAATAAGCGGATGAAACCCGGGGCTTTTCTTCAAGAGGTTTTCAAAGTTGTTGACTTCCCAACAGTTTTGAGAACAATTGATTCTAGGAAGTTTTGGGACACGAGATTAATTGGACTTCGGTGTTGTTGGCAGAATCTTCTCCAGCACAGCGAAGACGGCTTCCGGACCTTTGTGGAGAGCTTGGCCATCAACAACCTGGGCTGGGCCACCGCTCTTCGACATGACGACGAGTTGCGGAACTCCTTGGATGCCCAGCTTCTCAAGGTCACGCTGTGTCTGCTCAATACGTTGCAGCGCTCGAGCTTTGAGCGCCTCATCGTTCGCCAGTCTCTTTTCAAAGTCCGACTGGTCGAGGCCAAGCCCTGACGCAGCGACGACCTTTGCGACCTCGCCCGGTTTTGAGGTGTCCCGCCCTTCCACGTAGCGGGCAATCTGAAGGTGATGGAGAAGGCGTGGCTCCAGAGCTCGGTCGATCTCGGAGACAGCGACCAGCGCCAGGGTTGCGGGCCAAGAGTCGAAGATGCCGTCCGGAGCGAGCAGGACGTTGTTGCGATACTCCTGGGTAAAGCGCTGCCCGGTCAGCTGCCGTATGGTCTGGTCGTTGCGCCAGGCCATATCCGCCATCGACGAGACGGGAAATCCGCTCGTGAACAAGCCCGACGGCCGCATCCGGAGCAAGTCTCCGTACCGCGCGGCAAGGCCCTCGAGGGCTGGCGCGCTCGCATAGCACCAGCCGCAGAGCGGGTCGAAAAAGTAGTGAAGCTCAATGGCGTCCGCCATGTCGGTTGCTGAAGAACAATGGCGATTGCGAGAAACAGAGACAAGATTTCCCCAGGTATCTGCTTCGCAGCGACGGACTGAAAATGATCTCCTTGCCCAGAGCGTATGGAGGTGACCAGAGGGCGGAAAAGAGGTTTTCCACAAACACGCCCTTATATTAACGAACATCCACAAGGCGCACTGACTCATACGTGGCTGTAATAAATGATGTGAGAGGTGATTACGCACGCCAGTGGGGCTCCAGACTGGAAGGACGAGTGACGGATCCAGCGACGACAGCACGAGGTCAGGTGCTGGTGAACTTGAAGGTCGTAGAAGCTGGGAGTGCTTCAAACGCGACAGAAAAACCCGGACATGGCTCCTGCGGTGGCCTCTCGTAATAATGCATCAAAATAGTCGGGAGCTTGATGATCGACCGATGCCAAGAATGGTCCGACTCCGACTCCGACTCATTGGCCGGCGACTGACCGGCGAACGGCCGCAAATACCCTAGAGTGCCGACACGACCCACGGCAGCGCGCGGGAGCCCTTGCAGACGCGCGCGCTGTGCAGGTACTTTTCAGCCTTGTTCCAGGGGGGCCGATCTGTCCAGCTGCGTGTCGGCGGCGAGGTGTGGATCCTCTGCTGCTCTCGATCTAAACCGATTGGGAATTCCACATGATTCTCGTGCCAGAACTTGAACGAGCGTCACAGCGCTAATTTATTGAAAAGCTGTGACATTTGCCGATCTTATCGCTGATGCCCAGAGCATATTCTGTGCAGTGTGTTCTAGTCGTTCTAAGTTGTTTTTGACGTATCTCAGGCAAGAAACTCAGCACGCGCATTTCAAACATTGCCCATCACAGCCACATGCAGCATCCAACAGAATTCCGAGTACAAATATCGTATTTTAACTATTGTTTGCGACACCGTATTTTTTCAAGCGCTGGGTCTTGAGCGCTCACCACCGTATCAAGGCGCCATGTATGTCCTCGGACATATACGGAATAGAAGCAAAACCACACATATATAAGGCTAAGTTTTTTAATTAAAACTTTTTTATTACGGAATTTATTTATATAATAATTATTTTAAAACTTAATTTCGCCGGATAACTCTTTTTACAATATTTTAATTAATATTATTATTAAAATAATACCTTTTAACTTTATTTATACGTTATAAAACTAAGGTTATAAATATTTATAATATTTTAATTATTATTTTAATATAATATTTTCTTTTAAATATTAAGTTTTAAATATTTATTATAATATAAAAGTATTATATATATCTTTAAATATATATAAAATAAAAGTAAAAATATATATATTTAAAATTAATACGTGGTTTAAAATTAATAAATAGTTTAAAATAAGTTTATAATTTAATATACTTAGGTAAGTAGGTAAGTAGGTAGGTATAGTTACCCGCCCGGGCGGGCTTTTTATTTCTTTTTTAAAATTAATAAATTAATATAATTAAAAACTTTAAATTTAAAATTTTAAAAAGGAAGATAAAGGAGGTCTTAAAATAAAGTATTAATAATATTTAATAAAGTTAAAAAAAAGCTTAAATATAATATTATAAAATTTAAAAGAAATTTAATTTTATATCGGGAGGTTTAAATGCTTTAATAGAAGGAGGACTTTTTCGTATTTACCTTTAAAACATTTAAACTGCTTTAAACCGCTTATTAGTTTTAAACTGTTTACTAGTTTTAAACCGTTTAGAAGAATAAACGGTTATATTTCCTATTACTCGCCCGTACGGTTTAGGTGCTCCTGACCTGGCCGGTATAGGGAGAGCACCTGTATATCTCGTCTTTACGGTGAGGATCCAAAGATTGGCCACAGTCTCGAGCCTTGTATGCTTTCCGCTGGAACTTTGTGCGAGCTCAGACTGACCCGAACAGGCACTACCGAAATAGAGGTTTTCAGTTTCAACTGCGATGGTCGAAGGGTCCACCTCATCGATAGCCTCGGGTTCAACGATAGCTACCGGACAGATTCCGATGTGTTGAAGGATCTTGTGTTCTGGCTAAGCAAGTCCTATGAACACAAGATTAGGCTTCGTGGCATAGTGGGCTGGGATGACTTCGCATGGGAGTCCAGTCATACAGCGCCATGACAATGCCGGCTCAGCCATGAGCATCGTTCGGTAGTACATCCTGAAAAGATACAGACGCACCGTTATCCAGGTCCAACGCGAAATTATTCATGATTGTAAGCGGCTGGACGAGACGCTTGCTGGGAAGTGGCTGAAGCGTGAGCTCCTGGAGCAGAGGTTCTGGTTGGAAAAGGAACTACAGGAGGTCGAAGAGGAGCTCAAAGAGGCCAGGGAGGAGGGCAACAAGCGCGGGGTGCAGCATGCGGTAGAGGAGAGAGACAGGTCTCAGAAACAACTAGACCTCGCTATGAAGGGGAGCGGGGAGTTGAAAATCAGTATGGAGAAGATTGTGGAACAGAAGGAGTCGGAACGATGTCAACTCCAGAAGGAGCTACTTAGTCGAAATCAGAGCCGAGCTCGAGAAGCAGACAATACCCCCGGCTAATGAGGTAATCGAGAATCCAACCAAGTGGACTTTCAGGAAGGCCTTCAAGGAAAGTCTCGGTTCGTCACTGGGGAAGTCCCTAAGGGGCCCGGTGTTGCTGGGCTGTTGGTGGAGCTGCTGCTACTTGCAATGTCATGTAGCAGCAGATTATTTGCCAGAACTTGAATGCTGCGACATGTTCGGACATGGTGTTAATCCATAGCCAGCCACATGATACAAGGAGTATTTTTGATACACATTATTTCGTCACAGAATTAAATAAGTCGTCATTGAAGCGCGCTAATATCATCCTCAAAGGGAGTACCGCGCACTTCCATGCCCAGGTGGTGAGCCCTGAAGCGATTGCATTTGCCCAGCTGGTTATCAAGGGCAGACACTACGCAGCCAGGGGTGGGATTTGTATGTCTGTGTAAGATAGATCGAGGAGCTGCGATCTGGATGCAATCAAGACAGATAATTCCTCTACAGCTGTCCTAATAACTATATCAACCTTGGAAGGCCTGTGAGTCTTGTCCCATGTGAGTTTGGACCCACTACGAGCATTTGCGTGTAAGTGAAAATGGTAACTGGGCATCTGAGAGGCCTGCGAGTTGTAGGGTTGAACCCTTGCCGAGGTTTGGATGGCCCAGCCTACCGCAGCAACGATTTGTTAGGGCGGATAACTGTCCGTCTCACCAAATAATGCTCCCATCAAGATCGCCTCCCAGCTCAACCAGAAGCCGGAATCAAAATGGCCATCGAGGTCACCTTCCCGTCCCCCCACGCGGCGCAGGACGGGACAAAAACCCGCGAGTGCCTCATCTACTTTCTGACCGGCAACCCGGGGCTCATCGACTACTACGAGCCATTCCTGCGGTTCCTGCGCAGCCACCTGGACGCAATAGAAGCCAAGCGCCACCACAGGGTAGCCTTCCACATCCACGGCCGCAACCTCGCAGGCTTCGACGACAGAGACCATGACACGCCCTTCAACACGGGCTCCAACCCGCCGCACGACGTAGAGCACCAGCTGCAGGCGTGCGCCAAGCACCTGGCCGCCGCCAACGCCATCCCCGCCGGCAGGCCGCGGGCAGGGCGGCCCTTCGACGACGTCGTGCTCATGGGCCACTCCCTGGGCACGTACCTGGCCCTGGAGCTGTTCCACCGGCACATGCACGACCCGGACCGCGACCCGGGCCTGCACCTGCGGTCGGGCGTCCTGCTCTTCGCCACCGTCGCCCACATGGCCCGGTCGCCCAAGGGCGTCCAGCTCAACCTGCTGCGCCGCATCCCCGTCGTGGGCGCCTACGCGCCGCTCGTCGCCGGCAGGGTGGGCTCCTGGCTGCCGCGCGCGCTGCTGCGCTTCGTCACGTCGCGCCTGCTGGGCATGGACCCGCACGCCGCCGCCACCACGGTGCGCTTCCTGGCCAGCCGCGACGGCGTGCACCAGGCGCTGCACCTCGGCATGGACGAGATGACCTGCATCGCCGACGAGGCCTGGTCCGAGGAGCTGTGGGAGATCGCCGACGAGGCTGTCGCCCACGGCACTGACGTGCCCAAGTTCTACATCTTCTTCGGCAAGAATGACCACTGGGTTGCGAACAAGACCCGCGATGAGTTCATCGGCCGGAGGGAGGAGCATGCTGCGCGCCAGGACGCGCCCAAGCACAAGAGGGCCCGGACGAGGATCGAGATTGACGAGGGGGATCTGCCGCATGACTTTTGTATCAGTGAGTACTAGTTTCTTCGGGCCCCGGCAGCTTCACGCGGGCTATCTTCCATGCAGAATACGATCAATGTGTGGCCATTCTGCTAACTTCGGCCTTAGCAATAAAAGACAGCGAGACGGTTGCTGAGAAGGTTGGCGTGTGGTTTGATGAGATTGCTGAGCACTTGTGACCGGTCTGGGTCACTGGTGAATGGAAGGGCTGGAGACCACACCTTTATTTGGCGTTATGGTAGGCTATGAAAAGATACAATGATTCCCATACATAAGAAATGCACTGTCATCCACAACCGCTGGAGTGTTGATTTGGAAGAGGTTCTCCCAGGGAGAGGGAACGGTATAGAGCTTTATATAGTGTAGTGCAGAGGAAAGTCTCGGGCTTGGGCTCGGGGACGTTCGAATTAATTGAGATGAGATACATGAGTGCCAGTGGATCTGCAATTTACCTCCACGAGAAACTCCGGTGACGGCGTCTAAAAAAGACCCCTACGAACATTCTCTTCATTTGGGTATCTCTCGCCATCCTATTGCCCCTCGGCGTTATTTTTCTAGCCCTGGCCTTCATGGCATCAGCTGCGCACTGGACAGCTGAAACTACTATGCTTAGCCCTACGTGCCATCATTTTTGCGGGCAGTGGAACTATCAACAAGTATAGGGAGGGTATTTGATCATTCTATCACAACCACTATTACATATTGCCTGGAACAAGCCGTGCACAACCTTGGCCTTTCGCTGTGGAACACACAGGCTTTGCTCGAGTGTTCGCAACGCTGCCGCAGTGTCTATTCCCCCAACTCCTATAAAGAGCAGCACTTATATATTGGAATTTTATGGGTGAACATCTGCCTTCAACATCCTGTGAGAAATCCTACAGGATAGCCTCTTAGATGATGACCTAATAGAGGAGAACCTCGAGTGCTGGCGAGCTCCCTCAGGGCAACCTCACACAAGGCAATACAACAGAAGCAAGCAAGATGGAAGGGCTCTATTATGACATTATATAACATTTTGAAGATGCTACAGTGTTGCGGTAAAAGTCAACTGTACGTGATATGTCTGACGCTGGAAACCCGTCACAGCCCGTTGCTGGCACAGCTAAAGACACCCCCCGACGAGGGGTCAAAGTCGAGCAATATGCTCTCGACGCTGGCGTAGGTGCCGGGCCCCAGGAACAGGATGCCCGTGAGGATGATGAGGACGTTCAGGCCCGCCTCGGCGTACCCCCAGATGCCGCGCTGCTTCATGAGCGCCAGGCTGCCGTCGACCTTGCGCATGCGGAAGTAGGCGACGCCCCAGAAGATGAAGCCGAAGAAGCTGTCGAACAGGGCGGACATGAGGGAGAGGACTGGCGTTTGGACGTTAGCACTGGTTTTTTTTTTCTCCTTGCGTTTTGGGGGGGGGGGGGATCATCAGGCGGATCTTACGGTCTGAAAAGAAGGGGATGATCTGAGAGATGATGAATGCGACGACCCAGGTGGCCACTACACGTCCTGTTAGCATCTGAGCGGCCTTTATTCAGCGACAAACAAGTCTGTAAACTCACAGAGGATCGCGGCCCAGGTGGCCCAGCCGATGACTGTGTGCTCGTTCTTGTGGCGAGAGTTTTGGAAGATGCGGAAGAAGACAAATCGAGCCGAGACGGACGCGTACAGGACGCCGAGGAAGATCAGGGTCGGGATCATGAAGGAGAAGGAGACCTTCTTGTAGACGTCCTCGAGGGAGCCAAATGCCGGCGCGGTCATGTACTGGTTGCCGGTGTAGACGTAGATGATGGAACCGACGAGGCCAAACACGAGGATCTCGGCGATCGTGCAGGCCCATAGTGCCTTGGGGAAGTCCCTGCGGCTTGATGTCAGCTGTTGAGAGTTGAAATGTTTGGGGCGGGTTTCCCATACCTTGGCTCCTTCATCTCCGCAATGAAACTAGGCAGAGTGATTTGGCCGATGAAGGTGTAGCTGATGTTCAGGAAGGCGCTCATGCCAGCGACGAAAGTGGTCCCAGAGACCGGCAAGGCCGTCCAGAGAGGGTCGCCTCCGACAGCATCCTTACCGGCGGCGGTGGTGTAGGAGGGCCGGGGATCGTACCCGGCCGGGTGGGGCTCGACCCCTGCGAAGATGGTGGCCAGCAGCACTGAGATGAAGGTGAAGCCTGCGGAAGCGGCGCCAAGCTTGGAGAGGGCCTCGAATGTCCGGGGTAGTGAGCATATCCAGCAGAGGATGAACATTATGACCGAGTAGCTGACAGTCCGGCAGGCAACATTGTCATCGGCGGCGGTCATGGTATTGAGATACTTTGCGCCGACAAGGACGTGTAGCCCTTGGATGAACTGAGGGAGGCTTGTTAGTTTCGCTAAACGAGAACTGGCTCGGAGAGCACAGGCACAGTGTTGGAAGTGAAGAGCCTACAGTGTTGTTGAGCAGGAACATGACGGCAGTGAACCACCATGCCCACTTCTGGTTCCAGAAAATCATCTGGCCGATATCACAAACATCACGAACCTCGGGATGGCGCAGACAGAATTCCCAGAGGATCAGAGATCTGCAGCGCTTGTTAGAGATTAGGGTGGGGTGGATTCGTGGACCCCAGACGACTTACGTATAGAGCACAAGCATAGACACCACGACGGTCAGGAGCAGGCTGGAAGCACGTCAGCAAACGAAAGGCCTCTGTGGCTGCAGAGAGCAAGTCAACTCACCCGGGGAAAAGTCCCAGTATGCTATACGACCAAGGAAAGCTCATGATGGCCTGTTACAAGGGGTCAGCAAGTGCGTGGGTGGGCGTATATGTAGAGTAACACACCAGACATATATACTCGGAGAAGAGCAGGGCAGCAGTCTGCGGAATCAATTAGCAAAAAAAAAAAAGGACGGGAGGATGAGCGACTCGAGTTCCCGGGCATACCATCTGCCAACTACAGCTCCGGTACTGGATGTCAGCGCCCTGCTCGGCCTCCTTCTGGCGGTGCAGGATAGCGCTGGCGCTGTCGTCGGAGTCGTCAGCGGCGAGGGTGATGCTGTCGAGGACGGGCCCGATGCGAGGGCCGACGGTGGTCTTGGGCCCGCCGAACCACTGGGCGAGGCCTTTCGGGGCGGCGGCCTCGACGTCGACGTTGCTCGGGTCGACATGGCCCTTGTACTCGGAGGACAGACCGCGGGGGGAGTCTTTGTCTGATAATTTCCCCGACATGTTGGCGGCGGTGGTGATGGTGGTGGTGGTGGCCGTGCCGTTTCAGCAAGCGGGAGCAGAGCGTAGCGGGAGGATATGGGAGGAGGAAGGAAGAAAAATAAGGCTCATTAGCACGAGTGCAGTCGATAAGTTTTAGGCCCGAATGAGAGGAGAAGTGGCACGGGGATGAGATGAGCACGCATGGACATGGGTGGTGGGATGGCGGTGGCACCAAGGATCTGGTAACCGGTAACTGCACGAGGAAATGTGACGCTGGCTGGGGTCAGTCTCAATCGAAAAGCACTCAAGTAGGCTACCACAGCAGTGGTATTGTCGATGGAATTAAATACTTGGTACACAGTACGTGCCCTAGGGTAGGTTGAGAAATAATGTGGGGCGGGGGCAAGAGGGTGCATGTGGTCTGTCTGTCTGTATGCTTGACGCTTGTTCTACGCTTGTGCGAGGCCATCCCAAAACATCCATTTTCTTGTTGGAGCCCCAGGGGGTATAGTTGAGAGGCATTCGCATGATGGATGCTGACCTGTCAGGCCTGTCTGCCTCTGTCTGCGTGCCTAGTAGTAGGCTAATGCTGTTTGACTGTCAGGCAGTCTGTGCTAATGGGCGCAAGTGCCTACTTGGGTATCAGGTAGACCTGCACCACCTTTAGGTGGCGAGGTACTCCACTCCGTACATGGGCTGCTCTCTGGGTGTCTGCTAACAAACCTGGACTTGTACCCCACTCGCCACCGAGCAATGTTCCGTCGAACTGGTTCAGCAAGGAGCCGTCGTGCTGGACTGGAGACGGACGAGAACCGGCACGGGGACCCTTGCCCTTACTAGAAGCAATGCGTGCAATGTCCATATCCATGAATGACTGACAGATTGGTTGATTGATTGACGTTGTGCAGCAGTCAATCGCCCATAAAAAAAAACCAAGACGGCAATTGAACAGCCAAGAACGGCCCATCTTAGATCAAGCTCCGTCAAGCTTTTCACCAGCGCGGAAGCGAGGCACACAACGTGCAGCCATTCTCTTGGCCCTCGACGCCGCCTGGAATGTGATTGATGATGGGGGCCGAGGGTGGAGGGGAGGGGACCAGGGCCCGCGCCGCCTGCTGACCAGCTCCACCAACTCCACACAGGCACATGCGCCAAGCCACACCAGAGGAGCGCCACACCAGGCCCTGCAGGCCTACCCTGCCTGCCAATACACACCTACAGTACGGAGGACAACCACTAGAGACCACTTCAAGTTGAGCTGACAACGGTCTGAACCCCGTGACGTCAAGGCAGACGCACCAAGCCCCCCGGCTGCCCCCGAGGACCTGTCCGACTTATAATATTAGCGGTCCGTCGCACGCTGCACAGCCTGCCAGTCCTGCTGCAGGCTGGTCGGCGGCCCCGTGCGCGGGTGTCGGCCTTGCGTCGTCCAACTTGCAGATTGCGTGCTTGAAAGATCAGACTTCAGCCCTGATACCTGATATTACACCATTACCGCTTGTGGTTCGGGCGGTCACACATGCTGGGGCTTCAATTTTAACAACCTTAGAACCGACTGTTTGGGTCTGACTTCAAGTCAATGATATTGTCCAAGACAGGGTAACGTAACCTTTCCCGAATGCTCACGCACTTTTCAGATGTTGGCCAGTGAGAATATCTGGGTTGAGGGGACTCAAGGATGATCAAGACAGCCCCTCCAAATAGCACTGGCTGCCCTCGTCAATCATTCTCGCATTTTGACGGGCTGTATTCAGCGAAACCACACACAATATCCAGTAGCATAGTTCATACTGGCAGCACCGCTTGGTGTTACGAGCTGTTAATTTCCGTGACTTTACTATACTAAGCGGCCGGAATCATTTGTCAAAGAAAGGTGTGCCTAGCTAGACTCGGAGTCAACATTGCCGTGCACGGGTTTCGTCGATTCTTAACAGTCTGACCACCGCGGAAACTTCAAGGCTCAGTCGTGAACAGAATCCCTGCCTGAGGCAAAAAAGTCAACAATAAAGATGGCTAGGACGCGGGACAGGGTGAGACGACTACCAACCCTCGTCCTCTCCGGCCAACCTTCCCAGTGTGGGAAATACGTCGTGTATGCGCTTTGGTGAGAAATTTAATTCGTCGCCCAGATGACCGAGGAAGTTGGTGGCCATGTGCATATATGTGTATATGTGTAGTCATATTCATGTGCTACTTTCTTTTGAAAGATTCATCCCGATGGACCGGAACCGGAAAAGGCTACCGAGTTCCCTCTGCGTCTTTGTCAACCCTGGGAATCTACTATACTAGTACATACCTAGGTAGCACTTCTTCAAACCCACAGCGCGAGGTATCTGTTGACTTGTACAATCAGCCGTCGGCTCCACCACATGTGCACCATCACAACATTTTGCATGATTACAATATTTGTTCGGTTTTACGTCTGTTGCAGTCTGAAAATTGTCAACAATGGCAGCAGCACAGGTCAATCCGAATGCAATAGCACAGAGCCAACGATCGCTAGCAGATTCGCAGGCCTTTTGCTCGCACAAGTTCCACTACTATAGGAACGGGATTCCTGGTTACGAATTGTCCTTAATTGAGATCCGAGACGGGTTTCTCGATGGAGATCCTGCGTTAATGTACGACTGGAATGACATTCGACGTCGAAGACATTTGCTCGTGCAGATACAAGGAGTTCCGGCCTTGGCTCGATTCCAATTCACCACGCACCACAGGAATCGGCTTCGTACGATCGCCGTCAACCAGCGGCTCCCCCTCAGGATGCTAAATGCTCCGCCAAGGGGCCCGATTGATCGTCAAGCCCGCCAGTTGCTGACGCAAGAGTACGACACCCTCTACCGGCGGCAGATGCGTGGTTCCTTCCGCTACTTCAAGTGTCTTGGATGGGGAGGCCAAGGTATCACTTCTCTGTGGAATTATTCGCCGGGGGTAGGCCAAAACCATATGGTGGTGATGAAGATGTCGACATCAAACAAGATGATTCAGGTGCCTAACGCGAGGCGGCAACGCCGTGTCATTGACACAAAACAGATCGACAGGGAGAGGAACATGATGTCTGTGAGTCAGGATCGGGCAGGAGTTTACCTAGTTAGCCTCAAATGCTGACACAGATGTTGCACTTCAGCGACTCGGACGTGCCCCGCACATAGTCCAGCGCTTCTACACGGCACATCATCCTAGAGCTGTAAATCCTAATAATAATACCAGGCGGTCTGCTCGTCAAGCCCAGGGCGTGGCAAGTATGGCCCAATCAGTTGATAGTCAACACGGGTCTAGCTACTTGTTGATGGAATATTGCAAATTCGGCGATTTGGAGGCTCACCTTCGGAGAGCAGCCAGGGATGGGCCGAACAGGAGGGAGAGATATTTCCCAGAACCTGTCCTCTGGCACTTCTTCGACTGTCTGGTGAAGGGTGGCATGGCAATGGAAGAGCCCCCAATGCAGAATACAGTCTCGCAGACTTTACCAACAGACTCGCGAGGAGATTTCCTCCCTGAGCAGATTACTGCTAACAACCAGGGGCGCGAAGGGATAGTACACATGGACTTAGTAAGTCGGGCTTTGCGTCAATATTTTCTAAGCAACAAAGTCTTATTTTGCGCGACTTTATGGATCACTCCCTTTTTCATTTCTACTCCTGATACTCTAGCGAGCGTCATGCCAAAATTTCGACAAAGGCTGATATGACGTATTAGGACACATCAAATGGTATGGCTACCATCGTGCCTCACTGAAACTATGATTTGTCCCCCCGTAGACATGAATACACCGTTCCCTAACAGACATCCAGTCTTCGTCTATGGCTATGATCCGCCGACTCTACCCACACCTCTCGTTCCTGGGCATACAAACCTCCCTCGCTTACAGGCAAGCAACCTTCTCGGCCTTCTCCGGCATATCCTGAAGGGAAGACTCTAACCAAAGGTCATCCAGATTGCGGACTTTGGATCGGCTATGAACGAAGCCAAGGCGTTCCAGCACGCCCGCGACCCAGCACTGGGGCACCCACCCGCGCCTAACCCGTTAACGACTGGTGAATATGATCGCCGTCTCGAAAGGTGGTATTCGAGACACTGGGGTAAATGGTTCGCCACACTTCCGGTAGGACAATTATCGAGCCTTTTTTTTTTCTCTTTTTTTCTTCAGGACTGGCCCCCGCGCTAATGCGGACATTGCGCCTGTAGGAACAATTTTCCAAGGAGTGGGATCTGGTTCCTCGCTTTGAAGACCCTTCTGATACCCATTCCGCTTCAAACTGGCCGCCCCCCTGGATGTCCCCTTGGGCACCACCACCGCCGATCACGTCTGGCCCTGCGCGGTACTCTGCTGCGTCCAACGTGTGGCATATAGCACTGGTCTGTCATTACCCGAGTCACACGCCCCCCCCCCCCCCCCCACAACTCTTTCCGCGGGACATATTTCGCAGGACTGACGTCGTACGAACAACCTAGATCTTAAAAACTGCCTTGACACTGACGGACCCCGACCTCCCGCCCTACGCAGGGAGGATGACAAGTGTAGAGCCAGCGAACGTGACGCCTGCTCAAGAGCGCTGGACATATGGGTGGTCACTCGTGGACCCCCTCGAGCCGTGGGCGACCAATAACATGTACTCGCAGGCGCTGCGGGACCTCCTGGCGGAGTGTCTCATGGCAAAACAGGAACACCGCCCTACCCTGAGCAATATACAACAAAGGATTGACCAGCAGCTAGCCATGCCGGGTAACCAACAGATCCCGCCGTACTGGACAAATAGGTTCTTTCGTGAACCACGACCGCCGCGCCCGCCCCCCGACACGGCGGACGTCAACACTATAGACCCGTTCTGGGACTACAAGGAGGGCGAAGCTCTGCAATAATATGTGCTTGCGGTCTGGGGCGGCACATTGCCAGAAGCGGGCAAGCAAGATAGTAAAGCCGAAGGTTGGAGCATATGTTTCATCTGTTGTATTTTACGCGATTCATTTATTGGGCATGAGTAAAACACACATAATCGGCAGTGTCAACTGCTGTAACTATATGTATACTGGAACACATCATGAGACCTTTGCACAATTGAAGTATCTCAGTAAATTTTAAGCGCGTATTGGCTTTGTGCCAACTTTTAATGTTCGCAATGGCAAAATCATGTCTTCGCCTTATAACTGTCTCCATTCCAGAGAGAACAAACTGTCATACTACCTAGGTAACTACCCAGATAGGTAAGTACTAAGTAGATAACCCGTGTGGGAGATGCTTGGGCCGTCGCAGCCACTCAAGCTGTTTTGAGAAATCGCAGCACATAATTGCTACTATCTCCACATGTACTGTATTGAAGCAAACTAGTAGCCTATGGTGTCCTTTGCTGTATGCAATAGCAACTGATAACGGACCGGGGTCAACTGGCGTGGCGCCTAGTGATGCGAAAACTGGCAGTGTTCGTGGCCTCTGAGTGGTGGCCCCTCCTTTCTGTGAAATAGGTGAGATCCGCTTATCTTCGCTCAAATCTCCTGAACCATCGCATACCTGGGCTTTTCCAGAAGATTTTTCATCCAGACAGAAGAGCCACAAAAGACAAGAAAAGAAAGATAAAAATGAATGATGTTTATGATCTTCCCGTCGAGCCCACCTTTACGAACAATCGGTCAGGTGGATCCTCGAGACGCACGTCAACTGCGCCCTCCACTCCGAGTCCTGGTCCCGCAGTGGGACACAGGGGCAGTGGGGAGGCGACGACTTCATGAGACTTCGCAAGACCAGGTTCCGGCGTTTGAAGAAGGCCTGCCAGTCAAAAAGCTGCGAAGAACATTCCAAGAGTCTTTGGTGGTTGCTTAGAGAATGAAATTTCCCTATGCACCATCCAGTCCGGGGACGACGCATAGATTGGCAATGTGAATGCGCCACTCATTATGGCCGATGTCTACTCCAATTCCATTTGCAATATTTCTGCCGACTGGGGCACCGGAGAAAATGGCCTTTTCTTTGAGAGACATGTCTGTGAGACTTGGTGTGGATTCGAGATGCGATTGGAAAAAAGAGCGTCGGAAAAGCGCTTATACTGGCAGGAATGGCAGTCCTGCTATTTGTTACGCAGATACAATTTTCTTATAGCATTAATACTTTTCTAAAAGTAAAATAATAATACGATAATATAATAACCTTATATGGTTTTACTTCTATTCTATATATATCCGAGGATATATATGGTACCTTTATACTATAATAAGCACTCAAGACCCAGTATTTAAAAAAAAATATTATATTTATAATGGCAGGCGCGACTGCTAGCCATACGCTCTACTATCCGGCCAAAAGACCATAATAACTAATTTACTGATTGGTTACTCTAGTAATATATAAATACCGTACCGTTACTACCCCCCTCTAAGGTCTTTTATAGAGCTTTAAACACTTAGAGATAGAGTAATGCCGTTACTTTCGGCTTGCGTACCTATGGGAGGAGGCCTGAAAATCTTTAAATGGTATGGTATAGTATGGTAGTTAGGTAGTACGGGTTTCGGGTTCCTTAAACGATTCAATTAAGCTGCTTTTCCTTGTAAACACTCCTTCTTGGCAGTATAATCAGAGACGGGGGCCCAACCACCAACTAACCGACCAAGTAGACTTTCGAACGTGGGGGCTCGAACCCACGCCCTTGGTTAGATTGGTTATTATAACGGTAGGCGCGACTACTAGCTATACGCTCTACTATCCGGCTGAAAGACTATAATAACTAATCTACTAATTGGTTACTCTAACAATATATAAATGCCATACTGTTATTATATTAAAATAATAATTAAAATATTATAAATATTTATAACTTTAGCCTTATAATGTATAAATAAAGTTAAAGAGTATTATTTTAATAATAATATTAATTAAAATATTATAAAAAAATTATTTAATAAAATTTAAATAATTATTATATAAATAAATTTTATAATAAAAAAATCCCAGTTAAAAAAATTTAGCCCTATATATATATATACATACATATCACAATAAGCCCACGATTAAATAAATATTATAACCCCTATTTAAATACACAGCTACTAATTTTAAAAAGTAATTAAAATAAAAAAATAATTTATAATATCCTACCTTTAAAACTTTTATAATGAGGCTTTAAAACTCTTAAAAAGAGTTTTAAAAGTAATTTATTAGAAAATAAAAGAAGGATATAATAAGCTTATCCTCCTTTAAATCTATACTTTTATTACTAATAATAAACAACTTTTTCTTAATATAAAAAATATAATAAAAATAAAGGAAAGGGGGTATTTAAAGTTTTTTATAAAAGAATTATAAGAATATATATAAAGCTGTAAAAGATTTTATATATAAACTTTAAAGGAAAGAAATAAGTAATTAAATAAAAAAAATAATTATATAATATAAAGAAAAAATATAGTATAATTAAAGTTATAATAACTTTATATATTAATTTTAATAACTTTTAATTTTAATATAATAATAATACTTTTAATAATTTATTTTTTATTAATAAAATAAAAAAAAACTTTATTAATTTACTTTTTATATTAAATAAAAGTTTAAATTATAAAATTTATTAATATTAATAAAGAAAAAAGTTAATTAAAAAATATTTATTAAAATATAAAAAGAAATTTTTTTTTAAATTAATTTATAATATATTTATTATTATATAAATATTTTTTTAATAAATTATTACTTTTAATATTTTAAATTTTAATAATAATTAATTTAAAATTAAATTATTTTAATATTATAAAATACTTATAAAAGCTTTTAAATAATATATAATTATTATATCCTACTTATATTTAACCCCCCCCCCCCCGGTAGGTACAGTACCTCTTTTAGCTGGTTGTGATAATGCAAAATACTTGAAGGAATCTATCGAAGTAGTTATACCTTCACAATGTCCGGCACCAACCGACAATACTAATGAGTTGTCTATACAGCCATGGCATCAATCCAACGCAATTAGTAGAGCCTGAGTAGTCTATACAGCCGATCGAATTTAACAATTTGTCTATTTTCAAGGTTGTCAAAGTTATACGCTTGGTTGTCCTTAAAACCAAGAAAATCAAGCTCGATAACGATTTATCGCATGTGCTTACACGAGTGTCAGACACCCGGTGATATACTGGTAGTGGTGGACCGGAGATACTTACGCAATTATGCAATTATTGAGACCACTGAAATCTTTCTACATGAAATCATTGTAGCGAGTTCCAATTCTCTCGAAGTGCTGAATGATACGAGTGGGGAGAGGCACTCGACCGGGGGCCGGGGTGAGACGGTGCTGTATCGTTCACTTCCTTGGCTCCGGCCTCGAGTTCATCGCGCTCCTTCTCAGCCTCTTGTCGCTGCTTGCGGGCGTTTCTTCTCAGCCTTTTCATATATTCCCTGCCCCAATAAGGTCCTCCGGTGGGCCTCAGGGGAGGCTTCTCTCCTTTTTCATGCCGGCGCTGCTGCTCTTGTAGTGATTCTTCAGGTCGTATTTGCTGCAACGTTATGCTCTCTTGCAGCGCCCGCTCGTCGTTCCGAGTATGTCCGCTTCGTAGCATTTCCAAAAACCCATCTAGGTTTTCTTGCATCCGTACCGCCTCGCGTGACTCTTCCGTGGTGGCCCGTTGCGGCCCCGCGGTCTGGTACGACGCCATGTATTCATACCACCAATCTGTCCCGGGAAGTCCCACTGCGTTTCTTGACATATTTGATCCGAGGAGGAGGAGGAGAGCTCTTAGGCGAGAAGATAAGATCAATTTGTGCCCTCACAAGCTAATCAATCAAACAGGTGCTGCTGCTTACGGCCGCCAAAAAGTGATTGGAACAGACGAGTGATTTCAACGATTCGCCTGGAGGAACCGGGTTGTATTGACGAACAAAGAGATTTTGAACAGCCCTGAGAAAGCTCTCAAAGTGTCTTTGATCTAGCTGACCGGAAATGAGCCGAGAGGGAGATAAGGCTACGGGAGAATCTGTCCTTCTCATCCCAGCTTTCAGCAATCTCTTTCAGAAGAACTACCAAGATGACCCTGGGAAATCAACCATGCTTCCTCTCCATTTTCGATAATGAAGAAATAGAGGTTTACGCCTTATGAGCATCTAGTGAGATGTAATTCCTACGCAAAAACCCACCTTCTTTGTACCCTTACACCATCTCAGGCTGGATGGCATCGTCATTCCAACAGCCCCGGAGCCTTCTAAGGTTCCCCATTTCTTCTTTGTAGGCAAATAAATATAAAAATTGACTTTCAATTGCTGCCAACGTGTCTTTTTGTTGCCATCAGCTGGGGAGACCACGTAGAGGCTAGACCCTTTCAAACCTTTGTTTCTTTTTCTTTTCTTTTACAAAAAGAAGAAGTCTACCGAGAAAATACAAACCCTTGCTTGTCTTGTGTGGGGAAAAATGATACTTGAAATAGACAAGAGACAAAGACGACGACTTTACCAAACACACTAATGAAGCTCGAAGCTGGGCCTTTGAGCGATTACCAATGCGTGAAGGCACCGCGTACGCCTTCGGATGTATACGGATTAAACACGAAACTATAGTTATTTACCATGTTAAACTGGCCAAATCCTATTTGAGAACCAAAAAAGCCTCACGAAGATGGTGAATCTGCAATGTAAAGCTTGTGAAACTTAGAGGAACCCTTGAGAATTGGTCGAACTCAACCACCCGAGCCTTGTCCATGACGACAACCTTCTGAAACTTGAGCGCCAACTCCGTCTTATGGAAGAAAGAGATGACAGTACAGTGCCTCAGGCGAGTTTAGATCACACCGCTGGCAATACTGTCCGTTTCAGCGTCCAAACTGATGGAACACAGCGTTAGCCTATCCAACCATTTTCACAACCGAATGGCATGGGCCTGCGACATTTAATCTGTCTTTCTTTGGATATGAGTAACGCACCTGCTGGAAGCCCCGTCAAAGACAAAAAGCTTTGAATCTCGCAGGATCGCTCGTGCATTGCTAAAAAGCTGTCGCTGGCCGTGGCTCAGCTGCTCTTTGACCATATCCGCGTCAAGCCCGTCCTTCTTAAACAGGCCCAAGAAGTTGGCGTCGACGAGGTCTTGGATGATCTGGGTATCAGTAGACGTTCCGTTCTGGTCAAGATTGTGTAGTACACTGCCGGGGAAAAAGTAAGGCTCCTCCACGACGCCTAAGACTCGGGACCGGACGAGGTCGCGCGGTACCTAGGTATTGAGGTTATGTCAAGGCCGTCGATTAAGATGGAGATTGAAGAGTTTACCTTCCGGTGCGATCACATATGCCAATCTTTTCACCTGATTTGATGCTCAGGTCCACTGTGTCAAGAGTGAGTTTCTCTGTGTCTTTTCTGAGATGATGTTAATTCCCCGAGGGTCCCATTAGTTCCCATGTAGAGAGGTAGGTAAGATGCTTTCATCGTTCCAGTGGTGCTTGTGGTGATTTTCAATGATATACACACTGATATTACTTGTATTTTGCCGACAGTTGCTGGATCTCGACATATCCATGGTTAGACCAGCTGCCCGGCGTTTCAAGTGCGTGGCTTGCCAACTTGGGCAATGCTGATCAATATATCTGAAGATGATGGCCAGCATCTTGTAACCAGTGAGGCTCAGAGGTTACTAGCTGGTGACGACAACTTGAAGTGAAAGCGGTAGTTGTATGTCGGCCAGATGTATCTAGGTATATCCTGAGTGAACCTACGTATAATGAAAATGTTAGCTTTGAGCCAGGGATTACAGCGAATGCAGGAGACACCTGTTGAGGATGCTGGCACTATCCGTCAAGCTGAACAATTTGAGGGTGGCGCTCGAGTCCCTTTTCAGCTCGTCCATTCGGCGTTGTATTGTACAGGAATGACTGACGACACGAGTGTGTTTGTGAGAGCTTCGTGAAGGGAAAGACCCGGAGGACAGCTAGAACGTTCAAAGTCCACCTAAATAAGATCCATAGCCAACACCTACAAGGCACCTGGGTCCAACATTGTCGCGTTTTTTGCACCAAGTGACCAATGCTGAAGCTACAAGGGCAGCCCTGGAGGGCGGCATATACCCTAATTTAACATGAGTTTCTACCATCTTGGAAGCCGGAGTTCTCGTCCGTCCACCACTTGAGCCAAACGAGTGTAGGTTCTAAGTCAGAACAAGATGTCGTGGGGAGTGTAGACCATCATTGGTCTCTCGACCTACCCGAGAAGGAGGAGCAAAAGGCCAAGAAGTTCTGAACATTGAAGCCTGCTTACCTTGCTCCGAGGGTATATCGGCCAACACAGCTTGATGCCTCGAAGGAGGCTCAATCTTCAAGACGGTACTTTTGCAAACAGCTTTCCTCATTGTCTGCCATGTAATTGAGTTTTAAACGTAAGGTTTAGTGAAGGGAGTACCTACTTAAGTAGGTAGCCCTCGGCCCATAGCCCTGGAGACTTCACGAGCGGGCATGGCAAGCAGCGATAGACCCCTGAAACATATCATGTGGCCGTACTTTTCTTCTTAATTTCATCAACGGGCCACCCTACTCGGACTAGACATCCATCAGGTCCATTCACACTGAACTCAAGCAGACCCCACTCTTTCACCTCGGGTTTCTTTGCCGCTTCAATGATCTCGTCAGCAAACTCGACACCTAAGGACTCCACGTCCTCAGAATACACGTAAATGCCAAAGGAGTTCTTGGTCGGCACCAGCCACCCTTCCTCGTCTTTTCCAAGCTGGCGTAGATGAATATCAGACCCGTTGGGGTGAGACAAAAGAAGGTATTGATCCCACTCATTAACCTCGTCGTTGGTAGGAGCGGTAAAGCCCAGACGGATGAAGAATTTGATGGCAGAGGCCATGTCGGAACAGGGTAAGATGGTAGTAATTCGCGGACGCGTTTTCATACTGAAGGCCTCTTAGGGGTAAGTAAAAATGCTCGGAGGAACCAGTCGACACAGTGAATACTTGTAGGTGTCAGTGAAACAACAGCCGACTGAGGATATATATATATAGACCTTGGACACTTGGAAATGGAGGCACCGGTGGCAAAGGTTAGCCGGGAGACCGTCGTGAGCCAGTTTAGGTCTACCCCAAGAACAGCATGTAGTCACGTGACTACTCTTTACATTCCTTCTAACGTTTACTTGAATCAAACAAAAAAAGTTCAGGGGAAGATATCCATACTAGTACTAGTAGCCTTAGACTCGACCTCCAATCCCCCGATAGTGGTTGACGTCTGATCGTGAACGGTGCATTTATTTGCCATGCATCATGGGCCGGCACATGGGGATATTAGGATTATAGTACGATTCGAAAAGTCTCTCTGACTCTAGGAAAGTGTGTGGTTGCTCTTGTAGCACAGCATATTTTGGGTTTCCATTGGTTACTAATATTGATCACGTCGCAACGCATTCCAATATGACTGAACCAGGTGCTGAAGTGATGGATTCCTTGGTTTGATGTTGACCAAAGGATGATGGCTGGTCCAGGACGGCACTAACAATTTTGTACGTGGGTGTCTCCTAGTTCTGTTGCACCATCGGGCGCAACCGTCACCACGACACGTCAACTCCATCACGGAGGCCCACGGCCATCGTCGAGGTCGAGCATCATGGCACTTGGGGGTTGCGTGTGATGCCCTTTTCTATCGAGCCCCTGTGTCTGCCTCGAGCTAAGACCTGTGGCTGCCCCTTCGCCCCAGAAGCAACTTAACTTAGATGCTATGGCTGTGGCTGTGGGGCCGGTCTTGCAGGCATTTGGGCGAGCAGCCACGCCCCAGCCTCATCACTTGGCGGCCACCACCAATGCAGACCCCAGCCCCCACCCTTTTTCTCGATACTCGGCCGACAATGGTGTCATGCCAGCCAGTCGTTTCCAGCGCGTGCGTGCGCGGCTGCAGCACATTTCAGGGGGCCAGCAAGAGGGTTGGCCGGTCAGATCAAGACACGCCCAGCACGACACGGCTTCCAAGGCTGGTTTCTGACGTCGAGGCCCACGTCGACGGCCTCGCTTCGCTGGCCTTGGTCACCACCAACCGCCCTCTGACCCACTCGCTGCGCTGCCGTTCCTGCCCTTCACCTGCTTCTTGCTTCTTCCTGTTTTACTGTTTTACTGTTTTACTGCTCTGTTCTATTAGACTACATCCTCCTGTGTGCATCCTTCTCGAAGCAGCCGACAAGTTGAATTGACCTCCCGATATATAGCCTCCTCCACGACGACGACGGCCGACCCTGACCTTTGTTGGTTCAACCGCCATGCCCTTCGTAGCCAACACGCCCGAGTCCCTCGTCAAGCGGACCGACTCCAAGGATCCCAGCACCACATGTCGCGGCATCACCTCGAGCGGGCGGCCATGCCGGAATGCCCTCGCTCCCTCTGACAAGCCCGCGCCCAAGTCTCGCAAGAAGTCTCGCGCTCTCCCCGACCCTTCCAACCCAGACAATTATTGCTGGCGCCACAAAGACCAGGCCACTGCCAGTACACCACCGCAGGCCAATGGACCCATCCCCGAGGGCCGCACGAGCGTCGATACCTTGACTGGCCGTCTCGGCCTCCTGTCGACCAACACCTCCCGCCCCGACAAGCATTCTCGACCGCACAACAGCTCTGCCTCCTTTACACGGCCCTCGAAGCCCTCCAAGGAGCTCTCCCTCTGTTGCTTCCGCATTCCCCTCGATTTCGTCGAGGAAGAGCCAACACCGCCGCCTCGACCTCACTCGTATCCCATGCAGCCGTCCGGGTCTCCAAAGCCTTCCAAGCCCTCCTCGAACCAGTACCTCGGTCCTACTTCCTCCAGACCCAACAAATCGAGCCGGCCGAGTCTTGCAAGCCAGACCCCCTCGGGCGGCTCTCAGACGTCGCAATACCTGTCACTTATCCCCCAAGACGCCCCGCCGCAAACGGCATCGCAGTTGATGGGCGAGCTGGCAAAGCCGCTGTCGGAGAGGGATGAGGCAGGCTACATCTACATCTTCTGGCTGCAGCCCGAATCAGAGCTCTCCTCGGCCCCGACGCAAAAGGCCCGATCCTTCCTCGACGAGACCGCCCACGCGCTCCCGGACACCGAGACCAAGACCCGCTCCATCATGGACCCGTCGGCGCCGGCGCGCCCCACGGGCCACGAGCGCCGGCCCAGCGACATCCTGCGCTCGTTCGCGGACCAGGCCGACGCCATCGGCACCCGCAGCCCCACCACGACGCGCAGCCGCGGGCTCAGCAGCGGCGACGACAGAAAGACGCTGCTGCTCAAGATCGGGCGCGCCAACAACGTCCAGCGCCGCATGAACGAGTGGAAGCGCCAGTGCGGCTACGACCTCTCGCTCATCCGCTACTACCCCTACGTCCAGACCGGGTCCGTCGTCGAGCCGCGCAAGATGCCCCACAGCCACAAGGTCGAGAAGCTCATCCACATGGAGCTCGAGGGCCTGGGCCTGCGCGTCGCGTCCAGGGGCCCCTGTGAGGCCTGCGGGAGGGAGCACAAGGAGTGGTTCGAGGTCGAGGCCTCTAAGAACGGCGTCATGAGGGTTGATGAGGCCATCAAGCGGTGGAGCGACTGGGACGAGGGCAGAACGTCCTGAGGCAATTAGAGTCGTGTTTGTTGGCTTTGTTAGGCCCACAAAAGCTGTTTCATCTTTTATTTGACTTCGACTCTGGAATGCATGCAGCGAGAGACTGACGGCATGTCATTGGGACTGGGCACGGCGTTCTGCATTTTCTATTTTCTGGCATAGCAATAGGCGTAGCATGGGCTATATATTAATCTTTTCACTTTGCTTGCCAACGGAGCAACCTTTCGATCCATACACGATTCTTGCCTTGCGGTTCAGGCAACTGACGGTATCAGTTAGCACTCAGCTTTGCAGGTTTTGATCGGAGGATAATCACGGTTGTCCCATCGGGGTACGTGAGACTGGCTGACGGCGAATCGTCAGCGTCTTAAATGTTTGTTAACAACCTAGATAAGGGCGAATATGCGCATAATTACAAAAAATCCGGACCGTTAGACATAAGAAGGGACGGCTAGCACAAAATTTTACACAAACTACCCGGGTAGAAGCGCTTATGTTGAAGCGCACGAGCAAAAGCTGCGACTTCTTCAACGTTTCCGAATTGTACTAGAAGCAGTAGACTGGCCACTACGTACAAGCGCTTCTCATTCACAGGTAACAAGACGAATGTTACGATTAGGGAATACTGTGGATGGCAGTAGTCCTATTACTGTTCGGCCAGGACCTACGATGTGCTCCGTCCAGGCCAGCAAACTTAAGCCAGAGACACCTTTGCTATTACTATTACGGAGTACTAGGGTTCATGAGTCACCGCCGAATTCCCGTATACTAGTAGACTTTGCACCCTTTACTGATTCATTGTGAGTCGAAATGGCCACGATATGAAGTATCCACCAACGGGAGAATACTCGGCCGGAAAACACCGCTCGAGAAACATGTCGGCTCCAGATCGTAACGGACACACTGACTCGGGGTTGCGCTGCACGCTTCAAGTTCGTAGCCTGGTGTACTAGATCTGGTCAAGCTTGGGGTACTTGGTCGAGGGCCTTTTGGTCTGACTAAGAACTACATTACGTACAGCATGACTGCGTATCTCATCCGGGTCTAGGCCCCATGAGCCTCGTAGATGTATAGCTGCTGTCCCGGAAGTGAAAATACCTAGTGATGATCCAGACAATTTGCCTCCCACCTCAATATGGCCTTCAAGACGGCTGAGTTCGACCGATTGGTCGAGAGACTGATGGAGGAGTGGCATGTACCGGGCCTGTCAATTGCAGTCGTCCAGGGCGATCAGATCGACGCGAAGGTAAATTAATAATATTCTTCGGAACGTTCATAAAGAAGTGACTAAGTAAACCTCAGGCCTACGGCTATGCCAAACTCCCCAACGAGAAATGCACCACAGAGACCATCTTCGACCTCGCCAGCGTGTCCAAGTGTACCACGGCAGCGGCGGCCGCCCTCCTCGTCGACGACGACGACAAATACCCAGACGTGCAGTGGCAGACCCCAGTCTCCAAGCTCATACCGGAGGACTTCGTGCTGCCCACGCCGTCCCTCACGGAGCAGGTGACGCTCGAGGACATCCTCAGCCACCGCTCGGGGATCCCGACCCACGACGAGTCCTACCTGGGCGTGACGGCCGCCCGCCCGGACGACGCCCGCTCCCTGACCCGCAGCCTGCGCCACCTCGCCTTCGCCGCGGCCCCGCGCACCAGGCTGCTGTACTCCAACATCATGTTCAGCGCCGCCACGCACGCCGTCGAGGCCGTCTCGGGCGAGGACTACACGGCGTTCCTGCGCTCGCGCCTCTGGGCGCCCCTGGGCATGCACAACACCTACCAGGACCGGCCCGACGTGGCGCCCACGGCCTCTGCCCGCGCGGCCCAGGGCCACCGCTGGGACGACGGCGCGCGGCGGTACGTGCCCGTCCCCGTCCTCGCGTCGCCCGAGGGCCGCGGCGCCGGGTGCGTGCTGTCCTCCGCCGCCGACTACGCCCGCTTCGTGCGGTGCCTGGCCAACAGGGCGGCGCCGCTGTCGGCGGCCGCGCACGCGGCGCTCGTGCAGCCGCGCACCATCGAGATGGTCGACGCCGCGGACGTGCTGCCCGGCGGCTCGGACGTGGCGCTGTACGCGCTGGGCCTGTACCGGCACGCGTACCGCGGCCACGCGGTGATGAGGCACGAGGGCGCCGTGCCGGGGTTCCGGAGCGCGATGGCGTTCCTGCCGGGGAGGGCGTGGGGGGTCGTCATGTGCGCGAACTCGAACCCGGGGGAGCATGTGCTTGCGATCCTGGAGGGCGTGCTCGTGGACGAGGCGCTGGGGGTGGGCGGGGACGAGAGGACGGACTGGGAGGGGTGGTTCAAGGAGAGGGCTGCGAGGTATGACGAGGAGGATAGGAGGGACAGGGAGAAGCCTGAGTTTGCCGTTCCTGAGGACCCGGAGCCGTTGGGGGTGGCCGTTGAAGGACTGGCTGGGAGGTATTATAACAAGGGGTACAAGGAGCTTAGGTTGGAGACGAGGGAGGGCAAGGTGGTGGCGGACTGTAGAGATCGATGCTTTCCATTTGTGGTCACATTTGAGCATCTCTCGGGGAAGAGGTTCGTTGCTGATATGCACGACCTATGGGATGACTTGCATTTCTTCAAGAAGGCCGCGGTGAAGGTGGATGAGGAGGGTAAAGTTGTGGCCGTTGGCGTTCATTTTGAGACCGACTTGGAGGAGTTGATTTGGTTCGACAGGATTGAGAGCTAGAAGCACAACATACCTAGGTATTCAAATATTATGCATGAACTTTGCGTCTACGGCCGCAAAAGAAGCACGTATTAAATCCTCGTCGCTCAAAGATTTATACGATCCGGATGTATCAGCACACCTGTAACTATCTGGCGCCCCATGACTTATCAGCCACTTATAGCTTCCCTATTTCCTTCTGAGTACGCAAAACTGCATTACCCAGGTACGTCTCCCAGATTATTGCTCTACCAACTCGAGCGTACCATACCGGTAGGGTAACGGGTAGGCATGACAAGCCTTTTGGGTGAGTGCAGTTCTGATTTCGGGACCGGGAAGCTTGTCTAGGACGAAGTGGCCACTTACAGTGTTGAAACGGAATCGACCGGCTCTTTCTCTTCTTTCATTCTACTCACCTAGGTAGCCTTTCAGAGTGACACAAATTTCCATCTCTAGGTCTGTGCAGTTTACAAGATTCTTCATCTCTAATGAGTCGAATTCTCTGGCCGCCCAGTAAAGTCTTCCTCTCTGATTAACAAATACCCTAAGGTACCTAAGTAGGACACATGTAAGTGCTAGCGGACCTGCACGCCTATATTTCGATTGATCAGCAGCCGTCGCGGCGAGTCACTCCCCGAGTTGAATGATAAGCAGTAGGCAACGTTAGTGGCACAATGAGATGTATCCTGTCTCCTGAAATGGCCATAGGAGAGACAAGGGTTACCATGGCCCGGGTCGAGATGACATCTTTATTACATCCCGTTTCGGCACGCCGAGATCCTACCACTAGCTGCCGTTGGCTGCATCGGACTTAGACCTTCGCCGTGATGCATCGGGCTCACCGTGAGAGGATTCGCATTTTTATCTCATTTCTCAGCTATATTGAGGCACTAAATATTTCCTAGATATCGCCTCAGCCCCGTCTGCTCTCGCTCAGCCAGTAATCGAACATTGAAATATTCCCCATTTCCTGCCTTCATTTCCCCCTCTTTTCAGGAAAGCAGAGCGGCTTCTGGTACCTTCAACACGCCGTCATCTATGGCTGCCGATCTCGAAAGACGCCTCCAGGAGCTGGTCGACACCAAGAAAATCCCCAACGCCATCCTCTACGCATGTGACGCCAGAGGCGACTTCTCATATTACAATGTGTTTGGCTCCTCATCTCCCGTCCCTGGCTCGCCGCCCCTCACAGAAGATGTCTACCTCTGGGCGGCTTCATCCACAAAGCTCTACGTCAGCATCGCTGTCATGAAGCTAGTTGAGGAGGGCCGCCTCAACCTCGACGACACAGTCGGCGCCGTACTCCCCGAGCTTGCGGGGCTCAAGATCCTCACCAACAAGCAGCCGCCCTGGGAGTATAAGGACCCGGAGACCAAGATCACGTACCGCTCGCTCCTCGCGCACACGTCCGGGCTCACGTATTTCTTTCACCACCCGCACATGATAGCCTGGAAGATGCAACACCCCAACAGCGGCGGTGACGTCCCGGCTCGGTTCGGATACCCGCTCAACTACGAGCCAGGGACGGGGTGGGAGTACTCGTGCGGCATCGACTGGGCTGGTTTGGCAGTTGAGAGGGTCGCCGGCACAACTCTCTGCGAGTATCTGCGCCAGATTCTCGGGCCTGCGGGTGTAGCGCCCGAGGACATCACCTTTTACCCTCGAGACCTGCCCGCCTCCGAGCCTGTGGCGGCCATGGCGCAGCGCGCAGAGGACGGCAGCTTCACGCCCGGCGACCAGGGGATCCCGCCCCTGCCGGCCAGAGGCGAGCGCTTCTGCTACGGTGGCCACGGCGGATTCGTGCGCCGTGGGGCGCCCTTGAAGGTGCTGCGGAGTCTGCTGGCCGACGACGGCAGGATCCTGGGGGCCGCGGCCGCGGCGGAGATGCTGAGGCCGCAGCTCAGCCCCTCGCAGAAGGACTCGATCAACAACGGGCTCATGTACGCTGTCCCGGCGTTCGAGCGAACCGCGGCCCGCGAGGTGAGGAGGGGCACGATGGACCACTCGCTCTGCGGGAACGTGGATGTTGAGGGCCAGGCTTGGGGAAGAGGGAAAGGTACCGTCATGTGGGGCGGTGCGCCGAATATCAAATGGTTTCTTGACCGAGAGAAAGGCCTCTGCGGGTTCTTTGGGGCGGCGCTGTTGCCCAGTGGTGATCCGACTTATGTTGATATCGAGCTCGAGTTCGAGAAGGCGGTTTATGAGTTGGCCGGCAAGATTGCCCCTGCGAGCTGAGGCTTGAGTTCAGGGACTCGGTGGTTGGGGAGTTAGGACTTCAGGAGCGGGAGTTTGTAACGGTTGAAAATAAAATGCTGCTTAGCTATTGAACATTTACTGGACGAGCACTGTTATAGGCATTTTGTTTTTTAAACGCCGGGTCTTGAGCGTTTACTACTGTATGAAGGCACCATGTATGTCCTCGGACATATGTGGAATAGAAGCGAAACCAGGTAAGGATATTAGATACCTATATCAGAGAACCCCCCCCCCCCCCCCGGTAGGTGTTGCAACCCAGTGGGACATTTCATCTCAGCCACATCTCCGTGTCTACCTACCAGGGGGTAGGGGAGGGAGGGGCATGACCTGATACATGTCATGAGTTGAAATTGGGCTGATTCAGTGTTTTTGAAAAGAGTAACACGATGCATATTCTTGCTCGAGTGAGAAAAGCAACCACCAAGATACCATACCGGGGCCTGCAGGCAGCCCGCAAGGCTTGCCTTGTTTCCAAGACTTACGCCCACCGCAAGAGTTGTGCCCATTGCAAGAGCTACCCTTCCGTAAGAGTTAGAGAATTAAGGTGTAAAAGTTACATGAGGAATTTTTAGGAGTATGTACTTAGAGGAAGGGGTAGTTATAAAGAGGCAGTTACAAAGAGGTAGTCACGAAGAGGCAGTCAAGAAGAAGCAGTTACGAAGACCCTAACTAGAGAGTTAGAGATAGATAAGAACTTAGCAAACTAAAGGCTCCCTCCTAAGGGAGGGATTAAAATAGCTTTAGAAACGAAATCCTTCTTGGCTAGTTTTTATGCCTAAGTAAGTAGAATAACTTTTAGATTATTAAAATTTTATTACGTGATTTTTGTACTTTAATTTTCTAACTTTTACGGAAGGAGATAATTCTTGTGGTAGGCGTAATTCTTACGGTGGGCGCAACGCTTGCAGAGGGCCGTAATGCTTGCGGATTCCCCCTATTTACTAGTACGGTAGTTATATGTTTAACTTCCAGCCTGGCTGTTACACGTGACACGGCTTTTTATCCTGGTGCACATTCATACAATCTTCGACTAAAGACTTGAGACGGCTACTTACTAACTCCTAGTTGTGATAGACCGCTCGGCTAAAAGACCATAATAAACAATTCGGCTAATTAGTTATTCCTAACAGTATAAAAGTTCGTACCGTCACAAGACTATTCGTGTATTTTTTATTTTTATATTCTCAAATGACAAAACACACAATGATGGGGTCCCCCCAATTCCTGGTCGCTGACTTCGAGTTCATGTGACGATCTACTCCTGAAGTATTTCAGCGAACAATACGAATGCAAACATGCGGCAAGTCAGCCTCTGAATTTGATGATGCATCACGAACAAGCCCAAACCCCCCCCCCCCCCCCAGCCACTTTTACTTGATAAATCAGCGCTGTGATAGCAAAGAATGTTGTCTGTGCTTGGGAAAAGGGTGACTGGAAACGGGCTTACATTGACCGCGAGAGTGGCCGCGGTTTCGATGTGGAGTGACTATTCTCACTCATGAGAATATGTACGCTTTTTTGTATCATCTTCCAGGGTTCTAATGATATAAATGATACAGATAAAAAACATGAGATTCACAAAGACCGGGGAGCCGGTGAGGTGAGCCCTAATAAGCGGCTCGGGCGATGTGCCGTAAATATTGGTACTCGAGTACAGTATAAAGACGCCCTAGTCAAGGGCCACTCAGATCTTAATATATTCTCATTTGTGCTCAACAACATAATTGCATTAACATTCGGGCTGCCTACATTGGGTACCGGGCTATCTTCAAGTTTCCAGGTAGCAACGGGTCCATGATCTGTGGATGGATCATTGTCACTTTGGAAAATTGCATCTTGAGACCAATTACTTCAGGCAATGGATTGAAATCAATAGACGTGCATAGAGCTGTCAAATGCAATGCTTTACCTTTGATTCATTCATGTTGTGTTCTAGAAATAGTTGCATCAATGCCGCTTCCGGCGAAATTCAATCTCGCTTTGTTCCGACTCAAAGCAACCCCAAAATTCTAAGCATGATTATTGCAGATGCGGACACTTTCTTTACACTGTTACCCGTGTCTCGAACTACATGTAACTGTAAGGCAGACATGCTGTTGTTATGCCCAAAGCAAATCCCTAGCTTTATCATATCAAGCCCTCGTCCCATTTGGTCAAATTGTCGAAAACATCAATGACATTCCATACAGACTGAACACATCCTATCTGGAGTCCCGAAGTCAAAAAGGCAACAACTAACTTCAAGCCTCATTTATCCATAGAAATCGTGAACGATGTCAGGGGCTGTCAATGATGCGGAGAACCGTATCGTGGGTATGCTGCTCGGGTCGGCCATAGCCGACGCGATCGGAATATACACAGACCAGCTCACCAAGAAAGAGATCATAGATGCGTACGGGCCGCGTGTCAGGATTGTCGCAAGCTACAAGGCTAATGAGCTCACGATTCATTACCCTGATGAACACCGGGGCCAGTACGATGTAAGTTTGTCACCACACAGTGGCAGGTTCCGTGCGAACCTTTCAACCACGATATGCGTCTTCCACAGCTGAACCGAAACATAGGATGGTGACTGGTCGGAGATTACCGAAATGGCGCTGTGCAGTCTTTTCACTACGGTGCACGACAAGAGCGAAAAAACTCTTCCCGCTCGACTTCGATATCTGTCCCGAAACGGTGGTATAACTTATGGTCTGCGTGCTCAGCCTTTAGGGCAACCGATCAAGGACATAGTAGAAGCGGACTGCTATGTGAACCGCGCCAAAAGCATCGCGCTGCAAAGATGGACGACCTCAGGTAATCGCGATCAAGATTATCACACTGGATCGAATGCGCCACTTATCAGGATTCATCCTTGCGCAGCCTGTAAGGAACTTTTCCCCAGTCAACCCACACTTACAGATATGAAATTCTTATAATTCGCACAAATATCAGAGCTAATATAGCAATTGAACCAGATGCCGCTGCCCAAAGCAATTTGAATATATGCTTAAGGCTTGCCGAAAATAATTGCCTTTATACCCATGTGGACCCGCGTTGCATCGTTTCTGTCGTGGTTGCTGCTGCGCTACTTCGCGGGTTAATACGCAGAGAAGTCCAGACCGAAAATCAAATTAACCCACTCATTCAAAAATGCAAAAGACATATTGAGTCTCAGGAATTGAGATCTGCAGCGCGAAAAAATCAAGAGGGGCGGTATTATCATCTCCCTGCTGAGTCCTGGGCTGAACTCAGCCGCCTCTTGACTATTCAATCACTGCCAGACCTGGACCTCGAGAACAGCGGCGGAGAGGCATGGAAGTGCTTGGGCGCCGGAATATTCTGTCTCAGAACTGCCATGACCCGTCTCGAGGGACTGTCCGGTCAGGCACGCGAGGACAACCGGAAAGTGCTTTTCGACGAAATCATCAACAGCGTTGCTCTTGAGGGTGGCGCAGCACAGGCCAACGCCGCATTTGCAGGTGCCCTACTCGGTGCTTACCTCGGCTATGATGCCATACCTGAGCAGGTGAGAAGGGGTCTCAGTCGTAGGACCTTCATCATGGGCAAGTCTAAGCTTTTTTGCGAGGTCTGTGGTGTAATCCCGGGTGATCCGAATAGAGTGGAACAGGACTCCGAGATTGGAGTTGAGCCGGACGAAAGAGAAAGAGCGGTCATGGAGGGGGTGCTTCAGCGCAACAAGGGTACCAGGCATGCCACGCTGAACAAGAGATGGGAGGATAGGACAGAGAATTACGCATTGAGGCGGATGACTGTTTATGACAGACTCAAATTTCCGCCAAGGCCAAGATGAGCCAGCATCGTCGGCTGCGAATGAATCGCTGCTGTGTTACATTCAGCTTTTGTTCAGGTGCCTGTTAAAGCTTTTAGAAATATTCAGATGCAGTGCCAAAAGAAAATGTGTCTATTACTAGTAAGACTTTACATCAACACTTGATCTGGGTAGTGGAAGAAATACCAGGGTGGAGTCTTCCATGTGACCATCCCCCGGCTCATGTTCAGGAAGCCACGCCCTAGACAACGGGACGTTACAGAAGTCTTGTTTTCCCCACTGCTATTAACAAACTTGAACGGTTGAGATGAGCACAGTAGCTCCTCAGATTATCAATACTAATTCATGTTGGCTCCCATGACACTAACAGCCTGGCTTCTACTCCATATTCTCGAACGAAGCCATACAGTTGTAAATGCTCGAAGACCCAGCGTTTAAACAAACATACAATATCGACAACAGTGGTAAAAATCAGATAGGGTGCCCACGCGGTTTCAACCTTGTGAAGCACACGTATTTTGTGATTGGAATCCTTTCACGCATCTCAAGTGCTCCTCATCGGTGCCTCCGTGCCCAAGACGCTATGACTAGAGCGCCGATGGTATATTAGGAATAGTTAGCATTCGTATATTCGCAGTATAATAAATAGATAAATTAGGGCCGAATTTAATTAATATAAAGCAATAAGTATTACTAATAATTAATTAAAACCTATTATTTATCTATACTTTTATAAGTAGTTTTACTTTTATTTTATATATATTTAAAAATATATATAACGTTTTTATATTATAATAAACGTTTAAAATCTAATATTTAAAAAAGTACTATATTAAAATAATAATTAAAATATTATAAATACTTATAATTTTAATTTTATAATATATAAATAAAGTTAAAAAGTATTATTTTAATAATAATATTAATTAAAATTATAAATATAAGTAACTGGTAAATTAATTATTATAAAAAAAGTTATTTAATAAAATTAAATTTTTAAAAATAATTATTATATAAATAAATTTTATAATAAAAAAGTTTTAATTAAAAAATTTAATTATATATATATATATATATATATTATAATAAGTTTATAATTAGATAAATTAATATTCTAATTTTTATTTAAATGTATAACTATTAATTTTAAAAAATAATTAAAATAAAAAAATAATTTATAATGTTCTACCTTTAAAACTTCCGCAATAAAGCTTTAAAACTTTTAAAAAAAGTTTTAAAAGTAATTTATTAAAAAAACAAAAAAAAGTATAACGAGCTTATTCTTTTTTAAATTTATATTTTTATTATTAATAATAAATAACTCCTTTTTAATATAGAAAAATATAATAAAATAAAGGAAATAAAGTGTTTAAAGTTCCTTTATAAAAAGATTATAAAAATATATATAAAGCCGTGGAAGATTTCGTATATAAGCTTTAAATTATTAGAAAAAAAATTATTAAATAAAAAAATAATTATATAATATAAAAGAAAAATATATTGTAGTTAAAGCTATACTTTTATAATTTTTTATAATTTAAAATACTTTTATTTATAAATTTAATTATTTTTAATAATTAATATTTATATATTTTTAAAATAAGTTTAATAATTTTTTAAAAAATAAAAAGAATTAATATATATATATATATATATATATATAATGAATAATTATATATTTTTATAATATATAACGAGTTAATAATATAAATAAGTATTAATATATTAAAATGTATACTTTTTTTATAATGTTATAAATACTCCAATTCTAAGGATATTTTAAACATACTGAATGAGGTGTGGTTACTGCGGAGGATTTTTCAGGGCCCTAGGGAAACAAGATAGGTTGATCGTATTAATAGGTGCACATCTACATACATGTATTATGAAAACTTTTTCTCCGATACCACTCCCCACCATGTCAGCGCTCATGATCCCAAGGTTGTACCCAGTACAGGGTTGGCCGTACTTCTATTTTATCGGGTATCTATCCGTGCTACCGGAGCGACACCTTTACAAAGATGTGCGTTGAATTCATCTCAGGATCCTACAAGCGTATTCTCTATGGTTCCAATCTGGCTTGTAGCAATCTTAACCACATCGCCTGTTTTCAACCAAGGCGACGGTACCCGTCTGCTTGCAATGCCACTCGGCGTGCCGGTCATGATGACTGTCCCTTTGCGCAACGTGTACCCGTTACTCAAAAACTCAACGATTTTGAAAACATCAAACACCATATCGTTTGTGCTCGTGTGCTGTCTCTGCTCTCCGTTCACCCACAGCGTCATGTCAATTTGTGACGGATCCACCCGAGGCGCATGCGCATTCAGAATTGTCGGTCCAATTGGTGCAAATGAATCAAAGCCCTTGCCGTAGCAGTATTGGCCCCCCGAATGCGGTGGCCGCTGCCAGTGCCGGGACGACAGGTCGTTGCCGCCCGTATAACCCAAGATATACTCCTTGGCCTCGGAGGCTCTTACATTCTTGCAGTCTTTGGCGATAATGAGGCACAGCTCGACCTCATAGTCCATGAGAAGGGCGTGCGCGGGGATTGTGATGGCATCGTAGGGGCCGGCGAGCGCGTCGGCGGGCTTGACGAAAACGACGGGGCTCGGGGGGACTTCGTTTTTTGTCTCAATTATGTGCGCCAGATAGTTCATGCCGACGCAGGGAATCACGGGCGTTCTGTCGAGCGGGGCCAGAACCTAATTTGATTTCGGTCTTAGAACAAAAAGGTCATCGACGCCATACACATGTTCTGGGACACTGGCCAGATATCTGGTTACTTTAGTATCACAAACACAAACGCACCTTTTTAATGGTTGCTGTCTTGCCAGTTACCCTCAGACCACCATCTAGGGGATGGCCGTCGAGAACCGCCGCTGTTGAACCGACAAGGCTGTCAAGTTTATCCGGCGATGCATCTCCCCATTGAATTTTGCCTGTCTCGTCCTCGAAGCGGACTAGGTTGGTGAACGGTTGTCCTGCCATGATGAAAGAAGACTAAAATGCGTGGGGCTTTTAGGAGGAACGATCTAATACTGAAGGAGATGATTGAATTTCTCGATCAAGAACTGACTTTATACAGCCCTGCGTTTTTATAGTGGCACGAGACATTTGATTCACCGTTGAAATCCTATCACGGTCCATCAGGAATACACCCAAGCTCGTCGTCTAGGGTTGCGCGTGGGGGAATTCAGGAACAATGGGGTACCGAGCTTGTTTAAACCTTGAGCAGGCACGAAATCGGGTCTGCAGCGGGCTTACGTTACTGGACAGAGTGTTGGACGGTGAATTTCATTGGCTGTTGGGTTTCTGCAGCGCATAAAATAGGCACACTGAATTCAATGAAATGCCGACGATACAAACCAGTCCGTCCACAATTCTTGTCGCCGCGCTTTCATGATGATATCTAAGGCAGCTCGAGTGCTCCTCACACGTCGTACAACAGGGCATCAACAAACTCACATTCAGTCTTTGGCGAGAATGGCGCGACTTCAGACAAATGGCTCTAACAATGCGGCAGCTTTTGAGGACTTTCACTTACCCAAGCCCGCGGCGAGGGTTTCCTCAACACGGCGAGATATATGGCATGTCGAGTGGTCGAGCCCTTGTTAACCACAGCGGAAAATAAAGTAGAATTGAGCTGAGGCTAACCTGTAGTTCTTCAGGTCCATCGTGAATGACGCTGCTGACTCAAGCCCTTGCCAACCCGTCATTAACTTGGGTCAAGGTTTCTTGTGAGACTTCCATCATCGTATTCGAATTGGAATATATTCCTCATAACCCCAACGATTACTAACATATTTCTCTTTGAAGCGGGTACAATCCTCCTCAGTTCGTGATAGATGCTGCCAAAAGTGTGTTTGACCGTGTCGATTGCAACCAATACGCCCCAACAAAGGCAAGAAACATAACCTCCCCAAATATCATGATCCATGCGCCTTGTTTAGGGCAAGGGAACGAAACCTATGATCTTAGCAGAGGGAAATCTGACGTACGGCCGACTTCCTGTTCTAGGGCAGAATGAGTCTAAAGAAAGCCATCGCGGACATGTACTCGAAGCTCTTCGGCCGTCCTATAAACCCGGAGACAGAAGTAACCATCACGACGGGTGCAAATGAAGGTGTGTAACAAAGAATCTCCAAATACTTCAATTCCAAGATTAGGAGCAATCTCTGAGCTAAAAATACCAATAGGAATGCTGAGTGCCTTCATGGCATTTCTTGATCAAGGGGATGAAGTCATCGTTTTCGAGCCCTTCTTCGACCAGTGAGTTTGCGGGATTTTCCTTACATATGGATGCACAGCTTGAATCTTCTGTCACGAGGGCTGCCATGACTTTTTCTCCAGTGGCTGGACTTCACAATGAAAACTGGTGGTTTCGTTCTCAATCCGTATACATCCCGAAGGCGTACGGTCCCTTCACACAGTTGTAAACGCTTAAAGACCTAGAGTTTAAAATACCACACTGATCACAATGATTGATACCGTTCTAGGTATATCAGCAACATCCAAATGCCCGGGGCGAAGGTCGTGTACGCCTCGCTTGTGCCTCCAATCGTCGGCGGCAGAGAAAAGACATCGGCCCGGGATTGGACTGTGGATATAGATCAATTGAAGGGATTGATCACTCCACGCACGAAAATGATCGTGCTAAATTCTCCGTGAGTCTCACTTTTGCATCACGACGCCTTCCAAGGTTGGCTACTGTGAGACTAGCCTCTGTGGCCAAAGAAGAAAGGCATCTGGGATGAGAAGAGAAAAGCTGACATGTACTTGTAACGGAAGGCATAATCCCATCGGAAAAGTCTTCACGCGAAATGAACTGCTTGCTATCGGAAACCTTTGCGTGAAGCACAATATCATCATGCTATCCGATGAGGTGAGTTACGAACATACTTTACGCCTGGGCATTGAATGACCATGGCCAGCTGAAACTCTCATCTAATCTCTGAATCACAAGGTCTACGATAGTCTCATGTATGTCAAGGAGACACGCCTCTCTACACTCTCCCCTGAGATAGAACGACTCACTCTCACGGTCGGGTCCGCGGGAAAGATGCTCTACTGCACAGGTTGGCGTGTAGGATGGCTCATCGGGCCTCCGCACCTCATCCAGTACGTCGCGGCCGCCCATACACGCATCTGCTACAGCAGTGTGAGCCCTCTCCAGGAAGCTGTTGCAATTTCTCTTAAACAGGCAGATAGACTTGGATTCTGGGAATCGAGTCGCCTGGAGATGCAGGGCAAGATGAGGCGGTTCAATGATGTTTGGGATGAATTGGGGCTCCCGGTGGGTTTTTCTTTTCCCCAACAGGAAAGATGAGAGAGAATATCATCTTAACGTGATAGAGGCGTGGTAAAGATATGGAACTAATGCAGAAGATCATAGTATTCTGTTCCAGAAGGCGGCTACTTTGTTCTCGCCAACCTGAGCAAGGTCAAAATACCAGATGACTATGAGTTCCCTCCTCACATTCTGGAGAGACCTAGGGACTTCAAGCTCTTCTACTTTCTCGTCCAAGAGCTGGGTATAGCGGCTGTTCCTCCTACAGGTATGCAACTCTGATTGCTGCAATGTGGTTGCTAGCTACCTAGGTATTGAAGGCTGACCCATGACCACAGAGTTCTACATTGACGAGCATGCCCACATGGTGCATGATTATCTTCGGTTCGCAGTATGCAAGACTGACGAGGTATTAGAAGATGCAAAGGAACGACTAAGGGGTTTGAAGAAGTTTATAGCGGCATGACGCGCTGTCTCGAACCGTGGCAGCCCTCAAATCGACATCAATGTTCAAGTTATTATATTCGGGCCCGCACGCAACAGTGGTTGTCAAATAGTGATACTAAGAAGGCGAAAATGAGATTTTATTCCTGTCAGGTTTCAACTCGAAGATTCACGTGACAGCGATATAGCCAGTCGCCCTTGATGTCCTAGGCCCGATGTTGGCTCTCTTCTTAAGCTCAAGAACGCTTTCGCCATTCTCCAAGCGCTGAATAAGCTCCTCAGGTACGAAATCGACCCCCATCGGATTCTCAATAAACGCCTCACTATTCATGAATTCCGTCGCCTCCTCTGCCGTGTCAAAGTTGTCCACCTGTGTCTCGACCTCGTTGCCGTCCGGATCGGCGTAGTAAATGCTGGTCGTGGGCCCATGGTTGACACACCACGAGGGCTTGATCCCCAGCTTGCGGCGCTGCACATATGCTGTCAGGAGCTCGTCGAGTGTATCGTAGGCAAATGAGACGTGCGCAAGCCCGCACGAGTTTGTGGCATTGCCGCTGCGCGGGATGGTATCCGGCCGGCCTGTGATGGCGATGCGGTGGTGCTCCTCATCATATGTAATAAAACTGAGCACTTCGTTGCCCCAGACTACGCGCCCGCCGAGAAAAGATACGTACCAGTCGACCATAGGCTTGTATTTCTCGGGCTGGACGCGGAGGACAATGTGGCACATCCTCTTAGGACTGAGGACAGCGCCGCTTGCTTCTTGGATGGCCATGCTTGTTCTAAGTTTAGATGGAAGAGATGGTGCCGCGAACTATCCTTTGAAAGGCTCAAGGGTTGTCCAAGACCATTTTCAATGCTGAATTGTACAAGTTCCAGTTCAAGTGACCTCATCCTCTAACCTATGTCCGCCCACCAAGTATTAAGGAAATAGGTGTAAGGCCTTTCCATTTTAAAGCATCTTTATAATTAATTATTTACATTACTATTAATCACTATTAAAATAAACGAATTTTTTATTAAAATATTCCTTTTATTTTTTTTTATTTTTAACTTTATATATTTTATAAATAATTAAAAAATAAAATAAAATAAAATATAAAAAATAAAATAAAATAAAAATATTTAAATAAAACCTTTAATAAATATTAAAATAGCTATTATTCTATTAATTTCACGACCTAGGTATATATATTTATTATTAAAAGGCATACTTATTTCTATATTAGGTTAGCGTATAGTAATAGCTTGGTGGGCGGATGTTAGCTGCTTATCCTCGGAGACGTGTTTCTTACAGCCTGGTCCACCTCGTAAACCTTACTGCTTGGCTCATACTTTTTCGGATAATTGGGGAACCGAGGTACTCAGCGGCGACACAACATTTCGGAACCCCAACACCATGCAGGAACCCGGCACCTGGGGTCTCCCGACATTGCCGGTCTTGGCCCACATGACTGGATGTCACACTGTACAGTGTCGGGGTCTTGGTTAGCCTGACTCCTTCTAGTCTTAAGCTAGGATCAGGTCTAAAATAAGAAAGTTATTATAAAATATACCTTTAATTATTATTAAACAGTAGCTTTTATTATTTTTCTTAATAAAATATTATATAATAATAAAAGTTATAATATTAAAACTTTTATATAAGTAATTTTATATAATAATAAAAATTAAAATTTAAAAAATTAAAAAATAATATTTTAATTTATTTCTTTATTAATTAAAAACAATTAAACTATAATATTAAAATAAACTTCTTATAAGAACTTTAAAAGATAGTATTTATATAAATTATAATATGAAGTTCTAGTGCTTAAGTGAGGCACGCGCTTGTTTAACCAACTTGTCGCCGCTAGGGAGTCAAGTAAAATGTAGAGCAGGGACGACAAGGTCAAGCACTGTATCCATGTAGATAACGGTAGGGACTAACACCTGAAGGATACCTAGGTATCCCGCACGTTAGGCAAGCTTCCTGTTCAGCCATAAATGGGGCAGGTAAACGGAAGAACAAGCAGCATTGGGCAAAGTGGCATTGACGTCAACAGTTGCCCATAGAGTGACTTTCCCTCTTGAGTTCATCCTTGTTCTCGGCTGTTCTCTCCCTACCTCCCTGCCTCTCTCTATCTTCCTCAGGGTTTTTTCCCCTTCAGCTGGGATACCTACCGACCAACATGACTGGACGAGTGGCATTCGTGACTGGGGCCAATGGCATTAGCGGAAACGCCATCATAGAGCAACTCATCCGTTCAAAGAAGGAGGAATGGTAGGCCGACCTTTCTTCTCATAATTCCCAGGGCCGCTTATAAACGCTCTATAATACTTTCTGACAACTACACATAGGTCCAAAATCGTGGTCACGTCCAGAAAGCCCCTTTTGTACTGTTGGCAAGATCCTCGTATCGAGTTTGTTGCCGTGGACTTCTTGAAACCGCTGGACAGCATTATCAAGAAGCTCAGTCCAGTCTGCAAAGATGTCACGCATGCGTACTTCACGTCGTACGTCCACGTCGCCAGCTTCAAAAGCCTTCGTGATGAAAATGTGCCACTCTTCGAGAACTTTATTCAAGCGATAGATAACGTGGCACCCAAGTTGCAGCGGGTCTGCCTGCAAACGGGTAACAAGGTAAAATTCATTTTATAGGGAACTACACCAGGGACAGTTGAACGCTAATATCGGCCCACGCAGCATTATGGAGTTCACTTGGGCCCCGTCCCAATTCCGGTCAACGAGTCTCTTGGGCGGCTGGACAAGTCCGGCACGAACTTCTATTACGAGCAAGAAGACATACTGTTTGAGCTTGCGGCGAAGCGATCATGGTCCTACAATATTGTGCGACCTCATGCCATTGTGGGCTATGCTCCTGGAGGTTAGTAGACCCTCCCAGTGCTACCTAGGAGTCTGAATGGGCAAGACCATGTACAGGGCGATATACGGAGGAAAGTGAGACCACAAAGAACAATAAGCCGGTACTGACATTTACGCTTCACTCCAAAAGCAAATGGCATGTCTCAAGCAACCACTGCCGCAATCTACTTTCTGATCTGCCGCGAACTGGGCGAGGAACCCAAGTTCCCAGGAAACGAAATAATTTACAACTCCCTGGATGATAGCTCTTCGGCAACCAGTTTGGCGGATCTGACGTTACACGTGACGACAGAGGAGCGAGCCAAGAACGAAGACTTTGTACACACCAACGGCGATGTCTACATGTGGCGGTATTTCTGGCCGTTCCTCGCCTCATACTTTGGTCTAGAGGTAAGGCCTTCAGACCCCACACACGTTTATCCACTATGACAGGAATACTGACACAAGTGAAATCGGAAAAAGGTCCCAACCACACAGTTCAGCACGGCCAAAGCCGTTACGGACACCTATGAAAATGAAGTCCTTCTGGTCGAATGGGCCAAGGACAAGAGGCCTGTCTGGAACACAATATGTGCCAAGTATGGCGGCAAGCCAGAGGCTTTTGACTGGGGCACATGGCAGTTTTTTGAGTGGTCCTTGGGTAAGAGGTGGCCCACGATCGCGAGCAATGCCAAAGCGCGCCGCTATGGCTGGACCCGCATCGATAATACCCATGATGCGTGGATTGATACGTTCAAGACGCTCTCAAACGTCGGTGTTATTCCGAGCCGGGAAGCCCTTCTGGCTTCTGGGAAAGAGGACTTGCCTAACTAGTGCTGGACACGGCGGACGGAGGAATTTGGTCGGTGAAGACTAGGAATACTGGCTAAAGTTATTGTGAGACTATTCGTGTGTTGGTTATTTGTCTTAGAATTCTGTCTCTTGTTGATGCGCAGATGTGAATCATTCCAACTTTTTTGAACCAGCTACTAGTACTTACTGGCGGCGGATCTTGTGAGGAACCTTGGAAGTGAATAAATATGACACGCTTTCTTTGCAATATTGTACATCATATGTATGTTGCCGCAAACCTTGGAAGACTAGGTTCTAACTTTCCTCTCGTGGAACCACGCGGGTACAGTTCACGTCAGACCAGAACCTTCATCTACCGAGCCCTAGGTGGGAAGTTGGCAGAGGTATTATTGGAAGGTATGGGTTGAAATATGAGCAATCCACTCACTACCTAATACCCCTTGCCTAGTGTACAATGTTACCCTGCCCCAGCCTTCTAGTACTCCAAGCCTGTTGCAGCGTCTCTAACTTGATCCGAACCCCAGCCGTAAACCAGGTATTCGCATCACCCGCATCCAGCAGTGCAATACACGCCCCCAGCACCCTCCCCGGCTCGCGGTCCGCACGCACCGTCCCCGCGCCCCCGTTCAGAAGCACCGGCAGGCCCTTCCTCTGGCGTAAGAACCGCTCCACCGCCGGATCCCCCGGCAGCACCGCGTCGATCGCGATGACCACCTGCTTGCCGCGACCACAGCCGTCCTCCTCGCGCGACGACGGCGGCGGCGGCGGCGGCGCCGGGGATGACGACGACGAGGAGGAGGAGGAGCATTGCTGCATGCTTGCATAGGCCCACAGCACCAGCGCAGCGCGGTACACGGCCGCGCCCCACCAGGGCGGGCGCCTCGAGAGGGGCGTCTCGCGCACGAGCCGGAGGACCTGACCGGCGTGGTAGAGGGCGTCGTGCGGCGCAAAGACACACTGGGCGGCAATGTGGCGCTGGCGAGTGCGGAGGGAGATGATGTGGTGACCGCTGACCCCGCCGGTGTACTCGGCCTCATCGCTGCTGCTGCCGGCGGAGCAGGACGGGTCTTCGCCGCGGGCGAGGCCCTCGATGGCTTTGAGATCGGCGTACAGGTTGAGGCTGATGAGGTGGAACAGGAGCAGGTTGGCGCTGGTGAGCACTTGGTCAGATTCTGACGGCGGCGGCGTGAGCGGCTGCCCGGGATCGGCTGTGACGGCGGGTGCCGGATGCTGGCACTGCTGCGCGAGGGCCCACCAGGTCTGTAGGAGGCTCTGCAGCTCCTCGAAGCGCAGGAGGGACGAGGTGCGGATGGTGGTCTTGAAGCTAGACGCGGCACGGATCTGCTTGTCGGGGACGGCGTCCAGTAGCTGGCTGTGGTGGAAAACAAGGCTTTGGATGGGGTATAGGAGCAGCCGCAGGCGGGTGGGCGTAAGATGGTAGGAGTCGACGTTGATCTCGTTGGCAAGGCAAAGCTGGAAGACACGGCGTAGCGAGTATTGAGGCCGCGAGGCGTTCTCGCTGTTGCAGAGGGCCCTCCATTCGTCGGCACTCTTGGCAAGCCAGAGGGCGTCGATCTCGGGGAGGGTGGCGCGCAGCTCGGTGATGGCGAAGGTAGGGGGTTGATCGTAGAAGAGGCTAAGCTCTTGGTCTAGCATGACCCAGTCGTATGCAAGTCTGCTCTTGGATACTATTGTCAGTGCTTGCGTAGACAATGTGGTACGGAACTTATTTCTCGGATAAAACTTGCCTTCGCCGACCTTCCTGCTCAACCCACTTGCGCCAAGCGGCGTGGACACTTGCGCCTCTGTCAACGGCGGACTCGTCCCAGAGAAGGTTCTGTGTCTTCTTTTGAAAGTATCCAGAGTTTCGAATCATCTAGACGAGACTCCAGGTGTCAGCTCAACTGCTCCCACTCCTGCCGGTCCTCCTCACGGCGGAAACACTGTACGATGCTGCGCGAAAAGAAGAGAAAAAGAAAAACAAAAACAAAGAGAATGGAAAAAAGAGAGAACCACTGACCGCAATATACATGAAGCGGTGGCCCGCCCCGATATCCATCTGCCACTTCTCGCCGCCCCAGCATGACTGGATGGTTAGCAGAAGACTGCACTGCAGGATCAACGGCACCGTCGAGTATTGATTGTCCTTCTCCACCAAATCCGTCAGCGCGATGCGACACACTTCCGCCAGCCCCGCGCCAAACCGCCTTGCCCTGGTCGCACGGTTGTGTGACGCCCCAATGGCCATCATGAGCAGCAGCAACAGCACCGCACCCTTCTCGTTGCCGCTGGCGCCGAGCAGGTCATTGGGGTCGAGGGTGTGCGTGGGCACAAGGGGGTAGAAGGGTTCCACGCAGCGAATATAAGTCTCAAGGAAGACGTCGAGGTCCGCGGTGGGCGGCAGCAGGATAAACCCCGACGAGCCGAACCATTCCGAGGCGCTGCGGTTGAGGGCCGAGGCCGAGGCCGAGGACAGCCCGTGCATCTCGAGGGCCCGGGGGAAGAAGGTCTGCGTGATGGCGGACAGCCGCTCCCGCGTGGACGCCGAGAGCGACACGTTGCTGCCCACATGCTCCGGGCTGCCGCGGGTGGGCAGGCTCCAGAGGCCGGCCGAGTTGCGCAGCCTCGAGCTTTCTTCGAGGAAGGTCAGGTGGGCGGTTGCGCGGCCGGGGCACACGGACGACGGGGTGGGACAGCACTGGAACATGGTCCAGTGCTCGACGTCCTTGGGCAGGGTCCAAAAGTCATTGTCGCCCGTCTCTCTCACGGCGAGGCGGGGCTCTGGTGCTGTTGTGTCTGAGCCAGGGGGTGTATCAACTTCCATTGTCGTTGCATCTGCGTGCGGCACTGGCTGTAGGTCTGGCTGTGGCTGTGGCTGTGGCATGACGACACCTACTTTGCTTCCATTCGTGACAACAGCTGTCAGTGGCTCCATGGTGAAGGGAGGTGAACAAGCAAAGGGCAGGAAGGGGCCAAAGACGCTGGAAGCTGGGTTAAACAAGTACTCAAAGTCATCTGGCGGATCGCCGAAATCCCATGATGGGCCAAAGACGACGGGATCTCCGGCATCAGGAACAGAGTCCATGGATGGGAAGAGTTCTGGATCAACAGCTCCCTGCGGCCACAGCATGGAGGCGGGCTGGGAATGATCTGTCCGGTCGTGTTGCGAAGGGGCAAGAAGAGCCGTGGCCACGCTGGAAGGACTCGGGACAGGATAGCCTGCCACTACGCCCTGGGGGCTCCATGAAGAAGATGAGGCCGCGTTGATAGACAGTCCAAGCCTTGCTCCTGGCCCTGCCTCTGGCCCCGGTTCTTGTCCTGCATGGGCGTAGCCGTTGGCACCGCTTCCCGCCGAGGACGGTGTATCCTTGACTTCACTACAGATCGAGTGAGTGTGGGCGGGAGAATTTGCTGCCGAGTTGGAGCGAGCATCCTCTGGCTGCGCTTCCTCTGGCTGTGCTTCCGGCTGCCCTTGGCCCTGCCTCAGCTTGGGTCGTGGCCCCCGAGGACGAGTTGCGCGGGCCGCGCAGGTCAGACCCTTGGCCCGGCAGCGCGTACACGGCTGTTTGGTGTCGTTGTCACACTTTGTCTTTGTGCGCGCACAGTTGGAGCAGGCCACAGTGCTGCGGACCTTGGTGAGAAGCGCGCGCGCGGACTCGCTGTCTTGGGTGCCAAGCGCCGTCGCGTTATTCTTCTGCGTGAAATCGTTGGCATGGTGAGAAAGGAAGTGCTTCTTCATCAAGTCTCTGGCATATTTTCAAGTTCAGCTGAGCGAGCACCAACGAGAAGTGATTCCACACCACCTCACTTACTTGCGTTTGAAGGTGATATTGCATATTGGGCAGTTGAACGGTCGGAGATCGCTATCTACAGTAAGGTGTATTGGTTACTCATGAGTTATAACTCATCCCCATACCTACTAAGTAGGTATATCGTGACTGCGTTGGCGGGTGGGGCCGCATCTTCGGGGCAGCCCGTGGGACCCGAGAATGGCAAATGTCAACGTACGGGTCAGGACATGTCGTTGCAGGTGCTCGTTTCTTGCGAAACCCTGCCCGCAGTATGTGCAGTAGATAGTCATGCTGCTGTATACGGAGACCTAGGTATGGCAATCACGGTAAGGTAGGGTGGTGCTGCGGACAAACTCAAAGGGTGGAGAACCGACTCGCGTAGAATGTTGCGTGGATGTTTTTAAGACACATGTAGGACCTTGCGGGGTCGAAAACCTGGGGTCGAAAACCTGGGGTCGGAAATCCGGGGGCTGAAACTATGGGAAATCTTATTGCCAGTGGACAAATTAGGGTTCGTAGACCCGCTGTGCCGGCAGTAGGCGCTGCTAAAGATGCCCCACAGCCCCACCCTCACTTGCCTCACAGTGGCAAATGGGGTGGTTGACATAAAGGTTGACAGCTATGTAGGTATGGTCACCTGCGTGGTACATATGTATGGTAGATGCATGGAGGTAACTTAAATGGGTCTGGGAACTATATTAAATATTATAATATAAAGTAGTAAGAAAAAGTATTAATTTATAATTTAAATTATAAAAATAATTTTTTATTTAAATTTTTATTATAAATATAATAATAAAATTTATTTATTATATTATATATAAATTTTAAAAACTTTTAAAAATTTATATATTATATATATAAAATTTTAATGTTTTTTAAAAGCTTATTTTTTAAAATAATATATATAATTTAATATATATTTAAAAATAATTTAAATATAATAAATATAAATTTTATAAGAAAATATTTTTTATTATTTTAAATATTTAATAATATAATATAATACTTTAATATATATAAATATTTATATTAATTTAAATTTAATTTTTTTTAAAAAAATAAACTAATTACTTATACGAATTATATTAAGAGACTTAGGACCTAATAGCACCTAGAGTTTTAGGCACCATGCTAGTAGTAGGCTACTTGCGAGGTTATTGCAAGTGTAAATAAATACTTCTTAATCCTGCCCCCAGGTGTTCAAATTTAACATACAGGCAGCACCAAAGGGGTGGTACTAATTATATTTCTTTATCTGAAACTACGACAAGGTCACTACTACAGCATCAACACTATTTACTTAAGTTAGTACAATTAGCAAGAAATCAAGCATGAAAGAGGAACCTCTCGCTCAACCCGCCGCGCGCGTCTCCTTCGGCCGGGCCATGCGCAACACGCATTTTCTCCTCGACCCGGCCTACGTCAACCTAAACCATGGCTCCTTCGGCAGCACAGTCCGCCCGGTGCGCGATGCCATGCGCGCCTACCAGGATGCCTCGGAGCTGGCGCCCGACCGGTATATCCGGTACGAGTACCCGCGCCTGCTCGACGCCTCGCGGCACGCCGCCGCCGCCCACCTGCGCGTGGACCCGGACGAGCTGGTGCTTGTCGCCAACGCCACGACGGCCGTCAACGCCGTGCTCCGCAACCTTGCCCCGGGGTGGGTCGATGGGGATGTCATCCTGTTCCTCGACACCGTGTACGGGGCCACTCGCAAGACCATCGACTGGGTCGTCGACACGTCGCCGGCCGAGAGCGTGTGTGTTGAGTTTTCGCTGCCGTCGGCCTCTCACGCGGATATTCTAGACGCATTCAGGGCGGCCTTTGCCCAGTGTAAGCGGCAGGGCAAAAGGGTGCGCGTGGCGGTCCTCGAGACGATCCCCAGCTTGCCGGGCGTGAGGCTTCCCTTTGAGGAAATGAATCGCATTGCACAGGCTGAGGGCGCCTTGACCCTGGTGGATGGTGCTCGTAAGTACAAAAGTAACCAGTTGCCTCGTTGCCGTTACGACGTCTGATGTGTCGATTGTGTGCCCTCTGCAGACGCCATAGGGCATTTCCCATTCGACCTCAGCAGCATCAGCCCAGACTTTTTCACCTCTAATTGCCACAAGTAGGTAGATAAGTGTCCACGGGTATCTTTCTTTCTTACCAGCCTAAATACCAACAACACAAACAGATGGCTCTACACCCCACGAGGATGTGCGATTCTCTACGTCCCGCTCCGCAACCAGCACCTCATGCGCTCCTCCCTGCCCACATCACACTGGTATGAGCCTCTTTCTCACCAGAACGGGGCAGGGGCGACGCCCAACCCCCTGCCACCATCTACCAAGAGCAACTTTGTCCAGCAGTTTGAGTTCGTCGGCACTGTTGACAACGCCGCGCTGCTGTGCGTTCCCGCCGCATTGAACTTCCGCCGCGACGTGTGCGGCGGCGAAGACGCCATCATGCGCTACTGCTGGGATCTTGCAGCACAAGGTGGCGCCCTGGCGGCGAGGATCCTGGGGACAGAGGTGATGGACGACGCAGGCGGCGGGCTGCGCCACCAGTGCGCCATGGTCATGGTTCGCCTGCCCCTGGAAATGAAAAAGAAGAATCCGGTAGAGGGGGATGGCAATGCCGCACAGCGGATCCAGGGCTGGATGAGCGAGGAGCTGGTAAGCAAGCACGGCACGTTCATCGCCACAGTCTTCTACCAAGCCCAGTGGTGGGCGCGCTTCTCGGCGCAGATCTACCTTGAACTGGGCGATTTCGAGTGGGGCGCTGGTGTTCTTAAGAAGCTGTGTGCCGAAGCGGCTGTGGCATTTCCAGAACTAGTTGTGTAGGTTCTTTGGCTTGCTTTTATATAAACTATATATATACTCAAGTAGGTAGTTCTACCGCCACCTGCCAATGACATAGGGACACTTGAGCACCAACTCTTCCCCAACCTTAACCTAGACCCCCGCACGCACACGCACATACACAGCTTATCATTTTTTTTGAAAATAGCTCACCTACTCTACTTCCTGGCTCGTGGCGTGATGTGGAAAAACATTGCTTTGCCCTGCGGCGACATGACCCCGCGATCCTGCGCATACATCATGGCAGACGTGGTCCTCTCCGAGTCCAACCGCAAATCAAACCGGTTGTACAGAGCACAAACCAGAAGCATCACGTCCATTCGCGCCAGGTGCATGCCGATGCAGTTGCGCGGCCCCGTGCTGAAGGGCCGGAACGCCAGCTTCATGGCTTCGGTGGGAGCCGCCCAGCGCTCGGGCAGGAAGGCCTCGGGGTCTGGGAAGATGGCCGGGTCACGGTGCGTGGTGTAGGCCATGTTGCAGACGCGCGTGCCGGCGGGGACATAGTGGCCGCCAATGTGCTTGCCTGGGGAGATGCGTGGGAGGTTGACCGGGATGGGCCCGCGGAGGCGGAGGGTCTCGTCCAGGACCTGGTTAAGGTATGGCTAAATTTATGACATGCACACGTTAGTCGATGCTTGCTTGCTTGCCACTCAGATGATAGACGACGTACCAGGTGTTGAATGCTCTCAAAGCGGGGGATTGTCCCGGACTCTGACGAGCACGCCTCTCGGATCTCCTTGACGAGCTTCTCCTTGACTGCGGGATGCCTGTCAACCTCGTAGAGGAAATATAGCGACGAGCTCAACGACGTCTCGCTGCCGGCCTGTATAAATACAATGGCATTCTCCATCAGCTCCAGGTCCGTCAGCGGCTGCGTGTGCCGGTGCTCATCATGCTCAAGCTTTCCGAGTCCTCCGTTGTCCAGGTCCATGCTCGTCTCCACGACACGCTTCAGCAACGAACCTTCCCTCACCATGTCCTTGGCCAGTCGTGCCCGGAACGCCTCAATCCGCTGCCGCGCAAATTCCACCATCCGCGGCCGTGCTCGCACTGCTTCCTGCACAAATCCCACTGGAATCCACTCGATGAATGGCACCATGCCGACCAGGGCAGAGATGTTTTGTAGCTCGTCCGCCCACCGCGCCTCTTCGATGAGGTGCCCGCCCAGCGTGTCAAACGACTCGTCGAAGCTGAGCTCGCTGATGATGTCCACAAAGAGGCGCGAAAGGGGCTCGTAGAGATCTACCGGCTGAGGACCGCCGTCCCCGCCGGCTCGCTCTGGCTGTCGCCGCGCAGTCTCCAGCCGGTCTAGGCACCTGGCTATGATGGGGGCCACGCGCCCCTGCATCTGGGAGACCTCGGCCAGCGAGAAGGCATGCGCAAACAGCCTGCGGATACGCGCGTGCTCGGCACGCTCATAGCTGTTGAAGACGTTGCGCGCGCCGCACACGGTAAAGGGCCCGTAGAAGGCCGGGTCTTTTGGGCACGGGCGCGACGACTGGCCGTAGATGTCCTTGACAGAGACCAGGTCACTGAAGAGGAGCTCGTTGGGCCCGATGCGCACTGGACCTGGGCCGTAGCGCTGGCTCCAGGCGTGGCGGGTGCGCGTCGACTCGCCCGCCAGGGAGGCGAGGATCGTGTTCCATTCGGTGAGCTTTCCGAGCCAGGGGCCCGGGTAGGCAGCAAGAGGATGGAAGTATAGGCGGTAGATGGCAAGGGAGGCGGTGTAGAGAAGGGCAAGCCCGAATATTGCGGTGACGACAGTGGTTGTGGTGATATTGGTGAGGGCCAATTGCACCCTGACGGGCAAATCTGCTGTACGCATCACGAGAATCTTGATGGACACATCCGGAGCTCAGAGCGTATGACAATGTTGGCCCTCGCGAAGAACCACTGCAGTCACGGAGGGCATATCTTTTGAACTACTTAGGTACCAACATCATTCTCACCATCCCATCCTTGCAGTGTCGTTGCATGCAGTACTCAATTAACCTTTGCCCAGTTGTCCGCGGTCCCGGAGGCCGTGCAGCTCTTGAGACTCGAGGCGGCCATCGAGAAACATGCACCAGGATGTGCCTGGCTTAGACCACGCCAGACAACACAGGAGGTGGGGTTCCGCATCCTTGGGTAGCTTCCAAGGGAACCGAGACTAATAAGCCGCAGACCTCGGGAGGCTTTGGGTGGGGTGCCGTAGGTGTCAGCTGTCCCACTGCACCTATGCATAAGCTGAATGCCGGGTTTCATGTTGCAGTCGTCCAATACACTCGAGTGTTCATTCGACACTTACAAGACCGCGCTAAGAGCATATAAGTATTATCGAATATATAGTATATATATATATATATATATTAAAATGTTAAAAGAATTTAATATGTGTTTAATTATATTTATATATTAATTAGTTAAGTATGTATTTTTATATATATATTTCATAGATAGAGTTTAAAAAGTGGATGTAAATACTTAAGTAAGGTTGCTAAAGGGCACATGAGGGGTCTCCTCAGTTGTCCGTCTACACACAGTAATCCTACCCTTCGAAGTACTTATATCACTAGGAGTGAGGTGGTCCATCTTCAACATCCACTGACTAATCAACTGACCCAAGACATCGGATGCATTCTGGTAGTCCGCTCCCAACATGTCCAAATCATCGCTCGTGAACTTGAATGGGATGTCGGACAAGTCGATCCTCCAGGCTCTCTCCGAGGTGAACGCGACAGCCCAGCAGTGGAGTAAGGCCTCGAGTCAGGAGCAGAATGGCGACGATACCGAGGCTGCAGTGGCCAAGGCGCGGTTCCAGCTGGCAAGCCAGGTCTGGCGACTGTACTCGGCCATCAAGGGGCCTGCTGATATGGTCCATGACCACTTAGAGAAGGTATGTTTGTACAGTTTCTACGGGACATATGATGCGGAAAGGTGTCTAACGACAAGACTAGTTCGCGTACACTGGCGCGGTGCGTACATTACTGGCCGTGGGCGTGTTTGATGAGTTGCCTGCGGATGGGACGAGCAAGTCCGCGCAACAACTCAGTGAAAAGCTTGGAATTGAGAAGTTATTGTTGAGTAAGTCTATTCATGCCCTCCTGCGCATCGACCTCTGGTCGACAGGTTTCATTTTGGAAAATTTGGCGTGAATAGGGCTACAGTGACCCCAAGCTCATTCTTCTGCTCATATAAAGTCCGCCTGATGAGAATCACCACGGCGCTTGGTCTTTTCGCCGAAGTCGACAAGGAGGAATATGCCCATACGGCTCTGTCGAAAGCCTATTTGGCCCCTGGGCTCAGAGGCTTTTTCCAAATGGCGTGAGGACTTCCTACCACAACCCTCTTGCTTTAAATGCAGTGATGACCCTGGGGGCAAATGTTGACAAGTATAAAAAAAAAGCGTCGACGAGCACATGGCCGTCTCCGCCAATTTCCACGAGTACTTTCAGCAAAATGGCTACAAGGTGCCCACCTCGCCCAACGACAACCCCTACACCTTCCACTTCAAGACCGGCGGCGTGCCCATCTTTGAGTGGATGCAGCGGTATCCCGCGCGCATCGAGAGCTTTAACATGGCAATGACAACAGGCTCTAAGCAGGGCGAAGCGTCCATCACGCTGTTCCCCTGGCGCGAGGCCGTGAAGCGGAGCTCGAGCAACACCACCATCACGGCCGAGTCGCCCCTGGTCGTCGACGTCGGGGGCGGGCGCGGCCATGCAGCTCACCTGATCCGGAAAGAGCTGGCGGGCGTGCCCGGGCGCGTGATCGTGCAGGATCTCCCTGGGACTGTTGAGCAGGCAGGGGATGAGTATCCCGATGTCGAGAAGATAACACACAATTTCTTCGAGCCGCAGCCCGTGAAAGGCAAGATACTAAGATTATTTTCCCTCTCCCACAAATTCCGTCGTCACCTTTACCCGCCACGGACTCATTTGTTCCACAAAGCTAACTACTAACTCGCCTGTGTATTAGGTGCTCTCGTCTATTTCATCCGCCGCGTCCTGCACGACTGGCCGGATGAGGTCTGCGTGGGCATCCTGAAAAACGTGGCGTTGGCCATGACACCCGAGTCGCGCATTGTCATCAATGAGTTCCTGGTCCCAGAAGTTGGCGCAGAGGCTGAGACATGCTGGGTCGATCTGGTCATGCTGACCTTTGCCGGCATGGAACGGACGGCACCGCAGTTTGAGGCGATTCTTAATGCTGCGGGTCTGAAATTGACCAAGATCCATAGCAGCCCCAAGACACATTATGTGAGTCGTTTTATTCAAATCGTCTTCATCCTTGTACCATTGTCTTCTGCTCGTCCTATGCTAATCACAAGCCACAGGTTGCTGTCGAGGCACAGCTGAAGTAGATGATGTAGGCATGTCACGGTGTGGAGAGTTCGAACTGGTCAAACCTCATAGTGAGAAGTTGGCATCTACACATGTGCATGTATCGCTTAGGGTAGACAGACGAAATTTACACTCAAACTTCACACAGTATAACAATACCAGCGAAGAATATTAGCCTGGCCTGCTTGGATTTCACTTTCGATCTTCTGTTGATAACTAATTAAATACTGTTATCCCGCATTTACTGTCTGCTGTCTTTCCCTTGACGGCCCACCAACTCCCGGGACGCCCTAACTGCGCCGCAAATATCCTTACTACACTCGTGGGACAGAAGCCAGTGACGGTACGGCACTTATGTACTGCTAGGAATAGCCAATCCTTTGGATTGGTTATTATGGTCTTTTGGCCGGATGGTAGAGCGTGTGGCTAGCAGTCGCGCCTACCGTTGCAGAGCCCTGCTTGCGTACAAAACATATTATTAAGTTCTGTCTGGGCATTGAACTCGCAATATTCTCACATCTAAGTCGATCACTTAATTACATTCAATTGCAGCTTTATATGAAGAGCTTTAATAATAAAAATAATTTAAACCTAATAATGTTTTTAATAATATAACTATTATACGTTTTTTTTTAATTTATTATATAATTATAATCGATATATTATTAAAATAAAAATTATAATAATAAATAAAATATATTAATAAAATATTATTTAATTAAAATATTAAATTTAATTATTATTATATATTAAATAAATATATATATATATATATATATATATAATAATATTAATAAATTTAAAAATTTAAATTTAAATTAAAATATAATTATATTATTATAAAAATTATAAGTTTTTATTTAATATTCATTGCTTTTTTTATTATAAAAAGTAGGGATTTAATACTTTTTTAAAGGTTATTTAAAGGAGACATCTATCGCTTAGCATTTTTTTCTTAGCAGTACCTTCCTATCATAACTTTAACACATCTTCTTAATTATTAAGAAACATAAAGAGCATCGCGTTGGTCCTCTGGGAACTCGGGTCGTGCCTACCGGCCCTACTCCGTGCCATCCGCTGTGCTTCGCGCTTCGGGACTCGGCCCCTTCGCCCCAGCCGGCCCTTTCGGTAACTGGGAATGTAGAGCTTTTGAGATATTGCTGCGAAGTGAAGCTATTTTTGCCGCGATGCCGAAAGAAATTGACAAGCGAGGGATTTCTCCTGCAGGGGAGTGCCAAATTCCGGTTGCTGTCATACCACAATTGGCACCACGGCAAATTGCCCCGGTACCCCAAGCACCACCCGCCTGGACATCACATGTTCCTTTCACTAGCAGCTAATGGAGGCATATGCATTGGCATAATATGCTTCAATGCACAGACATGGCCTATCAATCATTTGAAGCCTCAAATGGCAGCATATCTGGCAGATGTCCCTGTTGTCGTCTGCAGCTCTTTTTGAAAAAGAAAAAGAAAAAGAAAAAGACTTATCAGAAAAAAGTATAGCCCCAAAGTTGACCAAACATGTCGTCCCAACGCAAGCAAGGGCCCCCCTTCCGCGCCGAGCACATCGGCTCCCTCCTGCGGCCCCACAAGCTCCGCAACGCCATGCTCGCGCCTGGGGAGATCAGCCAGGCCGATCTTGCCGAGCTCACCAGCACTGCTGTGGCTGACATTGTCTCCACGCAGTGCAAGATAGGCTTCTGTGCGCCTACTGACGGCGAGTACCAGCGTATCATCTTCATCGGCAACTTCCACCTGGCCCTTGCCGGCTTCGAAGATGTCGTCGACCGGCCCATCCCGCGGGAGGCCTTCCGCACCTACCTGCCTGATGTCGCCGACTTTTTGCGGCGCGGTGAGAGCATCCCGTATACGACCATGTGCACGGGGCGGATCCGGCATGAGTTGGATCGGCCCATCTATGAGAAGGAGTTTGCCCATGTGCAGTCACTGGTGGAGCAGCTTGAGAAGCAAGGGGGAACTGGCCAAAGGGCCAAAATTGTGCCCAAACTCACTATAATCTCACCGCTCTGGTATTACACTCTGTACCGGAAGGGTTACGCCTATCCTCAGGATGTCTATGCCAATGATGACGAGTATTTGGCGGACTTGTCCAAGGCCTTTAGGAAGGAGATTGACTTGCTCTACGGGATCGGGTGTCGCAACATTCAAGTTGATGACCCATACTTGACAGGCAAGTGATTAATGAACCATGTCTGCTCCCGTGAAGAGCACGTGCAATTAGCAAAACTGACGGCAAGAAAAAAAAAGGTTTCTGCGATGAGCGAGTAGTTGCCGGCTACAGGGAAGATGGTGCAGAGCCGCGCGAGATTCTGTCAAAGTACTTACAATTTTACAACACCTGCCTCGAAGGAAAGCCGGCCGACTTGCATGTCGGGATGCATATGTGCAGAGGTGAGTCATAATTCTTCAATGACATCTTCAAATGAAGTGTGGGTAGATATGAGAATCCGATGAGCCCATAACTGACAATGCTCAGGAAACTACAAGAACTCACGCTACTTCACAATTGGGTCCTACAACCATATCGCCGAGACCTTGTTTGGAGAGTCCAAGGCCTTTGACACCTTTTTCCTTGAGTATGATGACTCCCGCTCCGGCACCTTTGAGCCGTTACGCCATCTACCCAGAGACAAAAACGTCATCCTAGGCGTCGTGTCCACGAAGCACCCAGAGCTGGAGGATCTGGACGAACTCAAGGCCCGCGTCTTGCAGGCGGCCAAGTACGTTGCTGAGGGAACGGGTCAGACGCCCGAGCAAGCGTTGCAGCAGCTTGGTGTGAGCCCGCAATGTGGGTTCGCCAGTCATGTATTTGGGAATGCGACGACTTGGGAGGATATGTTGGCGAAGCTGAGGCTGGTCCGCCGACTTGCTGATGATTTGTGGCCTGGACAGCCTTAAATGTATACGTTAGCGGGGAGAGATTGGGGACGGTCCCAATCACTTTATAGCCTTGAGGTGTACGAGAACTGTTCTACAGCGTGTCTCAAGCAACGTCATCTCCATCACCTTGGCTCTTGTATACAGAAGAATGTAAGTTGAGTTAAGTTTAATTCATACACTGGCACTGTATTTTTTAAGTGGTTTTGCTTCTATTCCGTGTACGTCCGAGGACATACATGGCGCCTTCATACTATGGTAAGCGCTCAAGACCCAGCACTTGGAAAAATATGATGTCCAAAACAATGGTTAAAATACGATAGTTGCTTGTGGCCTTAGCCTTGTGACGCACAGACAAGGCTAAGGGGCACCGTCTTGATGTATTTTTTAAATGCTGGGTCTTGAGCGCTGACCACTGTATGAAGGCGCCGCATACGTTTTATATGTAAGGGGATTAGAAACGAAACCACTTAATTCAGACACTACCGTATGAAGGCACCATGTATGTCGTCGGGCGTATGCGGAATAGAAGCGAAACCAGTTAATTTACACACAACCGTGCGTGAAATCCATCCAAGTCCACAGCACACGACACTGATATCCAAGAATTTCCTTTGGTTGAAGATTCTCATAGATTATATCACGAAAGACCCGCCTTGTCTGCCTGACCACAGATACTCCAAATACAACGCGCCACAAGAGCCCAGATTATTTGAAATTCGGCATCGGATATCTCACCCGAAGGCGGGCTCCATAAACATGCAACAACACGACGAGAGCCGTCGCCGCGACAGAGATCATGGCCTGTATACCATAGACCCACTTGTACCCCATGGCCCTTGCCCCTTATGGACACAGAAAATATCAGCATTCCATCACTCATAATGTGAAAGAAGGCTGGACGAGTGTTCATCACAGGCACTTACAAGGCTGTTGGTAGAAACCAATGGCGAAGCCACCAATAACGCGCCCGAAGTTGATCCATGCGGCGACCTCCGCTGGGATATCAGGGTATGCATCAGTGACGTAAGACGTTCCAGCGACCGACGACAACATGATGCCAAAACTATAGATGCCCCATCCGAAAATGACTGCTACGTCGGGAAGGTGGTCCTCCAAGGCGAAGCCCGTCAAGACAAGACCACAGACGTAGAAGGGCGCAGAGGCATACAGAATATAACTGTCAGACATAAAAATGCCGAGGTCAGTAAGTGCCAGTGGAGTCTCAACACCAACGCACATTTACGAGACAGGTCAACTGGTGGTGGGCAAATGTAGGTAGAAACTCACAGGCGTGCTTCGGGCTCAAAGATGCCATTATGCCTCTTGACATACCAACGCTGTAACCAGTCGTTGGCATAGTGCCCCACTATCTCGGCCAGAATGATGCCCACCATCGGAGTGAAGTAAAGATAACCAAGCGAGGTGTAGCTATATCCGTATCCTCCGGCTTGCTCGGGCGTCGCAAACAAGAGCGCCGCGGAAAGATTGATGCCAATGGCCCAGCCAAAGACCATCATACTGTTGATAAGTGAGGTTAACACCCGCCGTCTGGCCACGAGTGGCTCCTCCACGACGCTATTCATGATGGTGTCCAGTGACTTACTAGGATAGGCAAATCAAGATCAAAGCTGGCCGAGTGGCTAGCCACGCGAATCGAGTGAAGGCCATCTTGATGGTTGGGAAGTAGTTGGTGTGGTACTTGATAGACCAGATGCCCGTGACACGACGCATGCGAGCCAGGAAGTTCGCAGGCCGGGGGGGCTGATGTGAGAGGGGAACGTCCCGGTTATACCACGACTCGTCAAGAAAGAGTAGAATCAGGACAAGCTGCAGGCCGGCGATACCGCTGGTCAGCCACAGCACATCTGGCCAATGACCTGTGGCCCCGAGCACAAAGTTTCCCAGGCAAGGGCCAAGATATGGAGAGGTGATGTAGATGGTGGCCCAGATGCCAATCTTGCGGGCGGACTCGTGGAAGAAGAAGATGTCCTTGATGATAGCGACCGATACGGTTTGCGCGGCGGTGATGAAGAAGCCGAGCAAGACGCGCAGAGCAAACATGGGCGAGTAGTCGCGCACGAAGCAGCTGCCCAGGGCACAGCCGAATCCCAATACCGTCGACCAGAACATGACGGGGGCGCGGGCCCAGCCTGATGCCATGGGCACCCAGAACAGACCACCGAGACCCCTGAACGGAGTGAAAGCAAGAGATGGTCAGTAATGAATTAACTGTTTCTATTGTTTGCTTCGAAATTTTTCACTACAATGCAGGAGTCGAATAGATTGGCGGAACCTACAATGCGAGGGTATTGATAGAATTGATCAGGTTGGCCCTGCTGTAAGAGACATCCCATTCAATCGACTGTGCAAGTACAGGAGCATAGCCAGCGGCGCCGGTGAAGTCGGATACATTGGCTCCAAATGCCGCCGTAAAGAGGACAAGGTGTTTTTTCCACCACGACCAATTCAATGGATCGTCGGGCGAGTCGGTCGGCTGGGGCAGGAGGATCGTCTACGTTGGCAGGTAGCATTAGCAGTGTTATTTCCGCAGCTCAGCGCACCGTTGCCAAACGACACGGCCTACGAGGAAGCTGCAGTGTAAAATGCGCTTACCTTGCCATCCTTTGCCATCTTGAGCCCCTGGATGGAGGCATCGGCCTGCACCATGAAGCCGCCACCGACAGTTGTGTCATCTCGGGCAGGGTCGACGTACTCCGCCATCTCAACCTCTGGCTTTACCCCTTCTTCATTTTGCGCCGTCGGAGACTTATTTCCGGCCATGACTGTTGGATGCTAGCAAGAGTATCCAGGAAATCTACGGTGGGATTCGAAGGTACAGGACTGCGAGTAGAGTGCAAGAAAATTCCAATCAGTCTGTCCCGTCCAAGTTCCCCGCCAAAATCGACAAGGGAGGCTGAACCGTGCGTGAACAAGTGAGAGACGACGGCGTGGACAAGGGTTTGGGGAATAAATGGGAGCTTCAAGTGCCGGACTTTGTGGAAATGTCAAAATAGATTCTCGGACTGATTCTGTTACCGCTACCCGAGAACCTTCATTCGCCCCAGGAGGGCAGCGAGCATCCTACAATCACCAAGCACTTACTCCAACGCCCAAGTGAGCTGAAGCTCGGGCACTGCAATGTTGAGGCACGTGTGCATTCATTGAGACCTCGTACCTTTCCCTCTCAACCACGGTCTCGTGACGTGTCAAGGAGCCCTCGGGTCGGTAGCTTGGACTAGGGTAGATAGGATTATGGCAATTATGCTAAGACCGGAACCCCGCCGCTTTCGAGAAGGACTAAGGGGTGGCCCCTTGACAAGCTCTATTGGTACCCCATGGTGGGGAGCCGAAATGAAATCATGCCTAAGCAATAAAATACTTAAATTCTAGTATATTAATATGTAAATATTAAGAGAACGGATATTCGCACCCGTTAAAACGGCTAATATACCCGGAGATATACCCCTAGTACATTAACTTTAATTTATACTATTAACTCACTATATATAATAAAAATTTATATTTATTAACTATATACTTTCTTATTAATTTATTATTTTTTATTATTATTTAAAGCGCTTTAATAAAGTTTTAAATATTTAAATTTCCTTTTAAATTTTTTTTATTATTAATAAAGTTCTTTATAATTAAATTAACCTATAATAATTAATTAATAATTTTATAAGCTTTTATATAAAGTTTTTTAATTATTAACTTTAATATTAATACTATTATTATTAATAAAGTTATAACGAGGTTATTTTTATAAAATATTATTCTAGCTATTAATAAATTAATAATTATATAAACTTTACCGCTAATTATTAATTTTATTAAATAGTTATTTATTAATTATTTTTTAATATAAAAATTTATTTTATTTAAATATTAAATTAATAATTATTAAAATTATTTTTTTATTTATTATAAACTTTTTATAACTTATAATTCTTTTTTATTTATAATAAATATAATTATTTTTTAAAATTATTTATTTATTATAAATACGTTTATTAATAAATTAATTATAAAAGAAATTTATAATTAAAAAATTATAATTTAATTAATAAAATTTATATAAAATAAATTAAATTAAATATAAATAAAATATATATAATTTATATTTTAAATATATATATTATTTAATTTTTTATTATTATAAAATAATTAAAAGTAGTTTATAAAATTTAAAATAAAAATTTATTAAATTATTTTTATTTATTAAATTTTTTTTAATATTATTATTTTTTAATAAAAGTTTTTTAAATAAAAAATATAAAAATTATTAAAAATTATTTTATTAATAATTTTAATTAAATAAAAAACATTTTTTTACATTATAATTAAAATAAATTTTTAATTTTTAATATATAATTTTTATAAAAAGAATTATATATAAATTAAAATTAAAGATTTAATAAATTTTATAAATAGTTTATTTAATAATAATTCTTTTTTATTAATATATTAAATTTAAAAATAATTAATAATTATTATTTAATTTATTATTTTTAAAAAAGTATTATTAAATTATATTATAAATTTTATAATTATTTAAATATTTTATAAATTAAAATAAAATTAAATAATATTTAATAAATATAAAATATATTTTTTAATTTAAAAACTTTTATAAATATTATAATTTTATTTTTTTTTAATATATTAAAATTTTAATTATATTATATATTTATTTTATATTATATAAATTATTTTATTTATTTAAATTTTTTTATTAAATAAAAAATAATAATTAATATTTAAAAAAAATTATAATATATTTTTTAAAAAAGAATTTAATTAAATTTATTATATAAAACTTTTTATAATCATTTTATAATTTATTTTTATAATATAAATATAATTAAAAAATAACTTTTTATATTAAAAAATATAATATTAAATTATATTTATTTAAATTAATATTATTAATAAATTATTAATTTATTAAAAAATAAAGCTATTATAAATTATAAATAATTTAATTTAATATTAATAAATATTATATAAAAATATTAAATTACTATATAATTTAAATAAGTTTAATAAAATAAATAATTATAAAAATAAGTATTATTTTAAAAAATTTAATTTTATTTTATAAATAAATATTTATTTAATAAATTAAAATTATTTAAAAGTAGGTAATATTAATTTATTATATAAAATTAAAATATAATTATTAAATAAATTAATTATATTTTATTATTTAAATTTATAATTTTAATAATTTTATAATTAAAAAAATAATTATAAATAATTGAATTTAAAATTATATAATAATAAATTTTTATTTTAAAATAAATTTATTAATATTAAAATTAATTAATATATTTTTAAAAATATTAAAAAATTATAAATTTAATTTGAAATAAAATAAAATTTATAAAAATCTTAAATTTAAATTTTAAAAACTTTATTTAAATTTAAATTATTTTTAAAAAAATATTAAAAAAATTTAAAAAAAGGTTTAAATTAAATTAAAATATAAATAAAATTATAATAATATAAAATAATTAAATAAAATTAATTAAAAACTTATAATTATAAAATTTTTAATTTTATATTAAAGAAAATATTTTATATTATATAATTGTTTTTTTTATTTAATTATTTTTTTTAAAAAAATTTATATATTAAATTTTTTATAATTTTATATATATTTTTATAAATATTTTATAAAAGAATTTTAAATAATTTCTTTTTATTTTTATTATATTTTTTTATATTAAAAAAAAGTATTTATTATTAATAATAAAAATATAAATTTAAAGGAAAATAAATTTATTAAATTTTCTTTTATTTTTTAATAAATTATTTTTAAATCTTTTTTAAAACTTTTTAAAATTTTATAATAAAAATTTCAAAAATAAAATATTATAAATTATTTTTTTATTTTAATTATTTTTTAAAATTAATAATTATATATTTAAATAAAAATTATAATATTTATTTAATTATAATTTTATTTATTTAATTATAATTTTATTTATATATATATAATTAAATCTTTTATTTTAATTTTTTTTTAAAATTTATTTATATAATAATTATTTTAAAATTTAATTTTATTAAATAATTTCTTTTATAATATTTTAATTAATATTATTATTAAAATAATATTTTTTAATTTTATTTATATATTATAAAATTAAAATTATAAATATTTATAATATTTTAATTATTATTTTAATATTATATTTTTTTTAATATTAAATTTTAAATATTTATTATAATATAAAATTATTATATATATTTTTAAATATATATAAAATAAAAATAAAAATATTTAATATATTAAATAAAATTAAAATTAAGTATTTTCTTTTATTTACTTTTTTTATTCTTTTTTCCTTTCTTTTTTTTATTATTAATAATTTTTTTTAATTTTTTTAATATATAAACTAATATTTAAATTAATATAAAAAATATATAATTAATAATATATTTTAAAAAATTTATATTTAAAAATATTAATTAAAATAATATTATAATTAATTATATAAATTATTAAATTAATAATTTAATAATAATAAAAAAATTATAAATTTATTTTTAAAATTATTAAAAATTAAATTTCTTTTATTATTAATAATATTTTAAAATAAAAATAAATTCTTTTATATATATATTATATAAATATTTTAAAAGTATAATATTTTTTTATTATTTATTATATAAATATAATTTAATAAAAAATATTATATAAAATAATTTTTTTTAAATTTATATAATTTATATAATTATATATTAAAAAATTATTATAATATAATGTTTTTTATTAATTATAAAATAATATTAATAATGATTTTTTAAATAAATTTAAAAAAATTTAAATTAATATATAAACTTTTTTATTAATTTATTAATTAATTTTTTAATATATTTAATTTTAATTTAATATTTAATTATTATTTTTAAAATATTTATTTAAATTCTTTTAATTTAATTATTAAAAGATTTTAAGTTATTTAAATAAAAATTTTATATTAAAAGTTTAATAATTTAATTTAATTATATTAAAAACTTTTAATTTTTTAAAAATTATAATAAATATATTAATATTTTTAAATAATAAATTTTTATTTATTTATTATTAAATTTATTATATAAATAAATATATATTATTTAAAATTAGTTTGAATAATTATAATATTATAAATAATATTTAATTTAAATTAAATTTTTAAATTATTATAAAAAAATTAATAAATTTTATAATAATATTTAAATTAATTTTAAAAATAAAGGAGGGTTAAAAAAAATTAATTAATACTTATTTATAATAATAATATTAATATTTTAATTATAATAATTTATTTATTATTATATTTTAAAATTAAAATAATTTAATATTAATATTATTATTATAAAAAAATATAAGATTATTATTTAAATAATTAAAAAATATTTTTAATATTAATTTAATAAATTATATTAAAAACTTTAAAAATTTAATTTAATAATTAATAATATTAAAACTATAAGCTAATTAATAGTAGGATTAATTAATAGGTTTATACGTATTATTTATTTTATTAACTTAAATAACCTTTATAATTTTCTTAATAAGAAATTATAGCTTTATTATTTTCCGTTTTCTTTTTTAAATAACTATAGTTTTAAATTAATAATTCTTTATAAATAATTCAAACTTTTTTTACTATTAATTATAAAAACTATTTTAAATAATAGGTAGATAATTAAAATTATAAGTAAAAGGGTATTTAATAAATAAATAATTAAAATTATAAAAAGTATTCTAAGTAAGTAGTTTAAATATAGGTTAATAGAGCTTTTTAATTAGCTATAACTTTTTAAATTAACTTATATAAATATATTAACCGTTTTAATAAATATAAATATTTATTTTTAATATTAATACCTTTTTTATAAAAGATTAATTAAATAATATAAATTTATTTTTATAAATAAATTTTATTAAAATTATTAAGAACTATTAAAAATAAATTAAAAAAATATAAAATATTTATATTAATATTTTATTTTATTATTATATTTATTTATTAAAATTTTAAATAATAATATAAATTAATTAGTTATTTTATTTTATTTTATTATAAATTTAAAATAAATAATTTATATTTATATAAATATAATATAATAGGATATATTATTTTTTTAATATAAAATTAAAAGATTTATAATTATAAATTTTTAATTAATTTTATTTAATTATTTTATATTATTATAACTTTATTTACTTTAATCTAAGTTTTTTTTAAATTTTTCTAGTATTTTCTTTTCTAAGTAATTTAAATTTAAATAAGGTTTCTTAAGTTTAAATTTAAAATTCTTATAGATTTTAATTTATTTTAAATTAGGTTTATAGTCCTTTAGTTTTTTTAAAAATATATTAATTAATTTTAATATTAATAAATTTATTTTAAAGTAAAAGCTTATTGTTATATAATTATAAACCTAGTTATTTATAGTTATTTTTTTAACTATTTATAATAAAACTATTAGAATTATAAATTTAAAGTAGTAATAGAGTATAGTTAACTTATTTAATAATTATATTTTAACTTTGCACGGTAGGCTAATTTTAACTGCTTTTGAATAGTTTTAATTTATTAAATAAATATTTATTTAAATAAAGTTAAACCTTTAATTAAAATAATAACTACTTTTATAATTATTTATTTTAATAGATTTATATTTACTTAAGTTATATAATAATCTAGTATTTTTATATAATATTTACCGGCATTAAACTAGGTAGCTTATAACTTATAATAACTTTATTTTTTAACGAATATAACTTAACACTATAGTTACTAACATAGAAAACCGTCTTCTAACTACACTTATATTATAAAAATAATAAATTATAAAGTTATTATAAAATATTCTATATAATAAATTTAATTAAATTTATTTAAAAAAATATATTATATTTTATTTTTTTAAAATATTAATTATTATTTTTAATTTAATAAAGAAATTGAAATAAATAAAATAATTTATATAATATATTATAAATTATATAAATATTTTAATAAAAAATAAAATATAAAATAATTATTTTTTATTTAAAAATCTTTTTAAAAAATTATATAAAAAATTTAAAATTTAAAATAAATAAATAAATAAATAATATATTAAATTATTTAATAAAAAAAAATTTAAATTTTTATATTTTTATATATTTATATAAATTATATAAAAAAGTAATAATATATAATAATTTATAATTATATTATTTTTTATTTAATTTTAATTTATAAATATTTAATTAAATTAAAATTTTTAAATTATTACTTATTTAAAATTAAATTTACTTTTTATTTTCTTTTAATTTAACTTTTTAAAATTATTAAATTCTTTTAAAAGGGTACCTAAACCTATTATTTTACTATTGCTAGTAATAATAGTTCCTGTAGGGGTCCCTGTTAGTCTTCTTATCGATAAGGCTGGCATACCATTACCTCTCTGAAACCTGAGGGGTAACCATCCTTCTCTTTTCCCTTAGGCAGCAGACCTACTCGCAAAACCCACACCATTTGGTGCGAACTTTGAGCCCTCGTGCCGTGAAGCCTAAAAGACGTCTCAGTCGATAGATAGGTTGTCATTCTTGTTCGTCCCCGCTAGAGCTGATATGGCATTGCTGGAACTAATCAGCAGCTGTTGCCCAGTTCAGCCTCCTCCGACAGACAGTCTCCTTCCGTAGGCCTGGGAAGACGGACACGCACCTACAACTCAAATTCAGGCACTCGATAGGCCTCCAATCACAGCGACGACACCATGGCTTCTGACGATGAACTCATTAGTGAGTTCTTCTCGGGCAGGTCTACGACAAAAGAGGACTGTGATCGCTATGTTCTCCGAAATTTCGGAGGGCGTGTCGAAGCAGTCAGCCCACCGGGCAGGTTCAGCTATACAGTGGCGGCCGGCAACGGTACGACGATTGTCCAGTTCCGAGTTTCCACGTCCCAGCTGAACACGCCCTACTCGGAGCTTATCTCCAACACGCATCCGGGATTCGTCACACCCTCTATCTACATCGGCGACCTCGGGACGGAACTCAATATATTCCAGATGGAGAAGCTTCCAGGCATTAACTTTTCGAAGATAGCCTACGAAATTTCACTGTCCCGGAATATGCAGATGGCCTACGTGGAGAGTCTGGCCGAGTACGTGTGCTGTTAACTGCATCTCTTGTTCCTTCTTTCTTCGCCTTTCCTGCGAGAATTGTGAGCCCGACTGACAGAACTAAAAGAGTCTTGGCACATTCTTGGAATAAAGCCGAGTCAGCTGGTGTACTGGTTGATCGCACCGGCATTGCTGCCGAATGCTCGAACCGACTGGAAGAGCTTCATCGCACTCTCCCTCCTCGTTACGAGCCTCTCGTTACCGGGGTTCGGGAAAAGATGGACAATCTCTTTGCCAAGACATACCCACTTGTTCTCACCCACGGCGACTTCAGCGAGATGAATATACTTGTCGATGAGGGAACTGGTGCCGTTACCGGAATTGTCGACTGGGACGAGGCTTGCATCCTACCGTTCGGTTTCAACCTGCACGCGGTAGAATATGTCCTCGGCGCACTTACCTTAGAGGGGTGGATATATTACAGTAACGCCTCGGAGGTGATCCAGCACTTCTGGACCACCTTCCGCCAGCTTGCGAACCCGTCTGAGGAGCAATGGGAAATCATGCAAGTGGCAAGGTTGGCCGGAATCCTCTTTCGGTACGGCACATATGCTGATGACAACAAAACCGACGGTATGCGTGGGATCAGAAACAGCTCTGACTTCTCTCTCACATTCATCGACACCTATACTCGAGTCTAGGACGGCTGTATCCCAATGTGGAGTGTCTGGTCTGCATTGGGGAAAGTTCTATAAATGAAGCTGAAAAATAGAGTAGTTGATTTCATACAATTTAGTGAGTGAACTAATTATCATAGAGATGGGAGTGCTGCAGTGTTTCACATTGTTATAGCCTTCCATCAAAGAGTGAATAAAAGAAAAAGAGTTTCCCCTCTAGCTCGCCGGGAAGGCTTTGGCCCAGAATATGGCTGACCTAGCCTGTACAACTAGGTAGGGTAATGGGGATGCCAACTTAGTCGATGATACCCTCCTTTCGCAGGGTATCCAAGACTACTCTCTCATCCATGGGCTCGTCACCGAGTGCCTTGGAGTCGAAGAAGACCTGGTGGTTGCCGCCATTGACCCTCTTGGCGTGAGCAGTCGGTTGACCCTTGAGCTCGCGGATGCCATTGTCCGAGCCGTTAAAGGACCAGCCGGTGTGGCGATACGGAACGAGACCCTTGGTGAGGCTCTGGTCCATCATGACAGTGCCGACGCCGTCGCCGAAGACGATCTCATACATGCTCCTGCCTACTGCATCACCTAGAACCTCGAGGCCGAGGCACTTGGTCAATCCAAAGGCAGAAAGGTAGGCCTGCAGCGCTACGACAAAGGCATTGTCGACATCCGACATGCGAGGAGTCGGCCCCTCGCGGAACTCATAGGGGGTGAACTTGTCATTGTCGTCCAGCATGAAGACGTGTCCATGGAGGTTGCTGAGGTCCAGCCCCGAGATGCTGGTGGGACGAGTCCAGCAGCCGTTGACGCCGGACATGGCCTTGCCGAGCATGACCTTGCCGGCTTCGACCTGGAGGTGGCCGTGAACGAGGTGGATACCGAACTTGCTCTCCACGCCAAAGGCCCTCAGGATACTACTAATACCATCGAGATGTACATCCGAGATCAAAGGCTGATCCTCATCGTCTGGGAGCAAGTTGTAGCTTTCCGCGGCGGAAGACTCGTCAGCGCTCGGAACGAAAGAAAAGTTTAGATTGGTTAGATCCCTACTTACGCAGCGGCAGAAGTCTGCAAGTCAGCAATGCTAGGAGGCGCGTGCAGGCCGGGAATGGGCGAGATAGGGAGGACAGCAGAGGTCATGGTGAGCACGTCGTTCTTGGGGTTTTCCGTGTGAAAGTGGGAGTGTACTTCAGTAGTGGGATATTTATCTCGCGTATTAAGCAACGTTCAAGAAGGGGGTCAGTCAAATTGAGTGGATTGAGCTGTCTGCCCTCTCAAGCCAGGAGAGGGAGAGAATCCTGGCCTATTTATCTTCAATATCCTCAAAGTACCGTGGAGGTTGCTGCCTGCTCCAAGACTCAGCTCTCCAGGCAGCTTGGATGCTACCAGCTGCAAGATGCAACCTTCTAGGCAGGAATAACACTTTTTAGGGGTTGCCGATGCATTGCTTGCCTATAGAGCCTCTGATAGTGCGAATAAAGTAGGTAATGATTCCCACTCTCCAGTCCTGTTGGTTATTTGAGTCTATCTCATTGGTTACACACCCCGCATCTTGTTGGCTTAGGTCTCTGCAGCCTGCAGTAATAGGAAGTCGGTGGACTTGCTGCATAAGGCTCTAAGGCCTCTAGGGTCCATACCATAGAGTACGTCACCGCCAAGCCGGTAACACCCTATAACCGGTAATAATATCACTCCTAATTTCCTTTTCTCTTACTAACTTTAAATAATTATAATATTATAAAAAAGAATTTCTTATTATTAAATTAAGTATAATAAATTTATTTAAAATTAAAAAGTATTATATTTAATTTATTTTATATAAAATTTATAATAAAAAGTTATTATTTAATATAATTATTTATAGATATAATATTAATTAAAATATATTATATAATTAATTTTATAATATAAAACTATATTAAAAAGTTTATAAAATTAAATAAAAGTTTTTAATAAAATTAAAATTATTAATTATATAATAAATCTTTTATAAAAGATTTATTAATTAATTTTTATTAAAAGTTTAAATTAAAAAATTGATTAATAATTTTTATTAATTTATTAATTATAATAAAATTATTAAATATAATTAAATTAATTATTTTATTTAATAATATTTAATTATATAAATAAAAATTAATATATTTTTAAAAATTTAAAAAATTATTAATAATAATTAATAATATATTAAAAGATTTTTTAAGTTTTTTAAATATATAATAATAATTAAAAATTTAAAATTTAAAATATTATTAATAATAATAAAATTAATATTATTAAATAATTAAAATAATTAAATTTTTAATAATAATCTTTTTAATATTATTTTTAATAATTAGTTTATTTATTTTAAAAGAATATTAATAATAAATAATAATTAATTTAAATAATAATTTTTAAAAATAATATTTTTTAAAATAATAATTTTTTAATATAATATTTAATTAATAATATATAAAAAAATATTAATAAATAATTTATTATTTAAATTTTTTATAAATAATTTATAAAATTTATTTATATAAAATTATATTTAAAATTAAATTAAAATAATATTTATAAATATTAAATAAGTTTTTAATTTATATATTAATTTTAATAATAATTTAAATTTAATATAATTAAATTTTTTATATATATATTTTATTTTTTATAATTTTAAAATAAAAATTTATTTTTATTATTAAAAATATATTATTATAAAAAATATATTAAAATTTTATTTATATTTAATATTATATTTATTAATAAATAATTTATTATTAATTATTATAAATAAACTTTTAATAAAATTCTTTTATAAAAATATTTTAAATATTCTTTTAATTATTAAAATAATTTTATATAATTTTTAAAATATTTTTTTTAATTTAATTAATTAATAATATAAAAAGAAATTTATAAATTAAAAAAAACTATTAATATTACTTTTATATTTTAAAAAGTTTATTAATTTAAATATTTAATTAAAATAATAAAATAAATTATAAAAAATAATAATTAAATTAAAAGTAATATTTTAATTTTATTATAAAAAATAAATAAAATATTAAATATTTTTTTAAAAAAGTTATTATTTTAAAAAATAAAAGAATTTATATAAATATTTTTATAAAGAATTTTAATTAAATTTTTATTAAAATATATAAAATTATTAATAATATAAATAATTTAATATTATTAAATTATTAATTTATATATAATTAAATAATAAAAATAATATAAATTAATTTTAATATTTATAAATATTATTAAAATAAATTTAAATTATAAATTAAATATATAAATTTTATTTTAATATTTAATAATTATAAATATAAATATTATTATTTATTAAATATTATTAATTTAATAATAATATATTTTATATTAAGAAAAATTAAAAATAATTATTATAATTATTTATTTATTTTATATTATTTTTTAATTATTATTATAAACTTTTTTAATTATATAAATATAAAATAAATATAAAATAAATATAAAATAAATATAAAATAAATATAAAATAAATATAAAATAAATATAAAATAAATATAAAATAAATATAAAGTAAATATAAAATAAATATAAAATAAATATAAATTTATTTTAATTTTTTAAAAAATATTTAATTTTATTTATTTATAATTAAATATATTTTAAATATATTAATTAATTAAAAAGACTTTTTATATATTTTATTTAAAAATTTATAAATTATTAAAATAAAATTTAATTTTAAAATATTTATTTTAAAAGTTTTTTTAATTAATTTTAAATAAATAAATTTATTATTTTTATATTTTATTATTTTTAAAAATAAAAATTTTATTTTAATAATAATTTATTTATTATAATTAAAATTTATATTTTTAATAATAAAATTATAAAATTATTATTAAAAAAAGTTTATTTTATATAAAAATTTAAAATAATAATATAAAATAAATAATTTAAAATTCTTTTTTATTATTTATTAATTTTTTAATTAAATATATAAATTTATAAATTAAATTATTATTTTTAAATATTTTTATTAAATATATAATTTAAAAAATATATTTTAATAAAAATTTAAAAATAATAATAAAATTTAATATTAATAAACTTTTTTTTTTAAAAAAAATATAAATTTTAATATTATTTTTTAAATAATAATTTTTAAATATATTTTAAATTTTTAAAAATTAATAAAATTTAAAATTAATAATAATATTTATAAATATATTATTTTTTATATATATTATATAAATAATATTATTTTTAATAAAATAATTAAAAATTATTTTAAAATTAATTTTATTAATTAAAATAATAATTATAATATTATTTATAATATTTTAATCTTAATTATTTTAAAATAAAATATTATAAATAATAATAATTATATTTTAAATAATATAATTTAAATATAAAAATAAATTTATAAATTATATATTAATAATATATATAATACTATTTTATTAATAAATATATAAATAATAATTTAAAATTTAATATAATTTATTTTTTTATTATTAAAATTATTAAAAGTTATATTTATAAAAATATTATTTTTTTAAATATTATTATTAAAAAAAATAATTTTAATTTTTATTTTAAAAATTATTATATTAAAAATAATATTTTAAATAATATTTTTTTTAAAAAAAATATTATATTTTTAAATTTTAATTTTAAAATATTTTAAAAATAAATTTAAATATTTAATAATTAAATAAAATATTTTTAAAATAATTTTATAAAAAATAATTATTTTAAATATTTTTTTTTTATAAATAAATAAAAAAAATATTAGATTTTTAAAAATTTAATAAATTTTAAAATATATTTAATTAAATATTAAATTTTTTTTTATAATAATATAAAAAATATAAATTTAATTTATATTAAAATTTAAAATTTATATTATATTTTTAATATTATTAATTTTATATTTATTTAATAATATTATATTAAAATAAATTATTTTTTTTAATTTTTTTATTTTATATATATTTAAATTATTTTAATTTTTTAAAAATATATATTAAATTAATTTTTTAAAAAAATATTATTTTAATTATAAAATATAAAATTATTATTAATTATTTTTTAAAAAAGTTTAATAATAAAATTTATATAATAAAAAAATAAAATTTTAATTTAATTATAATTAAATATTTTTTTAATATAAATTATAAATTCTTTTTATTTATAAATTTTATAAAAATAATAATTTAATTAAATATTTATTATTATATTAATTAAATTATTATTTATTTAAAATTTTTATAATTATTTATAAAATTATTATAATATTATAATATTAATTATTAATTTTTTTTATTATAATATTAAATTTAATTAAATATTTATAATATTAAATAAATTTATATATATAAAAATAAATAAATAATAATAATAAATATTATTAATTTTTAATAATTATTAAAACATTATTTAAAAGATTTATATAAATAAATATTTTTTATTAATTAAATTTAATAAAAGATTATTATAATTATTATTATTATATTAATAATTTTTTTTTATAAAATTATATAAATTTATTTATTAAAATTATTATAAATATTTAATTTATATATTTAATATAATTTAAAAAATTTATAAAATTAAAATAAATATATTAAATTATTTATAAAAAACTTTTAATTATTATAAAATAAATATTTAGAAATAAAAATTTAAAATATTTAAAAATAAAGATTTTAAATATTTAAATAATTATTTTTAAATATATATATAATATATTTAAATTATTATTTATAAAATAATATAAATAAATAAAATTTAATTAAATTAATTATTTTTTTATTTAAAATAATTAAATTTAAAAATTATTTTAAATTAAAAATAAAAATTAATTAAAAAAGATTTAAAAATTTAAAAAGTTTTATTAAAAAAATTAAAATAAATTTAATAATAAATAAATAATTTAATAATTAATTAAAATTAAATTTTAAAATTTATAAAATAAAATTATATAATTTTATTTATTAATTAATTATTATTTAAAAATAAAATAAATATAAATTTTTATTTTAATAAAATTATTTAAAAATAAACGTTTTTTTAATAATTTATTTTTTAAATATTAATATTTTATTATAAAACTAATAATATAAATTTAAATTTAAAAAGAAATTAAAATTAAATATAATAATTTAAAATAATTTTATTTTAATTTAATATTTAAAATTTATTATATTAATTTAATTTTTTATTTTTATTAATATTATTTATTAATTATTAAAAATTAATTAAAATTAATAATTTTATAATTATATTAAATTTTAATAAATTTTTTTTAAAAATATAATTAATTTAAATTAAATAAATTTAAATAAAAATAATTTTTTTATAATTAATATATTTTTTAATATAAAAAATTAATTAATTATAAAATATTATTTTTTTAAATATTTTATTTAAATTTATTTTAATAAAATTATTTATAAAATTATTATTATTATAAATTTATTTAATTTTATAAATATTTTATTTTTTATATAAATAATAAAATATTATTAAATTAATTATTAAATATTTTTTTTATTTATATTAAATTTAATAAAATATTTATATAAATAAAATTAATAAAAATAATTAATAAATTATTTATTTATTATTATATTTATTTTAATTTTTATAATTATTTATTTTAAATTTTTAAATTTTTTTTTAATATTAAATTAAAGATTTTATAATTATAAATTTTTATTTAATTTTAATTAATTATTTTATATTATTTTAATTTTATTTATTTTAATTTAAATTTTTTTTAAATTCTTTTAATATTTTTTTAAATAATTTTAATTTAAATAAAGTTTTTAAATTTAAATTTAAAATTAAAAATTTTATAAATTTTAATTTGTTTTAAATTAAATTTATAATTTTTTAATTTTTAAAAAATATATTAATTAATTTTAATATTAATAAAATTATTTTAAAATAAAACTTTATTATTATATAATTATAAATTTAATAATTTATAATTATTTTTTTAATTATAAAGTTTTTAAAATTATTAATTAAAATTATATATAATAATAAAATATAATTTATTTATTTAATAATTATATTTTAATTTAATTTATTAAATAAATATTTATTTAAATAAAATTAAATTTTTAAAATAATAATTATTTTTATAATTATTTATTTTTATAAATTATTTAAATTATAATAATTTAATACTTATAATATTATTATTAATATTAAATTAAATTAATAGCTTATAATTTATAATAATTTTATTTTTAATAAATTAATAATATTAATTAAATAAATATAATTTAATATTATAATATTAATATAAAAAACCGTTTTTTAATTATATTTATATATAATAAAATTATAAACTTAAAAAAAATTATATAATAAATTTAATTAAATTTATTTTAAAAAAATATATTTTTATTTTATTTTTAAATTAATTATTATTTTTAATTTAATAAAATAATTATAATTTATAATATTTATATTAAATTTATTAATATTTATAAATTTTAATATAAAAAACTTTTAATTATATATTATATTAAATCTTTATTTTATATTTTTAATTTTAATTTTATTAATAAATATAATATAAAATTAATTTAAAATTTAAAATAATTATATTAATAAATAAATTATTAATAAAAATTATAATTTAATAATATTTAAATTAAAAAAAATAAAATATAAATTATAATTAAAATTATAAATTATTATTTAAAATTTATTAAATATTTTATAATTTAATTTATTTAAATTATAATTTTAAATAAAAAAAATAAATTAAATATAATTTTAAATTAATAAATTAAAATGAAATAAATATTATATTATATATTAATATATTTTATATTTAATTAATAATTTTAATATTAATAATTATAAATTTTATATTTATTTTTTTATATAAATATAATTATTAATTAAAAATAATTTATTATTAAAAAAAATTATATATAAAATTAATTATTTTAAATTATTATAAAGTTTTTTTTACTTATTTTAATAAATATATAAAAAATATATAAATAATTAAAATTAAAATAGTATTATTTAAAAAATATAATTATAAAATAATTTTTATTATATTATAATTTTATAATTAAAAAATAAAAATTAAATATAAAAATTTTATATTAAATATTTTATATAATATTTATAATATATTATAAATTAATATAATTTAAATTTAATAACTTTTATAAAATTTAATAATTTTTATAATTAATTTTTAAAATTAATATTAAATCTTTTTATTAATTTTAAAAATAATATATTAAAATTAAAATTAAATTATAAATATATTTAAAATTTATTTTAAAAAATTTTTATTATAAATATAATTATAAATAATAAATATTAATTAAATTTTAAAATAATTAATAATTATATTAAAATAAATTTCTTATTAAAACTATTAATTTTTTAAAATATTATATACGTTCTTTATAATTTTTTTTTTATTTTAATTTTTATATAAAAAATTTATAATATATATATTATTATATTATTAAAATTATTATTTTAAAATAATAATATTATTTTATTTAATTTTAAAATATTTTTATTATTAAAAACTTTAAATAAAATTTTAAAAATAAAAATAATTTTATTTATTTTTAATTTTAAAATTAATTTATAATTTTTTATTAAAAAAAATATATAATAATATATTTTTTAATTTATTTATAAAATTATAAAATTATTATATTTATAAAATTAAAATTATTATAAAAATAAAATAAAATTATTATTTTTAAATTAAATAAAATAAAATATTATTAAATAATTATAAAATTTTTTTATATTATAATTATTATTAATAAAATAATTTATATAAATATTATTTTATTTTATATTATATATAAAATTATTTAATAATAATATAAAAAATTTATTATATTAAAAATATTATAAATATTTAAAATATTATTAATTTTATATTTAATATTAATAATTTTAATTATATTTATTATTTTTAAATAGTTTTTATATATTTAAATAAAATAAAATTAAAATAAAATTAATATTAATTTAATAAAAATATATATTAAATATTAATAAAATTAAAAGTTAAATTATTAAAATTAATAATATTTATAATTTTAAATTTTATTTAAAAAGAAATTTTATAATATATTAATAAAATTTTAATAAATTAAAAATTAAAAATTTAATATAAAAATATAAAATATTTTATTTTATTAATAAATTAATATAATTTTATTAAATTTTATTTATAAATAATATTTAATATTTAAACTATAATTTAAATTAAAAAGAAATATAATTAATATTTATATTATATTAAATATAATTAAATAATTTAAAATATATATTAATTTAAATTATATAAAATATTTTTTAAATATTTTTATTAATAAAAATAAAAAGATTTTATTTAAAATAATATAATTATATTTATTATATATAATATAAATAATTTTATTAAATAAAAAATATTAATAATAAATTTATAATTAAAATTATAATTATTTATTAAATTAAATTTAAAATATTTTAATATTAATATATATATTTAATATTAATAATAAAAATAAAAGATTATTTTAAATATTTATTAATTTATTATATATTTTATTTTTATAAAATAATATTATAATTAATTAATAAAAAATATTTAAATTAATAATATAATTATTTAAATTTATTTTAAATAAAAAGTAAATTAATTATAATAATAATTAATAATTTAATAAAATAAATTAAAAGTATTTTTATTTTTATATAATAAAAAAATTTTTATTATTATTATATTATTTTATTTTATTTATTATATTTTTTAAAAAAATATTAATTTAATAATATATTTAATATAAAAAATGTATAAAAATATTAATAATAAAAAATAAAAAATAAATTATTATATTTATATTTATAATAATATTTTAAAATAATTTATAAAAATATTATTTTTTTAAAATAAATATTAAAAATATTTTTTTAATATATAATTATTATTATTTTAAAAATAATAAAATAAAAAATAAATTAATTTATGAAATATAATATATATATTTAATTATAATTATTAATAAATTTATAATTTATATATAAATTTTTTATATTTAATTTTTTAAAATTAATAAAAAATATTATATAATTTATATTTATAAATTTATAAATTTATTTTTTTATATTATAAAATATATTATTTAAAAATATTAATATTTAATAAAAAAAATATTATATTAATTAATTTATTTTTATATATAAAATATTTTTTTTAATAGAAATTATTTTTATTATAAAATATATTATAATATTTATTATAAAAATTATTATTATTATATTTTTAATTAATAAAATATTAATTTTTTTTATTTAATTTAATTTTATTTATAATAAATATATAAATTATATATTATTATTATTTATAAATTTATAATAATATATATAAATTAAAAAATAAATTTTTAATTAATATTAAAAATTTATAAAATATTATAATAAATTTAATTATATTTTTAATTATATATAAAATAATATTTTATATAAATTAATTATTATAATTTTAATATTTTAAAATTTTAAAATTTAATATTATATATTTAATTTATTAATTAAAAATTATAAAATATTAATTTTTAATTTATTAAAATATTTTTATTATAATTTAATAAAAATTAATATATTTTAATTAATAAAATAATTTTAATTATTAATATTATTTTTAAAATATTATTTAATTTTAAAATATATTATTTATAATATATTAATTTATTTAATATTATATAAATAAAAACTTTTAATAATTTCTTTTAATATATATTAAAAAATTATATAAATTTAAATTAATTAAATATTTAAATCTTTATATATTTTTAAAAAAATAAAAATTTTATTATTAAATATATTTTATTATAATAATAATATTTATTAATATTAATAATTATAATTAAATTTAATAATTTATTTATAAATTTTATTAATAATAAAATATAATAAATTTTTAAATTATAATTTTTAAAAATATTTTTATATTTATTAATTTAAAATAATTAAAATATAAAAATAAAAATAAAAATAAAAATTTATATTTATAAAGAAATTTTAAAATTTTTATTTAAATTATTAATTTATTTTTTTTTATTTTTATTTTTTTTATTATTTTTATTTTTTTATTATTATTTTTATAATAATTATTATTAAAATTAAATAAATTATTATTTAAATTATTATTTTTATATTATAATAATTTTTTTTTATATTTATTATATTTTATAATTAATTTTTTTTTAATTAATTTTTTTATAATTAATTCTTTTATAATTAATTCTTTTATAATTAATTTTTTTTAAAATTATTAATAATAATATTTTTATTTTTAAAATTATTATTTTTAAAATTTAAATTTTTTATTTTTTTTTAATAATTTTATAATAAAAAATAATTTTTTTTATTTTTTAAATATTTTTAAATTTTTAATTAAATTATTTTAAATATTATTTAATTTTTAAATAAATAAAAATATTAATTTATTTTAATAAATATTTAAATTAATTTAAATATTTTTTATATAAAAAATTATTTTTAAATTTTTTAAAAATTTTTTTAATAATTAAAAAAAAGATTATTATTTTATTTTTAATATATTTATATATTTATAAATATTATATAATATATATATTAATATTAATTATATTAATTTTTTATATATTTATATTAATTTTTTATATATTTATATTAATTTTTTATATATTTATATTAATTTTTTATATATTTATATTAATTTTTTATATATTTATATTAATTTTTTATATATTTATATTAATTTTTTAAAAATTAAAATTAATAAAATATATAAAAGATATTTTTAAAATATATTTTATTTTTATTTTTTTAAATAAAAAAAATAAATAATTTAAAAAACTTTTAAAATTTATTTAAAAAATTATTTAAAATATAATTATTTTAATTAATTAATAAGAATTTAAAAAGAATAATATTTATAATATTTATAATAAAATTAAAATAATAATAAAATTATATTAATAATATTAATAATAAAAATAATTAAATTAAAATTTAAATAAATTTTATTATTAATTAAATATTAATATATTATTTATTATAATTTTAATTTAAAAATAAATAAAAAAATATTATTTTATTATTATAAAAATAAATTAAAAATTTAATATTTTATAAAATTAATTTTATTAAATTTAAAATATTATTAAAATATAAAAAATATTTATTAATAAAAATATAAAAAAAGTTTAAAATTTAATAAAATTAATTTTTTTTAAAAATATTATTAAAATTAATTTTTTTTAAAAATATTATTAAAAATATAAAAGAAAATTTAATAATAAAATAAATAAATAAAGTTTTAATAAAATATTTTATTTATATTAAATATAATAAATATTTATAAAAAATAATTTTAAATAATAATTTTAAATAATAATTTTAAATAATAATTTTAAATAATAATATTAAATTAAATATTAAATTAAATATTAAATATTTAAAATATTATTTAAATTTTATATTTAATAATTATAAAAATAATTATATTAAAATTAATATTTTTAAATAAATTTATATAATCTTTTTAATTAAATAAAAATAATTATATTAAATAAATTATATAAATTTAATAAATTTTAATAATTTTAATATAATTATTTTTTAAATATTAAATTTTAAAATAAATTAATTATTTTATTAATTTAATTATTTATTATTATTATTATAATTATTAATTAATATTAATTAAATTTATATATAAAAAATAAAAAAAATAAATATTATTAATTTTTAATAATTATTAAAAAATTATTTAAAAAACTTATATAAATAAATATTTTTTATTAATTAAATTTAATAAAAAATTATTATAATTATTATTATTATTTTTTAATATAAAATTAAAAAACTTATAATTATAAAATTTTAATTAATTTTATTTAATTATTTTATATTATTATAATTTTATTTATTTTTTAATTTAATTTAAATTTTTTAAATTTATATTTAAAATTTTTAAAATTTTTAATTTATTTAAAATTAAATTTATAATTTTTTATTTTTTTTTAAAAATATATTAATTAATTTTAATATTAATAAATTTATTTTAAAATAAAGATTTATTATTATATAATTATAAATTTAATTATTTATAATTATTTTTTAATTATAAAATTATTAAAATTATAAATTTAAATAAAAAAATATAATTAATTTATTTAATAATTATATTTTAATTTTAATAAATTAAATTTAATTATTTTTAAATAATTTTAATTTATTAAATAAATATTTATTTAAATAAAATTAGATTTTTAATTAAAATAATAATTGTTTTTATAATTATTTATTTTAATAAATTTATTTAAATTTTATAATAATTTAATATTTTTATATAATATTTATTAATATTAAATTAATTTATAATTTATAATAATTTTATTTTTTAATAAACTAATAATATTAATTTAAATAAATTAAATATAATTTAATATTATAATTATTAATATAAAAAACCGTTTTTTAATTATATTTATATTATAAAAATAAATTATAAAATTATTATAAAAGATTTTATATAATAAATTTAATTAAATTTATTTTTAAAAAATATATTATATTTTATTTTTTTTAAATATTAATTATTATTTTTAATTTAATAAAGAAATTTAAATAAATAAAATATTTATTTTAAATAAAATATATTTTAAATAAAATATATTTTAAATAAAATATATTTTAAATAAAATATATTTTAATTTTTAATTAATATTATTAATTTATTATTCTAAATATATATTAAATTATTTATAATTATTTATATATTTTAAATATATTATAATTTATATTTACTTTTTTAATTTAAATAATTATATTATATAACTTTTAATAATACTTTTTTAATTTTTAATTTTATTATATATAATTAAAAATTTTTTTTAAAATAAAATATTAAATTATATAATATAAAAATATTATTTATTATAATAAATAATTAAAAATAAAATAAAAATATAATTATTTATATTTATTAATAAAAATAAAATTAATATATTATAAATTAATATATATTTAATTTAATAATTTTATAAAATTAAAATTTATTTTTTTAAAAATATATTTTTATATAATTATTTTAACTCTTTTTAATATAAAATTAAAAGATTTATAATTATAAATTTTTAATTAATTTTATTTAATTATTTTATATTATTATAACTTTGTTTATTCTAATTTAAACCTTTTTTTAAATTTCCTTAATCTTTTTATTTTTAAAATTATAAATTTTAAATTAAAATCTTTAAATTTAAATTTAAAATTTTTATAAATCTTAATTTATTTTAAATTAAATTTATAATTCTTTAATTTTTTTAAAAATATTTTAATTATTTTTAATATTAATTAATTTATTTTAAAATAAAAATTTACTACTATATAATTATAAATTTAATTATTTATAGCTATTTTTTTAATTATTTATAGAGTTATTAAAATTATAAATTTAAATAATAAAGTATAGTTAGCTTACTTAAGGGTTATATTTTAATTTTAATAGCGCAGTAGGTTAATTTTAACTACTTTTAAATAATTTTAATTTATTAAATAAGTGTTTATTTAAATAGAGCTAGACCCTCAATTAAAATAATAGCCGCTTTTATAATCACCCATTTTAATAAACTTATATTTATATATAAGAAAATCTAAGTTATATAGCAATTTAATACTTTTATATAGTACTCGCCGGTATTAAACTAGATTAATAGCCCGCGGCCCGTAATAGCTTTATCCTTTAATACTTATTAATAATACTAGCCCGAATAGATATAATCTAATACTATAATTATTAGTATAGGAAACCGTCTTTTAATTATATTTAAATTATAAAAATAGTAGATTATAAAATTATTATAAAAAATTCTATATAATAAACTTAATTAAACTTATTTTTAAAAAATATATTATATTTTATTTTTTTTAAATATTAATTATTATTTTTAATTTAATAAAAAAACTTAAATAAATAAAATAATCTATATAATTATTTTAATATTTTTAAAAAACTTTAATAATAATTTTTTAATTTTATATATAAAATATATTTTAAATATTTATATATTATAATAAAAATTTTTATTATATTATTTAAAAATAATTATTATTTTTTTAATTAATTTTTATAATTTTATTATTATAAAAACTTTAAATAAAATATTAGATATTATAATAATATTTTTTAATATAATTTTAAATTAAATTTATAATTATTAATTCCTTTATATATAATATATTAATTTAATTTTTTTTAATTTAAAAAATTTATTTTTTTATTTTTAAATAATTAATAATATATTATTTTATTTTTAATTATTTAAATTTATATTTTTTATTAATTTATTTTATTTTTTAATTTTTATATATTAATTATTTTTTAATATTATTTAATAATATAATTTAATATTTATTATTTAAATATTATTAATATATTTTTATTTAAATAATTATATTATTAAAATAATTTTTATAATTAATAATAAAAAAAATTTAAATTATTTATAAAAAATTATTAATTTAAAATTATAATTCCTTATTAAGAAAGTTATAAAGGTTATTTAAATTAATAAAATAAGTAATATATACGGATTTATTAATTAATTTTATTAATAATTAATTTATAATTTTAATAATTATAAATATTAATAAAAATTAATTTAATAAAATTAATTTAATTATATTTATTTTATATTAAAATATTATTTTAAATTAAAAATTTAAATATATTTATAAAATTTAATTTATATAATAAATTTATATAATAAATTTAAAATATATTTTATATTTTTATAAATTTTAAAATATTTTTATTATTTTTTTAATTATTTTAAAATATATATTAAAAATAAAAAATATTAAAATTAATTTATTCAAATTAATATTATTATTTATTATTTTAAATATTATTTTTAGAATTATTATTTTTAATATAAATATTTTAATTTTAATTAATATTTATTTATATTTATTTTTATAATTTTTATTTTTTTATAAAATTTATTAAAATTAAATTAAATCTTTTTATTATAAATAATATAATTATAAAAAAATATATAAAATAAAAAAGTAAAAACTAGTATATTAAATTAATTATAAAAAAAAATTAATAATTAAAAAAATTACTTATAAATTTTAAAATAAATAGGAAAAAATAACTTATATATTTATTAGTTAATATTAATTAATAGCTAGTTAATTACCTTTTTATACCTTATTTAATTATTAATAGCTTATACTTTTTATATTTATTATAAATATTAAATAATAAAAAAAAGATATAATATCTTTATTATTTTTTTTATTTAATTAAAAAGTTTTATTTATTAATAAAATTATTTTTAAATTAAATATTAAAATTTTTATTAAAAGTTTATAATTATAATTTTTTATTTTAAATATTTAAAATATTTAATTTTAATTATTTTAAAATAATTAAATTATAATTATTTTATAATTATTAAAATAAAAAAAATTATTTAAATTTAAATTATTTATTATATAATTTTTATTAATTAATAAATAACTATTAATTATTTATTAATTTATACGGGCCGTTATTTTTTAAATAATTAAAGTTATAAAAATTATTATTTTATTTATTTAATTAATTATTTAATTAATCGGTTTAATTTTAATAGTTATTTTAATAATTATTTTAATAATTTAATTAGTTATTTTAATAATTTAATTAGTCGGTTTAATAATAATTAATTTAATAATTTAATTAATAATTTAATTAATATTAAAGCTATAAACTAATCGTTAATAAAATTAATTAATAGGTTCATATATACTATTTATTTTATTAATTTAAATAGCTTCTATAATTTTTTTAATAAGGAATTATAGCTCTACTATTTTCCTTTCTTTTTTTTCTTAAGTAACTATAATTTTAAATTAATAATTCTTTATAAATAATTTAAACCTTTTTTATTATTAATTATAAGGACTATTTTAATTAATTAATTCGAATATTTTAATTATTTATATATTTTAACCTTATATAATTTTTTTTTTAAAATATATAAATAATATATTTTAAAAGTTTATTATAAATATATAAAATTAATATATTTATTATTTAATTAAAGCTAGACTTATTTATTATATTAATTATTTAATTAATAAATTTAAAGAATTTAATAAGTTTAAAAAAATATTAGTAAATATATAAAAAAGAAAAAATATTCTTATTATTAGTATTTAAAAGGAAAGGGATAGTATTAATATTAGTAATTATTAATAATTATATATATTTAAATATATATAATTAAATAAGCTTATTTATAATAAAAAAGTTATATTATACTTCTTATAAGTTTAAAAGTTTAGTTAATAAAGGTTTAGTTAATAAAAGTTTAACTAATAAAAGTATTATTAGTAAGAGTTTAGTGGTTATTAAAGGCTAAAAGCAGTATATAAAATGGTTTTAATTAAGGTATATTCTTTAATTTACTGTTTAAGAATATTTTTTTAATTTTTTAAAGTAGTATTTTGTAGTTTAAAAATATTAATTTATTATTAAAATGTTTAATTTTATTATTAAAAATGGTTAATTAAAGTAGTTTAATTAATAAGTTATTAGAGTTATTTTTTTTATTTAATAATTATATATTTTTATTTATAAAAATAATTTTAAAATATAATAATTTAAATAAAAAAGTTTTTATAAATAATTATTTAATAAAAAAAGTAGTTTATTTTATAATTAAAAATAAAGTAATTTTTATTTTTATTAAAATAATAACTAGAATATTTAATATAAATAATTTTAAAAAAGTTATTTTTATTCTTATAAATTTTATATAATTAAAAGTTATATTTAATAAGGTTTTTAATAATATTATAGTAATTATTTATATAAATAGGTTTTTAATTATAAATAATAAAAATAACTAAATAGGCTTTATATATTATTATTATAAAAAAGGGTAAGAAAATGTTTTTTAAAAAAGAAAGAAAAACTAGGTTAATTAAGGTGTTCTTTTTAATTTAATAGGTTAATAGGTAGTTATAAATAAGTTAATAATTAATTATAATACTTAATTTTAATAAATTAATTATAAAAAATAATCTAGTTATAAACGTAGTTATAATGTTTATAAATTAATTAATTTATAATAAAATAAATATTATTTAAATATCTATAATAAGAGTATTTTAATAAATATATTAAATAAAATATTATTATAGTTATTAATTATAAAAGAGTATATAAGGTAAAGAAATAAAAATTAATATATTAGGTTAATTATAGGAAAGAAAATTAGTAATTAAAAGGGCTATTTATGAATTTTAAGGTAAGTAGAAAGAAATAGCTCGCGCGCCTATTAGTTAGCGTTAACTAGCAGCTAGTTAACCACTTCCCTATACTTTATTTAACTATTAGTAGCTTATACCCTTTTATATTTATTATAATAATTGAATAATTTTAAATAAATATTTAATTAAATATATTATAATATTCTTTAAATTATTTTAAAAATTAATTATTTTTTTAATAATATATAAAATTATTTTTTTAATAAAAAATATATATTATTTATAATAATAATATATTTTAAATTATTAAAAATTTATTAAATATATTTAATATTAATAATAAAATTTTTTTAATAAATTATATTATTTTTTAATTATTATTTTTAAAATTTATATATATAATAAATTTATAAAATTAAATTATTTATAAATAATAAAAATATTTATAAGAATATTATAATTTTATTTTTATTAAATAAAATATAATATATTTTAAAATATATTTTAATAAAAATTATAAATATTTAAATTTAATAATTAAAAAATATTTAATTTATTTTTAATATAAATTATTTTATTAATTATATTATAAATTTTAATATTTAATTAATTATATTTTTAATTTAAAAAAATAATAATATATTACATTTTATAATATAAAATAAAATTATATTAAATATAATTTTTATAATTATAAAATAAAATAATATTATCTTATTTTTAAAAAAAGAAATTCATAATTTATTTTTTTATAAATATATTAAATTAAATATTTAAATTTTTTTATCATAATATTTTAAATTATTATTTTTTAATAATTAATATTTTTATATAAAAAATTATTTTTTATTTTATTTTATAATTATTATTTATTATTTATTATTTAATAAAAATTTAAATAATTATAAATAAATAATAATTTATATATTTATATATTTCTTTTTAATATAAAATTAAAAAGTTTATAATTATTAATTTTTAATTAATTTTATTTAATTATTTTATTTTATTATAATTTTATTTATTTTTTAATTTAATTTAACTTTTTTTTAATTTTTTTAATTTTTTAATTTTTAAAATTAAAACTTTTAAATTAAAATTTTTAAATTTTAATTTATTATAATTTTAATTTATATTTTTTTAATTTTTTTAAAAATATATTAATTAATTTTAATATTAATTAATTTATTTTAAAATAAATATTTATTATTATATAATTATAAAATTATTTAAATTATAAATTTAAATAATATAATATAATTATATAATAATAAATATTTATTTTAATTTAATATAATAAATTATTTTTAATTATTTTTAAATAATTTTAATTTATTAAATAAATATTTATTTATTAAATAAAATTAAATTTTTAATTAAAATAATTATTCTTTTTATAATTATTTATTTTATTAAACTTTTATTTATTTAAATTATATAATTATTTAATATTTTTATATAATATTTATTAATATTAAATTAAATTATTTATAATTTATAATAATTTTATTTTTTAATAAATTTAAAAAAATATATTATATTTTATTTTTTTAAATATTAATTATTATTTTTAATTTAATAAAAAATTGAAATAAATGAAATAATTTATATATTTATATATATTAAATTAATTTAATTAAAAAAATATTATATATAATTAAAATATTTTTTAAAATATTTCTTATATTAAATAATTTATTTAAATATTTAAAAATATTTAAATAAATAAATAAAATAAATTTTAATAAATTTAAATAAATTTAATAAATATTATAAATATAAAATAATATTTATATTTTATTATTTAATAAAATATATAATTTTTTAAATTATTTATTATTATTAATTTAAATATATATATATATATATATATATATATATATAATTTTATAGAATTTTATATAATTTTATATAATTTTATATAATTTTATATAATTTTATATAATTTTATATAATTTAATCTTTATATATTAAAATATATAAAAAACTTTTAAAAAAAATAAATTATATATATATTATATTAACTAATATATAATTTTAAAAATTTAAAAGGTTATTTATTGGTATAATTTCTATTTTTTCTAATGCGAATCTTCGATCTCTTAGCTAATGCTGTTATGGAGCCCCGAGTGCTACCTTGTATGCGTCGGCTGAGAAGGTCAGGCCCTTACCCTTATTATTAAGGTCTTGGAAGTGTAGTCTAATCAGTGTGCTGAAAGCTTGCGGACAGTAACAAAGACGAGCATTACTCTGAGTAGTCTTTGGAAATAAGATACGGACCATTGGATTGGAAATCAAGATGCGAAAATGTAATTGCTAAAGCATCAAGGCTGACTAGCACAAAATGGATGTCTAGATATGACCTGATCTGAGGGCCTTTCCCCTATTTTCCTCGCCAAATCGAACCCGAACATTTCAGTTCAACTGCCAGACAGTGGAGTAGTTATCCCTCATCGTATGAGAATGGAGATCTTCCCACGCAATGGCCAACCTTAGAAAGTTCTTTTCAACTGATGGACGGTACATTGCATCTTAGTATTGAGGCGGTGGACGGTGTACGGAAGCTGCGTTCATATTAGAGTCAATCAAACATGGCTCAAGGGTTGTGGGTGAATACTGACACATGCTGACACGAGCCTGCTCCTGTTTCCACCTCGCGGTTGGCTCAGCTCCGAGGAAAGGCTGGGAAGCATCCGCGCCATGTACCTGCGAAACATTCGATCGGGCCATGGCGTTATTCCTGGCACGTCTCTTGCAACAAAGCCTGAACGATTACATGAGCCAATGAACTCAAAGCCACGGCAGAACAGCGATACGTACCAAATGCCAAGAATCACTGCGGTGATGAACGCTCCGCCCAGGCCAGCGGAAAGGCCGATAACCAACTGCTTGAACTCCGGAGACCATTTGTTCACTTCGTCTTTGGCGTCATCAATGAGATCATTCGCGCCATCAATGATATCGTTGATGCCATCGCCTATAGTGGAACCGTTGATATCGGTTGGAAGAGGAGGAATGAATGAGACTGGACTGCCGATCGATTCCTTCACCCTCTGGACGGCGTCACCAAAGGACTGAAGGACGGCGGGTCTGCCAGCGGTCGCTGTGGCGGGGAATGTCGGCTCTTCCCCTGGAGCAACTGACACAATGGCTGTTGAGGTCGTGGTCACTTGGAACGTGCTCTGCAGCGAGGCGGGACAGTTCCTCAGCTCAGGTTCCTGGCAGACCACGTTGGTGACGGTAACGACGCTTGTGACCTCGGTCGCGGTCCTGACTTGGCGCCCATCCAGCAGCGGCGGTGCTGTTTGTCTCGCCTCCACGGCTGCAGTCTTAGAAGCCGGGTCGATGGCGCATGCAGAGAAGAGTGTGGTGTAGTAGATCTGAATGCTTGTGTTGGGCGTGGGTCCCCATTTCTCATCTCTGAACTGGACGAAAGCTCCAGCCAAGGCGCCGAGACCGAACTCATACGATTCGACCACGGGCATGAGACAGTCATCATCCTTGTCCCTGGTCCCCAGTTCAAGGGTCTCGGGAGTGGTGATGTTCGAGGTGAACCGAGCCAGGTCTGCGTACACGGTGGCTGAGGACCCGGCGGCCAGCTTGATGAAGTCTTTACCCAGGTCTCGTGACATGTTCAGGCCTGCGGTAACACCAATTCGGACAGTGGCATCGAATACGACGCCGCTTGATTCGATAGTAACTGGGAGAAACTCAAATGAACCATCCGTACTGAGAATTGTCAGTCTTAGGGTGAACGACTTTGAACGGGACATGGGATGGTAAACTCACAGTTTGATACTCGATACATCGCTGCCAAACATGGCAATCTCCATAGCAAGACCATCGTCGAACTTCACATGCACACCTGCGGAAATGCTGGCTTTTGTGGTCATTGTGACCAGCAATTCCAATGTGATGACAAGGCCGACAAGCTGATCGCCAATTTGAATTCCGGCTGGTTGCGGGAACTCTGGAGGATACAGATTGACCTTGTAGGTCTGTGCAGCGTCCAAACTAGCCTCAAGCTCTAGGTAAAGCTCCAGCTCATCAAATTCGAGTTTCATAGTTGTCTCCGGGATATTGGTGAGATTCATCTCGAAGTCAACATCAATGGTGGGAAACGAGTAGATACTCCAGTCAATGTCAAGCTCGTCAAAATCGCCAGTCTTGAAGAACGCTTTGATATTATCCCCAACAGAGTCGGTGACATCATCGACGACCGTTTCCGACCAATTTTTGAATTGATCCCAGACCTCAAGGGTGATGTTCTTAACCTGCGGCCAAAATTGATCGTGGAACTCGTCCAAAGCGGCGGTGAAGTTGAATTTGCCATCGATGACTAGGCTTGCAGAAGCTGTGCCCTTGACGTAACAGGTGACACATGATATCGACAAAGACTCACTGTAAGGTTGAGAAGGGGGAAGGTCAGTGGCAAAATGCGGAATTTGCAAGGCGATCTAATGGACAAACTCACTAAGTGAAGAAGGTTGCGTCGTTCCACATCAGATCCAGAGATCCATTGGTCTTGAAAAGATCAGTGTCTGAATCGCGCTGTTGGAGGCTCGCAGTAACCAAGTCTCTTTGCAAGCCTTTTAAAGCTTCGTTGCCGAATGAGGGCACACCGCGACGGGTTTCGAGAACCTGAACGGGCTCTGGGAAACCGGGACTCCCAGAGACAAGCTGGAAAGCAACAGCTACCACCGCGGCACAGCTCCACCGAGGAAGCATTTTGGAAAAAGATTTGAATGACGGCTTTTTTCAATCGGGAGACAGAAAAAGAGACTCGTCCAAGTCCAAGAGATAAAACCGAGCTGGCGAGGGCCACAACTCACGACGGCATCGAGCTTGCATCCTCGGACATATTATACTGGCACATTGGGACATTTCAGAGACGGGAGCGTGCAGCGGCGCTGAAGCTGAGATGCGAGTTGGATGAGAAGCTGGATGTATGCATGAGGCGCAGCTGCGCGGTGGTGGGCGTGGTGCGGCACGGGATTTGATGTTGGTTCCAGAATGTCAGCATACACAAATCCATTGTCACATTGGACCACGTTCTCACCCCAGTACTTGAGCCCGTGCACTTCAGCCGGTCCAAATTTGAGGGTCATTTTTGCGTGCAACCTGGCTCCAACGCGTGATAAGTGACAGTGGCATGGGTAAATCATATGGGGCGCGCACTGGACTTCTGGAACTTTGTATGATCTTGATTGTTCTCACGAAAGGCCATGGTTCTTCACCCAGGATACAAAAATGCGGTGGAGAAAGTTCAGTAGTACTTGACTCAATGGCTTTCGAATTTTACTGTCTACTTGGACGCATTTCCTACTAGTCTCCTGGTGCATACCTAGGTATGGTATTGATATAGACTTGTCCAGCCGCAACCCCCAATCAGGATTCTCTATTATCTCCCTACACCAAGTCGGAATTGTGAATGATCATCCCCCGGATTTAAGTTTAATTGTTCTGCCGCGTGCAAACCGGGAAAATCTGGGGCTCATCTAGCCCCGATCGAGACTGGCACTGCTGTAGGCCAAGCATATGAAGTTGCTGTTGGTCTTTCAAAGTTGCTGTGCCGTGTAGCCTTTTATAGTAATTGCTTGGCGTTCCGGGCATGAGCCTGAAGGCCAAGCCAGTGTGCGCCACGCCTTCGCCTGGATGCAGGCAACTCCGAAAAGACCCGTGTTTTGTGTTTTTATTTTGGTTGGTGTCACCGACCAGCAGCACCAACCGCAGCTCGTAGGATCACCACGAAGCCTGCAGGCGCCACATGCTTACCGAACATTTCAGCTAGGCGGTGTTCACAGCCTTGAACCCGATGGAAATCCCATATGGTATCTCACATGATTGTATTTTAATAATAATAGAAAATGCATTTCCAAAAATTGATCAAGCCTTGACCGAAGCTCTGTCGGCTATTTTAAGAATCGAGGCAATCGTGAGGCTGCTAAGCGAAAGGCCCACGGAGCCCTAGTGTCGTTAGGAGTAGACCTTGGTATGCCAAAGGCGCGGCTGCGGTCCCGACCAACACAGCTGACTGCATACTCACATATGGCATATTGTGCAAGCATCCTCATCCCTGGACCAGAGACTGCGACAGCTCGGCCTGGCAGCCCCGGCCACCATACGGAAAACTATGTGTCGCCGATGATCATCAGCAGAGCTTCCCTCAGTTCCCAACACGCTTATATGCAGGTAGTATCTGGCCTTATACAATTCGTAAAGTGCGACCAACTTGAGATGCGGGACACCGGCATGCACTTATTTCTCCCACAAGAAAGGCCGGCGGGAATGTGCCGGGGTGATGCCTCACCGGTTCTAATAAATCACCCTGAAATTCCCAGGACGTTTCACGCCTGTGCCCGACTGTAGACGGCAGATACTTTTCAATTTGTATACATTCCACCCATGTTTACAAGGCATCTGAACACAATACAATACACATGAAAATGAACGGTCAGTGTCGGTGTCAAGTCTGCTTGTGCTGGACTCGGCCCCGTGAGTGACCCCCGCGTCAACCTCGGGAATTGGGAAGCGGAAAGGTGCCTTGGAAGACAAGGCCTCCTTTCACAGGAGGCACGCATCCTGGAATAAATTTGAGACCAAATCGCAAGGCATCGGTTGAGCCGAGCTGTCGTCGGATCCCAATCGACAGGCTGCCAAAAGCCAGCCACCCGAGATATGTTGCATGCCCAGATGAGTTGGCAATTACAGGCGCCAACCAATAACCTCAATGTATTAAGCTTCCACCACGACCAGTATGCCTTACACGAACGTGCGAAGATAGAGTTTGAGGCTAATGCCAGTTTCCTGCGAATCTGCACATCCGCTGTGACAGATGTGCGCCAGCATGGCCACCTCAACGATCCTCGTGGACAACACCTTTACTCGTGGCATTTGAACAAGCAGTTGAGATGAGATGACCTGTCGGGGCGGTCCAGGTCATCAAGTTACAATGGCCGACTGCCTGCCGGTACGCTGAGCAAGTGTTTCGATTACAGTACGCATCAATGACCTGTTTTGGAATCGGCACATGTGCATTTCCTCCCGCCCAGAGGCACGGCAGTCACTAGGGAACGAGTTTGAACCTTTGGAAGAAGGCTGTCACAACTGAAATTTTTCTCTCGTGAGTCAACAACCAGAGTTAATATTGTGTATTCATATATACTCAGTATCTGCTTTTCCCGGAGTAAAAAACACGGCGCCCAAGAGCCGCAGGAGATATCATTAGAGCAGCCCAAGGTCCGCCGACACCTATAGAAACACTTGTAGATTTGAAGAATTGGCGCCCCTCCCCTCTGTCCCTGACACACCAATGCGGTGCCAGACCGCGCCGCTTAGACCCCATCATCATCCAGACCCGTTCTGATCTACACAGAACCCAACCCCCGCCCCCTTCCCTCCCCAAACTCACCATTACATACACCCCCCAAGGCATGCCCACTATTTAGAATAGGAAGGCGAGGAGGCCGAGCAGACCGGCCATGGGGACACCGTTCGAAACAGCGGCACCGGTGAACTGAGCCGGGCTCGAGGCGGTCGCGGACGCACCACCGCTACCGGTGTGAGAAGCGTTGCCGCCGCCGCCGGAGGAGCCACCGCCACCTGTAGCAGTAGGTCTGGTGGAAGCCGAGGAGGCCCTCGTAGGCGTGGAGCCGCCGGCAGCGGTGCTGCTGGGGAGAGCAGAGGAGCCGCCGCCGCCGCCGCCGCCGCTGGCGTTGGTGCAGTTGCCCTGGGCGAAGTTGGCCTGGTTCTGCTGGAGGGTGGAGGTGAAGCCGCCGACGAGGCCCTGGGCGATGGACTGGGCCTCCTGGGGCACCTTGCTGACGACGGCGTCGATGAGGGCCTGGGAGTCGGTGGACAGGCCCTGCGACTGCTGCAGGACGATGTCGCAGAGGCCGGCCTGCTCGATGGCCGACTTCTTGGACGACAGGTTGTCGACGAGCGACTGGGCGTTGGTCTGCAGGCCCTGGGCGGTCGACTGCAGCGACACGGCGTCGGTGAGGGTGAGGTCGTCTGTGGCCTGCACCTTGGAGGTGCCTGACTTGACGGTGCTGGAGAGGTCGCTGGATGCCTGCGTCAGGGCGGTGGCGTCGCCGCTGAAGCTCTGGGCCGCGGTGTTGAGGGCCGTCAGCTTGTCGGAGACGTCACTGATGACGCCCTGGATGGTGGCCAGGTCACGCTCGAGGACGGTGGCATATGCACCTGCGGCCAGGGCGGCGACGGTGAGTGAGTACTTCATGGTGGTATATGCGAAGGCTTGACTTCCGTCGACAACGAGTGTTTGGGTTTGTCTGGATGATGTTGGTGATAAGTTTATAACAAAACAAGTCGTCTTTCTGGTTTATTCCGGAAGGGAGACAAAAGATGAGACTGAAGGGGTACCACGTCAGTTCATATATACATGGCAGATCTCGTCACAAGCTTCTGTGTGTTAGTCCCTCGGCCGATACCCTCGTCGATTGCTGCGATGTGAGCGATGGGAATAGTGGAGGGCTCATCCCAGCCAGGCATCGTCTCACACTCACACCTCCGCCACCCTGGGCTTCCTGAAGAGGGCCATCCTTGAAACCTCAAAAGCAGGCATCCAGATTTGGGGCATGTCTGGCCGTGGCCAAGGCATTTCCAGTCAAGCAACGGGGGCGCCAATCCAAATTTCCCCGAGCTTCTGGCCCATCCTCCTCAAGCCAACACGCCGAATGGGGGGGGCAGGTAGAGCCGTGCCTGAGCTGACAGGTGACTACTGCACGGTCCAAAGGAGGCTAGAAATCCGGTGGCTGCATCGTCAATACGGGCCCGCCGGGCTAACCAGTGCCAGAGAAGGGGAGAAGGATCCAGAGGTCGATCGGGGTACCAAGTACCCGCCAAGAGGGTGTCAGTGGGTGTGACGTTGTTAGGTAAGAGGCCGACAGCTTGATAATTGAGTGTGGTCCGAGTGCACGTCCAGAGGGATGAACTCATGCGAGCATCAGAGAAGGGGTGACAGCATGTCATTCGATTCCAAGCCTCGCGCATAGTTCCCTGCCTTGCCTGCCTCCAGATGACGCCGAACGTTGCAGAGCAAAGCAAAATAACGTGGGAAGAAAGCATCCGCGCAGGGAGTCAGGGCTGATGATCTGCCAATCGCTGTGCTGTGCTGCCCTGCTCGCTGGAAGAGGCCGAAACAAGGAGGAGAGGCTTAGCAGGCAAGCGGGTATTGCTATTACTATTATTCCGGATATCCTGTTGGTAGACCAGGGATCTGCATACCTACAGTAGGTCATTACCCCGTGTTGACGATGTGGTTGGCCAGCACTGCGAGCCACGACAGCTTGCCAGCTTGCCAGCCAGCCAGCCCAGCCTCGTGAACAGCTGCGGTGGTTTTCCGGGATAGGGTGTGATGCTTGAAACTGCGGTGCGCTTCACTTACCGCATTTATGGGCGGCACTATAGTAGACTTCCACCCTGGGTCGATCCCCCGCAGTTTTGTTAGTCACGCCCTCTTCCCGCTCTGGGCCTGCCTGTCATGCCCTCCCTGTCCGCCATATTCCCGCCGTCATTCGCCATGAATGAAATGAAACGGGTCGAGACTTGCCTGAGTGAAAGACCTGGGGCGCGCCAACCCGCCCGTGTATTGCAGACTGCCATCCACGTCGTTGTGTGACACTGGTATGGTACACAGGATCGCGGGTCAGAGTTGCCCTTGTCCTCAGACCCAGATTAAATTGGACTCTCGCATGGGCCCGCCCGGTACGGATTAGCAGATGTGGATACGGGGGCAACTCTAATTGCACGACATCACTCCTTCTGGGTCCTCCAACCCTCAGTTGGCCGTTGCCGAACGTCAACCCTTGCAATGGCATGTGGACGGCTTTTCACCGAGGCATAGGCTGCGAGGCCTGCTTCCCCACGAGCGACTAGGTGCGCCAAGATCTGGGGAATTGGGGTAGTGGCGGCGTAGTGGAGGGTGGGAACGGAACATTGTTGCTCGAGATGACGAATGATCCCCCTTTTTTTGCAGCATGCGATCCATCTCATCTCTGTGTGGTTGCGGGCGGATGCAGCAACCTCCACGCATTAGTCCCCGCCGAACCTCAAGGTATCTAGGTACTGAAGTAGTATATTGAGCGAAATATACTGCACAGCCTCGTATCTGCAGCTGGTCGTCCGCCATCATGTCGGCCGAGTCGTATTTCGTCACTCAAGGCCAAACACTAGATGAATCCTCTGGACCGCGAACTGTCAGGTGATCTGCTAATAACTTGTTTGGTATGAATTGCTGGCAGGCATCTTTCGGAGTCTAGAAGCCTCCGATGGGTATCACTATTGCTGGCTCTGCCCTCCTCGTCTCCTCGGGACTGGGTCCCGGGACTGGGTGGGAAGACGCGCCTCTGCCAGCTTTCCGAAATTAATAAAATGCAGGAACGTGTCTTCCAACCTGAGCGAGGTCGCGGGACTTGACTGCCACTCGAATGCGCAAGTTGAATGGAGGGTGCTTCCCTGTCGTTGGACAAGCATGTCTGACTGTCCGCCTGATCAAGCTGCTTTACTTGAACAAGCGACGGCCACGGGTCCTGACACCAAACCTCTCCACCCCACTGCTTTGCTGCAAGTGCCACAGGCCCAGTGCACCAACATTGCCGCCCTCGGCCCCTTGCTTGTACCGTCTCCACGCCTCACGCACATGGTCTGGTCGTAGGGCGCCCCGGGCTGGCTCCTTGGGTTTGACCTTGGGGTGCGTCGCTCTCGGTCGACCGTCCTCGGGCTCGTCCCAGTGTTCTTCCTCCTCGTACGGCCATGGTGGGAAAGCCACACCCTCCTCGGCTTGTGGCTCACCCGACTTTTCTATCCACTCTGATTGCACCCTTCGTGATTCCTCGATGATGTCGCCGATGAAGACCTTGGCGACCGACTGCATTGCTTTGGTGACATTGGCGGGCACCGATTGGGAGACAGCAGCGTTGACGATCTGTAGTAAACAAATGATCAATAATCGTTCTCACGAGGACCACTGTCAGGATGGGGGTGATGTTGAAATGCTTACCCTCTTGACCACGCTCTCGGTCAGCTTTGCAGCGTGCCACATCTCGTATCGCTCAGTCTGGTCCTTATCCATCTGCTGAACGAGCATGAACCGCAGCTTCTTCTCCTCCTCGCGTTCCTCCCTGCTCCTTTCGAACTGAGCGACTCCCATCTTGGTCTTGATGTCCTTGTCATCCTCTTCCTCATCATCGGCCCCGTCGTCGCCAACGGCGCTCGCCGCACCCCTGCCAGCCCCACTCCTACCGCTTGCCGTAGTCATGGCCCTGCCCCCGACAGCACTGGGTGTGCCCTCCTTCTCGGCAGCCTCGCGGGCCTTGTCGGCCTTGCTCTTTCGGCCGCGCTTTTTCTTGGCGGGCGCATTGACCGAGACAGCAGAGCCGGAGACCATGCTGACATTGTCGTTGTCAAAGCCGACGCTGGGGGATCGCGCGGCGAAAGGAGACTCGTCTGGAGGAAAGGAGGTTTGGCGCAGTGGATGGGCGGAGCCGACCGAGGTGACAGACATGGTGGAGGGCTTTCTACGCTTTATGGAGGGTGATGGCCCACCGTCGCCGGCCGAGCGCTTCTTTGACGAGCCCCCGCCATTTGCGAGAGTGTTGAGGGCGGGAAGCTGGGAATGCGATGGATATGGCGGAGAGTGTGCGGGAGGGGAGGTCTGGCTTTGATAGGGCGGCGAGCTCATCTTGACGACGTACGGGGCGAGAGTGCGGCGCGTGCCGACCAAGTATCGAGGGGAGGACGAGGCCTGTATTATTCTGATGTGCGAGTAGCGATGCAATGTTGAGTGGCGTGGCGGTGAAGGACGGTAGCGGGGGCTGAGGATTGAGGATGTTAGAGGTGACGTGACGTTGGCGATAAGATGTCGAAGTCGAGGAGCGACGAGGAGACAACCGACGGCCCACCTGCAGCAGGTGGTAGGAGCTCCACCGGGGTCTGATAAGATAAGGATTTTTGGGCGGGCACGGCGGGCCTGGCTTACTTGGAGCTTTCCCCACTGGAGGACCCTGACAAGCTACCCCGAGGACGGCGGCCAGACCCGGCCCACGCAGGCACGGGTCCTCGTCGAGAGTCATTGCCAGTCAGCCATGGCAGCAAATTTGCCTAGGCCTACGATGTATTAGGCCCGTCTCTTCCTTATCTTCGGGCACCTGGATCGGAGGCCGAATAATCCTTCGAGGTGGGCTCGACTCATTTCCATATTCCATATTCCTCAATTGATCTTCCTGAGGCATCTTGAATTGTCTCTGCCCCAAACCGATTGCCAACCAAGGATTCGCAAATGCTTGCCTGATTTCTTTGTTTCCTTTCCTTCCTGAGACCCTCCCTGACCTGCTTGGAAAACTTGAGAACAAACACAACTAGCGAATATATATACCTACATACGTCCCACACCTCAAGACGGAGGCAGAGAAGCCGGAGGGAACAGCCAGGCTTTCAAGGGAACCCCAATGCCTTCTGCAGAGAAAATGGACACAGCAAGCATCACGAGCTCGTCCTCCGGCGGCCGGCGCAACGGCGAGGAGCGCTCCGGCAGCAAGAAGCGCAAGCATCACAAGGTCAACGGCACAAACGAGAGGCGAGACAGCATCAGCGCCCCCGCGCGAGACCCCCGAGATATCCCCGACCGCCCCAAGAAGAAGAAGTCCAAGAAGTCCAGCACCTCGGCGCACACCACCGCCGCCGCCGCCACTGCGACCACAGCACACCACAGCACAGGCGCCGCCGCCGCCGCCGCACCCGGCACGGTGACGCGGTCGCCGAGCCCCGTGATCGACTTTGACGGGCTGTCGCGGCCCAGCTCAGGGACGCGCGAGCGGCTGGAGGAGACCAAGGAGCAGGCCGACAAGCGGCTGGCGCGCATGTGCGGCGCCGTCAGGACCATCCTCGAGTGCGTGGGCGAGGACGCCGACCGCGAGGGCCTGCTGGCGACGCCCGAGCGGTACGCCAAGGCCATGCTCTTCTTCACCAAGGGCTACCAGCAGAACGTGCGCGACATTGTCAACGGCGCCATCTTCGAGGAGGGCCACAACGAGATGGTCATCGTCAAGGACATCGAGGTCTTCAGCATGTGCGAGCACCACCTGGTGCCGTTTACTGGCAAGGTAAGTTCTGGCGGGAACCACCTGGGAGTTGCTGCGGACGGTGTACCAATGCGCTCTCTACCTCCCTTTTTTTCTCGTGTTGTACCGCAGGAACTAATGCCCAGTTGGTAGATGCACATTGGATACATCCCCAACCAGTCCGTCATTGGCATCTCGAAACTGCCCCGGATCGCGGAGCTGTTCGCCCGCCGGCTGCAGATCCAGGAGCGCCTCACCAAGGAGGTCGCCAATGCCATCATGGAGGTCCTCAAGCCCCAGGGTGTCGCCGTCGTCATGGAGTCCAGCCACCTGTGCATGGTCATGCGAGGCGTCGAGAAGACCAGCACCAGCACCATCACGAGCTGTGTCCTGGGCTGCTTCGAGCGCAAGGAGAAGACGAGGAATGAGTTCCTGAACCTGATCAGCGTCAACCGCCGCGCCTGACGGTCCAGTCTGGGGCGTTCGGCCAAGCGGTTGGGGCGTGGTGATGGGAACATTCTTTACCCCTCGGTTGCGTCTCGTGGTACACCATGTGTGCACAAGGAGTGCCCTCATCACAGAGGCGGGATGATCAACTCATTACAAGGAGCGGCAACGCCCCCAACACGCTCGCTTTGAGCCTCGTCATGGAGCGTGTCTGGTATTGCATACGAATCTCGGCGTTTTGGGAGAATTTGGACAGGGCGGTAGATCGGGCTCAAAATGGCATTCATCATGCCCGCCAACGGTATTCAACATCGGAGCATTCATTTCGGAAACGGAGGCGGCTAGCTGTGTGGCAAAATTGGCGTTTGTGGCTTCAACTCCTCTATACTGGACCAAAAAAAAGCATAATGTGACGACCGGGGCTGCCATTTAATCCCACTCGATATTATCCCCGTATGCACCCTGACTCCTGTCCAAGCCTTTCTATTGACCTGTACATGTATCGTGATAATGGTAAAGTGACCCACCCATACACTCGCCAACGACAATAATGCCATCTAGTTGGCGTCATGACACCTTCCTTACTTGCCTCCCGAACTCCCCCTTCTCAACAGCCTCAACCCTCGGCCTGACAACGCCCCAGATCTCCTCAGCAACCTCCTCAACGCTCCCCCCAGCATCAACAACAACCAGGTCCTCCCTCTCCTCGTCAAACGCCACCCCGTCGACCTCACCCCTCTTGAGCCCCCAGAACAGCGCCCTGACCCGCCGCTGCATCTCCCCCGTCTCGTACCTCTCCTCGCCGAACCCGCCCCTCCGCCGCGCCGCCTCCTCGTCCAAATCCAAAAAGACGACGGCGTCCGGGCGCGGGAGCCCGACCTCGGGCGCGCGCGCCCAGGGCAGGCCCAGGGCCGGGTTCCCCTTGGCCGCGCTGTAGACCATGCCCGAGTAGTAGTACCTGTCGCAGACGACCGTGACCCCCTGCGAAAGGAGGGCCGTGATGTCGGGCGCCGCCTCCCACCTGTTGGCGGTGAAGAGGAGGTGGATGGACTGGTCTGGGAGGGAGGCCGCGGAGGAGAGGTACTGGTTTATTATCTGGCCCGTCGGCGTTGTGCGGTCTGGGGCTTGGTGTTAGTGGGGTTTGGTTGGTCAAGTCTGGGGTTGTGGGGAAAGGTTGTGTGAGAGATATGAAGACCAGGCCCCGGGGTGAGGAGAGGAGGCATGCAGACGCCGGACAGCAGACGCCCATCTGCCAGAGTACCCCCGCTCACTTGAGCGATCTCAAAAGGAAAGAAATGGCCCCCATGCAATATCCCGGGCATCAACACCACAGAGTCTCCCATCCCAAACCGTGATCGCTCGACCGTGAAGCCCATCATTCCCCACCGACAAAAGAAGAACCGCCAAGCAAGAACTCACCAGGAAACCGCATGAGCCGCACCCTCCTCCCGGCCCCGGCGAGCCTGCTCTCCAGCAGCCCGACCTGCGTCGTCTTGCCGCTCCTGTCCAGGCCCTCGAGCACGATGAACGCGCCGCGCACCGCCGTCGCGCCGCCTGGCGACGAGGTCGAGGTCGAGGCGGCGGCGGGCCCAGCCGCGCCGGGTGCAGGGTCGTTGGCCGCGGACATGCTAGGGTGTTGGCTAACTAGGTTTGGGGGATCGGCCGAAGCAGAGAAGGAATATCAAGTCTTTCTTCTAGTCTGGTGTCGATAAGGCGAATTTGAAGGACCGCCGAGTTAGAGTGGTTGGCCGATGTCCGTGGTCGTTGGCCGTCGCGTGTTAGTGGTCAGGTTCAGACGACGCGACCTTGTTAGCCAGGTAAGCACGCTCACTCAGCCGGACTCTCGACTGGCGGTGGGGCTCTTCTGTGTCGGGACGGTCCGCACGGAAATTCTACGTAGTGTCCGTTTGGAACAGTCCCTGTTATGAGAACGATGGCTTGCGTTAGATACCCATATTTGTCCTGAGATAGTCTAAATGCTCGTGGTGCAATGGCGGATGCCAGCTGTCGTCCGCACACTAGAACATATCGCCGCAGCAGCATTTGAATTTGACCAAAATCTCTATTACCATTTACAGAAGCGCAAGCCCACTATGGGGGCTCTATCGAAGGAGCGTTTACTGGCGCAGGTCTGCGCCTCACCCACTCACTCATACGCCTTGAACCCGTTCCGTGACCATATCCTACCTAATCCGATCCAACCAGCCACCCTGACCTGACCATCCATACCTGAGGGAACCAGCAAAAAGCAACTCTTCCGAGTGAAGAGACACAAAATCAAGCGCTTGAAATACCACCAGAGGAAACCATGTGCGCCAGTGGCCTCTCCCTTGGCCTTGTCCGAGGTAACTCCTTGGAAAACAGTAACAAATGCAAGCAATGCAGAGTCCAACGAAGCGAGCATTCAGCCCTCATCATCAAAATCGTCGCCCCTACTTGAAGAAGGAGAGGCGGGAACTGGGCTGGGTGCGCCGTCGCCCTCCTCCTTGGCACTAGAGCTCTCCCACAGGTCAAAGCTCTCGCCTGTGCCCTCCACAGGCTGAAGAGTTGCCAGCTTGACGGGCTCTTCCGACTCCTCCGGCTCGGGAGCCTCATCAAGCGTGGCCTGGGTTCCGAGGCCCGATCCCGAGGTAGAGCTTTCGCCCTGGGGTTTCTCTGGCTGCTCTCCATCAACAACTGTGCCGTCGTCCTCGTCCTCCGGTACAATGAATACAGACGTCGGGTCGCAGCCCTCAGCGTAGAAGTCTTCCACGTTCAGATCGCCAAGGGCGGTGCGGGGTTTCTCGTATTCCATTCCGCCCTCACCCACCGTCGTCGCTCTACGCACCGAGGTTTGGGAAACATCGTCTGCGGGTGGGACGTTCTCCTTGCCCCGGCCCTCGGTCTTCTCGCGGCTCGCCTTCCGCTGGCACTCCTCGTCGCTGCTGATATCAAGGCGACATGTGCTGTGCTGCAGGAGGTTGGTCATCTCCTGCTCCGGGGTGTCCTCGTGAATGTCGAACTCCCATGACGATTTCACATTGGAGCCATAGAAATCGTCCGACCTCGACAGTGACAGTGACGACTTGGCGGAGCGGGCATTAGTCTTCGCCGCATAGCTTGGCACTGTACCCTTAATGGCAGCCTCGAGGGAGAATGGTGTCGCCGAGAGGCCGAATGCCGGCGGATCGATTCGGGTGAAGGTTCCGGTTCGGCGTCGGTTGAGGATGCCGATGCGCTTGTTACCGCGGGTCGGGGAGCGCCCTGCCGGGGCGGACATGGGGCTACTGGGGCCGCGAGAGAGACTGCTAAGCTTCTTGGCTGGTGACTTCGGGTTCAGGATGGACCGCGGACGTGGCGACGCGCCTTTCATGGCGCTGTTGAACACCGATGCAGAGATACCATCCTTGCTGCTAAGCAGTGCCGAAGAAGATGATGACTTGGTGAAGATCAAAGAGGGCGGCTTGAAGAAGTCCTTGCTGGAGCCATCGGCCTTGGACCTCTTGGAGAACAGGAGTGCAGGGTCAACATTCTCGAAATCGTCAACATTGAGGAAGTCAGCGACCTTGCGCTTCCCAGGAGAGGACAGTGCTGTCGAGGCGTTAGCAATGGCCAATTTGCACCATAAGCGACGCGGTAGGACAAGAAGAGCTCCGCTCGCAGACCTCAATACAAGCCAGCGGGGCTGTGATGGCGAAGACGCAGAGCGCGGATGGGCGACTACTTACATGCTTGCTGGTTCCTTGCGCTGGTCAAGCTCTGCAGTCGAGTCCCGTCAAGAGGCGCAAACGGCTGACGCGTAACGGCTGCCATTGTGCGAAAGGGGGGCCGCGGAGCGCCGATAAACAAACAAAACACGGTCGGGTACGCCAGGAAGGCTTGAAGTCGGATGCCGGAGACAGACGGATGGACAATGCGATGGTGATATCCAAGTTTCCGATCCCAGCCCAATGGCAGTGGGATAAATAGGGTTTGGAGGTCGGAGCGTCAAGCTGCAGATTGGCTGATGTGCTTGACAGGTCAGGACGGAGGGGCGGAATTGTGCTTCTCGCAGGCGGTGTGGAGCCAATGAGAGGGGATCAACTTCTGCCCGGTGAGGAAGCGACTCTCGGCCGGGATTGTGGAGCCGCAAACTACTAAGAGGATTGCTTGCTTCCTACCCAGTGTCTTTTTCGCACTAGGATTGAATGGACCAGATTGGAATGAGACTGAGAAACTGAGATTGGGAAAGAGAGGAAAAGAGGGGAAAGGGCTTCAGGTGTGGGCGGGTATTGTCTTATTACACCAAGTTGCTGGCGTGCGGGCTGCCGTGTGGCACTCGAGAAGGGGTGGCGGTGGTGGTCGATCGGCGCGAGGAGACTGGAGAGGTCTCAAGAGGGGGGGTGGCCGGAGTCGACGAGGCCAGGTACGGTTAATGCTTCATGCGACGAGCAGCGCCAGCAGCCGGGACTAGTGGTACGGTGGTGTCGGGAAATTGGGACTGGTACGAGATGACAAGCAGGGCGAGGTGGTGTGCGACCAGTGGTCTTGGTCCCGTCTCGCAGGTGTTTAGGCGGGCGGCTGTCGAGGTTCGAGAAGCCTGATAGGGCGAGAGGCCAATCCTGCTTCTGATGCGCTGTTAGACCGGCATGTCCCTTGTCACTTTGTCGGGGCCGAGAATCTGGTTCCAAAGGCTGGCTAGCTGGCAGGGCAGGGCAGGGCACACCACAGTCGGTTCTTTGGGATCATGACCCAGGGCTTATGAATTCAATTGGCGATAAGGTTGGGCAGGGCTGGTTAGATGGTGGGTTGGTTGGGGCAGTCGAGGTGAGAGGTGGTAGGGCAGAAGAAGGAAGAGTCGGAAGTGAGACCTTGATTGGGTCGAAGCAGGTGTGATGTGAAGGAACCAAGCAAGATAGCGCGACAAGGAGGGAAGCTTGGGTGGGGGGTTTGGAGGATCGCCCTGCTGCTGCTGCTGCGGCTGCCGCACCGAGACTTACCTTGCCTTAGTGATTGCCGAACAAGCAACTGGAGGAGTTCGGCGTGGAGTCCCCAGGACCTGGTATGAGCCGGGGTTTAAAATGGAAGAAGGAAAGGCAACCCTGGCGGGGTGTGGCAGTGGGTGTGGCAGTGTGGGTGACGCGAACTTTCGTGATTGAGCCGATCGCGTAAAGTGGTAAATCGGCTAGCTGGCAGGATCCAAGAACGCCCTTTGGACAAGCTGAACTAGGCCGCAAGATTGGGCTGTTTTGGAATGGAACAAAATGCAGGAAGGAGATAATCAAACAGTAATGCAGGGAGGACGGCCCAGACTGATCGGCTGCTCGACTGCTCGACTGCTCAAACGGCTGACGGGTTGGCGTCTGGAAAGTGGGAAGTGAGGGAGAGGCGCGCGGAAAGGAAGGAGGAAGATGAGGGGCAGACCAGAGGATGGATGGTTGATGACTGCTGAGCCTGTCGATGGTTAGACAGGGTTGGACAGGCTGCTTCTCTGCTTCTCTGCTTCTCCCAACAGACAATGCTGACGACGGCTACACCAAATCACCAAGGTCGCCAGAGAAGAGGATGTGTAGGATGTATTGGGAAGATCGCAGGCTGAGAAAGGCAGTCACCTCCTCGTCGAGTTGTATGTGCTGGACGGGCAGGGTGGGTGGACAGTGGGCAGGCGCAACGAAATGCAGAAGCCAGATGCAGGGGCAGACCAAACCAGACAGGCCAGGGCCAAGGTGGAGCACGTCTGCAGCAGTGCATGCCCGTCAAAGGTGGGGATTGGCTGCGTTTCAAGTGGGCGCACCCCTGAGCAGCCAATCATCACGTCACATGTGGAGTCGCGCTGGCTGCACCGCGTCCGTGACATGACAGGTTCGCGACACCGTGCCGTCTTCCTGCCAGACTGCCCAGGTGCCAGCCTTTACATAAGCACCCACTCACTATCATCCACGGTCATTCACCCACCAACTCCATTGGCACCACGTTGCGCTGGGAAGATCGTTTGTCTCGACTGCAAGTTCTTGGCATGTTGAAATCACTAGGTAGTTACTCCACCATCTAGGCATGTCCTTGCTAGCTGCATCCCGAAATGCAAGTGACGTTCGGCACTCGGCTGCAGCGGCGGGGAATATGCGCTCCTCTCAAAGTATCTGGTATCAAAAGTAGATAGATATGCAGGCAATTGACGTCAAAGGTGCATGAAAAAAAAGGTCTCTGCACTCCCTGACTGCATGTGCTCTTATTCAACTGTCTCTTCCATTAGTACCTTGGTACGCAGGTACGGTTTGGAGGTTAGGAGTGCAGTCATTATGTTTTGTTACACACCTACGTAGGTACCTAGGTATGTATCTGCTATCATGTGCCCGCGCAAGATATTCATCGATCACTTATTCGGCTGTGGATATTCTAGTGGAGCAAACATGAAACCACTACGAGCTATGATCAGTTAACCAAACGGGTGTACACACAGAGACCTGTAGACCCTATCCTCATTGCGACCTCCCCGTCTTTTAAATCACCACCCCCATCAAGATATAAGCAGGCTAGCTTCGCAAAACGGATCCGTGGAATGTCAAAGCTGGAGGTGAGGGGATTAATCCGCATGTCGTATAGCGGTGCCTTGCAGTAATCTAAGTGGTTTTGCTTCTATTCCATATATATCCGAGAACATATATGGCACCTTTATACTATAATAAGTGTTCGAGACCCAGTACTTAAAAAAAAATATTATATTAAAATAATGGTTAAAATACTATAAATGCTTATAATTTTAATTTTATAATATATAAATAAAGCTAAAGGGTATTATTTTAATAATAATATTAATTAAAATATTATAAGAAAAGTTATTTAATAAAATTAGGTTTTAAAATAATTATTATATAAATAATATAATTTTATAATAAAAAAGTTTTAATTAAAAAACTTAGCTTTATATATATATATATATATATTATAATAAGTTTATAATTAAATAAATATTATAATTTTTATTTAAATATATAATTATTAATTTTAAAAAATAATTAAAATAAAAAAATAATTTATAATATTTTACTTTTAAAATTTCTATAATAAGGCTTTAAAACTTTTAAAAAGAGTTTTAAAAGTAATTTATTAAAAAATAAAGAAAAGGTATAATAAGTTTATTCTCCTTTAAGTTTATATTTTTATTATTAATAATAAGTAACTTCTTTTTAATATAGAAAAATATAATAGAAATAAAAAAAAGGGATATTTAAAGTTCCTTTATAAGAAGACTATAAGGATATATATAAAGCTATGGAAGACTTTATGTATAAACTTTGGGGGGAAAAAACGAGTGATTAAATAAAAAGATAGTTATATAATGTAGAGGAAAAATACAGTGTGGCCAAAGCCTCAGTAATCTAAACACTCGCTGGCTCGTATCCTCGGGGCCGTTATACTAAAGGCCGTTGAGTCCGATTCGGAAACATGGTGGGAGCTGGTTAGCAGTTGTACTCACCAAGATTGCGAGGGTTTTCTTGCCATCGAACCGTATGAGCGAAGCCAACTTCCCGAGGTACGTGTTCGTAGCATTTCAAATGTTAATTACTGACGGGTGAGATTGGGGCCACTCGGTCCTGGTCCAGGTGCAGAGGTGTCTACTTACCTGTAGACGTGGGTAGGAGGTTCATCAGTAATCGACGAACGAAGTGCAGGCAGGATACGGTTGTGGAATCCCCCGCCCCCGCTCCCCCGAAAAGTAGAAGATCTTTCCCATCATTCTTACATATAGTATCAATTGATCATGGCTTTTAAATAGTGTGAGGTTTCGACATTGACCACGAAGTTCTCTGTTGGTCTCTTAGAAATTTAAGTTTTCCTCATTATGTTGGCCCATGTCAAGCCCAAGGCAGGTCAGCGGAAACTATGACGAAAGTACAGGCTCACCGTGTTTGTGGGCGTTGTACTTGCTTTTTCCATTAGACACTCTCCTTCTCGAAGAAAGAGTGTGCTTGAACATAGTAGCTGGACTGTAAGTCAAATCGGGTGTCACCATGTCAGGCATCTAAGTGCCTATTCAGTGCCTAGATACCCTCTCAGAGCCTGAATCCCGCTTGGTCTTGCGTAGAAGGGCCCAGATCACGCCCAGGTGCCTCTCAACAACAGATGCACACATGGGCATGACTTCAATGATCCCGGCTTCTCAAATCACCTCGATTGTATTTTGTTCGCTTGTTGGGGAGATAACCACTTGCTCTGTCCTCTGTCCTTCTCTATGGCATATTGCTTGCCCCCCCCCCCCCGAGCCCCGTAAAGGTTTTATCGACTTGGATGATCTATGTCGCCTGGTACATGACTTTGTACAGACTTCTGCTGCTGAGTTTCATGTCATTTAATCTTTGCTGCTCTTCTTTGCATGGGCAAGTCTAGCCCGCTTTGACTCAACCGAGTGATTGCATGAAGTGCAGTATCACCCTAGAGTATATTGGGAATTCATCAATACGCTCGGTGCTCTCGAAATCGGAACGCACATGCCGATTTCGGGTGGCATGATGCCGCACGTCTTCGGGATGTATATTACAGATTAAGAACGAAACCACTTATGTGTTTGCAATGTGTTCATGGTGTGTCCTGCCCTTCAGTGTCAGTATATCTCACCACAAAACTTTAATCCCACTTTGGTGATAATTCTAGCATTGCGTATAGTACAAAGAGTAATGCAGTAATTGGCACTCACGTGGGTCAGCCAACATGTGTTGTCAATTGTCAGCTCACCCCCGGTCTCGCATTGATTATAATGGCTAACAAGCACCAGATTTTACTTGAGCCATCAGTCTCGAGAGGCGCGAATTTGTCACGACTAAAAGGTCAAAGCGGAGGCTCAAGAATGGAAGAGCAGTTACGGGGGACGTCAAGGTCTTCAATCACTCCACTACCATCCGTTGGAACAGATAGCACAGCCCGAGGCACTCATACTTTGAGGTTTATTAACTAAACATGTCCCACGACAGATGTTGTACCCTGTTAATATTTAAATAAGGTCTGGGGCTCATGCTGAGATACGTCATGCGTATAACTGTCGTGAGCAGACTGACCTCTCGATTGGCACCTTGGACGTACCCTAGGGTAACCATGAGAGGCTGTCTTTGCAGCCAAAGTCGATAGGACATTTAACTCTATGCAACAGATCTAAAAATTCCCTGTGACGATATTTCAGGGGGAGGAATTCCAGACTTGTACCTTTTAAGTTTGTGATACTGCGGTCTGGCAACAGCCAGTCACCTGTGCCATGATGTCGAAGGGAAGTAAATAGTCTTCAAATGTTGTGAGGCCTCGTTCCCGGCCCACTGTCGCCGCCGTGATTTTTAAATCCTCGCCTGGATGGAGTTGACGAGGCCGTCGGATCAGCGGAGCGACGTCCGTGATGAAAATGCCTTATTAATGTACAGGAGTCCGAGGAACTGCCTGACATGCTTCGCGTTGCTCGCTAGAGACAGATATTCGCAGTGTTATCTACCAACGCGGTCATTTTCCCGCCGTGTTTTACTGTATCATTTTTTTTATTGTCTTTGGCCTTGTATTCTCTCAAACGCTGGGTCTGGAGCGTTTACCACTGTATGAAGGCACCACATACATTTTATATGTATGAGGCTTTAAAAAACAAAACCACCCACTTCCCGCCGTGTTTGGTCTAGTTCGCGGAGGTTATATTCCATGCGGACCCAGCTAGGAGCAACGTTGGCGCGCTGTCTTGGCACGTCAGTCGGCAGACGTACAGTAGGGCCGTCAGTGCCGGATTTTGGGGCTAAAGCTGGTAGAATCCATAGGCACACAATCTCCACGCAACGGTTGGCATGTAACATGTTTCTTTCAAGGCTTATTATGCTCGAGCAGCATCCCTTCCCCCGGTAGCTTGAGGCTTAATCCATGACAATGACAAGGTGGTATTCTAGAACGAGGATCGTGATGGCGGGCTGATTGGTGACTGACTCGATTCAGAGGGCTAGCAATCCCGGCTGATGCTACCCTCTAACAGCCGTAGCATATTCCCACAAAGGAGAATCTGCGATGCCTCCTTCCTAAGTAGTGTGATGTTGCCGTTTTGGGGACGGAGGTAACCACCGAGCTATCATTCACAACGGGCCCACGGGGCCTAAATGCCAAATATTCGAATCATAGGGTATGCTTCATCGCTGGCAAGCACCCTTCAGTCCTTCGGGGGGGACGGTCCAGTTTGAGTACTCAGGTAGTGTCAATCCTTATAAGTCCGCAGTTTCCAATTCTGCCGTCACACAGCCTTCGTGATTCACTGCATGCCACCTTGAAAGTATCTGTTCCACCAACATGAGACCTTCACTCTTTCTGTCTCTGACTGTTGCTGCTGTTGCGCAGGCGGCCGTTGTGCCTCGGGCAGCGGCTGCATCTGGACTGAAATGGCTGGGTGTCAGCGAGTCTGTCGCAGAATTCGGGACTGCCCTACCAGGAACATGGGGTGTGGATTTCTATTTCCCCTCGACTACGACGATTGACGTACGACCATCCCTATGGCTTGCTTACCCTGTTTTCCCCAATGTCACGCGTGCGCGGATTTACTAACTGGAGACCTTCATCAGACCTTGATTAGCGAAGGGTATAACACCTTCCGAATTCCATTTCTACTCGAGCGTATGGCTCGTGGGAGTATGACTGCCACGCTGGACAGCGGATACCTCAAGAACCTCACAGATGTTGTCACACACATCACCGGGAAGGGAAAATTTGCTGTACTAGACGTCCACAACTATGGCAGATACAACGGTGCAGTCATCACGGATACGGCTGGATTTGGTACCTTTTGGAAGAACCTTGCCACACAATTCAAGAGCAACACCAATGTCGTAAGTGGTCCACTTGCGCTTGACTTTCAGATAACTACCTACGTAGTCCCAAGTTCTGACCGGACGACCTCCCCAGATTTTCGATATCAACAATGAGTATCACGACATGGATCAGACGCTCGTGCTCAACCTCAATCAAGCCGCCATCACCGCCATACGTGCGTCCGGTGCCACCTCGCAGTACATTTTCGCGCAAGGGAATTCGTGGTCGGGGGCTTGGACGTGGAACACAACCAACGACAACCTCAAGGGCCTCCAGGATTCCAATAATAAGCTCATTTACGAAATGCACCAGTATCTAGACTCGGATGGCTCTGGCACGAGCGGCAACTGCGTCTCAGCCACGGTCGGCGTTGACCGCGTCGTCGGCGCCACCAACTGGCTGCGGGCCAACGGCAAGCTCGGTGTTCTGGGAGAATTCGCAGGGGGGCCCAACAGCCAATGTCTCTCCGCTGTGACAGGGCTTCTTGACCACCTCAAGGCCAACTCTGACGTTTGGCAAGGTGCACTGTGGTGGGCTGCAGGACCATGGTGGCCCGCTTCCACATATTCGAGCTTTGAGCCGCCTAGTGGTACCGCGTATCAGTACTACGACAGCCTGCTGAAGAAGTATGTCCCTGCTTAGGATCTCACTATAGCGGCACCTTTGGACGGAAAAGTGAAAGAAAGAGGATAGTACTATTTAGTCTCTTAGTATCTAGGGAACTCATGAGTGTACATTATTATAATTGGACATGCAGCTGTTCGGGTGGTTTCGCTTCTATTCCGTATACGTCCGAGGGCATACATGGCGCCTTCATACAGTGGTAAGCGCTCAAGACCCAGCGCTTGGAAAAATACAGTGTCGAAAACAATAGTTAAAATACGATAGGTGCTTGTGGCCTTACCCTAGGGTAGCCTTGTGACGCACAGACATGCAGCTGTTTATCTCGCTATTTAGCCTCCTAAATGCCCTTCATACATCACCTACTCTCCTACCTAGGTAGCAGGTGACTTCATGGTCAATATCGAAGTCAGGCATGCTCGATTGGCTTGGGAGATACGACCGATGCCAATGGGCTGTCCGCCAACAAATAATGTCATGCTTGGTACTTCCGAGACCACTGGCATGGATTAACATGTATTGATATTCATTTTCACGAGAACTTGCTCTGCCAGACAACTGACCCGCGTTCGCCTGAAAAACTTGCCTTTTATCAGTCCTGCTTCCTCATTGAGCTGTGGCTATTTTGTCGTAACGTTCGCCATTGATAAGAAAGAAAAAGGTTGTCTCAGGTATTCAATATTCTTTACTTTCACATTCAGGCGTTCCGATGCTTACTTGTGGAAGCTGCGGTCGGCATGTTGTTCCGTTATCAATTGATTTGGAGAGCATGCTCGCTAATAGATAGGGTAATGCTCACCCGGTAGTGCCGCAATCCACTGTGTGCGGGTATTCCAACTACTTGAGTTGGCATCGTCTACCTATGTAAGTTAAACTTCCGGGAGCCCAAAATGCATAGAGGGGTGGATAGGATAATGCCCACCCGGTATAGGTCTCGTGAAGTCTTGTGATCAAGTCTGGTGAAGTCTGGTGAAGTCCTGTGATCAAACATCGCGGCATTGTCGGTGGGAGTGCTTCACCAACATCGAGATACGACGAGAGCGGCTTGAAAGTCTGAAGATCTCTCAGTGCCAGATAGGATACTGGTAATCCGTGAGAGTCGATCCGAGTATAACTTATTGGTCTACTCGGGCAGCTTCAGAATAAAATCATGGTATATTAAGAAGTGAGGTCTGCTCACAAAAGCGAACGAGTGTACTACAGATTCTCCATCATCACCTCACTGCAGGAACTCAACACCCATTGCCAATCTATTCAAACCATCTTACAAGATAAATCGCCATGGCTCCCCAGCTGAAAATCGCAGCAATTCAGGCTGAGCCCGTGTGGCAAGACCTCGAGGGCGGTGTCAACAAGTCGATTGCCCTGATCGAGGAAGCAGCCAGTCAGGGAGCCAATGTTATTGGATTCCCCGAGGTTTTCATTCCCGGCTACCCTTGGTGAGTAGCTACATCACAGATCCGGTATACTTGCTGGACACGTTGTTCAGGTGTTTTGGCTAATTGCTTACGTCTAAAGGAGTATCTGGGCGCATTCTCCGACTGCGAATGCTGGCTTCATGGACGAGTATTTCCGCAACTCTCTGGTCAAGGACTCCGATGAGATGAAGCGGATCTGCGCCGCCGTTAAGGAAGCCGGTGTTTTTGTCGTCCTCGGATACAGCGAGCGGTACAAGAACACCTTGTACATCGCCCAGGCAAGTACTTCGGTCTCCAAACCCCACTTTACTAGGAGCTGACGTCTCACCCAGTCTTTTATCGACGAAAACGGTGTCATCGTCCACCATCGCCGCAAGATCAAGCCCACTCATGTTGAGCGGGCGTACTGGGGTGACGGCCAGGGGGAATCGCTGCAGACCGTGGCTCCCAGCACAGCCCACCCGGACGTCAAGATCGGCGGGCTCAACTGCTGGGAACACACCCAGGTTCTTTTGCGGTACTACGAGTACGAGCAGAATGTCGACCTGCACGTCTCCAGCTGGCCTGTTCTCTGGGCGCACCCAACTGATAAGGATGGCGTCCGTGACCCGGACTGGCCAGGACACATCACAGACCTGATGAGCATGCGCTTCTCACAGATTGTGGCCCTCGAGGGAGCCTGCTTCGTGATGGTCTGCACGCAGGTGGTCAGCGAGGAGGGCAAGAAGAAGTGCAAGGTCGATGGCTTTGACTACGCGACGTGCACTCCTGGGAGCGGCGGGGGTTTCAGTATGATTTATTCACCCATGGGCGACGAGCTCGTCGAGCGTCCCCATCCCGGCAAGGAGTGCATTCTTTATGCCGATGTGGACCTCGCGGAGAAGGCCAAGGCGAAGCAGAACCTGGACATTGTCGGGCATTACTGCCGGCCGGACCAGTTGAGTTTGCGCGTCAACAAGTACCCTGCACGCCCTGTGTTTTACGCGGCTGAGCCTTGAGTGACGGGACGGGAACGCTGGCGTGGCGTCAGTGTAAGATATTGATGTACCTAGTTTTTGTGTACTTTTTGCCTTGTCTTCTCTTTCGATGTCTTCGCCTGCGGAATGGGAGATCGTGGCCGCGGTTGCAGCCGCGGTTGCGGCGCCACTCAGCGGGGGTCATTTAAAGTTTATCTCTACGTCAAAGCTGAATAAACCCTTGCACACTCAAGTTCCTAGCGCAGCTGTGAGATAGGGGCAGGAATCTCGGGTGCGGGGTTCTCGTTTCGGTCCCAGTGACGACGTCGCATTGACATATCTTCGTCGGCTCCGCCGTTGCAAGGGGAGCACGTGTTCTCCATTCCGACATCATGTCAAGGTCTCACGAAATGGGAGTGCTCGGAATCTATGACGGTGACCCACGACATCTCAAATAACAAAGACGGAATACCATTACACTTCGACGTTACATTCACCTCATGTCAAGCTCCATGTCGCAGCCCGATGCCAAAAAAAGGCAGCGGGTCTCGGTCGCATGTCTCGCATGTCGGCATAAGCGCATGCGCGTGAGTCTAAAAGCACTTCAGCCACACTTGTCCGGTCACTTCACTTACTCGGTGTTAGTGCGATGGACAGCAGCCTGTCTGCGGTTCATGTCTGAGTAGAGGGGTTGAGTGCATATTCCAGCACGCCGAGAACAAGCGCAGGTTAGCCTCATCCTCCCGGCGTCGTGAGGTGCACATCGCCTACACCTGTAGCCGTTGATGCGCAAAGCTTGGCAAGGAACCTGACAGTTTGACTTTTGCCGGCACTCCAGACCACCCAGCAAAAAATACGTGGAATCCTTGCAGGCCCGCATTCGTCACCTAGAAGCCCAGGTCGTATCACTGGGCTCTAAGCCCGCGTACGGTTCCAGCAAAATAGATTTGACCTCCGAGGATAACGAGCAAGACGAAGAATCTGGCGGTGAAGACGACCAAGACCCCTTGTCAGATCTCACAGTCCTAGCTGGCCGTCTCAATGTCATTGATGACGGTCAGTTGCATTACTTCGGATCGCAGAGCTCCTATAACCTGGTCCGAGAACCCTTGCGCGAGGCAGATCCTCATGAACCGTCACACAAGGCACAGATGCAAGGTCTTCTTGCCACCGCTCAGCTCGGGAAGACAGTCAGTATCTCCGATGAGCTTCAGGATCACCTGCTCGACTTGTACTGGCGGTGGCAGAACCCTTGGAACTATGTGATTCACAAGGGGGCATTTATGAAAAGCTTCAAAGGGGAAGATGACGGCAAAAACTGTTCACCGCTTCTTCTGTGTTCAATATTTGCAATAGCCGCGCGGTATTCTGATCGCCCCGAGCTACGCTCAATACAGGACGATCCAAATACTACTGGCGATGCATTCTGTGAACAGGCCAAGATACTGATGCTATATGAGGCTGAGGCTCCCACTATCACGACTGTACAGGCCGCCTGTCTTTTGTCCTTGAGGATTATGTCTGACGGAAAGGAGGCTCTGGGGTGGTTGTATGCTGGTATGTACGCATTTCCTGGTATATATTATGTTCTTTCAGTCACGGTCATGCTAACTACCAGTCAGGAAATGCGACGAGAATGGCACATAACCTTGGCCTTCATCTAGACTCTTCAAAATGGATCGCAACAGGTTCGCTGTCGGAAGAGGAAGTTGAAGCAAGGAAAGTGACATGGTGGGGGTGCTATGTCGTCGACAAGTAAGTCAATTGCGTGATGAGGCGATCGTACATTAGCGAGGATTTAAGCATAAAACACTAACAATACGAAGACTTTTCTCTTGTGGCCTAGGTCGACCTAGTAGCACACCCAAATCTAGCATCTCCTGCCCGAAGCCCAGCATAGACACCAACGAGGAATACAGGCCCTGGCTGCCGACGCCCGATGGACCGGCTTCAGAAAACCTCTTGGGCATGCACTCACATGTGTCGTCGACAGCCTGTCATGTCTCAGAGACTTACACCATTGCGTGTGAAGCGATGGATATCATGTGAGAGGACATTGACAGGCGTCTGTTCTGGCTTACCATATTGGCGGAGTTCACTAATAGTAAAATAGCTACGCTGCTGACAGTAAATTATCGAATCGCGAGCTGGAGGACGTCATCAGTAAGGCAGATGTGGAATTGCGAACTCATTTCACAACCTTACCGAGCTATCTCCGCGTGTCGAATTCTCCGAAGGTGCCCATGCTTCCTCACGTTTGCCTATTCCAGTCAGTTCCTCCTACTATTAACCCACGCATCGACTCCGAGTCAAACCTTGAAGAAGACTAACTGGAAACCTGGCAATAGTATTCAATATCATGCACACCTCATCCTCTTACACAGACCTTTAATCCGTAATAGAGGACGAAAGAACTCGACCAGCGTCGACACATCTACGAACGATGGAAGCAACAGGGGAGACGAGTACGAAAACCAGCATATGGCTGCGTGCCGTCACTCGGCTACTGAGATAGCACGGTTGCTGCGCACATACAAACAGCAATACACTCTGGTACGATATTGGTCCTCCTGGGGCAGATTATCAACAGTCGACACGACTTCTGAAACTGGTTATGTGCTAACCATGCTTCGGCAGCGACGGATTCCCATCGCAGCAGTCCACCTGTGTTTCTCGGCAGTCGTGATTCACCTCATGGATGCCCGGCCATCTAACCCCAACAGGTCACAGGCCATCAGGAATTTCCAGATCTGTGTGGATGCGCTGCGGGATCTCCGAACGGCATGGTGTGCATGGAGCGATCGAGCGCTGCGGGCTGTTAGGCTACTGGCACGGGAGTGGTATCAGTGCGAAGACATCTCGCAGCTACAGAATTGCGGCAGTCCTCCGAAGCCAAATGATATGAAAGCTTCACAGGCGGGAGTGGAATCCGAGGTTGGAGACCAGGGCGAGTCACTGGCCTTCTTGTTTGATGTTGGGACGTCAGGTCAGTATATGCACACTGGCATGGACAGTCTGGTGGCGGACTGGCTTATGGAAAGCGGGTACGACGTGTTCCATACCATCGGGGAGTAAAATGGTGTTGCGAATGGGCCATAAGAAATACATAATACGAGAAGTGCCCACATGCAGTATGATCACATCCCGCGGACAACACTACGCATGTGCAGTACCTGACAGGAGTTAATCCATTTGATACGAGCATTCCATAATTTAGAGAAGCAGAGTCAATAACAGCCCAGACAATGTCTCAACGTGGGAATCTTGAATCCCTGTGATTAGCCTTGATGCGCCATTAAATAATAACTGCCTCAGCCAGCCATTCTATATTGCTGATTTGGTGTTCTGTCTTCTTCAGTCTATTGGAATCAGCTCAGCAACAACAATAACGTGTATAATAAGTCTGACTACCTATGCATTCCTTAGCTCCGTATATGTTTTGCTCGTCCTATGCTGGGCTTCTCAACATTCCCATGCTTTGTCTCGGCCATTAACAATAACATCAAATGCCGCGTAGTGCGTGTGCTACAGGGTGTTGATACTCGACTTGAGCGTACTGGATGGCTTGAGACGTGTGTCTTGAGGGCCAGGGCGACTTCATTCTATCTGATAATAGAATTATTCGAATTAGCAGGGTGTATGTGATTGAGGATAGCTAATAATTGGACGGAATGAACATGGGAAGATGCGAAGATGATCATAAGGTGTCATTCATCTGGTGCGCTGGAAGATTCTTTCCGTTTGCAAGAGTATTAGGATGTTGGAAGCTACTGTGATAATGCCGACGACCAAGCTTAGCACATCAATTGATATTTGCGGGATATGTTGCAGGCGGACATAGCAATAGAGTAGTGGTTGACTGGAAATATGCGATGGTGAGTTGACACGATCATTGAATGTTGTCATCTAATACAAATATAACCACTGAGGTCAGGTAATAAATACAACACTGACCACATGTTTAGGTAGCTGGCTTACATGACAATCCGAGACGGGTCTACGGTTTATCTGGTTTTGCTTCTATTCCGTATGTGTCCGAAGCCATACACGGCACCATCATACAGTGATAAACGCTCAAGACTAAGCGTTGAAATATAAATATATATAATATTATCTATGTGTCTATGAAAATCCCGGGGACTCGAACTATACAGCATTCAAATGCCTCACCTTCTACTTTTTTTTCTTTCTTCTTTTTTCAAAGAAGCGTTTCAACAGGTTTGCGTGCCACCATCAGGAACATAGGAGTAAATAGCCTCTCCTTCCCTCCTAATACCAACGCCTCCGCCGCCTTTGATAAGCTATCCCCGGTCCTCTTGGTTCCGGGAGGCGCCAGTCTCAATGTTTCGAGGGCAGCCATGAAGTTATGAGCCGCCCAGCGACCACATCGAGTCATCCTGATAGTCCCAACCAGATCACCTATAGTATTGGCATACCTCCAACCGGCCCCATCAAGAGGCCAGTACCATGGTGCTGGGTCTGAGCCCTCTACACCCTCTTGAAAGCGCTCCGCGAGGTCCTCTGCCTCGATGAGCTCGAAACCCGCGGCTTTGATAGCACGAAGGGCCTCCTCCGCCTTGACCATATTGGCAATTCCGTCTCCCTGCTCGATGTCGAGACGAATCTTACGATGGTGCAGATTTTCGTTGTCATAAGCATCCGTCATAACCCACTCGTACACTCCAAACACACCACCTGGCTTCAGGACCTTGTAAATCTGGCTGTACACACCCTCGAGGCTCGGTGCATGAACCGTTGCCTCGATGGCATACACAGCGTCAAATGTGCCCTCGTCAAACGGAAGGTCCATAAAGTCACCCTGGACGAAGCGGCAGTTGCCCGCCAGGCCGTCCTGCTCAGCGTAGCGCGCCGCGCGCTGCACCTGGTACTCGTTGATGGTGATGCCGGTGACGTACGCGCCCGTAAACTTTGCGATCTCTCTTGCGGGACCTCCCACACCACAGCCCACGTCCAACACCTTGTCACCCTTGCGGATGCCGATGCTGTGGGCCAGGTAGTGTTCGTGCCGCGCGATCGCAGCGTGGAACGCCTCCCGAGGGCCGAAGCGGCAGAAGTGGAAGGACTGGCTCCACCCGTACTCGTAGAAGTCGGTGGCTAAGTTATAATATTGGCGAGTCAGGCTGGCGTAATCTTTTGTGCGTGCCTGTCCACCATTTAGTATCACCCAGTGGGACTGTAGGGATTTGTTTTGGTAGGGCAGACACACGGCTCTGTCGGCATCCGTCTCGTTCTTGGCCTCCTTGTTGTCCCAGTGCTGGAAATATTCGCTTACAGCCGCCTGCTGCGCCTCTTTGTCCTTATTCAGCATGGCTGAGAAACCTTCATGTGTCGTAGCTGTATTCTTGTGCATAATGTTTTCGAATGTCATGTCCCTCGCAAGGGCAACTTCTTCTCCGGGCGCCATTGCGTCGTCTATAGATTCAGCTGGATTTTACGTCGAGAGGGAAACGAATGCGTTTGATTGAGGAATATTTCTGCTGATTTTCTGTTGAAGAGTTAATGAAATTGATTTTCCTGTCCATGTAGGCAAATCATCACGGCTTATTTAAGATATATCCCTTCATGTCGTGAAACCGAATACAGAGACGTTCGTGTAAGTCAACGCGAATACGAATGCTGGCTAGTGTGCAATGCGAATACGAATGCGCGTGGTCGGGTTGATTGATGACGCTCAAATTCCTTCGGAACTGATATCAGTGATTATTTGACAGCAACCAAACTTGGAAGCCTGAAAATAATTGTGGATACCAACACTTTAGTCTGATTTCGATACCATGTAATACGGTCTAAGTGCTCCTGTTGAGCAGACGCGCACCACTGGCAGCCTCGGGCGCCAAGTTAGAAAGTAAATCGCTCTGGGCCCGACTTTGAAGTGTGCCTCGAAGCAGGTAAACGCCTAATATTGATTGTTTTATTCTCGTTATGATATAAAAATCAATGTATGGACGCAGAGTGACTCAGCAGCCAGCTCTAAATATACTAGAAATATGTGTGAACGGCTCGATCATCATCAGGTGATTGACCCGAATGACACCGAGGCTGTTTAAAGCTGTGCTGCAAGATGCTAAAAGTTGAGACGCGTTTCTCCTGAGGACTAAATATCTGTGCCTTCTGATACTAGGAAATTCATAACAGAAGCCCCTCTAGGCACCAACGGCAACGACGCGGCCAAAGAGCCTCTCACGCCTCATGCACACCGCAACAGCCAACAGCGCCAGGGACAGCGCCAGGGACAGGGACAGGGACAGGGACAGGGACAGGGACAGGGACAAGGACAAAAGTCATCTGCATCGCTCTGGTACAAATGTCTCTAGGTAAAAGCAAAGAGTGCTTTCTATCGCGGCTCTCCTTCCAGCTCCCAGAATACTACAGCACGGAAAAGCTTAACGAACGTGTGTTTTGGTTCAGGTTGTTTATACAGGTTCCCACCAATGCGTATTGGAATGCGACAGGAATAGAATGAAGCTTACAGCATGAGAAAGAAGATTTTGAAATCGGTACTTGTACTGATAGCTCCAATTTAGTTGCCAGCCGGCGTAGTACTCACAACGCTGCGGAATATCTGCTCCAAAACGTCGACACACGTCACTACGGTGTCGTGATCTGTCTCGCCGACCGTCGTGGTCGTGAAATCCAGGATATCCCGAAATTCATCGTCTCCATTCCCTCTCCAACAATCCTCCACGTATTTTTGACCTTTCTTCCCGATCATGTCATCAGTCTCGGCGAAGTAAGCGTTGATCGTCAGCTTTTGGCCATCGCCACAGCCCTGGTCTGCTCGCCGGCCCCTCTCCAGTTCGGCGAGCTTCCTAACGAAGAGCGCGTAGTCATCGCACTCGCCCCAAAACCCAACAGGCCCCTTTCTGACACAATAAAGCGCCTCGCTATCCGCACCCACCAAGTTCTCACTGAGCATGGAGCTGGAAGCTACGTTTGGTAGCTCCCTCAGTAGCCCACTAGGCATACCATACTCGGCCTCTCTTTTCTGCTGGTCTCTTTCTATCAGTGGTGACTTTGCTGAGCTGAGACCGCTGCTGGAAGGGAGTAGTTTCGCGGCTTTCGAAAATATGGCCTCAAAGTCCGATGCGACCTTGGGCATGCGATGCCATAATTGAAATATGCCGGTGGGCAGTCTCTGGGCCATCTGCATGGTCATAACCTGCGAATGAGCCGGATCGACCCACGGTGCTATCATCGAATTATTTGCTATGCCCTGCCACCTTTGATTGTTGTGGATGGCATGGGAAAAATACCTATTAGGGCAACAAATGGCCTATTTGGATCAAGGATGCCGCGACAGCGAGTAAGAGTGTTCAGGAGATATATTGTGCCCGCACTGTGAGCGGCCAACGCGACATGGTTTATCTGCAAGTGTTCAAGGAGGCGGGGAACCACTTCGATCCAAGTATTTACTCGCTGTGCAAGTGGCACGTCAGTTGAATGGCCCATACCTGGCCTGAGGGGACATGTCCGTTGGTTAGCCGATCTCGAGCACTGAAATGGGGAGTCATAATCATCGCGAGAAGAGAGTGGCATCTACCTATCCACCACCAGAACCCGAACACCCAGCTTTTCTGCGATCGCATGCATCCAGACGCTCAGATAACGCGTCCCGAACATTCCGGGGACGAAAAGCACCGTCGGCGTTTGGGCGGTCCCCCCGCCTTGATTCGAAGAGTGTCCAACGTCCGCGTAGCTGACTTGGAGCTCGCAGTGGTCTTCTGTGGCAGGGAGTACGAAGCGTCGGTGGAATCGCTCTTGTGCAACGTACTCCGCGGCGCTTGGGGCTGACATGGTCCTAAGGTGCTGTCGATGGGCCAGTGTCGGAGAGTGACGAGGCGATTTTTGTTGGCACTTCAAAGCGCCGGAGCCTGCTGAAAGAACTCGTCCAATATATAATAACAAGCAAAGGAACGTGCCCCCAGCGGGAGGAACGTGCTATTTCACAATGCAGCTTAGCGCTGACGGTCCCGCTTCCCGCTTGCGCGACAGGCGACTGCGCCTGGCAAATATGAGGCGTGTTCACCTTGGGGACGAGACTACATACCTAGGTAGTTGTTGATCAATTATGAGAATTTCCAGATGTCCATTTAGGAATGACTCTGTTTCTAATTTAGTTGTGACTGTAAGGCAAAAAACGTAAAAGACACAATTGAGCCCTACAGGCAAGCTAGATGCCATGCTAAGAGCGACGAGAATTCGCATTGCAGACCACATAACCTAAACCACATTGGACATGCACAGGACAATTCACAGACATTGTGCAGACAATGAGGATTTGATTTTACAAGAACATTGAAGCTAGTTTCTACAGCTATTTCGACATGGTCGCTTGAGAATAAGAAGTGGTGACGCCAAGACCTGAGGCGTTCGTCAAAACATTGAAGGCGGTGCCCCTGGCACCCGTTACAGCCCAAGACAGGAGCAACCAGTATTCGCCAAAATGCAAGTGTGCACTGTCGAAACTTTGATCAAACCTCTTCCACCCAGCACACCTGCATTGTCGCCTCCTTATGCAGAACATTGGTGATGATACACTTCTTCTCGACGGAGATCGAACCGCCCTGACCAATCCTCGCCTCCACGTCGCCCGCCTTCATCTTCAGGACACCTCTGATGACCGAAATTGTGCATTTCCATCCCTTTTCCGGCTCAATAGGGAGCTGATGAAGAGCTGCAATGCTCTTGATCAAGACCCTGTGGTTTGGGCTGAGCTGTTGGGCAGCTGTCACGCTGATTACGTCACGTCTGAGGAAGGATGCGGAAAATGCCATGGGCCTGCCGTCCACGACAAGTTTGCCCGGCGCGATCTCCCACTCATCAGCTGCTGCCGAGGGGCCGGGGAGCAGCGTTGGGGTGTTCTGTGTACCAGAGGCTTTCAAAACTCGACTGCCGCCACTTTGCAGCATTGCAGACATTTGCTGCATCTGGTGCCATAAGACGGCCTGCTCCTCAGAAGGCAGTCTGCCAATGTCGCCAAATAAGCTGAACATTCTGCTTGCTAGCCGTGAGGTCGAGATATCTCCGGAAGATAGGTTAGAGGCAGCTTGTGTTAACGTTTCCGCGTTCGATCTGCTAGAGGTAAAGGTGGTGTTTAAAGACCTATTATTCGACGTGTCTGGACTGACTGAGTGCATTTGTGACTTATCTGTGGTGTAGTTCTTAATAGCGCTGCTGCTATTACGGACCTTATTATCTGCTTTGGTGATATGGTTTGATTGCCGAAGAGGTTTTGTGTCTGTTTTTTGTGGTGATATGTCCGGTGAATCTTGGAGTTGACTTTGGCGGTTCGGCCCTTGAATTGCGAATGATGGGATCGGGACAGGGCTTTCTGAAATGGGTTTTTTGGTTTTTTGGGTCTTGTATAGTGAGTAAGGAGGGATAAATTGACGGTTAGTGGCTGTTGACTGAAGATTTTTGGAAGGGGGTGAATTATGTGAGTGCTTAATGACTGGAATTGTCCGTGGGACCGGTGGAACTGGGACGGGGATTGGAGTCTGCTTGGTTGTCGACGAGTCCGGGAATTCGCAAGGTTTCGACGCCTGGAAGAAAAAGCAATTCATACACTGTGACCCGTAAACCTGTTGAAGCTCTTGCATGCCTGCAGCTTCTGGAGGTAGGGCCTTACAGTTGCGCCGCCGTTCCGGAATCCTCGAATCGCATGGTGTACAATGAGCGACAACACCGACGGCCTGGAATATGACACTCATCAGGGCCCGGTACAGTCTTTGGTTAGAGCCTTTTGTTCCCGCGAGCCACTCCATATCCATCTCGTTCTTTAGCGGCAAGGATATGGCTTGAATGAATGCCCTCTTCTCCAGACCCTCGGGGATGGATGCGGCCCAAGACTTGGGGACTAAAGGTGCCACGTAAGCCCAGACTTTGGACTCAGCCATAGCGCGGTCAAGCTCAGAAGGGGCCGTGGCGGCGCTGTCTTTCTTAGTATTACCAGAAGAGGACGAGTCGTCAAGCTGGGGATCCGATGCCCATTTCTCTTTTTCATCACTGGCGAATTTGCGACGGTGACGGGGATTTTGCGAGACCACAATGGGCCCGAGACTAGAGCTGTCGCCCGCTCTTGGACGAATGTATTCTAGAGTTGCGTCCTTGTCCAGATTGTCATTGAACTCGCTTCTTCCATGATGACACTGCGATAAAGTCAGTAGCTGCAGTGCTAAAAGGGGCAGAAGGAAAAAATTGCCTTGAAGTGATTGTCTAGCTTCTCGAGGGTGCGGCAAAGAAGCAGACAAGTCCGGACTGGACAGGGAAAACGAAGGGTTTTCCGTCCCAATGCAGATTTCAGACTGTATCCGTCCGGAAATAGGGCAAATTTCGGCGAGTATTCATTCGAAATCGTGTCTGAGAAACCTTAGCATCATGCTGGGCGTATGTCACTGTGCACACAGACTCACCTGGCAGCTTATGGTAGTCCTTTCCAGATGGCGTCTTTCTGCAAGGACGGGCGCTGCGTTGCCGCGTGGTCGGGAAGGCATCGTCATCACTGTCCTGCGCCTCCTCCTTTTCCTCAACATACGAACCATCGTCACTCGAAGTGATTGCATGCGGAAGTTCCTTCGTCCCATTAATACGAGAAACTGGAAGGGCCTCGTCTCGTCCTTCAGACTGCCAAATTTGCGTGCCAGTGGCGCCGCGCCGGGTGTTGTGGGAACTGCCTTTGACTTCCTGGTGGGACTTGGCGTTATGACTGTGCTCCTCTGCCGCTGCCCCGTTCACCGACCTTACTCCGTAGATCAAAGAGTGAAGTGATGCCCGAGTTTCGTGCTTAGGTGTGGGGGAAGGTAAGATCCTATTCGAACGCGGGGGGATGGAGGATGCATCTGACGAGTTGGTTGACGAGGCTCGAGGTTGAGTTGTCAGGGGGTTATGGTTGGACTTGGGGTGGCCGTATCCGCTGCCCCAGTGGGCCCCTGTAGCCCCCGGAGGCCCTGAAAGCCTAGCCGCTAAGTCATTGCTGAAGGGGGGGTTGAAAGGCCTGTGCATCTGCGGCGGTGCTGGTCGTTCAGACGAGCGTGATGAGAATTGGAGGGTATCAGGCTGAGGCTTGGGAGGTTGTGATGTGCTTTTCCTCGTGATCTCATCGTCGTCTTGTCCTGTGGTACCGGTTGTTGTGAGCCTGCGCTTCGAGCTGAGGTTTTCCACCGTTTTCGACATATGCGCGTCGTCCAGGTCGCGTTTCCTGGTGTTGCGCCTGACCCTGCCCCCATCTCCACCAGCCTCACCTTGCATCATGGCTGTCCTTGACGAGCCAAGGCGGATGTTGCTGACGGCTGGAGAGTGGGACGACACGATTGGCCTGTAGTTGGAAGTAAAGCTTGAGGGTACTTCCAGGGCAGCTTCAAGAAAAACACAACCTTCCTGGGACTAGCTCCTTCTTTGCACAGTGGGGGGAAGGGGCCACCAAAGCTGTTTCAATTAACTTAATAAAAGGCATTTCAACAAATATTAACATTTAAATTAAAAAGAAAATCATATACTTAACTTTATAATAATAAATATAAAAAAAAGCGTAAAATTATACGTATAAATATTTTTATAATTAAAATAGTATTATTTTAAAGGTTCTCCACTAAGGTAGCTTTAATTACTACTAGTGGGGACCCGGTTAAATTACCTAACCGCTAATTAACGATGGACAATTATAACTGGCAACTACCTAGGTACTCAGTGGGCAGCTGCGCCCAAGGTTGTTTCACACCCGATTCCCAATTGCAGCCTTATCTGCACTCTACAGCATTCTATTGAAACCTGCAACTAATTTCCAATGTTCTAAGTCCCTATAAATGAGAGCTCCTCCACACCACCAACTGGTGCCTGCTGGACGCTGAATGGCTCAGCAAGTGAAGGTGGCGTGGGAATGGGATCGGAACCGAAAACACTGGTTTGTGGGCTAGCACACTTTGCCTTAAACATCCATTCGCCAAGAGAAGCTACCCCTTGAGCGAAGGCGGTGGTACTTCTCAACAGAATATCAGCAGGCAGACTTAGGTAGAAATACTTCCCTTCTACTAGTCCCTGTGACAGCTCGTTTCGTCCAATCTCATCTGATTTGGTGGTAGACCACGTGTTGGGTCAAGTGGCTCACCTCTAACTGATTTCGCTTCTATTCCGCATACGTATACGGTGGTAAACACCCAGGACCCAGCGTTTCAACAATACAATGCCAATAACAGTGCAGAGAGAGTATAATACGTCTGTGGGCATGTGGCTTCAGCCTTGTGCGGCACAGACTAATTGCGCATGCATCTGTCTCAATTAAGCCTGTGTGAGTCACCAGAGTCTGCCGGTTCTTTTCGACTGTGGCGCTCGCTCTCTTTGTCACGCCGAAAGCTGCTCGGACAAGGTCCATACGTTTGTACGAGTTCTGTTCTTGATATTTGGTGGAAGACCTAGACAAATCAGCCATCTGTCTGATAACCGCTCGCACGCATTGCGATCTACACCTGAAAGATTGAGATTGAGTGTTGCTGCACCACGCTGCCTCAGTCACCATCTCGTCCACAGCTTTATGTTTGTACAGGGCCAATTTTATTTCATGATCATTTACCCGCCAAATTGACACTTCCATAGCTACCCAGGTGGTTGAACTTACCAAACGACTGGCTGGATTTAGCGTTCTTAGATATAAATGTCTCGATGCAGGGCGGGTTTCTGTGGTTCTTGATCTGAGATCAACTGGATGTTCTCGCTGTTCTATAAAATATCCTCTGAATTCAGAAGTTCGGAAGTAAGCTTGCGGTAAGCTGGTGGGGATCCGGCTGGGTCGTTCATGACGCGAATAAGTTCTTGGGAGGAGAGACGTCAGCGATCAAGTCCCCTTCAGAGAACCTAGAGCATGAGGAAGCCTAACCTGAGCCGAGAAGTGTGAAAATTTCAAGCAAAGGTTGATTACGCCTGGGTGAGATCATTCAGGTGTAAGTCAACTCCTGACGTCGTGGTAAGTAGGGCTTATGTGGACTGGTGTAACCCGAAATGGGGAATTCCCAGCGACCGACTTGGCCATGACTGCGAACACAGCCACTAGGTAACACTCTAGATACACATCCTCCACATCTAGCCTCGAGCAAGGCAGAAAACCAGTGAATTAAGCCGGCCGCTTCCAATTCCTTGGGAGTCCCTGGGCTCACCCAGGGACACAGGTTCTCCGCTGAAATAGCTCCTTTGTCCCAAGATATTCTCCAAACAGAAAATAACGAGAAAGGCCAGAATGAAGATGCTCAACGTCTTGCCAAGGCCACTTCTAAATTTCTTTTGTATTGACAATCGCACCTCGGTATCCTACAGTTCATTCATCGACCTTATCCTCGGCCTTCTTCTCACCACCCTTCTCCCCTTCCTTCTGCGCCCGTCCCTGGCCCTTGGCCCTCTGCTTGGCAAGCATGCGCTGCCTCTTGGCCTCCTCAGCGATGCGCTCCTTCTCCTTCTCGGCCCGGACGAGCTCGCGGTCCGCGGCGATCTTCTTGATCTCGTCCTCGCGGCGGGCCCGGCGCGCCCTGAACCGGGCCTTGCGGCCGCCCAGCTTCCACGGGGGCGTGTACATGGTCCGCGACGCCAGCCGGCCGATGGCCGCGTTCGTCTCGGTGTACGAGTAGCTGCGCGGGTTCAGGTGCAGCGTCCGCGTCCGCCGCCGCTCGAGCCACCGCTTCTGGATGAACGCCAGGGGGTGCACCAGCCGCCTCTGCTGCGACCGCGTGCGCTTCTGGGGCTTGGCGGCCGACGGCCCCGCCTGGCCCTTCTCTCCGCCCGTGACAGGCTTCGTTTCCGTTTTCGTCCCCGTCTCACCCGTCACAGGCGTCGTTTCCGCGGCGGCTGCCTGGGCCGGTGCTGCTTTCGCGGCGGACGCGCGGTCCCACGCCGCCGCCGCCTCCCTGGCCGCCTCCCTGGCCGCCTCCAGCTCGCGCGCCTTGTCGCGCGACCAGAGCCGCTGCTCGAGCTCCTTGATGTCATATATGCCGGCCTGCCTCACGACTCTTCTTGGGATTCCGCTCGCTGAGATGGCGTCCTTCTTCTCGTGGACCTTGCGGGTCGTGGCCACCATGCCGAGCTTGCGCCGCCGGGGTGCGTCTTTCGGGTAGGGGAGGATGTCGTCGCGGTTGAAGGCGACGCCGATATATTGGCGAGTTGGGTGTAGTTGAGGGTCGCGGTAGTACTTGACGTAGCCCTCGACGGCGGCGTGGATCGTGTGGTCACGGCCCTTGAGGGCGTTCTCGCCGGGGTGCCACATTGTGCCTCGTTGTTTGAAGATGATGTTTCCAGGGATGACATGTTGGTCTAACAGTGGGGTGAGAAGAGGCTGTCAGCTGATTGCTTCACGAGTCCCTCTTCTGAGGGCTCTCGGCGTGCCATGCGCGGTTGGGAGACGGCGTGACGTGGATAGCAGACACGGCAGACATGAACATACCACCGCTCTTCTTGGCACCCAATTTCTTGGCTATCGTCTTCTTGTTTGGTATTCTGTACGCTCCCTGCGACTTGACACTGGCATACCTCCGGCCTTCGACGACGGCATCTTGTGCTTGCGCCGGTGTCGACTGGATTGCTGGCCGCGACGGCAGGGCGAATGTGGCGAGCGTCGGTCTGCAAGAGCCGGCCACAGCAACGGCCTGTATTGGCCGTTGCAATTGACCGAGCCGCATCATATCTGGGGGTCGCTGTGGGCTGTTGCGAGCTCCGTGCTGGGGTATCAAAGCTCCATCCGAGACGGCCTTCCATGCGCTCATCCAGAAAATTGCTACACAGTTAGCTGGACGTCGGCTGGCTTAGTCATGAGGAATTTGATAACGATAAGACGGTTGCAGGGGGTCGGCGGGCCCGTGAATTTGGACAGCTTGGCCGCTAACCACCTAACCAGGGGTTCGGCCGGGAGTGGGCATTTGCTGTAGCTACACTGATTCAAACTCGAGGACAAGTCACTTCTTGCCAACTTCAAATAAACATTTGAAGTTGCGAGCTTGTCCAGCTTTGGTCTCTCCTTGACGTTTGACTTTTGGCCCCATAGAACACGATGCGTCACCAATTCCTCCTCTCGCTCCTCTTCGCCCTCCTAGGCACAGTCTCGGCGCAGTTCAACTTCTTCGAGCAGATGTTCGGGGGCCAGGGCGGTGGTGGCGGAGAGGGACATCACCACCAACACCACCAACAACAGAACGCGCCCTCCGATTCTGCCTGGTACAGGGCACAGGTTGACAGAGGTATTGCCACCCATATTTTCATCCCGTAAATCAAGCAGTAAACCCAAGGCTGACACTTGTCCCAACGCAGCGCACTGCGAAAACTATCTCTGCCCAGACACGCTGGCATGCGTGCACTTCCCGCACCACTGCCCCTGCGCATGGCCCAGCCACGAGGACAAGTTCGAGCTGGCAGACGGGCAGCGCATCTGTATCTCAAGGGGAGGATTCAAGGCTGGGGAGGCGGCTAGGAAGGTCGAGCTGGCCAGGAAGGGGCTGCTGTGAACCAAGGTGGCTTGCCTTGTCCATCAAAGGAGCAGAGCATCTGTCACGGTCCGGTACGAGAAGCGGATATATCGTTGCAGACAAATACAATCAAGCGAGCTTAGGAAACACAGAATGCCATGCAGTCAAAAGAGGCGCCGGGGGAAACATGCCCTTGTACAAGACATCGTGGATTACTTGTGACCTGACTACGCCTTGATACCAAATCCCAACTGCGCGATCCTGCAACATTCGTGGTATGTGCGAGAAAAGGGAAAGCAAAGAAGTGAGCTGCGACAAAAGTGATCATGACTCCTCGAAAACGCCCTTGACCAGTGTGTGTCCTGCTACTGTGTATGTTACCGCTGTGCCTCCCTTCGTCTCCTCCACTGTCTGGCCCCCAATCTGTGACAAGCATGGCACGACACAAAGATGAAGTCAGCCGTAAAGACTGTGTCGCTGTGGAACTTTCGACAGTACGTTCGGTTTGATCCACATCAAGCCAGTAGAAAGATGGCCTTGGACCGCTGTTCTGATATTGGAAACCCCGACAATCTCCAGTACCTGATTCCAAAAGACGTCCAATTTCCATCTTCCCCACCGGCCTGCCCCGTCTACGCTGACGGGCCGTTGATGTTAGAAGGCAAAGGAGGCACAGGCGGGACAGCAGCACCGTTGGATGCGCCTCCCTGCGCACCATCCTCGTCGCTGTCATCCTCGTCTTCGGCTGCGAGGGTGTCGATCTCCTCGGGATGGCCGAGGGTGTGGACGACCGAGGTCATCTTGTAGTGCTTCTTGCGCATCTCCTCGAACCGGCGGTGCTTCTCGGCCTCCTCGGGCGAGAGGCCCACCTCGTCCTGCGCGCCGGTGGCGCCGTCGATGTGCACGGCGCTGCCGCTGCCGCTGCGGTGCTGCTGCCGCTTCAGCTCGACCTCGTCGGCGGGCACGTCCGGCACCGCCTCCTCCGGCTCACCCAGCGACAGGCCCGGGATATCGTCCTCGTTCTGGGCCCGGCCGCTGGCGTGGTGGCTGCCCTCCTTGCGCTTCCTGCTGTTGGTGGCGCCGGAGCCTCCCTCGCCACCGGGGGCGGCGTTGATGTCGTCATCGTCGCTCGGGTCCTCGGCCGGATCGTAGTGCTTGGCGTAGGGCGTCTTGGGCTCCGTGATCTTCATGGTGCTGGTGCGCTCCTGCTCGGTGAGGTACAGGTTCGCCTCGTCCCACTTGATGCGCGGGTCGGCCTCCTCGGAGGGGTCGGTGACGGAGGGGGTGCGCGAGCTCTGGCGCCGCGAGCCAACGGGCCTGGCGGCGGAGGAGGAGCGGCGGTGGCCTGCGTTGATCTGGGTGTTTTGGATGGTGACCTCTTTGTCGCTCATGGGATGGTCTTCAGTGGAGTCGATGGCATGACTGTTTGAAGAGGCGGCGGTGGGGGAAATGGGCGGCGAGCGACCGTGGTAGGAGTTCTTGAGGATGCCCTTTGGGCGCTTGGCGTTGGGAGGAGGAGGGGAATGCGAGACGGCATCGGTGATCTCGACAACCTCAGCCATGGCTGCGTTTGGGGTTGAAATGCTTGTTTTGTGGTGCTCTGTGGGGAAAGAGTGTGAGGATGGAGAGGATTTGGGGGGCTCCTCCTGTTGTGCGATGTGCCGTGCGCGGTCTTTGGCGTATCGTGTGATGTTTTTGTTGTGTTGTTTTTGGACTGATGTCAAAGGATAACAATGACGATGGCTGGCTTGCCCCTTGGGTTAGGGGGGTAGGTACTCCGTAGTGTGGGCTGGACGGCCTGCTTGAGAGCTTCAGTAGGTTCGGTGGGGTTCTTTCTGAAGTGGGGCCAGGTGGTGCGAACTGCGGGGGAGGGCCAGCTTCTTGGAACTCGCTCGGGCCCCAAGCTTGTGGAACTAGGCGGGACTTATTCTGATTCACAGTGGTAAGAGAGAGCAGCTGGCAAGTCACCTCACTGTCGGAATATGCCACTAGCGGGCCATGCCACAGTGATGATCATGGCCAGAGAGCAACTGATTTACACTCGCCGATCTGGGGAATTTCACGGACGGATGTGGCCACGCTCGTTCTGATGTCAGTGTCAGCCGTCTCAAAGACACCGTCAGCCACAGGCAAGATTGAGGCGACATATCAGGAGACAGTAGCATGTGATGCCCAACCAGGGCTGCCCAGGCCTGCCAGGACATGCATGCAGCGGCATAGGTGGTGGGCCACCGTGCAGCTGTGGTGCTCATGCGGGCCGGGTAGATGCCCACTCTCTCCCGCGAGCATATGATTTGATTCTCGACACCAGAACGGTGATTCCCCGTTGCACCCGTCTCAGATGGCGAGATGCGTCATTCGTAGATTGCCATGTAGGGGCTGTGCGCCTGTGAACTACTGCACATAGGGTGACATCCCCTGAGGTCCTTGGGTCCTCGCCGGCCGGCTTACTGATGTCAACTCCAACTCCCAACTTTGAAGCTAGCCGCGCCCACGTGAGGCTTTGACATCATGGCTCGTGCATCACCGGCATACCAGCCTGCGTGTCTAAGACAAGCCGCTGTGGTGTCCCTCCAACACATGTTGCAATGCCTCCTAATCCAGCCTCTTGGAATTCTTCCGTCAACTCAAACGGTCTACCACTTGCAAGCCGGGCACTTTGTACTGTGTCACTTGCCACACAGCAACTTGGCTCTTTGCCGGCGACTCTAAACAAGTCCTGGTATCTGGTGAAGCCTTGCTCCCCTAGTTCTGCGCACCTCGAGCACCAAGGTGTCGAGCCTTTTTTTTTTTTTTCTTCTTTTTTATTAGCAAGGTTCTTGCTCCAATTATTGATTGCACCTGAATATCTGAAGCACTTAAGTTAGGTGGTTTCCTTTCTTGATCAATAGTTACGGTATACACCCTACGACCTATGCGCTCCCTTTACATAGTACCTGGGTAGGTGGTCAACTCTTAAAGACGTGTGACAGTACGAGCTTAGAACTGCTAGATTCTGATTCGAGGCAACTTGGAATTGTGGTCTTTTGGCCTGCGTGTCTGTGGCGTAGCAGCCCACAGGTCCGTCTCAAGACCTAGCGACTTAAGTATACATTATTGAAGGGCTACCTTGAAAAATCCCACGAGGCACTACAATGATCAAGAAGACAAAATAGGTTGACCTGGTCCTTCATATTCCAGTCATTGGGTAAGCCATGAACAGCTTCACATATGACGCTCCTATGGTCTTCAGCCGACTTGCTGCACATGACATTGAAGCCAACCCCTGAATTGAACGCTCTCACCTCCTCCGTCTATGAGTTCGCCTAGGACAGCTCTGAGGTTTCTCAATAGTTCTATTCTATTGGCTGCCTGACTGACAAAATAGAGTACCCAGACGTTCCACTCTTGTGGGATATCCCAATGGATGGGTCTAGGATTCGGGAATTCACGCAATCCGATCTGCCGTATAACTCGCATTAAATCGTTCATGTCTCGGTCCATTCTTCAACAGTAATTATTCCCGGGTCGCAATCTTCTCCACAATGAGCCTAGGCTTCTATGAGTTGTGCAATGATATCAGCTGCAATCCCAGTAAATGCTGACGCCAAGACGGCAGGCTTCCATGAACTTAACAGTCGCCTTTCAAAGAACTAGGCCAGTATCGTCTTGACGCAAGTCCCTACACGCCGACTTTCGCGATATGAGCCTGGGCTGTCAATCAGAATACTTATTTAGGTATGTACATATGGTATCTAGAGCAGAGTTCCGGACAGGCCCTGTAGTGGTCCAAACAATGAACTCTTTGAACAAGACGTGTAACTCAGTCTCAGAGCCCAGGCTGGGGAATTTGTAAAAATCTATGACTCCAGGATGTGCAGCGTTTCTCCGCAGCACTTTGTCCTGACAAATGCCGGCCAGTGGCTCGCAGATGTGAGCACTAGACTACTAGGAAACATTTTAGTGAGGTTGCAATGCATCCTCCCGCGCGATCCACGGGAATTCATTGGTCCACCGAAGACGGAGAAATTGACCGCACGGTTTCTGAATGTGGTTCTTAACCGTACCTTGCCCAGATCTGTCGTGGGACTTGAAACTTTACAAACGATGGTTAGGTTCTCAACATCCGTCTCCATCTCGAAGCACTCTCAGCGGTTCGTAAAAGCGTACCATGTCTTCTACAACACGCGATGTTGAAGATGGGCGCGAGACGCCCCCGCCCGAAAAAGATATATTACATGTTGTCAACGGGGACGAAAAGGCAACCGCACCGGTGCTGAAACTTGACAAACATGGCCTCCCCTTGGTGCCTCAGCCTTCAGATCACAAAGATGACCCCTTGGTAAGCAAAAGTAGCGAATTCGTCACAGTCTACCCGAAGTTGTCATTGTATTTCACCACGGGAGTTTCAAACCTCTCTGACTGTTATCATAGAATTGGTCTCCTGCGTTGAAATTGGCCGTGACCCTCCAGATCTCCTTGCTTGCCATGGTAGGACCCATGGCTTCGGCTGTCATAAATCCTGCTTTTGTCCCTTTAGGGCGAGCTTTCGGGATTACACCCGTACAGGCATCTTACGAGCTGACGGTATACGTGAGTTAAACAGCCTCTTCTTCCTTCGCTCACGGCTGGCAAAAACCACGAAGTGTGTCAGGGAAAGAGGCTGAGAGGCACCTCGATAGATCGTTTTTGGGGGTGTAGGACCACTTCTAGTCGTACCATTTGCCAATATCTACGGACGACGCCCGGTTTATCTCGGAGGTAATCTCTTGGCCGCTATTGCGAATATTGTAGCGGGTAACTGCTCCACCTGGGGCGGTGTCCTCGCCACCCGCGCATTCTCGGGAATCGGAGCCGGCAGCACAATTGCTATAGGGGCTGCGACGATATGCGACCTGTACTTTCTCCACCAGCGAGGGTTCTATATGGGTATCTTCACCTTTTTCCTGACTAACGGGCCACACATCGCTCCGCTGATTGGGGGCTTCACCGCTCAGAACTTGGGCTGGAGATACTGCTTCACCATACCGGCCTACGTCCAATTTTTCCTCTTCGTCATCAACCTGTTCTGCTTGCCAGAGACAATTTACTCGCGGCAGGCAGAGGCTACATCATCTGATTATCAAGAGAGCTCCCGCGCGGATCTACTTTTGTTCAGACCCAAGCATTTGCCGCGGAATAGGGTCCGTCTGCTGGAGTTCACCAGGCCCTTCATGATGCTGAAGTACGTATGCATCGTGTTCCCGGCCTTGTATTACATGCTGGCTTTCTCCTTCGGAAGTGTCCTCTTCGCTGCCTCAGGCTCGGTCGTCTTTCGGAACTTCTACGATTTCAATCTCGTCCAGACAGGTCTCATCCTTAGCATCCCGCTATTGATCGGCTGCCTTATTGGTGAGGCCAACGCGGGCTGGTTCGTCGACTACTTGATATATAGGCACTCGCTGCGCCACGACGGGAAGCGCCCACCGGAGCCAAGACTCAATGCACTGTGGCTTGCTTTGCTGTTGCCAATTGGCACGATCATCCAGGGAATTTGTATAAGCCACTCTGAAACGACTAGCTGGGTAGGAAATGCTTTCGGAATGGGAATTGCGAACTGCGGGTTGCAAGTGGCAACAACTGTGGTATATTCTTACACGACCGACGTTTGTCCTACGAACCATCTCAAGTCACTCTGCAGCCGCTAACAAGCCTTCATAGTGTTATAAAGCGCAGAGCGCTGAGATATCAACCCTTTTGAACCTATTCCGGCATATATTCAGTGCGTTTCTGTCCTTCTATGCGTAAGTGAGCCCCTGTCTTCAAATTTTGTTTGCGGTCCTCAAGACGGCCGGGAATACCCGCTGATGATGTTCTGCAGAATCCCACTTGGAGAGAAGATACAATTTCAATACGCCTGGCTAATATTCGCCCTTCTTACCGTGGTGTTAATGCTACCCATGGGAGTTCTGAGGGTGTACGGGGAAAAGGTTCGCTCCTCGAGCTGGCAGAAACCACCTAACTTTCACAAAGATCTTTAGACGGTGAACCCTTTACATGATTCTTTTGATTTTGTGCCTGAATTCGAGCTTTTTGAAGTGGGCGCGTGTAGGATGCTGGCGCGACACATCAAATTTGGGGTGAAGAAGGTTACTTGAATGTATAAGCATGATGGAGACCGGACCCAACATGGAAATGGCAATGCGATCATCTGTGCTTTTTTCAAGTAGATAGTTCCTTTCTGTGCTGTGTTATACCTGCGCGGGGACCAAGCATATTCCAGTAGAGCTATATCCTAGTTCCTCAGCTGCCCGCCGTCCCTCCCTCTCGAGGTCTACTACCTAGGTAGTGTACTCACGGTAAGACAGACCGCTGGGCTCTCTCATCTAAACATATCTTCCTGCTCCTGCCTCTGGACCAATTCCCTCGACCTCTTGCTTGATATGGTACTGGATATCAGGGACCCGGCCTCTATACCTAGGCAGGTATCTGACAGACAAGAGCCAAGGCCGATGCCCTGTGATCCCGATTTCACGGATCCTGTGCTGTCGTTGCTTGGGGGGGGAGAGTAGGACGTACGCCAGAAAAGGCCCCGTTCCAACAGATCCACAAACGGGTATCATGGTGCCTGATTCAGTGGCCCTGTCGACAATGATAAGGCGGAACTCGCAAACGAGATGGACATGGTTGTTTGTTTGCGAGTACACTTGCTTTTCGTGTCATGGTGACGCAAGCTAGGGAAAGATGTTCCGCTCAAACCAAGTAGCATGAAGCAACATCTGAAGTCTTGAAGTATCTCCTGAGAACACCTCGCGCAGGTGACTGATCGAAATTTGCTTGTGGTCCAGGGTGGTGCTTGGGCGATTTGAGCAGTGCGAAACCACCGCGGCGGAGATGGCAGTACTCATGATGATCTTCGTTGGGCCCATCCGGTCCCAATATGTATTCCACCAAGTGTAAGGTGGGACTGAATTCAGAACTGCTTCATCATAACTTGCCTTGTCCGCACTCGGTGGACTCAGAAGGTACACCACCTCAGTTCGAGTGGGGAGGATATCCAAGGCCGTCCAGATCATCTCAGGACATCCGACGAAGAGCCCGGACAAATTAATGGTCGTCAAGCCCTTGAGGCGATCGCTGTGGAGAGTGAGGAGGATCGTATTAATAGGGAGCATGCGGAATGGGTACAGATCCACGTGCTTGGTGCCTTGAAGGAGACGGGCGAGTAGTTCGGCGATCAGCTCTTGGTCTTTAAAGACCGCGAGTTCGTCGACTTTCTTCGCACATACTAAGAGGAAGGACTGCGGGAATCCACGGAAAAGCATCGGTCCATTTAATAAATCAAGGTCGTCGAGAAGTCCAGTGAGGATCGCATCAAGGATTTTCCCTCGTGAAAGCTCGCTAAGGGACCTTACTCCGCGATTGGAGGCCATTTCGTAGGAAGAAGCCGAGGTATCATTAGAGTGTGCATCCAGCTGACCCATTGAATTCCACGCCTTAGCCGGCCAGCAACCTGTGGAATGGTTAACAATCAATTTCGCAGAATTCAATTTGTAATGGCCTAAGCCGGATCGTGGGGGCGGACTGCCCAGGTGAATTTAGGATACTGAAACATACTTGCAAGAGCAAAGCTGTCGACAACAGGGAGCACGCGCAATGCTTCCAATGCCTCCACGCGTCGTACCGCACTCTGAGACGAGACTGCTGTATCAGAACCGACGTCTGGGATTTGCAGCAATGCATCGCAAGATAGAGGCGTGAAGTCCGTGGGCTCCCATAGCAGAGGCGTGTAGTCCATGCATGTGGGCTCCCATATCGCGAGATTGTCCACGATGGTGTCATGCAGAAGTCCATGCCACCACAAGCCACACTTGATACACTTCTTGTCCATGTTGAGGAAGCAGTATCGGGGTTCTTCTGGAATTGTGATGTCGATGACGCCAACGGTAATGACACTGTCAGTACCGCAATCCTCGTAAAGAGTATCCCCAGCGGTTACTGGTAGAGGACCAGCTTGGACGGCGTGGAACGGCGTCTCCAAGCAACAATCATAACCGTTGTGATCTTGGTCCAAGCAGCAAGTCGCCATGCTGGAGACTAATGTTGCGGCGATGTACGGGAATCGGCAGTCGGCGTCCTTTTGATCGGTCGTTTGATAGAAATAGTCAGCTGGAATCGTAACGTTGGCGCGGCCAGCCTTGTAGTCGGCAGCGAATTTAAGCTCTTGCAGAACACCGGCTCGGTTGCTCTCATCAGAGAGAGCCCGCAAGGCTTTGAGACAAGGATTCAGAATGCTTTGCGCGCAAGGGCAAGACTGGATGGCTGAGGCAAGTTGTTGATACGGGTGGCCGGGGCTGGGCTTCGCAATGACAACTAGCTGGTAGGCTCCGGAGGACGCAGTCGTGCTGGAAAGCGCAGGGAGACTAGTAGAAGCGGAGGCCGCCATCGTGAGAGGATTCCTTGAGGGTAGTAGAGGAAAAGGGATGAGGAGGTATGAAACCTCAGTTGCTGCTCGACGATCGCCGGCCAGGATGGGCTTGACTGTGTTCTTGTGTTGTATTAGAAAATGAGTGTTTCTTGGATGGAATGAAATATTACAAGGGGTTCCAAACCTCCGTCCCTGTGAATGTGAAATAGAGGGCGACTTCACTGTTGGGTCGGACTCATTGAATCTATAACGCCTCACGATGTAGACTTCAAGGAACATCACTCCTAGTGGGCCCGGGGATTCTGGAAAATGCTGAGATGTTACTATAGATACTTACTCTGCTTTGAAAGTGAAGCGAAGGCCTCAATATGACTACGCTACCCACAGATGGCGGCTGTGCCGTTGCACTTCCTGACATGCTTGTGTAGAGAGCCCCAAAGGTGACATCCGCTACGGCAGATTTTGCTTGGTAGTGTGAAATAGGCTCTCGAATCTGACAACTCACTCAAGATCCTCGAGGCTGAAGATTGCTTCTCCTTAGTTAGACAGAAATGTTAAGATTGAATCATTATATATGTTGGCCGGGTGTACATCTTAACATCATCATTGGGCTGCGGGCTGACAGTTCAGCATTTTATGTATCGATGGGTGGAAGCTAGAATCCAGCGGAGTCATTGTCAGGTCTTTGCACGAACGAAGCGGTCACAAGAATGATTGCAAGATGGTCTCGGCGGATCTCAAGTGTGCTTAGTTTGTAGGTGGTGACTGTTTTATGATATTGCTCTATTCCGTGAAAATTTGCTGGAATGCGAATTGTCTTGTTATCTGTGCCCAGGGTGTCTTTCTCTTATTCAGTCATATACGCCTTGTTCTCATGGAAGACTTGCTGCAGATGTGGTAGGCAAGATCTCTCTCACATATGGAAACAGTGTTTCAGAGCTCTCCGTGCACAAGAGGTCTGGGAGGCTCCGAGATACTTTGCATATATGAACAAGATCGACAAGAATATTTTGCTGAATTTTTATCGAGGTTGGCTGTTTGGCAGGATGACTGACGTTGGGGGGAGACTGTGGAAAGAAATATCGGCATTGTGCTTTCTTTTAAGAGGGAAAACGTTGGGCCTGGAACATATACCACCGTATGAAGGCGCCATGTATGTCCTCGGATGTATGCGGAATAGAAGCAAAACCAGATATATTGACTACCTCGGTACCTAGGTACACATTGAGGTAGTAGACTTCAGGAGTCCAAGCCGACCTTGCCTCACCTAATCTGGCATGCCTTTTTCAACGTCCATCGTCAGAATATCTGGCAGCCAAGCAGTGAGGATTGGCGGTAGAGACTGTTACATGTGTTTGCATGGCGTGCATTATAAGAGTCTTGGATCGGAGAAGGAACCAAGTTTGACACGATGACAAATCCGGATGTGTCCCCAGCGTGGCCTCATGTTGAATCTACGGACCTTCGTGCCTGACTGGTGCTTCTGTGCCCTTATTCTTCTTTTGTATAAAACCAACCAGTTTGTACCACAATACCCAAATTGTGAAAATAGCCAAAGTCAGAGGCACAGTCGTGGCAGCGAAAAGCCATGACATCGTTGAGGATAGGAAGACGCCGTCGTCAGAGAGATTGAAGAATGCCATACCAAAGAATCCCGATACAGCCGTCGCGGGTAAGAAAACCATTGTCAAAACGGCAATAATCTTCATGCTCGCACTGTCATCCTTCGTGTCTCTTGCGATGTCAGTGCTCGTCTCGCTGTCCTGCTGGGTCACCAGATTGAATACCAGGTTCATCGCAATATCCTTGCGGGATTTGTAACTCTGCAGCCATCTCTTCTGTGAGTCGAGTGATTCGTACAGATAATCGAGAGCGTCACCGACGTTACTTGAGCTGAAGCCGGGTCTTATTGTGATGTTGTTGAGCAGTATAGCTCGACTCCGACGGCTATGTGCAACGACCATGGTACCCATTTCAGCACTCGCAAAAAGTGAGTCAGCGTCTTGAGAAACTTGATGCAGCTTTTCCGTCATATTTTTAAGATTTTTCCTGTCAAAAGGCTCTTTAGAATATTCGCCTACGACGTCCAATACGTCATACAAGCGATGTCTAAGATCCGTAATGGGTACTTTCGCTTCGACGAGGGATTCATGGCACAGTCTGAGTGACGTTAGTCCTGCGGGGGTTTATAGGGTGTTGCATTCTAGAGCCTCTCAAACCATGAAAATCGGGGATCCGTAAGAGGGGAAACATGATACTGACATGCTCTGCAATAGAAACGGATCAAATGCTTCCGCTGGCAACGAAGCTGGCCTGGATTTAGACCGGTGATAGTAATCATTCATGCGGATTTTTGCCCGCTCAATCCATAACTCGCCTTCGCCGGAGACGATTATGTATAACGTTCTTGCACGGTCAACATCATAGGACATGTACACGGAGCATGGCTGCTGTCGAGTATGTATGGTGTATCGTGGATGCTGGCAGACAAGTTCTATTCGGATGAGATACCTCAGCGCGTTTTCAATTGATGCTCTTTCGGAATCATATTGGGTTTACCTGTACGGCTGATGGATCCGTCTGCATTGCGGCCATGAACAATAAGTGGGGCCCAATAATCAGGTTCCCCAAGCATGGGCCTGCAGAACTGGGGACAAACGCGCAATGAACCAAGGAGCTTCAGCATATCCATTCTCGTGACCGAAATTTGGAGGCCGAAGCTGGTCTCCTTGATGGATTTAAGGCTGCAAAAACTGCCAACTTGCATTAGCACGAGGACAACTACTAGTTGTGCATATTTGGTAGGAGCTGAGTATGTAGATTGAAAGTAAGCTCAGCAAAGCATCGCAACTCACATGGCGCAGAAGCTCTCGCTTCGCTGACCTGTTTGATGAATAGACTATCACTGGATGTTAATTTTCACTGATTATGTCGCCGCATCATCTCTCTCAAGATCACCAACGAATGGACTCAGACTGGGTTCTAGAATTGGCGCTCACCTGAATAAATTCCCCCATCTCCTTATCTCCTGCTAATATGGTCTTCCATGACCCACTTATACTTTTAATGCCGTCTACCTCCATCTCGAACACCTCGCAGGAAGTGGACTGGCAGAAATTGAAGTCATTTGCAAAAACGCCTTGAGTTAGGGGGATGTCGTGGATTGACGGGACCACGGATTCGACATTAATTGCCGGATACATTGAGTGATCAATCGGATCTCTGCTCACTTCCTGATAGCTTCGAGCGAGCCGGGGCACCCACGGCTGTGGGGCCAGTCGCAAAGATTCCCGCAGCCCATGGTGGCGGCTGCGGAATTGTCTCATGATTGCGTACTGTAGTGTCACAACAGATCGTGTGTATCCAAGCAGAGAGGATATTTTCAATGAGATTCAGAAGACGAGAAGGCACAAGAGTCTCTGTGAAGGGTGTTGGGTAGTATGTGAGACTGGCGTTGAATTGAATTGCTGCGGTGAAAGGGCTACATATATCTATGGACTGTGCTGCATGGGCCCGCTCAACAAATGGCAACTTAGCAGCAATAAAATGGAAGCGCGGCGCAGATATTCTTCGGCTGCACATGTGAAAAACGCCACAGCTCTTGTCCTCGTGATATGATCTTCTAGCTCGCTTCACAAAACGGACACCGGTCTTCAGCCACCATGCCGTGGGCTTTCAACGTGCTATAATTGTAAGCCGCGCCAAGCTAGACTGGAGGTTAAACTCGTGCTGGTATGTGTCAAGGCGTCTAACCGATTGGGACCATAGGCGACCTCGATGGACCCCGGACGCCACGCCACGCTGTAGAGCTACACTCACGCCTCTCCGTGTGCTTATACAGAACCACGACAGTGCAGGCAGCCGGGTGAGGGGTATTTGGTCACCAGCGGTGTAGGACTGACGACAACCAACGATAGACGTGGACTCCAGGGCTCAAGTGCTTTGTCTGTGGTTTCACTCAGCAGCGCCCGAACGTATGACAAAGACCATCGAGGCCCATTCAACAAGTCTGTTTACCAACAGTGTGTTTCTTTCTTCTTCACTACAGACTCTACTACCCAGGACATACTACATCGAAGGATTCCGTGTTGCTCGAAAGACACCCTGTTCTGACGCATTACCTAGGTACCGTGTTAAAAGAACAAAATGGAGGAAAGCAGTCAAGTAGACACATCAATTATCGTTCCGCATGATGATATTGGAACAAGGGCACTCAGGATGTTTGATAGCCTCGTGAGCCAGGGACGACTATTCTACGAACCAACTGAGGGTGAAGTCATGGAACATAACGGGTTCAAAGTAAGCTGCCGGCTTTATGACAGACTATACGAAACGCCATGTTACTCACAGGTTTGCACAGTTTGAATTTCGGATCAGCTCGGCCTTATTGAAGAAGCCTATTCTGCCGTCGGATGCGCCAGAGCGGCAAGGGCGTGGAGGACCATTTCTTCAACCCGATGTCGATTTTGTGGTCACCCCCGTTGGTGAACATCACATACTCGAGCTGAGTATGCACTGTATCTATCGGCCAGCCTACGTGCTACACACTCGGCTTTTCGCACCACAAACGGATGACTTGGATCTCTGTGACCTACAGGCTGCACTTGCAGTGATGGAGAGCCTTGCCTCTAAAGGCCCACAAATTGTCATCTATAACTGCGGGGTTGAGGCTGGTTCGTCTCAAGGTCATAAACATATGCAGGTCTTCGCATATCCCGACTGTTTTGAATTATTTCCCGAGCGTGCCCAATCCTACTCAGGTGCGTTAATTTCTTGGCCATTTTGATGTAAGTTTAAACATGAAGAGGACTAAGATTGACATAGACATCTCAACAAATATTGAAGGCGTGCCCTATCGGCATTTCGTTCTTCGTCTTGCGAAGAAGGGACCTGAGGACATCCTCAAAACTTACCATCGCTTGCTGGAAGCGATGCGATCAGTACAATCGAGGTTGAGCAACGTCAAGGCTTACAATTTTGCTCTCACACCAAATTTTATGTGTTTGATTCCGAGGACTCATGCAAGAAAGAACGATGATGCAGGCGCAAACACAGCAGGAATGCTTGGTCTTGTATGGCTGCGTGACCAGGCAGAGAGGGACATGTGGACACGCTTGAATTACTCCTGTCACTTACGTTATCTCGGCATCCCGTTTGATACTTCTGAAACATTGACATCCGTATGAACAATATTATACCAGGTGTGTTCAACAGTTGTGGTAGGAAATCCGTTTGCTACCGCTGATCGAGCAAGCACTGCCAGTGGATTGTTTGCCGCAGTGCGGTCTCACCAGTTCCATCTGACTGCTGGCGCCGAAATGGACTCTCAGTGGGTCTGCCTCCAGTACTGCCAAAGTGAGAGTTCGCATTCTCATAGCGCCGAGAATGCATCTACCCAAAGAGTGTATGTGTAGAGTTCTGAGTCCTGATGCAAAGTGGTACACATCAATGAAGGTTGAGGGTGTTTGATTGAGTTCTGATTGCGGAAGTGGAGTCGAGGCAAAGGGCTGCAGGTGGTCGCTCCCCTCCAGCGCTGTTTGGTTATTTGTGTTTCAAGGTTGACAGCAGAATACTGATTGCTAACAGTCAAAAAGTGTTGGCGAACAGCTAAAGTGAATACCACTTTCACAACCAACGACGAACTTGGGCAACAGGAACTACATTGCCATTTCACAGCCACTCGGAGGTATCATTCTCTGATTTTAGCAAACACCTGGAGGCATTTGGGTCTGTAGCTCGACATCATTTCACCGGCTGATCTTTGGGAACAGCTCACGTGCTTCATCGCAAATACCACAGTGACCCGAGTTTGAGGTGAGCCGTGGTTGCTGGGTCGCTGATACAAGACTCGAGTTCCCTTGTTCCAGCAGCTCTCAATGCATTTCTAAATTCCAGAAGTATCTTCTTTTTCTTGATCCTTCTAGTACGTTTGTATCACTTGTTAATCTCATAATTACCCAATTCTTGTTTCTTCCACGAAAACTCTGCCACTGACCAGAAATTGTTGATGCCCAAATGTGTCAGTACCAAGAGTCGACCACTGACTTGGACAGGACGCTTGACCAGTCTTGCTTCATCATCCAGTCTCGCAACTCTGTCATAGGGCAATCGATGCCAGCCTTTTAATGTGTTAGCCACATAAACTACCCTCAGAAAAGCGCTCTCACCTTTCTCAGATCTTCTGCCCTGACTAACTCCTGCGGGGCATACCCAGGATCAGACGTGTAATCGAACATGTCAGTTATCTCCCCTCCGAAGTCCTCATCTCCACAGGCCTCCACCATGACCTGCCTCGGCACCTGACGGTATTTGGCCAGCTTGCCAGTCGCCTCGCTCCAGGTGGCAATCCAGTTGGCGAAGGTACACGTTGTGCCTGCGGCCATATACTCCTTACCACACCACGAGGACTGGTACACGGCATAGACAAAATTGCCCATGTCTGCAACTGGATCTAGGTGTGGCACAAGTCTCCTTGGGTCGGTACAGAAGCGCATTTCGAAAGTCCCGTCCTCCACCTGGGGCGTGGAAGATGCTCGTCAGCGTCCACTCACCACGGTATCCTGAGCCTGCCATAGAGGCCGAGACATACCTTGGCAAAATATAAGTCGGGCAGGATTCGATGACTCGTCATGAAGTATCCCGTTTGGACACAGCTCATCTTAGCCGCCAGCCCCGGGTGCTTTTCCTTCACATAATGAGGGAACACCTCAGCCTTCGCATCAAAGTGATACAGCTGCTCAAACCGACCTCCGCTGCACTGGCCAGCATGACTGAGCGTCGATGCGATAAACCCATTCGCATCTAGCGAGTCCACCGTCGCAGCAGCAGCATCGGCAATATTCCTCCCCTGCTCAAGCTCCATGCGACCCGCATACTCCCTCACGCCACACAGCCCAAGCGCTTTGGCCTGCTCGCGGCTCGCCTCGATCCGGTCAGGGAAGAATGGCTCCCAGTAGTTGGTGATGCCGAAGATGATGTTGGCTCCCCTGAACGCCTCCTTGAGGGACTCCACATCATTCAGATCGGCGCGGACGACCTCGGCGCCCAGTGCCGCTAGCTCTTTGGCGGGGCTGCTTCTGGTGTCCCGCGTCAGGCACCGGACGCGGAATCGGTCGGGACCTTCGCGGAGGAAGCGCCGGGCTACGGAGCCGCCTTGATTGCCGGTCGCGCCGACCACGACTACGAGTTTTGGGCCTGTGGGGATAACCATGGTGGTTGTTTTGGAGAAGCGACTCGGACTGGCAATGAATCATCGAGAATTAACGGGGGGGGATGGGCGGGGATGGTTCTTCACCCTATTGACAAGCCGCTATTCTACAATAGTCGCCGTTACGGGACTCCACCCTGCATAATAAGTGGGCGGGTCAACTCTCTGAATCTAGAGTGGGCCTCCATATCACTCCCTCGGTCTTGAATCTGCATGTCAGCAGTGTGGTTTGATACGGCAAGGGGGCAAGTTGTAAAACCATGTTCAATATTGTCACAAGATGTTGGCCAAATAACTACCCCAAAGTATATACAAAAGAAAATTTTTCGAGCCATGATATCCCCTCAGATGGGATGTTTCCTGTGGCTGTCTTCCCAGAGAATCGGAAGACAAGTGTGAAGGTAGTGGTAAATCAGATACAATTCCAGCTGTCCGGCTGGGTTGGGTCCCCACTGCCCGAGTAAACGTTCCGCAGGGGATACTTGCAGTGCCTCCTCGAGAATGCAATCTCCCCAGAGGCCTTGGTCTGGTTGACATAGGCTGCCCCCAGGATGCTCTCAGGAGCGTTGCCCTCTTCCACCCAGCTCACCATCGCCATCAGGACGTTTCCTTCGGGGTCGAGGGTATAGTTGGAAGCCGCCTTCTGTCCGATAAACGAGGCACCATCGCCGCCAGTGCAGTGACCCATGCCACCGATGCGGAAGAACCGGTAGAACTCATCTATAGCAGACGAGGGGAGGTTCATGGTGCGGGAGACGTGGTCGTAGTACCGCGGCGAGTTGAAGCTGGAGATGATGCCGTCGGCACCGCCGTGGTAGTGCAGGATCTTGGAGCCCCTGTCGCGCACGCCCGAGAGGTCGCCCTCCCAGGTCTCGATGTTTCCGATGTTCAGCGCGGCAGAGTAGGCGTAGTCCTTGGGACCGAGGGTGGTCGGGTCCCAGTTCAAGTCGTTGTAGATGGCGTCCGCGAACCAGCCGGTCGTGTATAGGAAGGGTTGGCCGTTGTAGTAGAGGAAAGAAGCAAAACCCTCTGAGCCAGGTTGCATTGCCGGGTAGACGAGCTCCCCATCCTCGCCGTAGAGCGGGGAGAAGATCTCCCTGACCGTGTTTGCTTGCTCACCGGTCAGGCAGTTGGTGGTGTTGCCGTCTGCGCAGATGAGAGCTTCAGGACGATAGTTGCAGAGAGATGGTTCCTCGATGATGCCGTCGACGTAGCCGTCGATTCCATCGCATTGCTTCAGGATATCCTCATGGATGGTCGACCACATCGCCGTTGGTACAAATGTCGGCGAACCAACTGGGCCAGTCTTGACATAAAAGGAGCCAGACCACGAGGTCAGGTTGTTGAATGCGATGGCTGGAGCGCCAATGACCAGACCATCGAAGTCATCTGGGAAGGATTGGGCTTCCTTGAAACCTTGACGGCCACCCGTAGAGCATCCAAAATAGTATGACTTGTCGTGGGGCTTCCCATAGAATGCCTCGGAGACCTCCTTGCCCAACACAACACCAGTGTGCATGGCGCGATATGCGAAATCAATCACGACTTCCCGGTTCTGGTAGAATGCGTCGCCCTTGTTGCCGTCATGGCCGTTGTTGGTGCCCACGGCTGCGAAACCTGCGAGGCGAATCTGTCAGCGTCCGCCAGACGAAAGTCTAACCCTCTCAATGCAACTCACCTAGTTCAGTTGTATATGCCAGATCATCGTACTGGATACACCCTCCCAGGCCACCGTTACCAGTACTCAGGAAACGACCAGTCCAAGCCTCGGCAGGGGGCAGCCACACTTCCATGCTGAGGTTCGAACGGTCAGAAGTCGTCACGAACAGTGACACTCGACAGATATCTTTGTTGACAATCTGGGAGGCCAGAGTGCAGGTAGGGTCACGACTGAAGGTGAGGTTCGTGCCGGCAAGAACAGGCACGGTGGACTGGACGGTGGCGTTGGGAATCGTGCCGGCGAGAGCATCCGCGAAGCTCGTGCATTGGGTCGTGAAGTCAGAGCTGTTCTGACCGTACACAGCCCGGGCAGCCAGAGAGGTCATCAGGGCTACGCCCTTAGACAAGGAGCCGAAGTGCTGTTGGGACTTCATGATGGCGTGTAGATCTCCCGTGGATCGGCTGTGTGATCGTGGGTTTGCTGCCGAAGCTTGGTATGTCAAAGTCAACGGTTATTGCGTTTTAGGTTGGGACGACACGTCTTAAAAACAGCGATAACTTCAAGACTTCTTGCAGCTCTGGCCCCTTGATCGTCAGAGCTGACGTATGCCTCAATAAAAAAATTGCGCCGGGTCGGCGCTTTTCCCAAGTTCAACAACTCCAAATTTCGGGATCTAAATCGTCAAGGCAAGGGCCAGTGTTACTCTCCGCAACTGGCCCTACTATGTAGTATTCGAACGAATCGGGACGGTATTGCTACTTGTGATTGGCAAGCGACAAGCCAGCTGAGGAGTATCCATGCAGGATACGCGTATGCCACTACCTGCCGTGGTATTTCTCTCCTGTCTCCCCACTCCCGCAGTTGCCTCGAAATTGGCATAGCCACAAACTGTTTCTATTCAAGCTTGTCAAGTAACCTTCTTCTCAGTTTCTTGTCCTGAAAAGGGCATGGCCGGGGATGACAAGGTAACCAGGTGACGATCATTGGCAGGGGAAACAAATAACCGCCAAGTGCCAGGGGGCCGGCCAGGGTGCACGCATCGACTCGTGAACTCCAAATCCAGGTACGCAGGTACTACGTACGTCCCCATGATAAGGAAGGTTTCTGGCGGCATAATCCACATGCCCCTTCAGATTTAGCGCAGCCCTGAGGTTGTAGCGGCAAAACGTCGGGGCAGGCGGGGCCAATGTTGCAGCCATTTTTTCTCTCCACATTGCCCAGGTGGGGGAAGCTAATGGCTGGGGTACATCTGGGGAAAAGTTTACCTAGCAAGCTTAGGTATGCATGTAATGCGGGGCAGTCAGGGGGCGGACGGAAAACCAAAAGGATGAGATGAACACCTCCACGGATTACACTACTACACCCCTGCCGATATTCCGTGGATATGCATTCCACCGATAGCGTTGCTTGTCAAGGAATTTGTCACCAGCATCACATGCCCGGCGCGTAAGTCTTTACCCACGTTAAAGCCCATCACTTACAGCCGGAGTGGTGCCGAGCTTAATCGGTTGTTTGGAAACGAAACGACTAGAAATAAACACAAATAAACAGAAACAAACAGAAATACAACTGAACTGCGGGGATTGTCGGACAAGCCTAGAAGGGCACAAGGTAGGTAGCTTTCTTCTCCCTTGGATTAAAGCCCAGTCTCGGAGGGAAGAACGGATAGGCCGTTTGCCTCTTATTGCCTGTCCCGGGAAGAACCATGTCTGAGAAAGCGCTGTGAGTGCTGGGTAACTAGAAGTTGCCTTGCCTCGGCTACCACATCGCGGTTTCAGTTTGTATGAGTGACAATGCAGCTCACTTGGCAGCTGGCGCTGAGTGGTCTCTGGGCAAGGGGCTTGGTCAATTAGGTGGTTTCGCTTCTATTTTGTATACGTCCGAGGACGTTAATTAATCGATGCCTTTCTATGGGCAGCAACTTCTCGTATCCCGTTATACATTGTACATTTACACGTCAGTACTATTTGCCGTCTGAGGAATTACGCGCGGAACAGGGTCTTGAGCATTGCATGAAATTGGTTCTGTCCACTGCCACCTCAAGTTGTCGTCCAGTTAGGCCGTTAAGCCGGGTATGACAAGATGAAAACAACCTTCATATCAATGCTTTCCATTTGCAATCTTCGTGAGCCCCTGCCCAGGGTTCTCAACATCATGCCGTGAGCGGTCGCTTCGTCCAACACGGCTAACCAACCCGAAGCATTTCATGGCAGAATCGTTTTCACTTGATTTGCCCTCGTCTCCTTTTACAGGAGCCCCTGCATAATTTGCTTTTCGAGGCATGGGACTCTGCACCTTCCCGGATGCATGGTCAACAGGCTTGGACTCGGACCATTTGCAACGCCCAATCGATTGGCGAAGCTGGCTCTTGAACGCCAGAGACAGAGCGATGAGGATGATCATTGCCGAAATGCAGACTGTTTCACCAGGAGAATCAGTTTAATCTGGTGTCCACAGGGCAGTGTTATGCATAGAAGACTTACACATGTAAAGACACTGCCGGCCGAGGGACATCCAATCGGCGCCAGTAAGCGCGTGATTCATCCCGAAGAAAGACGTGAAGAATCCCAAGGGTGTCTGAATATCACTAGATGAGTTTTAATTCGCATACTTGTCGTTGTAGGCTTGTCTTACGAAGATAATTGTCATGATCGTGAACGCCATGATCGCCTTGCCCTGTTGGATGCTCTCCTGCGCATTGTCAAGTGCGACGTGGGCTGCGACTATGCTTGCCTGCTGTTGCTTGAGTGATAACAACTCTTGAAGCTGACCTCTTTTGTTAGTGGTCCACGCGCCCAGGTGTGCTGCTAGCTGTCTTGAGATCCACCACTCACCTGCCGACAGGCCTGGAGAGCTGCCTTTTCCAAATCCATGATCTCTCCCTTCCGATCTTCAACTTCCTCTATCAGGTCTTCCAAGAAGTCCATCTCCGATGCTGAGACGGGCTTCTTTGCTAGAACCTGGAGCGATGACCGTTGATCTTTCGGCGGATCAGGCAGTTGTAAAGCTTTTCTGCGAGTCTTTGAGTTTCCGTTCATTTGCTCCAGACATTTGTGGAAGTTCTTGACGACTCCAAGCTGCTTGGAGTAGATACTGATCATGATCTTCAGCTCTTCTGCAATATCTTGAGCTTCCCTTAGCAGGGCGCCTTCTATGTCGATCCCCAAATACTTCTGGCTTCGTCGCATGCGATCTGAGTCTCGGTGATCACGGGACAGATACTTCTGGCTTCGTCGTATGTGATCTGAGTCGCGGTGATCACGGCTCTTAGTAAATCTATCGACGTTGAACCAGAACCGCTTGAAGGCCATTGTGGTCCTGTAGTTGACATCACCAATAGTTTCTGTAAATATATCCATCACCTCTGGTCTAAGGTCCAAGGGTTTTGTCCGGTCGAAGAACACATTAGAGCATTGGTCGATTATTATGCATGCTATGAATCGTCAGTCAGTCGTTTGGCCCGACGAGACAAAAGGCTCGAAAAAGTCGTGCTTACCGAGGTGTCGAGCTGACATAATTTTGCAGTCAGGCCGACCCAGCCGGTCTCGAAGGCTTCTATGTATCCCTGATGAGTCTGGCTTGTTGCGGCCCCATCTCTTCGGGAACGACGTGATGATGGTATCTGAACGCTTTGGTTAGGCGTTGTGAAGCAGAAACCTCGAAAGAAGTGGATGCAAATATGGACATACGGTCGTCCAAGATCCAAAGCCATAACTGATCGACCATCACGACTCGGGCTAGGTTCCCTTGCTTTTTCGTCGCACGATATACGACCTGGTCCCTATCTCGCTGGGAGGTATCTTTGAGGTGCAAGAAGTAAGATTGATCCAGTGTGCGGCGGATGTGTAGCAAAGACTCCGTCGCCCTGGCTTTTTCAGTGTCTCGTGATAGCAGGTGGTGCTTCACCAATCTTTCATCGAGCTCCATATCCATGTCTTGCCACACCTGTGCCAATTTCATGAGATACCTTGCGAGCGCTTGTCGTGGTTTCCTGTTCTGAAGTTAGAATCCATTGCGTTGGTTTGCATGGGCCGCTTGTAATATCAATGCACTGACCTATTGGGGTCATCCTTTTCGCCGTACTGACATCCCTCCGTGCGCATTGTCTTTCCTATTTCTTGAAGGATTGTCGTTGCAGTGCGGGGGAGAACCTGAGTTTTTCCCAGCACCTCCTCCACGGTTCTTGTCATCCGCGCCCTTCGACTGGATGTTTCCCAATGCAAATACGGCATCTATGAGGAGTTAGTCAAAATGTCTCCCGTACCAGAATTTTCACCTCACAAATATTGCCAAATCTTTATGCGAAACTTTTGTCTCCTCCTGAGGGCCTCCTTGTTGTTCTGGGACCGTCGAGTGTCGCCTCTGTTCGCCGAACAATGATTGCGTTTCTTTACCCAGTCAATATTTCATCTGTCTCGTCTCTCCAGGGAATAGTATATCTTCACTCATAGTACAGATCACATACCTCCTGGAATTACTGAACATCGCGGCCTCATATGTGTTGCGTGTATGGGGTTCCTCCCTAAGCCGCTGCCGTGCAACTGGCCTTTCCAGAACTCACGTGATAATGTTTGGTTAGTTCTCAACCTCTTCCCCGGCTGCAGTATCTTGTGCTCATCATGATATCTAGCCATAGCTTGCTGCTCGCATTTGACGTTAGCTAGTACACATGAGACCATACCTACATATGTAGCACTGAGGTCGTCGGAGCCAAACATACCTCTATCCACTATGCCTCGTCAATGTTGTTGTTAGTCTCAGTCAAGTCTACCGAGGTGAAGACGATTTCACTTACCCCCATGTGATTTGCTGGTATGTGTATGTACCGCAGATACTGTTCTCCTGCCTGGATTGGCTTGAAGGGGTTGTGCTTTTCATCGTACAGAGCGTCATAGACCGATATTCTTTGGTTGGGGAAGTGCTCGTACTTCGGGAATCTTTGCTGGTGATAATCCTTGCCTTTCCACTCGTCCCCATCTTTCTCAAAGAACATGAAGTACACATTCAAATCATGTGCAGGGTTGTCATTCTCACACACTGTCCTCACACCTTTGCACGGTGGTCCACGACATTCTATCGTCGGCTTCACAAGACGTTCCCGATTGGTCGATGAAAGCGGCGGCAGCTTCTTGTCTTTTACAGTGCAGCGATCTGCCTCCTCCCGCCATTTCCAAAAAAGCGCTTTCAGTTCTTTCAGTTGTCCGCTGCGGCCCGTGCTTGTGTCAAGCCTATCACGAGACTCCTTAATGCGATGCTCTTCATCCTCCAGTTTCTCCAATTCGACCCTCGCATCGTCCTTAAGCAGGCTCTCTTCCTGCAAGCGACGAATGTATCGTATCGCGTATCCTGCCCTCATCCGATGATAACCCTTCGTGATGCTCCCCTCGTACCAATCATCCGCAGTCTCGCCGACATATCTGACGCTGGTGCGGTCCGGTGCGTGGCCATTTGTGGGACTTGTGGTGGGAGACATGTCGACATATGCGTCTCAAGATGAGGGCCGGTGCCTTAGAAGGTGCCAGTGTCACCCAGATGATATAGCGACACGGGGAGAGGATGCAGAGGCTTATGTACTACGCGGAACTCAGCCTCGTGCCACGACACACTCCGGTCGTCCAGGAGCTTAATCAGCATCAGCGCGGAATAAATGCAAGATAATTCCAGCCGCAAGTGGACGTCAGCCGCAATGTGGCCAGGAAATTTGTGTTTGTGTGTGTGTACCTATTAGGGGTATGCATATCAATGTGGTGGTCATCGGCTGGCACAACCACTACGTTCTGAAGTCGGGGCGCGAACAACATCGCGATGGTTGATCAACATTGCATTTTCCATTGCGCGAGCTGCTCTTGTCGAATCAGCTTCGACGCGGACCCGGACACGACTGTTGGCGCTGTGCGATATTGAGCGGCCGCAGCAAACTGGGACCTCGGGAGGGACACGAAACAGCCACCTGCATGGGCGTCTACTCCGTACCACCCAAAAAGTGACCCCTCAGTTCCCGCATTCGAGTGGAACACAGTCGGGATTTTCGTAATTTGTCATCACAGTGTCTGGTCCTGGCCGTCTTCGCCTTTTCTGGGGGAATTGGATCATGCTGTCAACACGCAAACACGTCAACTGGTTCCAGCGGAGCGAAAAGGCCCTTTGACAGCCCTCGGAGGCTCAATTCATTTTGCAAGGTCGGAGTTCTATGAAGATTCGATACAAGACGTTCCGGCACAATACCAATGAGTCTGTGAGTCCAGTCCCTGTGTACCTGTAGACTGCAGCCCATTGAAGATCTGCGTATGCTCGCGTCCCAATGCAGACAAAGTAATCGAGCCGCATCAAAACATGCAGGCTACGCCAAGGCTCAGGTCCCACTCACTGAAACCACACACAAGTCCTTCTTTCGATAATTACGGGTGTGTTCTGACCATACGCGACCTGAGTTGGCGGAGGTGCACTTCCATGGATGCCCCAGGTGGTTGGGCAAGCCGGCTGAAGAGCCGGACCATGACGAACGTCTCTGCAAACCCAGCCCTTTTCGCCCATGGCTATGACAGAAACCAAACTCGAACTGGGTTCTTCTGCGATGATCAACAGAGATCATTCTGACTGAGTCGGAATTTGCCTTGAACTTTTCCTTGAATTTAATCCTGCAGGAATACTATCCCTACTCGGCTACCTCGTCCTGGCCACGATTGATCCCACTTTCACATGTCGCTTTCGCGGCCGGAGGATTGCACGCCAAGATAAGCTGGAAAGTGCCATAATCGATATGTGGCACACTTTGCAGCATCGAACTAAACAGCTCCCAGGCTGGTGGCTTCACAAGTGAAAGCTGTTATCTTATCCAGATATCGGAGGTTTGACCATACCAGGTCCTCCCAAAAGAGGCCGTTACCTCGTTCGAGAGACTGTGTTGGGCGGTGAGGAACTCTCCAACTAATTACCAACGGGGGAGGCCTCCAATCGAATTGAGCTTGATGTCTGATTGCATTGGAAGGCGAGCAGGCAGGTATCTAGGTAATACATAGGTAACTTGTACATCATTGAGACGTATGCAAAACGCAGATAAGGGTACCTAGGCATCTATCAACGAGGAAGTTGCGGTCAGTCTAATTTCGAACATATCTTTCAATAGTTCAGACATATGCGGAATAGAAACGAAACCAGAGAAGCTCAATAGGCGATCTTACTCTGACAATGAATACAGTACATAATACCCTAGGGTACACGCAGTATGCAGCAGCAGCAGTAACCAGTATCCAGGACGAGGAACGCCTCTATCATTCCGACGGCATGGAATTCAAGCTGCTCCCGGCAGTTCGTGACACAAAGTAGGCGCCTATTCACTAATATCTGGGAGCTTCAGGGCTCAAAGCTGGAGCAAGCCGCTTTATATAAGATTCAGCTGCAAGACTTGACTAGACTCGAGGCCAAACGCGGAGTGTCGAAAATATTAACCCAAAACCCAGTGGCACGTCACATAGGCGAGGATCACACAATATGTATTCATGACAAGTCACGACCGTGGTAACTAGCCCCGAACAAGGCAGCAACCGGGTCTCGCGTCGTACTTGTAGCACTGATGCGGGTTCCTGATTTGTGTCGCATACGTAGTACTCGGACGACTCGAGCGGTTTGTGATTTTTATCACTTTCAGATACCTGGACATGCGGGTCGCCACGAAGTCCAATTGCAGCCTCTGGGGGCGTTCTGTTGCTTCCAACCACTGCGAACTATAGAATAGATAGGTCAGGCCATAGTTTGCCTCGATTCCTTCATGTCATGCAGCGCGTGTCCAGGCGAGGCCCACCGTGAAACAAACGTCTTCACAAGAGTATCAACCATGGAAATGACAGTGTTTGAGGTCGAATTGAAGGCTTCAGATGTCCCGTGGTTGGACTTCGGTCGACTCAGTAACCAAGGAGAGGCGACACATTCGGCCCAATCTGAAGTGATTCCAGAAAGTCCACCACAAAAAAAGCACACAAGACATAAGCAGTTGATATATCATGATGTAGTGTATTCGTTGCCACGTTGTAGCACTTGTCATAACAACCCGGCTTGGGGCTAACAGATGTTTATCCTGATCGTTCCGTACCAAATAGATTGACCATCATAAAAGAAAAGGGAATACCGAGTCCACTTTCGTGAGCCTTCTAAGTATTCTTCATATCTAACACAAATAAATCAAATCGCTTTCTATCATGACCCAAGTTCATCCATATTATTCCGTTCGGGTAGGTATCGACTACCACTTGATGACCTTCTGAGGGAAGTACTCGTCTATGAGCTCCAGGTAGTATGGCTACAGGGCGAGGCAAGTTAGCAAGTAATGCGATGATGGCGTATAAGACGGGGACAGATGACTAACCTTCAGCTCCTCCACGCTAGGGATACCATCACTCTTGGAGTAAAGGTCATAAGGGTTAAAGGCCTTGACGGCCTTGAGCATCTCGTGGTCCTTGTCGCACATGAGCTCGCGGTACGCACCCTCCTTGTGCCAGGGGTAGAAGCTGTGGTAGCGGATCATGGCGAGGGCCTCGTCGGGGAGGGTGCTCTGGTCCTTGACGACGTGGTAGAGGTACTCGTCATGGCCCCAGCTGAGCATGACGTTGTCGAGGCCGACGCCGCGGGAGTAGATGCCGAACTCGGTGCCATAGACCGGGTGGTCGTGGTCCGGGTTGCCCTTGAAGGTCTCCGGGTAGATGATGCGCTCGTCAAACGCGCAGCCCACGGGGAACGTGTCGCCGACGCAGTCCCACTGGCCCTGCGTGAAGCCGTCCCAGAACAGCATCAGCTTGCCCAGGTCGTGGATGAGGCCCGTCAGCTGCATCCAGCGGGGCTTGCCATCCCGGCGCATCGCCTCGGCGCTCTGCAGGAGATGGTTGATCTGGCCAAGCTCCGTGTCTGGGTCGCTCTCGTCGATAAGCGTATCCAGCTTCTCCATGGCCTGCCAGATTGTCATCTCGGGCCGCACGCGGGATGAGCTGTGAAACCGGAGGCGGGCCTGTAGGTTGTAGGCCACTGTCTGCTTCTCGTGCTGCTCCTTGTAGAAGTTCTTCACCCTGTCGCATGCCGCCTCGTACTGTCTGAACTGGGTCTTATCCTTCTCGCTGTCGAACTTGGACTGCTCGTCATAGTCGGCCAGCCTGTTGGCCATGTCCTTCTTGGCCTGATCCTTGAGCACGTTGACGGCATCGATGGCGTCCGAGGTCGCCTCCATGGCGGCACCGTCCTTGACCTCGTAGTCCATCGTGGCGGCGGGAGCCATTTTGGAGGTTTGTTTGTGGGCGGGGACAAGGCAAAAAAAAGGGAGTTCTGCGGTAAACTGATGCTGTGTTCCAAGATCGTCCAGATGCAGGAGTTCAACGATTTTTTGAGAGGGACAGAATAAGGTAGAATACTGATTCCCAAAGTACCGAAGATACTAAGTGAGGATGGGTTTTAAATATCCAAATGACCACAGGAGAAGGGCTGTTAGGATAGTGCTCGGATACTCTCGCCCTCTCAGAGTCTGACTGTGTATTGACAAGCGGAGAAAGTTGCCTCGAGACAAAACTGGAGACATCCCAAACCAGGCCAAGTTCGAGGACGAAACTCAAGCAGAAACACACCTTTCTCACAGGCGCGAGCTGTTAGACAGTACATTCCTGGCTGCCATTCCTTGGTTGTTCGATCCACCTTTCCTCCAACTCGCAAGCGGTCCACCCTCCCCGGCAGTCTCTTGGGATGGGAAATCCAGCTGCGTGGTTGACGTCGTACGTTTTCCGGGGAAAATGTCCATCAGTCTGATCTGGCCTTCCCCACAATTCGGATCTGGGATGTCGTGCACGGTAGGAACGGCTGGAGTAGGGTGGGTGTCAATCGCCAATTTTGACTTCTTTTGGATACGCAAGTCGACTGATCCCTGCTGGCGTGGGCCCGCAGCCACCAATCAATCCTTAGTCAATTGACCAATTTGGCTGCCGATTCAGAAAAGGTCAAAATCCCCGAATGACTCCACACCTGGTCGTCACCGAACAAGACGACCGCAGGTTCTGCTGTTCCTGTCCATCGCCGTCGATCCTCCGCGTTCTCCTTTCCTGCTTCCCTCCTATCTCTGGCCCCGGATTTGACTCTGATGCAAGACTTCAGGGTCCTTGGGGAATGGGGGCCAGGGCTTTCCTGTCGTCCGAGACGGACCGACGCATAATTCCTTGCTTGCTTCGCGCACAACGTGCCGGATATTGTTACCCTCTTTTCGCTTTGGCTGCAGCGTTTCGTCACTCTGGCTATGTCAGCGCAAGGGCTACTGCGGCTTCTGAGTCTGCGATACGTGCGACCACTGTTTAGCAAATCTTCCCCTGCCGTTCGGCCAGAGCTCGCTCTCGTCAGCCCGGTGTCCAGTCCCATGATTTCATCATCTGCTGCTGCACTGCCTCTGTAGGGCGTGCGTGGTCCTTCTCAGTCCTTTTGAGGAGATCCATACACGCCACCTGGTCCCGGCGGTCTTGAAATTGGTCTCCAACTGCATGGGTTGTAAGTCAGTCACTTTTTCTCGGCTATTCTGTCCGTCCAATCGTCCCCTGTTTTGAGGTGACGGTGAATTGTCGGATACTTTTCAGAGGGTCTTGGGGAAGCTGGGTCTGATTTCTTATTTAGGGAGTCAAGGGGAGCGATCAATACTGACAAGCTGCAATCGCCATGCAAGCCGTGAACATGCTTGGCGGCGTCCATTGATTGCACAGGCCAATGCCGCACACTTTGCGGACGAGGTCCTGAATGCGTTCCTGCGGAGAGAGGTTCGACGTGTCAGCCGGAAATCGTAGCCCGACAAGGCCCATCGCGTGATCACGTTACTCACATTGGTCCTCTTGGCCGCTTCCTTCCTTTGTCCCCCAATGCGAGGGGTCTTGGGGTCGAAACTCACGAGGAATAGCTCCGCCAGCAAGTGATGCTGTACCCCAAGTGCTGCGTCATTTTGTCAGTATCATGCCACATCGAACAATTATCGGCCGATTTGGGGCCCGGAGGTCTACGATGCTCCGCCTCGGGGAGTTTATCACAAACACTCACCATGACAAGCACTCTGATACCAGACCTCTGGAAACACCTCGCCCTTCTCCGTGGCCGCCTCTCGTCGAAATATTGGCGTGAAGCTTGAGGGCAGACTTTGTGCCCATCCACGGTTGTACTCGTCCAACTCGGCCCACCACTGCAGGCCGCCACCCCTCGACACGGCGGCACCATCGCCGAAGCAAAAGTTCAGCACGTCGGCGCAATGCACGCATGCTCTGTTTGCCCACCCATAGTCGTCGGTCGGCAGGAGTGAGCGGTCCACCAGAGAGTGCACCAGGTTGATACGCACCGGCTCTTGGTTCATCATGGCGCTATATATCTCTTGTCTGAGGCCTACCCAGAAGGCTGCGCCGCTCAGCGAGCCAGGCATGAGATAGCGAGCGCCCAAGGGCCCATCGCCACCCACGCTGTGATGGACAAATGCTTGGATCCCGAGAAGGTAGCTGTGCGCATCAACGCCAGAGTGCTTCACTTCCATTTCCTCCCACATTCTGAGAATGATTGTGGCAGCGAAGAGATTCTCGTCCGACATTGTGTGGTGTTCGTGATTCAGAATCGGGATCAGCGTGTTGAGGCACTCTTGGTGGTACCGGTCCGAGGCAAATGGGTCGTACGACTCCGTGTTATGAAGATGTTTGGCAGACAGAGCCAAGATGGCGTTCATCAGAATCTTGCAAGTTCCTGCCCGGGGCGGGACAACAGTCTCGAACGACTGGTTCGGATCGCACACGTCAAGCTGTTAGGCGCAAGGCAAGACTCTTGTGTTAGCGCTGAGTGAGGTACAGGGCCCAGGGGCTAGGGCACTCACACATATTGAAAGCCTCTGGATAAAGTGGCGGAACAGCATGGCTTCTTCTCGACTCTCGAGAGGCCATATGTCTTTTTCACGGTATATCTGAGCTCGCATGGCCCGAACCTCGGGGTCTTCGGCCTCCATCTCGAATGGGATGACCATGGGGATGGTTGCCGGGATTGACTCGGAACCAGCGGCCAAGGTCAGGTTCTGGAACCCCGGCAAAGCTCTCGCAGGCGAGGCCAAGTGTTCATCTTGCATTATGAAGCGATCTGTGGGTGATTGCTGCCGGGCCACGGCCAAAGTTGGGACGGGCTGGCCATTGGTCGGGTGACCCTGACCACAGCTGCCATCTGTAGCTGTGGTGGCCGTGGTTCCTGTTATGACGGTGCCGGAGTCATCTGAGACCGAATCGGGCCAGTCATCTTGAAAAGCATCCACGACAGGAGTTGCATCGCCATCACCGGAGGCAGCACCGGTCTCGTCCACGAATTTCACTGCAGTGTTGTGTAAGTGTCGCCGAGTACTTGGCGAAGTTGCACATCACTCACATCTCTTGGGTGTTCTGATCCATCTCTGTGTCCTTGAGAATGGACCTTTGAAGCGGGGTCAGCGTCTGTCACAGAGGCGAGAGAAGTCTGGGAGAGTCGAGAGACGAGATTCCCGAGGAAAGAATGGAGATCACACCATTTTTGACACGGAACTTGTACCCTCTGGTGCACTCTCTGTTGTTGGACGCACAACGCCCGCAGATAGGAGTTACGCGGTCACCTGATTGAGAGGAAAAGCACCGATTGTCAGCCAAAGGTCGATCTTCTGATGGTTTTGCGCGTGGGCCTCGGCGGGGGGACGACAGCGTGTTCGGGGGTGTGGGACGTGGTCCGGCGATGGCACCGAAAGCGATGGAATCCAGGCCCGGGATTCCACGTGCCCACCCCCCGTAGCTGCATCGTCTTGCTCCGAGATTGGACCCTCCCCTCCCCCCCCCCCCGGGCGAAGGCCAAGACACGGAACAATCCTGTGTGAGAAACTCACATTTGAGATGTTGATCTCGGCAGCTCTGGCTGGTCACGGGTGAGACAAGGATCCGATTAGCTTTGACGATCTATTCTGGAAGGCTAACTCGAACGTGTAACAGCCTGGTAATACCGGCAGATTGGGACAAAAGTGACGACCGTCACTCAGAGATACGGAATAAAGATAGACGCGGTTGAGAACTCACCACCCAATTGGGGCCACAAAACCTTGGGGCCGATTGGTGGTCTTTGGACTGGGAGAGGGCATCACTGAAATATGCTTGCAGCGATACGAAATTCTACACCCGAGCCGATGCACAGATGCTCAGATGCTGAGTTTCGAACCGACAAAAGCCTACACGGCCCCCCCGACGAAGCTACTAGAACTCGACTCGATTCACCGACAGAGGTGGGCTCATCTGAGAGACAGGCGAGGTGCGACAATGGCGGCAGCGACGGCAGCGACGATTGGCGTGTTGGCGCATGCGAAGCGGCCCACGCAACGGAAAAACGAAGAGCAGGCCAGCGAGCGAGTCATGTCCCAAAAGAGGAGTGATTTCCGACAAGTCGAACGGACGAGACAAAGTCAATTGACCGACCGAGCGAGAAGGGGAAATAATAAGAGGACAATTGGGCTGTCACAAGGCCTCGAAGGGTGTGTGAGGCTTGATGAGGCTCAGTGGGGAGGATGAAGGGGGTAAAAATCCACGAGAGGGGTGACCAGGGCCACCGCCGCTAGACCGCGGGACAGGGCTAGACCACGCGCGGGACAGGGCAGGGCCAGGGCCAGGGCCAGGGCCAGGGCCAGCGGGCCAGCAGACCAGCAGGAGCCAGGACAGGTCTCTGGGTGCCTGTATATTCGTGTTCATGCGTAGGTGTGGTGTGTTCTGGTCTCTGGTCTTGCCTTACCGTCCTGCTGGGCCAGGGCACCGATTGCAACGCATTACAAGACAAGGTCAAGGGACGAGTGCAGCATGACACGGCACGACACGACACGACACGACACCACTGTGGTATACAATTTTGGCATACAAACAGGATACACAAAAAGTTGGGGAATATTGGAGGGCAGGAAGGCGTCATGGTAAGTCTCGGTTCTCGCCCTCCCCCGCAACGGTGGGCCAATAACCCAGCACCGCGACTTACCCCGCACTAACCACCAGGCGAATCACTAGCCAGGGATTGTCAAGCGCCAGGAGCGCCCGCCCACACCTGCCACCCGAGCTACCGCCGCACGGCCCCCCCCCCCCCAGCCAGCAATCCATCCCGACATTTCAGCAACCCCACATCCGCATCCGCACCAAGGCAGGCAGTCAAACACTAACTGCGCAACACTGCCGTCGGGAAAAAGCACACACAAATCCAGCCTCGAGCAAACCACAATTACTTAAATATGGCCTTGGCCTCTTGGAAAACCTGGGCTAGTTTCTGGGCGGGTGAGCTTACAAGAGCTTGTACGGACTGCCGACGGGTGCGGGGGCGGCCACCACCTGCCTTCCTGCTGGGATGCAGGCTGCACATGCCCGAAAGGGCTGCATGCCTCTCTTAGCATGCAAAAGGCGCGGCCACACCATTGGACATCCGACACACCGTTGATGAGCGACTATGAACCATCAGTTTGGGGCCGGTCATGTTGGTGTCGAGCCTAGGGCCGAGAGAGAGTTCTCGACGTTTTTTGACTCGGGTGGGTTCGGTTCTTCCAACAAAAAATTAGTCACGCTCCCGCTCGACGACCGCCGCTGATACTCCACTTTGGCACTAGAACCATTCGATCCCGACTGGAAGGCTCCCGATGACATCGGGCAGACGCTTCTAGGAGGGTGAGATAATTCTAGAACTCCAAGGACGACGAACCATTGGGGACTGTTTGCCATTTGCTTGGTGAGACGATAAGAAGGCGGTTTTCTCCCCGGTTTCGACGTCTGCAGTCGCCATCTTTGTTCCTCAACAAACTCTTCAATCGCCAGAGACGGCTCAAAATCAGTCCACGGGCAGAAAAGTGGTTTCCACTCTTCGCCATTTTAGACGCGGCCTCGACCCAAAGCCCGTCAGTCAGCGCTCACCGCCCGCAATCCGCCTTATCAATCTCTGCCCGTCTGGCCTGGACTTTTCCACGCACTGGCACGACACCACAGTCCTTGCGTCCCCAGAACTGCCAGCACGCCCATCGCAGTCTTGTCCGACACAACACGCCCGCCAAAATGTCAAAGACGGATCAGGACATCATCTCGTCCGGGCCCCCCGTGCCCGGCGCGGGCCTGGACTACGACTCCGAGAAGAACGCCGAGGTCTACGACGTCAAGATGGACAAGATCCTCGATTTCGCCAAATCAGCCACCGCCAAGGAGCAGAAGATGACCCTGCTGCAAGGCATCAAGACCTATCCCAAGGCCATTCTGTGGAGCATGCTCATCTCAACCTGCATCGTCATGGAGGGCTACGACGTCTGCCTCATCAACAACTTCTACGCCTTCAACCAGTTCAATCGCAAGTACGGCGTCCAGCTCGACGACGGCACATACCAGGTCCCCGCCGAGTGGCAGGCAGGTCTGTCCAACGGTGCCAACGTTGGCGAGCTGATCGGCCTGCTCATCAATGGGTTTGTCTCGGAACGCTTTGGTTACAGGTGGACCGTGATCGCATGCCTGGGCCTCATCTGCTGCTGGACCGCCCTGTTCTTCACAGCCCAGAATGTGCAGACTCTCCTGGCTGCCGAGATCCTCTGCGGTATCCCATGGGGTGTCTTCCAAACCCTGACCGTCACCTACGCCTCCGAGGTCTGCCCTGTCCCCATGCGAGGATACCTGACGACCTATGTCAACTTCTGCTGGGGCCTTGGCCAGGAGATCGGCATCGGTGTCATCATGGCCATGCTCAAGCGCAATGACGAGTGGGCCTATCGCATTCCTTACGCCCTGCAGTGGATGTGGCCTGTTCCGCTGGCCATTGGCATATTCTTTGCGCCGGAATCTCCATGGTGGCTCGTGCGCAAGGGACGCACCGAGGAGGCCAAGAAATCACTGCTGCGACTCACCAGCAAATCCCATGAGAGTGACTTCGACGCCGACGAGACCATTGCCATGATGGTGCATACCACGGCCCTCGAAGAAAAGACGACCTCGGGCGCTAGCTACCTCGATTGCTTCAAGGGCCACGACCTGCGCCGAACAGAGATCGTCTGCATGGTCTGGGCCATCCAGAACCTGTCGGGCAACTCCTTCTCCAACTACTCGACATACTTCCTCGAATCGGCCGGTCTGGACGATCACTCGGCCTACGGTTTTGCCCTGGGCCAGTACGGGATGAACATGGTCGGCGTGTTCGGCGCCTGGGGTCTGATGACCCTCGGAATTGGTCGGCGATCGCTGTATCTGTACGGTCTCTGCGGGCTCTGCATCATGCTCTTTGTCCTCGGCTTCCTCGGCCTCGTACCTGCTGCTCACAGAACCGAAGCCTCGATTGCTACCGGCTCTATCATGCTCGGCTGGGCGCTGTGTTACCAGCTCACCGTCGGAACGGTCTGCTATTCTCTGGTGGCCGAGATGTCCTCCCGCCGCTTGCAGATCAAGACCGTCGTGCTGGGACGTGTGCTGTACATTATCGTCGGCATCATCTGCAGCGTGCTCACCCCTTACATGCTCAACCCGAGCGCCTGGAACTGGAGCAACTTTGCTGGATTCTTCTGGGTAAGCATTGTTCTCTCTTGTCTCCGCCACTCGCCTCATCCCTTCGCATGCAAGCCGACTAACAGGTTATCACAGGGTGGTATATGCTTCTGCTGCATCGTCTACACATACTTCCGCGTCCCCGAGCCCACCGGTCGCACGTTCGCCGAGCTGGACACGCTCTTCGAGCGGGGTGTGTCGGCACGTAAGTTCGCAACCGCCAAGATCGACGCGTTCGAGGAGAGCGTCGATGGTTCCGTCATGGACCATTACAAGGACGATATCGCGGCGTCCCATCGAGAACGGCAGAGCCAAGGGAGCCGCCGCTCGAAGTAAGCAGCAGCCGGCCGCCGAGCGATTGACAAGAGCTGTCTCGGCAACTGGAGATTTGCAAAGTGGTCCTAGTGCACACACCATTGGACCTCAATGATACTCTAAGCATTTAATTCTATCGATGAGCGTTATGTCTGATGACTTATATATACATGTACATATTACGAGAAATAATGAGCACGTCTTCACGCGTCATCATCATCTGCTGCTTGTTCCACTTGAGGTTTGATTCGGCCACCGGATCCTGGAAGGCAGCTGCAAGGCAGAAAAGACCACATGCGAATGCAAGCTTGTTTGCATCTATCGCAGGGTGTCGAGAGCTGCTGCAACATGCGACCCACGCCATCATTGGCCGGCTGTCAAGCACGATAGCACGCGCCCGTGAGTCAACCTCGGGGCGTTGTTTGGAACCGATGCATAGCTGACCCGGGCCCTGATTGCTGCTGATGTAATAGAGAAAAAGGATGAACTCAAGTCCCCCTCGATGGCCCAGACATGTGACTTGGCGTCGCGTTAGCGCCGCCCATTCGCTCGGCTTCGCGAACGCTGTGATCTTCCGTGTTTGAGGCTTGTGGATGCCGCCGGGCAGATTCGGTGTCCCGGACTTCAAACCCACACAACACGGCGGTCCGTAGGATCAGACGCGAGCCACACCAGGCAGATCTTTAGGCAGAAACCCTATGCATAAATCAAGAGCACATTTAATTGATGAGCTAACGATCGACAGATCTCAACTCAATTCCAACACCGATGTCGTCCACACTATTCTGCAGGTCACATCTTCAATTTGTGCATAGTCTGAAAACAGCCGCAAGGCCCCACAACAGCCATCAACCGTATTAAATCCTATCGGCCATTTCTCACACCATGAGCCCCATAACAGAACTCAAAGTGCACAGGGGTTGGCCCGGCCAGGGCACATACGTCTGGTCCCCATTTGTCGTCAAACTCGAGGCCAGACTGCGATTTGCAAACGTGCCTTACACCACAGGAGCCGGCGGGCCCAGGGGCGCGCCGAAGGGCAAGATCCCGTACGTGGAGTTTCAACAGCCACGAGCCGGCGGGGGCACGGTGCAGATGGGCGACTCGACCCTCATCGCCAGGCACCTTGTCGACGAGGGGGTCCTGCCCGACCTGAATGGGAAGCTGTCCCCCGAGGACCGCGCCAGGGACCTGGCTACTCGGGCGCTGCTGGAGGAGAAGCTGTGTTTCTATCATGTACGTCCTACGTTGCTGGCTGGAACCCCTCGCGGCTCTTGGGGTCATCCACAGTGCTGACTTTTTGGTCCTTCAGACGAGGGAGAGGTGGCTAGACCACTACTACATCATGCGCGACCACGCGCTCTCGTCCATGCCCTGGCCGATGCGCGTGCTTGTCGGCCAGATGGTATACCGCAGCCACAAGGCCATGCTATACGGACAGGGGACGCTGCGCCTCTCGGACGAGGAGGTCCGGGCCGCGAAGACGGAAATCTGGGACACCATCAACGGTGTCTTGGTTGCTGTCCGGTCGTCGCAGGATCCCGGGCCATCCGGTGACGCAGCCTCCAGGAACCGGCCCTTCTGGTTTCTTGGCGGTGATGAGCCGACCGAGGTTGACACGACCCTTTTTGGGATGGTTGTTTCTGTGTTGTTGGCCACCGCGTGAGTCCCACCCCTTCCGCCGTTTGGTTCTGACCTCGGGAGCGCTCCTGATCCCCGTGACTGACTGTGGATTTGCGCAGAGGTCCCGAGTCACAAAGCATTCTCAGGAGATACCCGATGGTGGTTGAATATGCTGAGAGGATACATGCGACATATTTTCCAGACTATGAAAAGTGGCCATGATCTCCCCACCTGTTCGGTCGTCATCAGGTCGATCATCGAAGCGCGGAATCCTGACATCAATGATGTGTCGCACTACATCAACGCTTTCCGGCCGACCGAATCGACGAGACACGATGTTTATGAGATTGGAGTTTTTCTAGCATAGCATTAGTGACGGCTTTCTTTTAGATTGACGGCTGAGAGATGTGCAGGGCACAATATAGAATTCCGGTTTTAAGGCACTACGACGCCCTATAGGTGATTTAAGCTATAATCAGAGGAACAATATGAATAAAAATTCTATTCTAGTAAGTACCATAGCGCGCACCTAGGGGTTTTTATATACCGTCTTTAGTATAATATAGTTTAGTAATAGTTATAATTACTAACGGTCCTTCCTTTTTTAATAAGCTTTTAAATAAAAAAAAGGTCTTTAAAAAGGAAATAAAGTTTTAAAAAGGCTTAGTTTTTAGAATTCTTAATATTAAGTTTTTATTTTAATATTAAAACTAGTTAAGAAAGAATTCTTTTCCTATTTATTTTATAGTATTCCTTTTTAGAAGAGACCCCTAGCCTTTTACTAGCCTTTTGCTTACCTGTTTAGCCCCTGGTTAAGTTCTTTCCCCTTTTATTTTAAGGTTTTAAGAGGAAAGTTTAAAAGAAAAAGGAAGGTTTTAAGGAACCCTTTAGTTTTAAAGAATTTCTAGTTTTAAAAAAAAGTATTAATATATTTTATAATTATTATTAAAAAGTATTAATAAGGAAATAGTTTTAAGGTATTAAGGATTACTTAAGATATTATTTTAAAGTTAAAAAAATAGTTTAAAAATTATATTTAAAAACTTTTAAAAGAGCATTATAATAATTAATTTTATATTAATTTTTATATATATAAAATATATATAGCGCTTTTATATAATTATAAAAATTTAAAACTTAATATTTTAAAAAGTAATATTAATAATAATATTAAAAAAATATAATATATAAATATATAATTTTAATTTATATTATATAAATAAAATTAAAAAATAAAATTTTAATATTATAATTAATTTAAATTATATAAATAAAAGTAGTTTAAAAATTAATAGTTAATAAATGTAGTTATATAATAAGATTATAATAATTTTTTAAAATAATTTTTATAGTAAGGGGTAGGAGTTAAAGGTGGTAGGTGGTCCTTATAAGTTTTTTTATAGATAGATAATAGAGATTTATAGGGTAGAAAACGGAGGATATAAGGCAACTTTTTAATTTATATAAATTATATAAGTAGTACATATAAATATTAAATTTTTAAAATTTTATTATTATTTTTTATTATTTAATAAATATTTTTTTTTAAAGGTTAGGGTATTATAGTTAGGTATAGGGAAAAGAGTTATGTAGAATTTTTAGTTAAAGTTTATAAAAGACTACTTTTTTGTATTACTTTAGTTTTCTTTTAAAAAAATCAAGTCTTTTTTTTTTTATTTTTAAGAATACTTTACTTAGTAATTTTTATTCTTTATTTTTTTTTTATACTTTTTTTTTTCTTTTAATTATAATTATATATTAATCTTTTTTAAAAGATCAGTAAAGCATTCCATTAAGTACTATTTATATAGTTTTAATAGTTTGTTTTTATTAGTAATTTAGCTTAGATATAAACTTATTTAAGGTGGCTAGGAAAAGTTTATAGGAAAGGGAAAAAAAAAAGAATGCTGGGATGATAATTTAGTAGGTATATGGAAGTATATTAAAAAATTAAATATTATAATAATTTTAATTATAGTAATACTTTAATTTATTAAATTATTAGCTTAAAGTTTTAATTATTTTAAAACCCTATAAATATTCTAATTATTTAAATAAAGGAATGTTATTTAAATAAGATATTAATTATATAGTAAAATAAGGGTAGTATACTTATTTCCTACTTTAGATTTAAATTAATATTAAGAAAGTTACTAATTAAAATAAAAAAAAGTAACTTTTTTTATTAATTATAGTAATATTATTACTCTAATAAAAGAAAAATTTAATAATTTATCTTATAATTAAAATGTTAAAAGTAGGAGTAATTTAATTAAGATATTATTTTAATATATATAATTAATAAAAGCTTTTAAATAGTTAAATAAGTTATTATATTTATAATTAAGGAAAAGTTTAATAAATTAAAGTATAGCTTAATTAAAAAAAAAAGTATATTTAAAACTTATTATAATTAATTAAAATAAAAACTAAAGGGAAAAATTAGAGTTATATTAATATAATTTAAACTTATTTTTAAATATTAAAGATAGAATATTTAATTAATAGTGATTTTAGTATTAATTAAATAATGAAAGTAATATAATAATAAGACGGACTTTAATTAAAGCTTAATAAGAGTATTAAATTTATAAGAAAATATTTTTTTAATAAATAAAGTGATTTATTGGAACTAAGGGATAGAATTAAAAGAATTATAGGCTTTATATAAAAAGGTTAGGGTAATTTAAATAAATTTATATTTTTTTAAAGATATTAATAATTTATAATATATTTAATATAATATACTTTCTTTATTAAACTTTTTATACTTTTAATTTTAATTAATTATTTATTATTATATTTAGTTTTAATATATTATTAAAAAAAAGCTTTATTTAAAATATATTAATATTAGAGTAAATTAATTTATAATATTTAACTTTATTTATTTTAATTTTTTTTAATTTAATATTTATTAGTTTAGTAATTATTAGTTTATTAAAAAATACTTAATTTATTAAAGGTTTTTTTTTTATTAATCTTAGCCTAGGTTAGGCTTTTTTTAATTAAGGATATAGTAGAAAGAAAAATAAACTTAAAGAAAAATAATATAAGAACCCGATTACTTTATTAACTCCTTTAAATTAAAATTAAAGGATTAATTAGGCCTCCCTTATAATAATAATAGTTTAAAAACTTTCTTTTTTAGTTATAAATATATTTATATTTAATTTTAGTATGGGGCTTTAAATGTAACTATTAATAGCTTTTTTAAAATTTAATAGTATTAATATTATTAAATTTTTTAAAAATTTTAAAAATATTACTTATTAGTATAAATACATTAATAAATAAAAATTAACCTTTTTTAAATATTATTATAATAGACTTAATTTTTAGAAAGAGGTTAAGAAAATTATTATTAGTGCTTGAAAATAAGTTAATTAAAAAGTTAAACTTTTTAGTTTTTATAAATTTATTAATTAGATATCTTTAATTAATTCTATTAAAGTTATTAAAAATATTTTTAAATTTAATTTAGGATTTAATTAAGAAATTTAAAAGTAGAAGGTTATAAATTATAATTAAATATTAAAAAATAATATAAAGAGGAATAATTTTATAGTTTAAACCTTTTATAAAACTTTTTTATTTAAGATTAAAAAGTAGTTAATTATATATAAAATTACCCTAGAATTAATTAAGAATATAAATTAGTAGGATTTTAAAAGTTAGTTAATTAAGGTATTTAATTAGGAGATTATTTATAAGAGGTAGGATTAATATTTAATTATTTAAAAAACCTTTAGAATTAGGAGAGTTTGATTTAATAAGGGATAAATAGTGTATAAGTTTAATAAATTTACTTTTTAAGTTAGAATAAAAGAAGGTACTAGTTTATTTATAAAAAAGTAATAGTTTGAGAGATTATTTTATAGCTTTAATTAAAAGTATATTTAATTTATAGTTATATAAAAGAATAAATAGGACTTTAATAGAAAAGTTAATAATATTATATAATAGTTAAAGTAGTTAAATTTAAATTAAATTAAAATTATAAAGGTAATTAAGAAAATCTAGTTAAGTTTTATAGTTTATTAAATTTAAATAGTATTAAAAAAATTAAAAAAAGCTATAGCTTATAATTAAACTTAGGGATAATTAAGATTAATTAATTTAGGAGCTTTTAGTATAATAAAAGGCTTAAATAATTATGGGGATAAAAGTAAAAATAAGGATAATAATAGAGATTTTTTATAAGTTATTATTATTAAATTTTATAAGAATAGTTTAATTTTATATTATTATATTTATAGTAAAAAAGGTTATAATATATATAAATATAATAAGATTAAAAAGCTTAAGTAATATAGATTTATTTATTATTTAAAATATAAGAATTTTTTATAGTTTTTAAATATAAAAGAAAATTAGAGAAATGGTTTTATTTATATATTAAATTTGGAATAAGTTTATAAATATTATAATTAGGATAGTATTAAGGTTATTTATTATATTTTTAAGGTTTTAAAATTTTTATTATTAAAGAAAAGAATGGACTTTTTATATATAATAAAGTATTAAATAATTATTATTATTAAACTATATTTTTATAGGGAGTTTGTAATTAGAACTTTAAAATAATTATTTTAAGAAAATAGAAATATAGTATATTTTATTTTAGCTAGAATAATATTTATAAAAAAAAAAATCTAGCTAGGGAAGCTTATTATATATGCCTTTAATAATTTATATTTTTTATTAAGTTTTAATATTATAAAGTGAAAAAGATATATTAAGGATATTAATTAGAGTGAAATTATATATAATTTAATTTTTATTAAAATATAAAATATATTTTAAACTTAAAAGTTTATTATAATAATATTTAATTAGAGCTTTAGGATTTTAAGGGAAGGTTAGTTTAATATAGGGTTAAAAAATTTTTTAAAAAAAGTTAAAGAGAGAATTTAGATAAGTATTAAGGGAATAATTTTAAAAAAAATAGTAGTATAAATTATACTTAATTTTAGGGTTAAACTGATAGTTAAGGATTTTTTAAGCTTTAAAGGTATAAATATAATATTAATTAGAAAGCTATAAGTTCTTGTAAATAGTGTTTAGGTTTTAGATAATTTGTTATTTAAGCTAGTATATAATTTAAATAAAAGGAAGGTGAGGGCTCCTAGTATAAGTATTATAAGTATATTAAACTTTAATAGAAGGTAATTATTTATATAAAATACTATACTTTTAATTACTTATTATAGAATAAATTTTATAAAAAGTAAAAGAGGTAATATTATTAATAAAGGTTTTTATAAATTAGCTTATTTTATAGTGTGGGTTAGAGTATATAAAAATATATTTATATTTATTTTATTAAATACTAAAGTTAAAATAAATCTTTTATTCCTTTTTTATTATAAAAAAAATAAGTTAATATTTAATATATTAAATAATATAAACTTTATTATTTATAATAAGGCTACTATATTTCTAATAAAAGTAATTAAAGATTAGGTGTTTATTAGATTAAATTAAATATAATTAGTTTTTTTTATTATTAATAATTAGGTTAAAGGGATAATATATTATATTTTTTTAGGAATATTATTCTTTTTAAAAATAAATTTAATATTTAAATATTTGGGTAGGTATTTTTATATAAATATTACTTTTATAAGGGTAAGGGTGAAGTATAGGTTAGGTAAGAGGAATTAAAAGTTTTTTTAAATAGTAAGTAGTGGGAATTTAATTGTTATTAAGAAATAGTTTTTAAATATTAAGATAATTAATATTAATTTAGGGGCTTTTAATTAAAAGTTAGTTAAAGTTAGAAAAAGATTTCTATTTTTAAAAGTTATAAAAGAGTTTAAGAAAAGGGATAATATTTTTAAGCCTTTTAAAGAACTTAATATAAAAAAGATTTATATAGTTTATATATAAAATATAAGGGAGGACTTTAAATAGGTTTATAAATAAAAGGAGATAATTAAATTAGATCTTTAATATATTTATAGTATTTATTTATAGAAGTAGAAATAGTATATTTAAAAATAAGCTGGTAATAGTTTTTTAATTATAGTTATTATTAAGTTTATTAAGTGGATATTAGGTTTAAAGATTATTATTTTATATAAAAAAATAGTTAATAAAGTTTGCTTAATAAATAATTATTTATTAAATAAAATAGTTTTTAAAAGTAATATTAATTAGAAGTTTATTTATAAAGTAAGGGTAAGGAAAGAGATAAAGAAAAATAGGGGGAATAAGTATAATTTATAGGTTTAACTTAAGTTTTTAATATTTAAAAAAAGGAGTTACTTAATTTTTAATTGGTTTAAAGAAATATTTTTAAGTAATTATAAAGATTTTATAAAGGAAAAAAAGGAAATATTTAATTATATATTATATAATAAGGAAATGGTATTAGTATAGGACTAGATATATATTAATTAACTTAGTAAGGATATTATTTTACTTTAATTTATTAAAATAATTTCTTATAAAGCTTATTAGGTACTAATTATTTAAATCTTTAGGGCTTTAAAGAGTATTATTATTAAAATACTTAGAAAGAAGGAAGTAAGGGGGATTATTAAAAAATTTTATGCTTTATATTAGAATTCTTAGTTTTTAATAATAAAAAAGAATAGGAAATATTATTTAATTAATAGTATTTAAAATATTAATAAGGTTATAATTAGGGATATTTTTATATTTTTTTTAGTAAATAAGTTTTTAAAAGAATTTATAATATATAAAATTTTATTTTTATTTAATTTTTTCTTAAATTATAATTAGATTAAGTTTAAAAAAAAGAATAGAAATATTATTATTTTTATTATTTCTATTAATTTATTTTAATATTATAGTTTATTTTAAGGGGTAATAAATTTAATAGCTTAGTTTATAAAATATATAATTTATTTATTTTATAACTTAATTTTTATAATATATTATTCTTATTTTAATAATATAATTATAAAAAAGTTTAATATAAATTATAATAAATTTAAAGTATTTAAATTATTTAATATAAGAAGGTATATTATAGAGTATATTAAAAACTTAAATAATATTTTATATAATATTAAATTAACTAGAGATATAATTAGTATAGTAAAGTTATAGTAGTATTAGAAATAAGTAGACTTTATAGGATATTATTATAAGACTCTAGGTTATATTTTTATTAATAAAAAAGTTATTAAAATTAAGGAATAGGCTTTTTATTTAATATTAATTAAAGTAAAAGGGTTTATTAGGTTATTTAATTATTATTAAAGCTAGATATTATTTTATAATATTATAATAAAATTATTTTTTAATTTTTTAAAAAAGAGGATTAAATTTATATAAATAACTGAATATTAGGAGGCTATAAATATTTTAAAGATTATAATATTTATTAAACCTTATTTAATTAATATTAATTATAAAGAAGGAGGGGAGATAATTCTTATAATTAATATTAATAGTAAAGAATAGGGAATATATTTAATATAAATATAAAATAGATTTTAATATATAATATAGTATAAGAATAAAATATAGATAAAGATAAAAAAGATTTATAATATAATAAAGTAAGAATATCGGGTAGTTTTTTATATAATTAGAAAGTTAAGGTTTTATATATATAAAGTATATTTTATTTTTAAGATAAACTTAAATATTTTTATTTAATAGTTAAAGGGATTAGTTTTAAATATCTTAGGAATATATATAATTTATTAGTTTATTATAATTAGAATTTATAATTTTATTATTTATTATATAAAAAAATTAAATAATATAATTATTAATATATTATTATATAAACCCTTAAGACTTTTAAATAAAATTAATTAATAAATAAAAGAGGATATTAAAGATTAATATAATACTACTTTAGATTAAATATAAGATTTAGATAAATTTAATTAATTACTATATTTTATATTAATATATATATAATTTAAAAAATTTAAAAATATTATATAATATTTAATAAATAAAATCTTCCTAATTAACTTTTTTTATTAAAAAAAAAAACTTTTAAAAAAAAAGTAGAAAAATATACTTTATAGAACTAAATTTTTTAATAAAAAATAAATAAAGTATATAATAAATAATATATTATAAATAACTTAGAATTAAAAAAAAAATTATTTAGGAAATATATACCTTTTTAAAATATTAGGAATAAGATATTATATATATTTAAATAAAGATAATATATTATTAAAAAGGAATATATTAGGATATTAAAATTACTTTATTTAAATACTTTTAATATAGTTAATAAAATATAAAGGTTTATAATAATAGTGTTATTTTAATAATATTAAATTAATTATTTTATAAAATTTATATAGATATTTAATACTTTTTTTTTAATTATAGATATAATAAGCTTTTAAAAGTATATTATAACTTAATAAGCTAGGTAAAAGCTAAACTATTAAAAGTTAGGGATATAAAAAGAGTAAAGTGGTTCTTTATTAATAAAATTTTTTTTTATTAGGGATTATTTATAAAAATAATAGTTAACAGAGAGAGGGAAAATATAAATGAATTTATATAATACTTATATTTAATTAAAATTTAATGGATTCTTTTTTTAATATATAACTTATAAGTAAATAATATTATAAAAGAAGGATATTTCTTAATTATTTTTACATTTATAAAAATAATAAATAGTTTATTTTTATATTAAAAAGAAATCTTACTATATATATTCTTTATTAATTAGATTAATATATGGAGATTCTATGGCCGGAGCTCTTTTTATTTTTTATATAAATTTAATTTAATTATTTTTATTAAGATTAAAATTTTAATGTAGTGGGTATAGTTTTAAACCCTGAATATAATATTTTAAAAAGTTTTAAAGTTAAGGTTACGGTTTTTATTTAATTTATTTAAAAATATTAATAGGGTAATTAAATTAATAGTTAAATATAGGAAGAGAGTAATAATATAAAATATATATATAAGGTTTTATTAATTTGAGCCTTTAAGGGTTAATAATTTTATTTTTATAGTTAATTAGTAGAAAAAGATAGATTATTTTTTTTTAAAAAGCTTATATATTATTAATTTAGTTTATATTTTATTTTAAAAATTCTTTTAAATAATATATATAAATTTAAAATATTAGATAAAATAAAAGTTTAAAGAATATATTTATTGTGGAGATTTAAAAAGTATATTAATAATTTCGGGATATAGGAATTAGAGACTTTAATACTTTAATAGGTTACTATGTTTATAGAAAAAAGTGATTTTCCTACTTTAATTTCGATAGATTCTTTACTAAATAAACTTAATTAAAATAATTAGAATAAGAATACCTTTTAAAATTAGTCCTTTATTATAATTATTAATATTTAAAATAACTTTATTATTTATAATGAGGAGGTGGATTTAGATTTTAACTTTAATTTTAATAATAGCCTAAGTTAGGTTTATATTAGAGCCTAAGTTTAGGAATTTAATTTATAGTATAAAGTATGTTAAGATTATTAGTATATTAATATTTTTATTTTATGAATAGATAACCTGTGTTAATAATTATATAATGATTTTTTTATATGAATATGGTTGCTATTGTGGGTATTATTTGTTTAGGGGGAGGGGGGAATTAATAGTTGTTTATATGTTTTTTTTAAAATATATTATGAATTTTATTCTAATTATTATTCCCTAGATTATTTTAAAAAATTAATGTATTATTTGTTATTTATTGTAAAAAGCTAAGGACTTAAAAAACTTTATTATATAATACTTATCCCCTTGCTTTTATTTTAAGAAAATTTGTTCCTTTTATAACTTTAATTATTTCTATGGGTATTTAGTCTTAGGTTTTAGGTGTTGAGAGATTAGCTGATGTTTAATTATTTTATTAATAGTTTTTTTTTTAATTACGCTAGTGTTATACTTTTTTTTAAGTCGGGTATATTTATTAATTTATATTTTTAATACTAGTATTTCTTTAATTTTTTATTAATAGCTGGGAGTTGTGGTAGTGACCTTATTAATTAAGGAGTATTTATTAAAAGAATATTTATTTTTTTTAATTTAAAAGATATAATTTATATAAAAATTCTATTTGAAACTTTTAATAGATTAATATTTGAAAAAGGGGACTATAATAGGGACTTTTTTAATTATATAATAAGTTATTTAATAAAGGTAGTAGTTATAAGGGGAGGTATTCTAGTAGTTAAAAGTTATGATTAGGAGAAAGGTTATCTTTTAATTATTTTTATTATTATAAATTAAGGATATATATTTATTATAAGGTAAACTATTAATTAGTTTGATAAAGATTTTATTAATTAGAATTATTATAAAGTTTTTGATATTATAGTATAAAAAGTTAAGGTTTTTGTTAAATAAAAGTAGTTAAAAAAGTTTTTTAATTATAGGAATACTTAACTGCTTATTGAGAAGCTAGGTATAGTATTAGTTAAAGTTATGACTATCTAAGTTATAAATAATAATACTTTTAATAAAAGTTAGATAGTGGGTATTTTTAAAAATATACTTAAAGGGAAGGATTCTTTTAGGTATAAAGTAAGTATAAATATTTTAATTAAATAGGTAAGTAATTTATTTAATTAAGAATACTAAAGGTTTATATAGTCTGGTATTCTTAAGCTTTTTCTTTATTTTATTATTATTAAGTTATTTAATAGTATAAAACTTAGAAAAAGTTAGTTTTGTTTTAGTATATATTTATTTAGTATAAAACGTTTATTAATTATTAGTCATGTTGAAAGAAGAGGGTAATTAGAAGTATTAAGGAAATTAAGAGTGTTATAGAGAGTTTTAATTAAAAAAAGAGAAGTAGGGAAGTAGTGGTAAAAGATAATAAAAGGAAAAAAAGAAAAAAACTATAAAAAGAGTATTAAGTAATTAATAAGAAAGAAAGGTTTAATGGCTTTAAAATAATAACTTACTTTTAATTAAATAAAAGGGGAAAAAAGGGAAGGAAGGTTTAAGGGATTAATAATCTAAGAGTGATTTATTAATTAGAGAGGGCCCTTTATTAATTTATAAAAGGGGCCCTTTTTTTTAATTAATTAAAGGTTTAAATCTTTCTTAATATTATAATTTTAATTTAATAAAGTAGTCTGGCTTCTAATTAAGTATACTTAAATGAATTAAGGGACTGTTTTTATTAAAAACTATATTTTTATTCCTTATTCTCTATTTTATTTATTTATATAATATATCCTAAGGATATAAGATTTATTATCTTATAAAACCTATAAAATATATAATATACTCTATATTTAATATAAAATTAAAAAAAAGTAATAGTAACTACTTTTTATTATAAGTAGCTTATGGAAAGAAGGGTTAAAAATTTTGTTTAATATAATTATAATAAAAGTATAGTTTAAAAAAGTAGTTAAGGAAAAAAAATTAAAAAGATAGGATTTAAATACCCCTATACTCTTTATTAAAAAATAAAATAATTTTAATTAAAATACTATTAGGGCTTATTTTTCTATACTTTTATTTTATAATAACTTTTCTAATAAACATTATAGGATATAGTTTTTTAATTTAATAAATATTAGAAACCGTATAATGTTTAATAAAGGAGTAAGTGTAGACCTATCTAAGGATTTTTTTAAAACTAAAGTTTTAATAAATAGCTTTTAAATTTTAAAGGTATGGAGATATGGAAAAAAGGAGTAGCTTTTTTTTTATAATGCTGATAGCATGTACTTGGAAAAAGTAAAGAGAATTATTTAAAGGAACTTCTCGGGAATTAATTTATATCTTAAATTTAAAAGATTTAAGGAATTGAATAACCTTTATAAGTAATACTAGGGATACCTTTTCCTCTTTTTTTATAATTATAAAGGCTTTTTAACTATTAATAAAAGGTTTAAAAATAATTATATCCTATTCTTATTTTAATAATAGTTTATTAATTTTTAAAATATTATTTATTTAATTAATTAGTCTTATAAGTATAATTTTATACTATATAATTTTTTTTAATAGCATAAGTTAAAAAAGGAATATTAATTTATTATTATTCCTTTTTATTACCTTAATTACTAGGTATTTATTATTTATAATAAGTAAAAATGTATACTTGGAATTATAAATACTTATATAATTAATACTATAAAAAAAAGGAATTTTATTAGTATTTAAAAGTAGATATTAAAGTATTTAAAGCTAGGTTTCCCTTTTAAAAAAATTAATAAAGGGGAACTTAAAGTTATTTAGATTAATATTATATAATAAAGTTTAGGGATTAATTGTAAATAGTATATAGTTAATTATACTACTTTTTTTTTAAGAGAATTATAGAAAAGTTAATTAGGAATTTATAAATTAAACTTAATTTAATTTAATAATAAATTAACCTTTAAGAATAATAAAAATAATAATAATAATTATTATTTAAATATTTATAATCTAATTAAAAATAAATAGTATTAGGAAAAGTATCCACTTTCTTTAAAATTATTTTTAAATTATACTTAATAGAATAAAGGAACTTAAGGTAAAATATAGCCTTATTTCCTAGTAAAAGGTTATAAAGCTTAAACTTATAAATATATAAGGGAATCCTATTAGAATATAATAAATTTTAAGTAAAATAATTATTAGAATTCTAAAGGAAAGATTTTTATAAGTAAATTTATTTTATTTTATTAATTACTAAATATTTTATATTTAAAGTAAAAAAGTAGGTTTAATTAAAAAGCTAATGGAACTTATTATGGAAGATAGCTTTAATTAAATAAAGTAATATAGTATTATATTATTTATAAAAAAAGTTTTAATTATAGGCCTAGATAGGTATTAGTTTTTAATCCTTATACCTATTAATAAAAAAATAAAGCTATTAAAGGCTATTTAATTTAAAAATATTAAATTTAAAGGAAGGTTAAATATAGTAGTTATTAAGGAAAATATTTATATAAGAAAGTGTATTAAGAAAATAGAGAATTATAATAAGAATAATTATTATTAGGTAAATTATAAGTAGGTTATAAAATAAGTTTTAATACTAATTATTAGATTTAATTATAATACTTGGAAGAAAAAAGTGAAAAGGATTATATAGTGGTTTAAGTTAGGAGGAATATAACGGCAAATTAATATATAGGTAAAGAGGGCTAGAAGGTAGGCTAATAAAAAAAAAGAATAGAGGGAGTTCTAATTAGATCTTTGTAAGAGTTTTTTTTTTTTGGGTAAGCCTTTATATTCTTATTTATAAAGGCTTGGAGAGGAGTGTGTAGTTAGGTATAGGGAAAAGAGTTATATAGAATTTTTAGCTAAAGTTTATAAAAGACTGTTCTTTTATGTTATTTTAGTTTTTTTTTAAAAGAATTAAATCTTCTTTCTCTTATTTTTAAAAATATTTTATTTAGTAATTTTTATTTTCTATTCCTCTTTTTATGCCTTTCTTTTTTTTCTAACTATAACTACATGCTAGTTCTCCTTGGAGGACTAGTAGAGTGTTCTATTAAATACTATTTATATGGTTTTAATAGTTTGTTTTTAATATTAAAAATTATTCTTATATTTTAAAATTTATTTTAATATAAAAATATTTATTTTTATAATATATTATAATTATTTTAATATTAAAATTAAAATTATAAAAATAATATTATTAAATAGCTTACTATTTCTACTATATATTAAAATATTTTTTATTGCTTAAAATTAAATCTTCTTTAAAGTTATAATATAAAGTAAAAAGTAAAAATTTATATAATAAAAGTATTATTTTTTATATTTATTATTATTTTTTCATTTTATAATTATAAATTATATTTATATAATACTTCTTTTATATATAATAAATAGTAAAGAATTTTATAAAATTAAGAAATAATAATTAAATTAATATATTAAATAAGTTATAAAGGGTATAAAGTTCTATTTTTATTAAAAAGTTGCCTTGTATCCTCCGTTTTTCGCCCTGCAAATCTCCGTTCTCTATGGATAAGGCTGCGCATTGAGGCATTGCCTGGTTCATACACCAGCGTCAGTGGCAAGGAGAAATATGGAGAGCAAGTCCAAAAGCATAATACCGGAAATGGTCCCCTTTCAAGTGCACATCGAGCAGATGGATCCATACGAGATGGGTCCGGAATGCTTTCTCGGTGAGCTCGGGGGACTGCGGCCCGAGTATTTGTTAGTTGCCAGATAATTCATTGTCCATTTGGCTTGGACTTCACGCGTCGCGCGCGTCAACATGTCGATTTGAGACAGGTCGTTGAAAGGCTGCCCAAATCCATCATTTATTCCAAGTCCAAGCCGTCACGTGTTGTCGAGTTTTGCCTTGGCCATTTTATCGTGCTCAACGTTCCCGTGTTTGAATATCTTTATGGTGATGTTTTTCCCCGCTGAAGACTCGTCGTATTCCGAGTATCCCCTTGTGAAGCAGGCTTCTCCGCAGCGCTATCTCCTGCATGTAGCTAGGCTGGCCGACTTGAACCCACTAAACTGTGGGCTATCGTTCAATGGGTCTCACCGTTGCAAATGACCTTATTGGCCGATCAACACCAAGACCTGCCATTCTGAAATGTTGGCGCCGTGTGACCGCAGCTATGCAGAATAGCGTGTTAGCGAGCAACGTGGAGCTGGCGATGAACAGTCTAGATAGTAGATACACGGTAAACATGGGCTTGGCTCATCCCCTCTGTACTAGGAGGAATTTGCTCGGTGTTTTTGTTATCAACCGGGCGGGGGCAGGGGCGAGCAAGTGTATAAGAACCTCCTGCCTGACGTCCAATGGCGTGTTAACTTCCTCCCTCCTATGCAAGCGTCTCCGTAACCGTCCAATCACTACTAGTATGCATCTGTCATACGGGCCGAAGAATGGCCTTGGCCTCTCCATAATTGCCATACTTTCCTTCGGCAGCCTTGCACTAACTGTCTCCGAAGGAGTGCTTGGCAACTCTAGTGGATCTATGTCAATAGGTAAGTTCGAAACTTGGTCCGAACCGTTGCCTCTCGGCCCGCTTTACAACAAGGCTAACAAGTGGGTCCGAAGCCGCCCAGAGCTTATTTGACTACTCGATGCGAGTTTCAGATTTAAAGTTCGATGACTATTATAAGTTCATCTGGTATCACGAGAAGGGAGAATTCAGCACAAGGTTCACAGCTTGGTACTGCGCTGGGTTGCTGCACAGAAACCAGGGTGATGACGTCGAAAATGCCAAAGCGGCCCTTGCGCAGGTGTAAGTCACCTTTGCCGGTTGAGTCTCTAGCCATCAAGCCTATCCGACTGACAGCAGCACCACAGGCTGCAAGCTCAAATGAATTCTGAGTTCGAGTCGGCTTGGTATGGGACTTACAAGGTGTCGCTCGACGCTCCTGAGCCCACAGACAACTCGACTTACTGGCCGCCCAAGATATATGTAAATGGTGCCCCATTAGAACTCATTGGACCACTATTGCAAGAAGTTAAAACAGTTCACAGACGACTTTTGATCCGAATTGGAGAGAGTTCATCGGGTAAGCAGGCGGCGCAGATGCACCCTCATGGACTCCTAACATATACTGACAAGGGCCAGAACCCAACTGATTCAGATCGTTGAGCTTTTCTCAGAGCTCCTAGGCAACGAGCTTGTCACCCAGATCGAAGACTCGTTGGAGAATGCCGCGGTGGGTGCGATGCGGCGTAATGGCACCTACCCGTTGGACGACAACCTGATACTAGGGTACTCGAATCCGGCGCTCATGCGCGCTCTCGTCGTCGGCTGGATTGGAGCTCGCCGAAATAATCCAACCTACATTGCCTACGCCAACGAGCAAGGAGACCTGCTCCTCGAGCTGTTTAAGGGAGACGGTTACAATACCCTGGGCGAATACAATGCGCCGACTTATTACGGCATGGATACCTGGGCGCTGGTAGCTAACATTGCCTACGGGCCGAAGGACGCGACCATGACACGAAATTCGGAGTATATTCTCACCGAGTTGTGGAAAGACATCGCGGACCATTACAACCCGCTTTTGCGGAACATGGTGGGGCCTTATGACCGTGCTTACACTAGGGACATGACTGGCCACTCTTCTGTCTTGTCGCTGTGGTGGTGGAGCATGTTCGGTCGTGAGTACGGAGGGCAGCCGCCGCTTGGTGAGCCTGACCTGCTCTACGATGTGATCCAGGGTGCTGCGATCGCACTTGTCTCCGATACCGCGCTCAAGTACATCTCAGAGGATACTGCGGACGCATTGAAGGCCACGGGGACCTGGTCAGGCGAGCGTTTGCTCAACAAGACTGTCCGAGAGTCCCTTGATACAGACGTCGTCCGAATTGCTACGTCGTGGCTCTCGGCAGATATGATGATTGGTGGTATAGTCCAGGCAGAGACGGAAAACCGTGGCAACCAGTTTGTTCCCGCAATAGTGCACTGGGCCTCAGACCCGAAGAAGACACCATCTCCCTACGTCGGCTTCTTCTCGTTGTATCCGACTGCCTCGACCATCGATGCTAGAGCTGGACCGAAGACGTTGACAGTGTCATATCCTAACACGACACAGGAAGGCAGCGACATCTTCACATTTGCGGTGTCTGGCATCCCCTCGAGCTGGGCGCTTACCGGGAAGAGGATTACAGGACTGGAGAATCTCCCGTGCTTGAGTGTCAACGTGTCCGCTCCGGGCTTAGAGGTCTTGCCCGTGACGGCGTCGACTAGTACACTGCAAGATCATTCCTATTACAATGTGTCTTATGTGGTCCCGTCTGGCTTTGATGGAATACCACTGGTACACCTGGAGCTTGAATATACTTGCTAAGGATAGAGGTATTCGGTTTCGAGTATGGAATGGTGGGGATAAGGAGGACTGAGACTGAGATCGGCAACTGACGTATGCGTCTGGGGCTGAGTGATTTAAAAGGGGCACTCCGAGTCGTCCCGGTGCTGCCGAGGCGGTGACCTACGATTTGCTCGGCTCGAAGTCCGGGATAATCGGCTCTGTGTGATTGCTTGCCTAGACTGCATCTGAAGGGTTTCGAAGCCAATGTTCACGCCGCCTAATATAGATCTATCACTCACCTTGTAGTTGATGGTATCACACCTGGGCATGTTGCCATCGTAAAGGTTTCGCGGTAGACGAGGGAAGTCGTTGTCGTCTACGCCCGTGAATATTCTTAACATAGGAAACATGGTCTTGGCATAGGCTGAGCTAGGCTCCATAGAGCAAATATCAGACGGCCAACAAGGACCAGCAACCGGTGGTCGTTGTTTGATGACCTGCGAGGTTAGACACAATTAGGATTGGAGTTTGTGAGTGTCTGGGCGGCCACACTCCACTATGATAAGGTATGGAATCTTGACGTCCTTTGAGGTCAGACACGCCTTGGTATCGGAACTTGTACAGTAAGCACCCAGGCGGCCAGATTCCGCCACAGAACTAGCCAGGTCAGTTGGGGCCTGTTAAGGTGTGGAATCTTGATGTCCCTTGAGGTTAGATGCCCCTGAATTGGAATTCCTAGGGCCATGATAACCAACTTGGAAGCTGAGGCCCGATAAACTTGGAAGGTGTGGAATCCGAGTCTTGATGGTGGAAGAGGTTGTCGTTGCCTCCGAAGATTCGTTCCTACGGCACCTGGCAATATCATTGATATCTACCACGTAAACAGCATAGGGGTCGCCAAACGGCAGGCTTTACTGGTTCGCTATGTTATTACTGTAGTACTGTTGAATTCTGCCGTGTTCGATGATGCAATGACCCCCTGGTTTAGCGGCAGTCAAAACTCTAATGGGCCATTCGCGCGAATCACCTCCCCAGCTTGGCGCAGGGTCCCGAATGGGAGGCGGAGATTATCCCGAACCGGAGCACCGAGAGCAGGGATGGGTAGCAATATCGGCCTCAGAAGCGTGCCTAGGTAGCGTTCCTCCGTCCTGCCTTGTGGAGACATCCAGCCCAGAAATGGTGTATCTGGACCGATAAAACCGCCTGTTCCCCTGGAGTACGAAAGTAAATTTTTCGTTTCGGTAGCTGATCTGAATCGTCTGAAATCTTCACATCTTAGTGCGCGCCTGGCCTTGACCTGAGAACAAACCCGCAGAACATCACGCACCATGTTGACTCGTTTCCTCTTTTTGGCCCCGCTCTGGGCCTCGACCACCCTCGGCAGTACTTCGGAATGTCCCATTGATGGCGACACGTCCATCACTGCGCACACAGGAGAGCCTGTTGGTGCTGAGGAGGTCGTCGGCGGAAGTCAGTGCGACCTCACCAACATGCCCGCGTACTCAACTGACCTGTGAAACTGTAGCAACGTACTACATCACCAAACCAGGGGCCGATGCACCAGACACTAATGGCGCAGCGGTTCTCTATTTGACTGACGTGTTCGGAATTAACCTTACCGAGAACAAGCTGTGAGCAAGCTCGAAGCCTTCTCTCCGACTACCCAGCACAGTACGCCTAGCTAATTGTCTCAGTCTCTCGGACTCGTTTGCCCGTGCCGGTTTCGTCACCGTTGCTCCTGATCTCTTCCAAGGCAGTCCTGCACCATCGGACCTGAATGATCCTACCTTCAATACGACTGCGTTCCTTGCCGCACATGGCCCAGATGTCACGGACCCCATTGTCGAGGGTGCTAGTAAGTACGACCTGGGTTGAGGAGCTGATTTCGGCTTATTCCGAGTCGAGAATGACTCGCCCTTGCCCAGGTGGAAACCCGTAAACCACATGTGCACTGACAGCCAATCCAGTCAACTATTTGCGCAACACCCTCAACGCCAGCAGGGTCGCCGTGACAGGCTACTGCTTCGGCGGGCGCTACTCGTTCCGCTTCGTCGACGCCGCCAGAACGGTTAAGGCTGATGTAGCGTTCGCGGCCCATCCGAGTGCCTGGGAGGATGGAGAGGTCAGCGCGATTGGGGCCGCCACAGCGGTCGCTACTGCCGGTAAGCTTTCCCCTCACTTATACCTTGCCAAGGTTGAATGCCATGTCGCAAGCTGTGGGACTTCTCGAAGCGCACACTGCCTGTGATGACTCGTGCGAACTGTGTGACATATTCTTGGGAAACCTTAGAAGCATACACAGCATCACCCCAAGTACATATGCAATGACGGAAGCTGACATGGCCTTGTTTATCTTGCCACAGACCAGGACAGTCTCCTGCCAGCATCCCTAAGGGCCCAACTCGAGGCTCTGCTGCTCAACATCAGCTCGCCTTATCAGGTGAACCTGTACAGTGGAGTTCAGCACGGGTTTGGAGTTCGTGCAAACGTTTCGGACCCGGTCCAGAAGTTCGCCAAGGAGTCTGCATTTCTGCAGGCTGTTCGGTGGTTTAACAACTTCTAATAAAGGGCTGTATCCACGTCACATACTGCCTGTGCTGTGTAAATAGCAGTTGGTATGATAATTGCCTCTGCAAGGTTCCATTGTCGGCGGAGCTTCTGGGCTAGAAGCACGTACATAGCAGAACTGAGTACATATATAACCGCACTTCAGTACAAGTGGGCTTCATTCGCAACAGTCGGGCGGGTGCCGCACTCGGTTGTGCGAAGTTCGCCAACTTCGGCCACTCAGAACAGATTCGCCTCTTATTCATTTATACAATCTTTTCCCGGTCGGTGTCATTTGTCCCACGATCGGATGTAACCCAACAACCTTGGAATGATCTTGATACTTCCAAATCTGGGCGGGAGCCGAGTCAGGCTGCATATTTGGATGATCAGGCCGTGCCATTCACACCAGGCTACCCATGACGGTGATGTATGTCCAAGGTGTGATTTGTGATCGTCAAGAGTTAATGCATTTTTAAACTTTTGATGCTGCGAGTTACCCAAAGCACCCTAATTGGATGATTACGTAGGCGCACGGGCAACCTTGGAATGGAAGCTCTAGAACATCTGAAGCCTGCAACAGAAGCGCCGAGTCGTTTTCCTCGATTGTAATCTTTTTTCCTACCCACCGTCACAGGGCTCAATATTCCCACGCCGGCTCCATAAGCGATGGGGTTGCTGACTGTGATGGAGGCGCTACTGAGGCGAGGAGTAGACGCCACCAAGATGGGGGACACAAGACAAATGTCCTCCGGAGAACGTTTTGTTATTGCTTGTTTCCTCGGCGCCGCGATATGGAATGCAGTAGGGATGTTTCCTATGATATTCCTCACGTTTAAGAGACTGTGGACGCTCTATTTCTGGGCAATGGTCTTATCGACCGTCGGGATTCTCATTTGCTCGGCTTCACAGATCATCAGCGTCGCAACACCTCAGGTGAACAGCATGATCAATGGGGTCATGTCGTGCATCGGATGGGTCTTCATGGTCACCGGACAGTCAGTTGTACTGTACTCGCGTCTTCACCTCTTGGCCATCACCCGGAGAGTGTTACGCCTGGTGCTGTGGATGATCATCGTCAACGGAATTACAATTCACATCACGGGAACTGTCCTCACGGTTGGCACCCGCTTGGGGCCCCCAGCGTCGGTTCCTTTCACGCAAGCCTACAGGTCAGTACGCAATGGATGGAAATAATGTCACACATGTCCACGGACGCATATTGACATCCGCCTGGGCACAGCGTATTCGAGAGGATAAACATCACTGTGTTCTTTACACAAGAAACAATCCTATCGGGGCTGTACCTCTGGAAGTCTCGCGACTTGCTCGGCCGCTACTCAAAACCCAAGGCAGCCGAGGAACCCAGTATTCGGCAATACGCGAGTCCTAGAGCAAGCAACTCGTTGCGGATCGTGAAGGACATTCTCACGCAATTCATAATTGTGAACGTATTTATCTTATTTCTGGACATAACACTATTGGTCCTAGAGGTAAGTAGCGGTTGACTTATCCTGATGGCTTTCAAAGAGTACCCGACATGCACGAACTTCTGCTGACGAGGTCGGACCAGTATGCTGGGTTGTACATGATCCAGCTTGGATACAAGATCTTTGTCTACAGCGTAAAGCTCCGTAAGTGCTCAAGTGATTTGCGGCTCTCAGCCTCGCAATTTCTTAAAGTCCTGCCTCGTGAGGAATCCACGCACTCTGACACATGGACAGAATGCGAAATCACCATTCTGAACCGTCTACTCGATTTCGCGAACCGCTCAAGACGGCTCAACACCGAATTTCAAATTGTGACAGACCTGCAAAGAGAATGTAAGTAGCTTCTAGATACAGTCTCTACCCCTAAAGAACAAGAAGACCCGTTTCCCGCCCACATGACCAGAGCTTCACGGGCTGCGGGTCTTAATACAGGCTATGGATACCTTGTGGCCTGATCCTCGCCGTGTTGCTCTCAGACTAACTCTCTGGTTCTTTGATGGCTGACTCCCAATGCTATAGGGGACTCCACCCTGGAGCGAGCATTCGGAACGCAGACGAGCGCAGAGACAGGCGACAACAGCTCTGCAAAACACAAACCCCGCTTCAATACTAGGGAATCATCAGGCTCCCGTGTCAGCCAGGAGAAATGGGTCGAGCGACAGAACATCAGCATCCCCGAGACATGATACCCGTCCCAAGGTCACTAGTCGTCTGATACCGGTGCTTCATTCCAAAAGTCGAGCCTCTGCGCCAGAGACGTTCCTTGGGATTCGTGACGCATCACAGAACATTGCATGGAGCAAGGAAAAAAGGCTCTAGGATGGAGAAGAATGCCAGGACGTATAAGAGACCTCAGAGAAACCCCCTTGCGTCTCTGACGGACCCCCCTTGTCACAACCGCTGTGAGGAACAACCGAGCAGGAAAATCAATCGCAGGGTTCATGCAGGCCGGCCCATAGCGCCAGCAAGCATTTGGAGTATCCGCCGTCGGATATCTGCCTGGACGTCATGGTCCAGCTGCCGGAGACGCGCGAGGGCTGCGAGCGCCTGGTCCTCGAGGTCTGGCGACGAGGATGAGAAGGAGAGCAACGCGGTCAGCCAGTTGTGAAACCCTCGCTGCTCCTGTGCCTGGAGCTGTGTGCTCGCACGAAAACCGACGAATATGATATCGCCCATTATGGCTTCCACGTCGCCGCTGTCGTTGTTACCCTTATGTTCTACTCCGGTTGGGGCCCATGCCGAAGGGCTTGAGATAAAGGCCCGAGGATCAGAATCAATTTTCCGAATCGGTTCGTTGGAATCTTGGGTTTGTGCTTGATTCTGTGGGATCCCCTCAGCTTGAGTACCGATAGGGGCCACGCCTGCGGCAAAATGACACGAGGTTGATCGATAGTTGCTTCTGATGCAGTTACTGCAGCGACCGGAGACAAAGTCGACGAGTTCTTGATACTCCGGGCCGGTCGCTTCGGGGGGAAGACCGATGCAAGTCTTTTGCCTGTGCTCCCAGTTCTTCCGGTTGTGCGGACCACAGGCGTCACAATGACCGACGACTCCAACGACTTGCAGGATGGAGCCCATAATGACATAATATCGTCGTTGATGTCTGTCCGCCTCCCGCATGGGTTTGTCATCGAGTTCGTTCTGCTTGGGGAGTCGGAGTATCTCCAACATCGCCTGTCGCTCGCGGTCACCTTTGCAGGTGAAGTTGACGAATTCGAGTTTGTCCACGATGGCGTCCCATACATCGGAATTCTCCTGAGCTCTTCGAAGACGGTCTTCAAAGGTCAGAGATTGATTTTTTACAGTCGCAAGAGGCTCGTCGTCTGAGTCAGAGCTCTGGCTTTGTTCATCATCGGACCGTGGAGGTTGTCTGTGGGCCGGCCCAAACTGAGGAATGAATCTCGATGGCGGCTGCGGCGCACGGGAGGCGACAGGACTCGACACATCCAGTGGCAGACGCGATGTGCTATCGGAGGCTTCACTGGTCGTATGGCTCAGGCTCTGTCTGGCCTCAGTGGAGGGATGGAAATTAGCAAACGGTGTTGTTGCGCTTAATGAGGGTGACGCCGACGAGCTGGCGGGCGAGAGAACTTGGCCTCTGCTGATGGACGACTGCACAGCCGGTATATCAAAGTTGGCCGGGGTGGGTTGGGAAAGCCGTCCTGGTCTGTATGCAGGTCGAGAAAGAGAGACATGCTGGTGAAAAGGCGCGCTTTGGCCCGTGGCAAGATTTGGTCTCATCGATCCACGAAAACCGGCCAAAGTGCCAGAACGACGCATTGTAGGCGGGCCTCTGGCATTCATAACAGCCTTCTTGGCCGCGGTCGACTCAGCGGTGTTATCTCTATCAGCGCTACGCTTCCTCGACGCGGTGTCAGATGGTGGTTGAGGTTTGCCAGCGGCGACACTACTGAGTTTGGTGAGCACATCGCGGGGAGGCGTCATCATTCATATGCTCTTCTCGGTGGAGTTGTTGTGCACATGAAAGAGAGACGGGGACGAGAATGAGAATGTCAACTTGTTACGACAGCACAAACTACCTAGGTCTGCAAACAGAAACGGCGCGTGTACAGCACAGCATTCTCAAGGATCCTGAGGTTAGCTGCAGGACGCTCGGGCCTCACTGTGTCGAGATTCAAATTACCAACAGGCCGTAGTGCTCGTGTTTTGTATCATCCGAGACGCAGTGTCTTTGTTCCATGTCCTGAGGAATCTTCGCGACAGCAGTTTCTAGAACATGTGAGAAACAAGAATGCATTGGATTCTTGGCTCAACCTTCTGGGTGCAGATGAGCTTTTGGGAAACAGGTACTACGTATCTAAATCTACTAGTTGTATCGTTCTTTATATCTATAGGCACAGTGGTAAACGCTCGAAGACCCTAAGTCTACGGACCTTTGCATTTGAATCGTAGAGTTGACGACCCCAGGAGTGAGGTATACGTAAATTGTTGCACTGCTTGGCCACTACTCGGCTTATAACTATTATTCATGCACTTAACGTGTCCCACAAGACTTCATATTTCCTTTGGTTTGTACAAGACATGATCTCTAAGCAGGCGAGGGGTATCCGGATCATGGCTTGGCAAGACAACTACATCGGCTTGATGAGCAAACGATTTGATCTTCCTCAGACTCTCCAATGCCGAGATGGGGTCGTCGTTGACACCGTCCGGCTCCTCCTTATCCAGCAGATCCAATCCGTAACTCGCGTCCCCAAGCAAGCAGTATGTCGTAGTGCTGCCGTCATCGTTATCGCCATGAACAACCAGCGAGATGTGGCCCGGGACATGGCCCGGGGTGTGCACAGCAACGATCCTCTCATCAGCCGTGATTTTGCCTGACTTCTCCCAGGGACCAACGGCGCTGCCCGAGAAATCGATGAGGGTCGGCTCGAATCCTTCCGGCCAGTGCTGCGGGACGCAGCCGGATAATGTCGCGTGGATCGGGCTGTTGCCAAAAGCGGCCCAATGCTCGGCGCTCACGAAGACGGGGACGTCCGGCGCGGCCATCCTCAGATCCTTAACCCCGCCTGCGTGATCGCCGTGGAGGTGGCTGAGGACGATTGCCTGAAGCTGGTCTGGCTCCACGCCCTGCTCTTTCAGCTGGTTGACGATCCCGTCCTCCGGGTTGATGTTAACGCTGCTGAACATTTTGCTTGGACTGTAATACGGCAGATAGCCGGGGTCGTTGCAACATGGCGATTCTCCCGTGTCGAATAAAACCGGACCGTTAGGATGGGATATTAGGAAGACGCCGATAGGCATAGGGTCGGTCCATTGTTGATTGGCAATGCAGCGGAGTCGGCGGAGGGCGACAAATTGGTCCCAGTAATTTTGCATGGGCTGACTTTTCATAGGCAGCTTGATTTGGACAGTCCCGGTGGAAATGAAGGTCAGGCCAACGCGTGCTTGATTGTTCTCGCTCATGATAGCTGCACACCAGGAAAAGACTCGAGACGCACCGACTGGCGGAGGTCAATCAGCAAAGATCCTGTTCGTTCGATTGGGATTCGGGGGTGTGGGGGTCATTCACAGCAGCCTGGGCCGTTGGTGCTTGATCCTGCGAAGCTGCCGTCTGCCGAGGCCCACAAATGAACTCAACCAACATCAAATCTGCACAGGCCGGCCTGCTCTTCTCCCATCTCTCCTCAGACTGCAACATAACTGGTCATATGAGCACAAGACCCCCAAGAGCAGAGGCCTTGCCGGTTGCCGTTCTCCTGTGCATAGTAAAGAGTCAGTCTCTCTATAAGGCTTGACCCGTATTGTCCGCCTTAAACATGGTCTACAACCACGAAGGCGGGGCCTGAGATTGCTGTGTTGAATCTATGATACCAAATGAGACAAAGCATCTGAAAAAGAGTGACTAGATCCGTACCCATTTTTTGCCGATTCCTGGTTTTTCAATGGGGGCAAAATCAAGGTCACCTGGGTAGCGTCCGACTGGGAACACCGTCAAACGGGAATGTCAAAATTACGCGTCAGATAGAATCAGAAATCTGGTAGATCAGCAGGTCAAAGGCAAAGATATCAAAAAAGCAGAAGGTGGCTTTTTGTAAAAGAGAGGCAGGCTGGAACAGAGCACCGTTATACCTCGCATATATCACGATGTCCAAAGTTGTCTAAATGTGTGGAGACAGTTGGCAGCCTGTGGAAATTTGTGCCAGTCTATATAAAAGTAACACTGTCCCCACACCCCCGAGCTTAAATATATAGGATAACATCTATTACAAAGCCTTTCTTTCCCCCCGCCCATGCTCTAATAACAGGTTTGCAAACCAAGTCTTTCGCCATTATCACAGAGCAATAGGCTTAGTACCAAGAAAGCTACAATGCCTGAAACTTACCGTAGCTTACACTTATATAAGTGCTGGGTCTTGAGCGCTTACCACAGTATGAAGGCGCCATGTATGTCCTCGGACGTATACGGAATAGAAGCGAAACCACTAAGAGTAATCGTGTAGAGCTGTGCTAACGTGACATTAGAATCGATATCACAGGCCTAAAATATTATCTAAACATGATATTTTCTCATCTTTGGTAGCCAGAAATCACTAACATAATGACCACTTGTATAAAAATACTAGGGAGATGGGCTCAAGGCCCTCCTCCAGGAGGCTTTATCCCAGCTTCGTGGCAAGACTCGGAAGGGATGTGCGAAACTAACCACCAAGAGTGTCCACACCGAGGCGAAGCATATGGCTGTAGGCAGACCGAATTTTCTTCACTGAAGAACACCTTTTAACAAAAATTGGTCTGGAATGTCGCCGTGTCATGGAGAGTAGGGATTCAATGCCGCTGTGCAACATCATGAGATGAGTGAGATGAGATGAACTGGTGGGCAACCCCGGACCGTTCCACGCTAGCGGCTGGCATTCATTAAGGGTACCCTAGGGTAGTTCATCTGGTCAGCTTACTCTTTAGAGGGCTTCAGCCACACTGTATTTTTCCTCTATACTATATAACTATCTTTTTATTTAGTCGCTCGTTTCTTCCCCAGCAGCCTAGAACTTACACACAAAGTCTTCCACAGCTTTATATATATCCTTATGGTCCTCTTATAAAGGAACTTTAAATACCCCCTTTCCTTTATTTTTATTATATTTTTCCATATTAAGAAGGAGTTACTTATTATTAATAATAAAAATATAAACTTAAAAAAGGATAAGCTTGTTATACCCTCCCTTTATTTTTTAATAAATTACTTCCAGAATTCTTTTTAGGAGTTTTAAGGCCTTATTATAGAAATCTTAAGGGTAAAAGATTATAAATTATTTCTTTATCTTAACTATTTTTTAAAATTAGCTGTGTGCTTAGATGGGAGTTATGGTACTTATCTGGTCGTGGGCTTATTATAATGTGTGTATATATATATGCAGGGCCAAGTTTTTTAACTGGGATTTTTTCATTACGGGATTCATTTATATAACAACCATCTTAAGTCTTACCGGATAACTCCTTTTATAACGTTAACACCATTATTAAAACGGTATCCTTTAGCCTTATTTATGCATCACAAGGCTAAAACTATAAGCACTTATAGTATTTTAATTATTATTTTAATACAATATTTTTTTCCAAGTGCTAGGTCTCGAGCGCTTACCATAGTATAAAGGCGCCATATATGTCCTCGGATATATACGGAATAGAAGTAAAACCACTTACTCTTTGGAGCTGAACCAATTGGAAAAATGCAGGTTGCATGAGGTATGTAGCATTGCAGATTTAAATGCAAGTGATCGAGTGCGAGGAGCCCTATCGCATTGCTTGTGTTACTTGCTAATGCAGGCGGTATCAGTCTTCACCTCGTGGCGGTTGCCGCGAAATCATTCCGCCAGGCAAGTGATGACCTTAAAAGTCCCTGACGTCTTCCATGGGATACCCTAGGGTATTTGAAATAGAGACCACTTGGTTTCCATCACCGAGTCTCTCGTCAAAACTGAAACGTTCAATCATCACCAAGTCAGCATGGCGACACCCACTATAGGAGGGCCTTTGAATGTCAAGGGCAATGAGGCGGCTGCTACCGTTTCCGATGCTGCTCACACCTACCTCTCTGCCGGCAAGCAGCTCGAGCTGAAAGTGAGCTTTGAGGAATATCTGCACTATTCTTCTATTACACGCGCCGAAGAGAAACTTGCGAATGATGCATATAGGAGCGCACGAGGCCGATCGACTTTCAAGAACCTTTTGCTAAACCGATTCCAGACCTCCCTTAGAGGTCATAAAGCCGGCCATACAGCGAATACAAACGATAAAGGCCCAAGTCAAGAAATAGACGAAAAAGCCGGTCAGAGAACATCACCCACCCAGGGCTCGTCGAAAGCCACTACCGATGTCCAAGAGCTGCACACGGCAAACAGGGCACTTCGAACCGCTGGTTGGGGCAGCGTGTTCTACCTTATAACCACAGATATATTGGGCCCGTCGAACACCCCGTGAGGACAGACTCCTCGCCCAAATCCATATCCCAACTCTTAAATAACAACTATCTAGGTGGGCTTTTGCTCAGACAGGCTACGGTGCTGGCTTTGCGCTTTACTTGTCCTTTGGTCTCCTCTCCGCATAGTAAGTCATAATGGTAGTCATCCGTGCTTCTGCTGTCCGATTTCCTGACGAACAAGCAGTTCGGGCTGGATCCTGTGGAAGATGTTCCTCGGCCTGGACTCGGACCGGTATCCCGTGCGCAACTACGCCGACCTCTTCTTCCGGTGCTTCGGACCCTCGTCCGGGTACTTTGTCCACGTCGCCCAGGCGGTCCAACTCTTGATGATCATCGCCTTTCTCATCTTGCTCAACGGCCAGGCCATCAGCCAGATCTCCCAGGTCAACGGCACGGGTCCAGGGCTCTGCTTCATCGTGTGCGTGCTCGTCTTCGCCCTGGCCGGCATGATCGTGGGCCAAATCCGCACGATGCAGCGCTTCTCGTGGCTAGCAAATTTCTCCGTCTGGATTAACCTGCTGAGCATGTTTATCGTTATGGGCCTGGTGGCACACTACCCACCCAATTTCGGAGCTCTATCTGCGTCCTTCGGGCCCGACTTTGGCATTCCCGCACCAATCCAGACGTTCGCTGGGACACCGCCTATCGGTCTTGCTACCGGTGGCTCTGGCTTTGTCGCTTCTGTCAACGGTGCTATGCAGGCAGTATTCGCATATGGCGGCGCCATGTTGTTTCCAGCCTTCATGGCGGAGATGCGACACCCGATGGACTTCTGGAAGGGCATGATTTGCGCACAGGCATTTCTGACATCTGTGTACTTGATCTTTGGTATGGTTGTATACCATTTCCAGGGCCAATTCACATTCATACCCATAGCTCAGGGAATTTCAGTGTACGGATGGCAGACTTGTCTGAACATCCTTGGGATGGTTGCTGGTCTGATAGCCACCGGCCTCTACAGCAACGTCGGGCTGAAGATTGCATACGTTGAGGTACTGGAGCCGTTGAGCTTTCCCCCACTGACTTCATCTATGGGTAAAGTCTGGTGGGCATGCTTAATCCCAGTATACTGGGCCGTTGGCTTTGTCCTTGCTGCGGCTATCCCACAGCTGGCCTCTATATCAGGCCTGTTCGGGGCATTGTTTGGGCTGGGTTTCACATATATCCTTCCTGCTTGGGGTGCATTGGGCTACTTCATTCGTGAGGATGCCATCGTCAAGGATGCCGAGGCTTTTGACGAGACGTCTCGTACCTTCACCCGCGTTGACCATGGTTGGAGAAGGCTCGCCCGTGGTTTTATGAAGCGTCCAGTCTTCCATATCTGGAACCTCATTTATCTTCTGGGCACGCTTGCAGCATGTGGGCTTGGATGCTACGCGTCTATTCTCCAGCTAATCGGCGCTTTCGAGTCAGGGGTTGCCACCAGCTTTAGTTGCTCAAGTCCTGTGTGAGGCCTTCTGAAATGGCTTTCGGAAAGTTTGAAAGGCTTATGGATATGGAGACGCTCGATACAAGTTGATAAAAACACCGAACAGCTCCTCAACAAACTATCACAAAAAGCTTCCTGACACTCGGAACGCTGTCAAAATTACAGGAAAAGCTTCAGTGACCATATTTATCCTTAGAACAAAAAGATTACGCTCATATGAGATAAGTGGACTTCCTTGTTTGTCTCAACATGTTCCGACTCAGACGGCGAAAGTTTGTGATCTCCGATTCCTGCATCGATGATGTGATCCTAAAGAGCCATTGAATATTCACACTACAGCTGTAGGCGATGAAAGGTTCCGATATGTTCCATACTGGGTGTTTGCATCCTTCAGCTGCGATTTTGAACCTCTGGGGTTAGCATTTACCGTTTTAGGGTTTGCTGCACATGTGCCTGCTTAATGTGATGGCAAAAGCATGTGCCAGAATTATAGCCGGAAGGCTTGGATCATCGGAGGTTCACCCAATAGACTTATAAGGTTCGGTAACACCACAGACTTCCATTATTACATGCAACACAACGCTGTCGGAACAGGTTGCCGACTACCATACGACCTGACCAATTGTGGTGGTCGGCATCACAGTGCCTAAATTGTACATGATCCGGCCGTTCTGCCTATCCCTCGACCACGGAACTAGCCCGAAGACCTTGGTCCGGCAGAACTCATCTTGTCATGATATATCTCGTGAGGGCCCGATTGAAATTGTGCCCGACATTGCATTGATCTTCGCAATTAAGTTACAAGATTTGGTTACGAGACAAAGTCCAGGCACGGTTCTACTCATCCTGTTGATTCTGCACAAGGCGCACAATTTTCAAGATGCATCTCAATCAGATCGCAAAATCGGTCTCGTTTCTGACGGCCGCGCTGGCCAATGCAAGGCTGTTCGAACTAGGTCTGCCAGAAGAGATCAAGCCAGGCGAGAAATTCAATATCACTGTGAAGCAAGCTATCGGAATACCCATGATCGAAGTTTCGATGCTGTTCGGCATCGACAGATACGACGCTGAGGCAAACATTGCACCTGAGCCTGGAAACATGGGCGGGACCCTTTTAGGTTCGATCGATCTACGAGGCAAGTTTTCACGATGCCTACACCACAGGTTTAGCAGAAAAGACAGACTAAGCAGCCAGTAGCAATTCTAGGAGATGGAAGAGGCCAGAACGTTACGACACTGGCTGGTATGACTGTGCCTGACAAATTTCCTCTCGGTCCGGCCGCGATCCAAGCTGTGATTCTTTCGGTCCAAGGCCCCGTGAACTCTCCTACGATTGAGACCTGGTTCTGGAACGTCACAATATCCGACTCGACCAGCGATCAACTTGTGTTAGCCACGTACGCCGACACTAATAGCAGATACTGTCAAATATAGATGGAAAGTCAAGGGTTGAGGTTTGTCACAAACTCCCGAGGTCGGGTTGCAGGAAGTCTTCGGATTGTGCTCGATCTCGCTAGCTGCTCATCCACCGCATGGGTCTTCATCTTGGTAGTGAATGAGTGACAAGGAGGAAGATTGTGATTTGAATGGATTTGGGCTTGGCGACCGCCTGGTTTCAGGAAGTCTGGTGTCGTCAACTGGTTTAAGGCACTCATATTACGGGCCGATTATGAGATCATCTAAAGATGGCCAAAATCTAATCCACTCGGGGACGGATGGAGGAGCAAGACATTCTTCTGAAACACTCGTTTTCTCATAGTATGAAGATATATTTTACGGACATCCTTCACAGGGCAAAGGCTTGCGGCAGCAACCAGCACCGCGAAACAGCTAAATGCAACATACAAATTCGCATTTAAGCTTGAGTGTTCGAGTTCTGACCACGAATGTTCCCGAGGTCGGCACGCATTTCTGCATGTGGTAGCACCGATAACAGCCTTCCTTTCTCATCGCCTCTAACCGCAAAAATTTCAACCCGTTGCAATTTTAGATCTTAGATCTGGATTTCTGGATTGTAGGAGAAATTGTGTCCATTGGCCACACTAATACTCAAAAGAGCAAGATCTCGTATGTGGCACATGTGCACCGGATTGCGAATGACATTTTCTCATTCTGGGGCAAGATAGCACAGCAAAACTTTGCACGTAATTTGCATCCTTTTATAAACTCCGTATCTATTGCACACTCCACAAACCTGCCGCAAGGAGGGGTGGAAGGGGGGATCATGCTCGAGTTCCCATGAACTCGAGCTCTGGCTCGGTCTACGTTACAGGCGAGCTTGAACAACTTGAATTCGGTGTCTAAAAGTAGCTCATTGATGCAGCTACCCCTGCGCGGCTGCAGCGTTCTTCGGACGTCCCGCGCGACTGAGGCCAATCATCCCTTCGGCTACCTAGTTATGGCATGGTCGCCCATGCGCTCAACTCGGTATTCTGAAGTTCTCTTCGCCATTTTGTATCTTTTCGATTGTTGAAGTTTGAGCAGTACCGAAATAACGTGCCGGGGATCTATGGAGCAACGCTATTGATTACCTGTAAAGGATGGTCTTCTGCGTAGCTTCTTCGAAGCCGCCGCCAATCCCCGCAACTCTCAGACATCTCTGCCGAATAATACAATAGTCTTCAGCATATAAGAGTTCAAAATGTAAGATGAGTGAAGTCGAAGTTCCAACGAAGGTAAATGACTCTGATTCTGGAAATCATATTCGGGGTTATTTCGGTATAGGATAGCCGAAAACGCGCGTTCGTGCAGTTAAGATCCACGTTATTCAGACGATTTATGCACCGAAACAGAAAACGGCGAGTTCGGGCAAATTCGTACCGCCTGAGCCTCACAAACGAAGTTACATCAAATGATCTGTACAAACACTCATCCCGTATTCATTTGTTTCAACGTTGGCCAGCAAGGAGGGCCAGGAGTATGAGGTTTCTATTTATAGTGAGCCCAAGACGGAGATTTCCTAAAAGGCGTATATGACACCCACCGCCTAAAGCGTTCAGTCTTGGCCATGACGTCGGATTCTTTACTTCAAACTTGAGGTCTATCTTATGGAAGCTGAATGCTCTTAGTTGACCTGCCGACTCACATCGCATGCAGGCGGTGCTTTATTTTGTTGAATATATATCGCATAGACCTCTTCTCCTGTCCTCAGTGAACCAGGCGGCTAGGTCTCAGGGCTGTACCGGTGTTCATCTAATCACTCTCGTTTTCTAAGTCCCTGCTGTGACTCCAGGCTCTGAGGCCCGAGCCTGTGGCCATTTACACCTGCATTTAAACTACCTCACCCTCTACGTGCCACTGGTTACCAACCCAGATTGACTTCTTACCATCTGCGATCCTGCCCAGGTGGTAAAATTTCTTTCAGCCACAGCTCCAATGAGAAGCATCTCCTAGTACCATCTATGCCCACGCCCCAGACATAATGACCAGCTTGGCCATATTGCTATTATTGACCATTTCTGCGTCCTGCCTACCTTCGTTTCAAGGCAATGCTGTCAAACCGAACCCCGAGTCTACAATTTCGCACCGTCAAGTCGGAGAGGGTGTCAATGGCAACCAGACAGAAAGTTCTGGGTCGATAACAAATTCCGGTGGGCTTGGAGACGGAAACGGTGTCGGGTTCGCGGGCACTGGAAATGACATAGGTATGTTCTGTGAGCCTCCATAACGGATCTCAAGTGAGGGCTGACGCCAACTACAAAGACACTGGTGATGATTTCGATATAGGGGATGGCAATACAACCATGGGGGACGGCAATGTGATCGAAATAGGCGACCGCATCAACGAAATCACAAACATCAATGTCGGGCCGGACGAACACGACCGGCTGGGGACCAAGACTTCCATTCCGATCCAGTTGAGTGGGACCGACCGAGGCAGCAACACGATGAATTTCAACATCAACCTTCGACTCCTTGTGGACGGCAAGGGTAACGTGGAGGTGAACGCATGATTTGCCCTTGGGGTTTCTCATAGTTACGTTACGGCCTTTTTCATACCACACTTTTTCAATAATTTTCAAATTTATTCAACGACCATTGGCAACTACAGAAATGGGATAGCGTATTTGAGCAAGAAACGCTATTCCTGATGGCGTTCTTGGGAGTTATGATAAGCATCAACTCTGCTTTAATGCACGCTCAAGCGGCCAAAATGGAAGTTCAATCCTCGCTTCGCTTCTGATGCATTCCTCCATCGATTCTTAATGTCGAGCTGCACTGTGTTAGCAGAAACTCATGAACCCTGGGCTCCTTCGGTCTTACCTCGCGTGGATCCAATACGTTCGGGTCTCCCCCATGAAACCCAAACTCGTCGATGAAGAGAAAGCTATCTCCGATCTCGCGTGCCATATGCTCAGGGACGCCCTCAAATATCTCCTCCATCAAAGTCTGCCGATACGCAGTCTTTACATCTAATACTCGGCCCCACCCCTCAACAAACATGGGGAAACTGATCTACTCGGACACAACAACGAGATCCTTCCCAGGCGGGAGGTCGACCACCAGCGCCTTGACCCCCGATCTCGTGTCTTCCTCCGGGACGACTTGTGGCATCTTGAAATCAGGAGACATCGGCCATGTCATGATGAACCCGCCGCCAGCCCGCGAGCTGCTTCCAGCGGGTCACGTAGGGGCACACCAGGAGGGTGCTCATGCGGGCCGCAACCCCGGGGTGTCTGCGGCGGCGGCGGCGATGTTCATCGCTTGTTCGACCTCGCGGTCGCAAGCATATTGGCCGGGGTTATCGACAGGGGGGAGGTTAAAAACGGCGAACAAGTGCGTGAAGAAGTCGGTGTTGGAGAAGATGGCAGTGGCGCCGTCGAAGGCCCTGACGAGGGACTGCTTGTTTTCGAGGCCACCCTGGAAAATATCTATTCCCTCGGCCTCCAGAAATTGGGCGGCGTGCCCTGAGGGGTTGCGTGTGATGCTGCGGACATGCCAGTGGGGCAGTTGGGAGAATGTTCGGGCGACAGATCCTCCCTATGAACTGATCAGCAAATTGAATGTCCAAGTGATGCCCGTTTGATAGAAATACATGAGCGCCAGTAACTCCCACAACCACGATGAGCTTGGAAATTATGTAGATTCGTTGTATTGTTCAATTTACTGTTTTCAACGATTGCGATATCCCCGGTTAAAGCACTTGGGCATGTTTGTAGCTAAATGGATACTTAAGTATATAGAGGTGCCGTGGAATTAGGTGTCAAGGGTATTTCAAATCCAAAAATTTCGTTTCTAACTACCTACTAGTAATGGACAAACAGTATCAATGTACGAACCCCACATGCTTTGCAATTGACTCCCTCAAGAGTCAAGAATGCGTGTTGGGCCGCGGTGGTGAAAAGCAAGTGCGATGGAACTCCCGAGCAGCCCAATTCCCAAGAGTAGCACGATGACGTGGTGCCTGCGGCCCGCCCCGCTGGCTTGTGCATATATGCTTATTAGCATGTAAATGGACGTCCAGGGCTGGTTACACGGGCTTGAATAGCCACCAATGCATGCATGTCCACTGGTCCTGTCGGTGTTGGTGCGTAGGTGGCGCTCCTGGAACTCAACGCGCATCCATTTTTTATTAAGATGAACTGCACCCTACACCTGCTGTTACAGGGTCGGAGCGGGCCCCGATCGGTTGTAACGCTGCGGCAGCGTGGGCTGGCTGGGTGTGTGCTAACTACTCGGCCGAGTGAGGATGGGCGGGGGTGGGCTCATCAGCGGACGAGCCTGCCTTGTCTGCCTTGCCTGCCTTGCCTGCCTGGCCTGCGTTTGCATTTTGCATCTGCAGGAAGGGGCTGGAAATGCCATGGCACAATGCCATGCCCAGCCAGGACTGGGATGGGATTTGGAACATCGAGATTCGAAATCCTGGATCCCAACAATTAACATTTGAAATCAAACAGAATTATTCTGTGTCTTTGAGAAGACGGAGCACACGTAAAGATGATGTTGATGATGGTGATGACCTTGCTGCAAAACACCCGCCCGACAATTTGAGTGAATGGAACCCAAACGGCAGGTCGGGACAGACGAGATCGAGGGAGGGTGGATCCAACAAAGGAGAGAAAGCTCCTGCCCCCCGAGTGTTTTGGTGAAGGAACACCATTCACGTCAGGGGCCGCCGCACGCTAGTCAGACAGGGGTGGGGCAGCAGCCGACGTCATGGCTACGCCGACCACTTCACCTTCTGTCTCTGTTTTTCGCGACCTGGGCGCCTTTTAACATCAAAGTCAACGGTGTCATATCTGTCCACCTCTGGCTGCACACATGTGGTCTGCTGGTCTCTTTTCTTTACCCTAGCTTCCGCCCGGGACGCCCTCTTCCGCCGCCCCACCGCCTGCCTCACGACACAGCCCAGCCGCGCGATGGATATTAGCCGCCTAGGTACTTGCAGTTGAGAGAGCAGCCGTGTGTGCACCTCGTGCGCTTCTCTAATGACGTCTCTCTCCCGTCCAATCTCGATCCAAACCTCTCGTCGCAAACTCCTCTGTCATTCCTGTCCTGCAATTTTCTTAGTCAAGTGCAGCCACATGCTATATGCTGCAGATGCATCGAGGCCCTTGTCCTTGCTTCTCTCGGCCTCTGCCTCTCACTCTGCATGCGTTGTACCTGAGCCCTGCATGGAACAACACGCTACTACGTGCTTATTAGTCTGGTACACAAGCAGCACATCGTCATACATCACTCCCACCGGTGACATTGTGTTGGTCTAATCACCCATTCTCTCATCTTTCGTATTCCCGCCCAACCCCACCCCCTTTCCCTCATCATCAGCTGGATCTCGACGTAGTTGTGGTTCTCCGCCATCATACGGGCCTTCTGCCGTATTCTCTTCACTTCCAAGGTTGAATCCTCTTTGTCTGTCTCTCACTCTCTCCCTGTCTCAAGTGCTGTGCCCATCACACCGTCCTCCATTGAGGATCACAGCCTCTTTCACCATCGGCGGCTACGGGGTATTCCCTCCAGCCTTGCGTACTGGGTCCTGAGCACTGCAAGTGAGCGGCTTCTTCCGTGACCAACCATCGGTCTACGCAGGCCGTGACGTTATTTTCAAGCCTTTGAGGCCCCAGCACCTAACAAATATCTGACCCGTACCACCCACCCTACACTCTGTTGTCCTCCGCCCGCATATCACCTCGACCCCCCTTGGCGCCAATCAGCACCTGACTGCATGTCCCTGTGGTCCCATACTCTGTCCAGGGCTGTTCCAAGCCGAGCTCTCATTCATCCTAGCTCCCGCCTGCTGCTTATATCCTCCTGCGGTTGCCTTCGCGGATGCAGGACCTTCTCCTCCGAGACAGTCCTGCCGGCAAGCAAGGACAACACAAGCCCCTCAAACCCTTCCACCAAACGTCATATCGCCACCGTTAGCCCCACTATGCCTCAGCGCAATAGAAAGCGGTCTTCCGCACATGTAGACTCCGCGGATAACAACCAACCAGCCCCTGCTGCCGACGTTGCAACCCCTTCTGAGGCTACCTCAAATGGTCCAAGAAGATCGTCCCGCCGCATACCCGCACCTCGGGACTCTCGACAGATCAAGGAGGACCGCTCTGGCAACCCCAAGAAACGAGCCCGTGGTGTTGCAATGGATGTTGATGAGATAGCATCTACACACACAGAACCCATTGGGGATGTCGCGAAGCGCCTAGAGAATAGCAATGAGGGTGCCGCCTCAGCCCTACGCCATCTGGAGGAAATGGAGGCCGCGTTCAAAAATGACATCAAGAGACGAAGGCTGCAGATCAAGCAGAGCACCCCAAACGGGTCCAGTTCCGGCCGATCGGCGCCTGCCCTGAAGCTTCGGGGTGCCGCTCCCTCGAGTAGGAGTGATGTCGTCCACCTGGACCACATCCTGCTCACACCCGAGGAGGAAAAGGACCAATTCGTCACCGCGAAAGACGAGGGAGATTTGTCCGGCGATGAGCTTATGGAGACGATCAAAGGGGCCAACCGCCCACCTGCCGTGAACAGTGACTATCTGCCGCTACCGTGGAAGGGACGCTTAGGTTATGTCAGTCTTGATGTCTCCGGAGGCTGTGCCAGTGCCCGAGTACTGATGTCCCACTTAGGCTTGCCTGAACACCTACCTTCGGACCGCCAAGCCCCCCGTTTTCAGCTCGAGGACATGCCGTATATCCTCCATCCTGGAACATAGGCACCCGCTAGCAGACCCGTCGCAGCCAGAGCATGCCACCAAGAATAGGCCGGATAAGACCAAGGCAGCTGACCTTGTGCTAGGTCAAAAGTATGTGGAGGGTCTGGGCTTAGCTAACGCAAGAGATATCGTCAAGATGCTTCGGTGGAACGAAAAGTTCGGCATCAGGTTCATGAGGTTGAGCTCTGAGATGTTCCCATTTGCAAGTCATGAGGAGTACGGCTACAAGTTGGCGCCGTTTGCATCTGAGGCCCTCGCCGAGGCTGGAAAGGTCGCTGGTGAGCTGGGACACCGTCTCACGACCCATCCCGGGCAGGTGAGAACTTGCAAATGTCAAATATGCACTTGGACGAAGAACTTTCTTTTCTGGCTGACACGGAACAGTTCACTCAGCTAGGATCGCCTCGAAAGCAGGTTGTGAGCAACGCGATCCGGGATCTTGAGTATCATGACGAGCTGCTTTCTCTATTAAAACTCCCTCCTCAGCAGGATCGGGACGCCATCATGATCCTCCACATGGGCGGAACATTCGCCGATGCAGGAGGCAAGCCAGCGACCCTTGACCGCTTCCGCGAAAACTACGCCAACCTCTCAGACTCAATCAAACGTCGCCTTGTCCTAGAGAATGACGACGTGTCCTGGTCGGTCCACGACCTGCTGCCCTTATGCGAGGAGCTGAACATTCCCATGGTCCTCGACTACCACCACCACAATATAATCTTCGACGAGGACGAGGTCCGGGAAGGAACATACGATATTTCTCGACCCGATATCATGGATCGAATCACCAGGACCTGGACTAGGAAAGGCATCACACAGAAGATGCACTATTCGGAGCCCTGCTACGGCGCCATTACTCCGCGCGATCGGCGGAAGCACAGTCCCCGCGTGGGGACATTGCCACCTTGCCCCCCGGATATGGATCTCATGATCGAGGCCAAGGACAAGGAGCAGGCCGTGTTCGAGCTCATGCGCAGGTTCAAGCTCCCCGGGTTCGAGAAGATCGCGGACGTGGTGGCTCACGAGCGTGGCGACCAGGACAGGCCGCCACAGAAGGTGAAGGCACCCAAAAAGACTGCAACCAAGAAGAAGAAGCGCAAGGCCGGTGAAGAGGCTGCCGAGGATGCCGAGGATGCCGGCAATGGCAACGGGGAAGCGGCTGAAGGGGTGGGCCCTGCCCCCGACCCGGGCCTTACAGTGACGCCCGACGAGTTCGGAATGGGTGGGCCGCTAGGAAGGGTTTACTGGCCAATTGGGTGTGAGGACTGGTTGCATCCCAGGAAGAAGGAACGGAAGGTTAAGCTGGATGATTCTAAATCTTGATCAATCAGATTGTCTGGGGATGAGTCATCTACGATATGCGGCGCAGTGTTTTTCCCAGACAGTAAAGGCTTGAAGATTGTTCAAGTACATAGGTTCATGGGCACGAGAAGCAATAGTGTCTATGCAGTTGGGACCAAGAAGAAAAAGAAAGACAAGGGAAAGGCGAGATCTATAGCTTGCGGCTGAATTCAAAAAAGAATGACTACAAGGGTGCTAAATACGCGAGTAATTCTGCATGCTGTGCATCGCTACAAGCAATTAGGGCTAGAAATTCTCAGCCGCTATCAGTCCAGATGTCTAAGATCAGCGGGATATGCTGGGGTAACACATGTCCGACTTTGCAAACTCTCTTTATGCTTAATTCAAGAGGCGGGTAACTAAATTACTGGCACGGCATATCTATCCAATAGCCTTCGCAAGATCAGACGCTTTCATGACCATCGCGTACTGGCTCTCGCCAACAAACTTTTGCTCGCAGATCTCCTCGAAACCCAGAGCCAGGTACAGCGGTCGTCCCTCGGGAGTCGCCCGCAGGCACACGTCCTTCCCCTGGCTCGCCGCCCGGTCGAGGCCGTCCTTGGCCAGAAGCCTACCGATTCCCTGCCGCTGGTGCTTGGGGTCTATGACCAGGTAGTTCAGCTCTGTGTGTGTGGGCGCGAAGGAGAGATCAGCCACCATCCCAGCCAGCCATTTTCTTTTTTTCTGGTTATGGAAAACAAATATCGGATGTACTCACGCAACGACGCCGCCGCCCGCTCCGCCCCCAGAAACTCCTCAAACTTCTTCTCGAGCTCCTGGCCCTCGGTCCGCAGCATGTCGAGCGCCGCCGAGTCAAGCCCGGCCGGGTTCGGCCCCAGGTCCCGGTTCATCTTGGCCTTCATCTCGTGCGGGTTGAGGCCGCTGCCCTTTGGGGCAGCCAGGTCGATCCACTGGGCCCAGCCGACTGCCTCGTCCCCCCGGCAGGCTACGACGGTCTCCCGGGCTGGGGAGTCGAGCCCTGCCGCTATGGTGTACTGGCGCCACGCGACCTCGTCTGTGTCGCCGGGGTTGACTCTCAGGTGCTCGGGGAAGAGGAGCCGGCCCCAGGGGCCTGGGGCGAATGCGTCTACTAGCATGCGGGTCATGCGTGGCAGGTCTGCTCTGGTGGCGCGGCGGAGGGTCGTAGTCACAGACATTTTTATGCAACTGGTTGACTCGGTCGGGCCGATACACGAGAGCATGCTATGCAGCTTCCCTTCAAGGTCTGCGGGTGCATCATACGGTGCCCAGGTGGTGCATTTTAAAGCGGGAAGTTCTGGGACAGTCATAGATTCAAACATCACTGATCAGGTTGCGCCCTAGCGCATTCGTACCTAGTGAGTGAGTCACTGGGCTGACTGCATGTAGTTTCGTTTCTATTCCGTCACTGGTATAAGTCTAAGGTCATACACGCTCCAGCCCCGAGTCTCCTTCACGCTCGCTAGATTTGTCGGGGCGGTGATAATGAACACGGACACAGTCCTGAACGATTGACGTGCCTGCCCGGGTGTTTTGCATTCACAATATAAGCGCAATGTGACCCCCTGCCCACATGCCAAGCTGTCACTAGCGCGGTGCATATGTGGTGCTCGTCCGTGCCGCAAAGCTTGGGTCCAACATTGAAGGTTGCTGACTTCTGGCATATGATCACCTAAGCCAGCAGATGTCCGCAGTTCAGTCAGCATTGGATTGAAGCCATCACCGTGCACTGCGGCCTGATTGTGTCACCGTTGATCCGGCGGAGTCGTGGGCTACGGGGACTCGGGCTGGTAGCATGGGATCTGAGGGTGTCTTATCTCCGTGTATGATTTTTAATACCGGTGCCCAGGTGGGTTTTCTCCCGGGGTCGATGGGCGCAGTGGATTCCTGTGATGCACCATATGCACTGAAGCCGATTTAGGCTTTTGCGTCCTTAACTCCGGCATGCATGATCGAGCGGGAAGCCGGGAACTCTAATTACATGACAGTACATACAGTACTGGCTGTACAGCACATTGTGGCTCCACCTGGGCACATCCGCAGCGGCAGTTCAACGGCCACTAGCATCCTTAAGTGGATATGGTGACGAAATCGAGATCTACTTGCCTAGTCAAGTACTACTCAGTACAGTATATAAGCCATCGATGGCCAAACAATGCTATCTTCCTGAGCCGAACAACTACCTCATCTTCTCATTCCAGACTCATATCCACGCCCTCTAACCACAGTCCTTCTTCAACCGTGACCCTAACCCATTCAAGTCTTCAAATTCCTCATAGTTCATCATGGCTCCACCTCAACTCCCAACTCGCAAGCTCGGCAAGAATGGCCCGGAAGTCACTGCCCTCGGGTTCGGAACCATGGGCCTCTCAACCTTCTACGGCAAGGTCAAGCCAGACGAGGAGCGTTATGCCGTGCTGGACCATGTCTACGAATCCGGCTGTCTGAACTGGGACACAGCAGACATGTACGCCGACAGCGAGGACCTCCTGGGGCGCTGGTTCAAGCTCAACCCCGGCAAGCGGGAGAACATATTCCTAGCCACCAAGTTCGCAAACTACCAGGACCCGGAGACAGGCGCATTCAGCATCCGCAATGAGCCAGAGTACATCAACCAGGCCATCGACAAGTCCCTGAAGCGCCTGGGTCTTCCCTACGTGGACCTGTACTACTGCCACCGGCTCGACGCCAACCAGCCCATCGAGACGACGGTCGCCGAGATGAAGAAGCTCCAGGACGCGGGCAAGGTCAAGTACCTGGGCCTCAGCGAGTGCAGCGCCGAAAGCCTGCGCCGGGCCTGCAAGGTCGCGCACATCGACGCGGTCCAGATCGAGTACTCGCCCTTCGCGCTCGAGACCGAGTCCAAGGAGATCGACCTGCTCCGCACGTGCCGCGAGCTCGGCGTCGCCACCGTCTGCTACTCGCCGCTGGGCCGTGGGTTCCTCACCGGCAGCATCCGCTCGCCCGACGACTTCGAGGAAGGGGACTTCCGCTCGTTCGCGCCGAGGTTCTCCAAGGAGAACTTCCACAAGAACCTGGAGCTCGTGGACAGCCTCAAGGCCCTGGCCGACGGCAAGGGCTGCACCACCTCGCAGCTCGTGCTGGCTTGGTTGATGGCCCAGGGCGAGGATATCATCCCCATCCCCGGCACCACGCGGACCAAGAACTTTGACGACAACATTGGCGCGCTCAAGGTTAAGATCTCCAAGGAGGAGGAGCAGACGATCAGGGCGGCCATTGAGAAGGCTGAGGTCAAGGGTGGCAGATATCCTGAGGCTTTTGCAGCCACGCTTTATGTTACGACGAAGCCACTGTAAACGGCCATGTCATGAGAACGGGGCTCCACTATTAGAAAGCTTTATTGTCTGTAAATACGGGTTTCCCCCACTCATTGTTCATAGCTAGGAAACCAGTCAATTTGCTCTACTCGATATGCCCTGCTAAGATTTGTGACAGGTTTACACAGGACAAAAAGTGTGCCATTTGGTGGCTGTACTTCACATTGTCAAAGTGTGTTTTCGGACTTCTGACGGACTGGATTAAAGTTTCATTAAGTTTTATAGTCATCTACTAATAAGCCTGGCTCTTCAGTTATCTGGAGGCATAGCTTTGTCAGCAGTAAGCGTGCAAGCGAAATTTCACCGCATGAACTGCCCAATCAACACACTTGGCAGTTTAAAAGACCAACAATGTCGAAGTTCATGATGAGCACACCCTGCAAAGCATGGTAAGCATCAACTGACTGTAGGAATCATGAAAGATACAACGAAGCCGAGCCTCTTCCATAATGAAGATAGTGGTAGTGATGATTTCTAGCGCCTCGCAGGAACTCGGGTACTGCTGGTCGTCTTCTCGTCCTCGACAACCTCAGAGACAGGTCGTTTCTCTGCAGAGACATCGTGCTTTCGAACCTCAGCCATCGCCTTCTCCTGAATAGTTGTCTTGTAGCCCTTGAACTTCCATGCTGGCACCTTTTCCACAAACAGCTCATCGATCTCTTCGAGCGTACGCCCTTTCAACTCGGGCATGAAAAGGTAGAAGAATATCATGCAAGCAAAGTTTGAGCCGGCCCACAAATAGCCATATTTGGCTCCCTATTTGGGTACCTAGTCAGCTCCGTTGAGGACAGGCAGGTAGACAGATAGAAACGGGGAATGCTTACCCAATTTAGATTTTCGGGGTTTATGAAGTAAGGTGAGCAGAACCCTGTCAGCCAAGCAAAGAAGTATCCCAGGCTGATGGCCGAGCCTACCGACCAGCTCCTCAGTCTCGTGCTGACCAATTCCGTGCTCACCGGATAGCTCGCATCTCTCACGAAAGCATTGTACGAGAACAGGTATAGCGCGAAGAAAGCAATTAGGCAATTCCTTCCTGTTTCGCTGCCCACGGGATTAACACTGCCCGCACCGATTGCCATTCCAAGCATGCACAGTCCCTGTATTGCCGCACCCATTGTCAGAATGGTCCGGCGTCCTACCACATGGCGCATGAGGTAGATTCCAAAATTGACGCCGACCAAGCCGAGACAGGTATTCATGATGGAGTACCTGAACGCCTCGGTGACGGTCAAGCCTGCGACGATGACAAAATACGTGCTGTAACTGATGACGAACCACGAGCCGGACCCGACCTGGCTCATTATCACCCCGTAGCACAGCAACGTGCGTCGCAGGTCAGTCCCACGGTACTGGTCAAGCGGTCCGATGGTGTTCGCGAGCTTCTTCTCCTCCTCGATGCCCTGGACCATCTCGACCCACTCCAGCTCCAGCTCCTCAGGCCGCAGCGACCCGCCCCTGAGTGACTCGAGGGCGCGCCTCGCCTGCCCCATCTTGCCGCGGTTGACCAGGTACCTGGGGGACTCGGGCACGAAAATGAGGCCAACGGCCAGCGCGACGGGGACGACGAACAGGATCCCGATCGGGATCTGGTAGCTCGCCTTGTCGAGGCGGGACTGCGTCGCGTTGGTCACCGTTGCGCCAATGATGGATCCGATGTTAACCCACTCCGAGAACAGCGCCACCATCACCGCGCGCAGGTGTGCCGGGCTCGCCTCGGCCGTGTAGATATTGGAGAATGTGACCAGGAAGCCGTTGCCGATGCCGAGGATGAGCCGCCCCACGTAGACGACCGCCTTGTCGGTCGTGTTGATCTGGACAGCGCAGCCGACCGCCGTCAGCAGGCAGGCCAGCCACAGGGCCGTCTTGCGCCCGAAGAAGTGGGCGAAGCTGCCTGCGGTCAAGGAGCTGAGGAAGGCGCCGAGGGTGAGGAGGGAGCTGATCAGTTGTTGGAAGGTTCCCTAGCATTGTCAATCGCCAGTGATTAGTTCCGCCTTCTTGATGATGATTTGGGGAGTGTGCGGGATATCTGCAAGGAAACAACCTACGCCAATGGAATAACCACCAGGTGCTTCAGGGTTTGGATATCCAAAGACAACTAAGAAGCCGGGCATGGCTTGCAGGCTTCCAATGACTGCAGAATCCAGCCCATATTGCATATTTGCAATGGCCACAGTGGCACATATCAGGAGACATTTCTAACGGGTCCAGTCAATCAATCATGGGCAGCCTTCACAGCATTTTGATTGAATGAGACCTACTCTGTTCGCCCATAAGGACGTCTCTGGCAGTTGGGCGTCTGAGGTCATGGCTATGCGTATCAACGCAATATGAGGTTCGCTCGAGACACACGAAGATGCGTGTCAGCTTACCTCTTGGTTTAAGGGGTCCATTATATAGTGACCGCTCTCATTTCTGACTTCCGCATTCGTTACGGCGATCTACCCCAATACAACCACTTGTGGTGACTTGGCTGCATTCTGTCCATGTCTCCCCGCAAGCTGAGCCCCTGTCCTTGCAACGACTATCCTGTTCTGCGGGTTGTGACGCTCGCCCATCTGCATCTTCCTGTTCTAGGCACAGTCAGTGCAAACTGGGATGGGGTTTATTCCCCGCAATTTCGGTAGTTCATCCAGTCCAAAGATCTTGGACACTGGGGTAGCATCAGTTTCCGAGTCACCGGGTCCTGTTTCTCAAGTGCGTACTCCAACTCGAAATCCTACGGCGATAGTGTGCCAGTGGGGAATGGCACTGGTCGGGCGAGTATAAAAATGATGTTTTTGATTGTGTCAACTCATAAAAACTACTCTTCAGTATCACTTCGAAAGGACTTGAAGATATGTAGTAGCCTGCTGGTGAAATCAAAGCTGTATTAAGTTCAGACTAGCTGGCACCTGGGATCTTGCTCAAATCTCAATCCATGCCGCCCTTGCCCAAAAACCCTAAAGTCCTAAAGTCGGTATTGTGTTGGGGTGAAGTGAAATTTTGGAATGGTGAGAGTCACGTTGCGGGTCAAATGGTCTACAAACACTGCAAACATTGAAAATTGGCGCCATATGTGGATGTGTGCACTTATTGATTGAGCTGTTCGTTAAAAGCTTATATGATTGGAATCAACACACATGCTCAGGTATGCAAGTGATACATCCCCACAATAATTAATTATGTGAAGGCTCAAGATGGCCTGTCTTCTCAAAATGAATAACACCTGTGACGAAGATCTGATTGGTCTCGTATACGGATCTGTGCATGATATCACAACCTTGGAAGTCATAGGTGAAACTCATGAATTTGTGTCTTCTTGTTGCGGTTTCGTTTCTAATCCCCATACATATTCTGTTGCGCCTTATGTATTATTGCGTCGACAAGAAATACTAGTACGTGGCATATACTAGTTGGTTACTACAAACTCATCTAATATCCATACTTTCAGGCACTAAAAACCTTTCTTACATGAGTCCTCGTCGTTACTGTCCCATGTCTCGAACCCCATTATTAGCCTCCCAGATATGTATCCGAAGTTGAAATTGTCTAGATATCATTGCCCCAGCGCGGAGCGTTAAGGATGATACCCATGAGCAGTCCGGAGATGAGACCGGCACAAGGCAGTGTGATGAACCACCCCATGTAGATCCAAGCAACCATCCTCCAGTTGATACTCCTCCACGTCCCGTTACAGAAGCCGACGCCGACCGTGGCACCACATATGCACTGGGTTGTCGAGACAGGAAGTTTGAGTTTGGTGGCCATGATGATGGTGATGGCGGCGCCGAGCTCCATCGAGAAGCCGCGAGACGGCGAGTGCAGCGTGATCTTGTTGCCGAGCGCCCGCATGATATTGTAGCCGTACGTCCAGAGACCGATGACAATACCGGCACCACCAAAGGCCAGGATCCATGTTGGCACGGGGACACTAGAACTGATGTTGTTCTCTTGCCAGACGAAGTAGATTGTGGTGTAGGGGCCAATGGCGTTGGAAACGTCATTTGCACCATGTGCGAAGGATGCGGTCGAGGCGGTGAGGATTTGCAGGAATGAGTAGGTGTACTCAGCTGGAACATGTCAGAATGTGAGCTAGGGTTTTTCGGTAATGAAATCGAAAGTCACGAAAAATAAAAGAGACGACTCACCCTCATTGTTGAAGTGTTCACCGGTGGCGTGTATGGCCTCAATGTCGCCCGAGAGGAAGTCCCTCTTGCCCTGGGCTGAGACCACCTCCTGTTCGACGCCATGCCAAAACCAATATTTGGCCCAGAAGAGCATCACTGCTGGTGCGTACCAAGGACCAGATGGGGCCGACAGCTTAGGATCAACCGGCTTGTCCTTCAGTGTATTATTCTCTTCTGGTCGCGGTGGAGGAGTAATGTCTGAAGAGGAACTACCTTTTTCCGCGGCGTCACCAGTTTCACCCTCGTTGTGCACTCGCACAGGGTGTCTTTCGATGTCATCAGAGTGCCCTTCTGCCACTCTCTTTGCTTCGAGCTCCTCCCTCGTCAGGTGACCCTCGTAGTAGTCTCGAATTCCAGCCTCTTGCACACCTTCAGGTCGGGCCGGTGGGTCCGGACGCCTGAGAAGTAGAGGGCCCTGAATGACCTGCCATCCTTTCAGTTGCCAGTCGTCCTTCAGAATTTTGCGGTAAAGATATGGGATGAAGAACACAGTGACGATAAGCGCAACACCGGCACCCACACCGAAGATGGGTCCAGGAATCTCTCTATCTGCCAAGTCGATTCTTGCGGAGCCACCTTTCCATACAATAAGCATGGTGAGGAGGGCTGACGTGAGGAAGAAGTAGAATGGAACTGCGATGAGCGCATTCTTGACTGGGTTCTTCCGCCGCATGACTCCATACTTGGTTACGAGGAAGATGATGGATGCGAAGATACCGGCGATTCCCGGCGCGATGGCCCAAGCCGCAAAGACTTGTGAAACACCGCCCCACCCCCAGTTGACGCCCTCAGAGCCAACAGACGCGATGCCGACTCCGATCACACCGCCCATGATAGAGTGTGTTGTCGACACAGGCATAGTGAAGCGTGTCGCAATTGTAAGCCATACGGACGACCCGACGATGGCACAAACCATTGCCAGCATGAGGACTGAGGGGTCGCCTTCGAACAGCGTCGTGGAGATGACCTTTGTGCGAATGGTCTCTGTAACCTGGGCGCCGACAGCCATGGCGCCGGCGAACTCCATACAGGATGCGATCATCATGGCTTGTTTCAAGGTAAGGGATCGCGAGGCGACCGATGTCGCGAACGAGTTGGCAACATCATTGGCACCTATTATCTTATGCTGTCAGCAGCACGTCTCACGGGCGAAGTGAGGCAGATCACGAAAGTGACTGTAGAAAATCATTTCTTCGGCTAGAGAACAACGTACCGATGTTCCAAGCATCGAGGAACGAGAACATGGTGCCAATGGCAAAAAGATAGTCAAATTGAGGAAGCGCAGCCATAATGCTACTTAGTTGAAGTCTTCCACGGCGGTCGACAATCTGGCGTGCCTATGTGGACTTTGCTGCTTTCATACTACAGCATGCCATGCAAGAGCATGTCCGTGACCCTATATAGCGTGCCCCGTCAGCGGACTGGAAAATATGACCAAGTCCTCTCACCCTGGAGAGGAAAGCCCTGGGCCAATGAACAGAGCCACATCTTGCATGTGGGCGAGGATAGTCCCTTTCCAGAGCCTTGGGAGAATCTAGGAACGGCGTCTGGGGTCTTGGAAGCTAACTTGGTTGTGGGTCAACGGCACACACTAGAAAAACTCAGAGGAAGGCCTTAGGGCATTCTATCACTAGCTGAGCCGGTCAGATACGCAGACACGTACTGAAAACCTGACACGGCTTCACAGCCTTGTCACATTTCATCTGCAGCCGAACTAGACTCGCAGGCCAACCGCCCGACATCAAGCGTCCGCCGAGCAGCCAAGGCTCTCGGCGGGAGCTGATGGAAGCTGGGCGGGAGATGCCAAGTTCGGCCCAAGACCCAGATTGACGGAGGTGCAGGAGCCAATGGGTGTCCAGCACGAGAGCACGCTGCTTCGACATTAGACATGAGTGGGGGCTTGAGATCGTGGGCCGTATTGCAGCCTCTGCACACATTCGGAAGTACTTCAACACAAAGCCTTGGCTCGGCTCCGAAGATACTAGCGTGGCGAGCCCGGAGTGGAATGCTCGCCCAACTTATGGGCTGATGGTCAGCCTCAGGATGATGGTGAGCACACGAGAATACGCCACCAAAAAAGGTCAAGGTGGAGGAACCTGCACATGTGAAGATATTTGGTTCTGGCTGTAGTTACAATCTCGATGCTCGGAGCGAATACTTGGAGCGGCGAGGGTGGCCAACCTTGGAAGCCATAGTTGGGCATTCTTGTGCAGCGGCGATGAGGAATTCGGGTAAGACCCCGGGGCATTCAAAATAATAATCACCTTCTCTTCCACGTATGAAACAACGTGAATCAATTTCTACTCTCCCCCAATTATTCATATTATGCACGAAAGGGCCAGGGGCTTGAGGAAACCGCAAGGACGACCGAGTCGATACGAGCCCAGTGGGGCGAGCAAACGAAGATTTGATTCTTAGGATATGAAATTGGGATGTAAGGAGAATCAAGGCTTGGAAAAAGAATTAAACGTGTCTGTAATTACCCAGGTCCACGGATCTCGGTAAGCATGTGTGGGGCTGGGGAGTACCCTCCTGTGTTGATCGCTTCCTCACTCTTCTGAGCCCCGGTTTTAGGTGACGTATGATCACTTGTCCTACTCGTCAATTGTGGTACTCAAAGCAAGGAGGAAAGTGCAGTAAATATCAGCACAGGATGAAGAGTAGAATCAATTTGCAGCAAGAGCATCTCCATTCCTATAACATTTGGCGTGAAATCTGATAGCTGGATTCCACTGCGTCTGGGTTCCTCCGTTCATTTGCTGAGCTCTGCTCATGTGCTTCTTGGAAATCATGTTCAAGGAACTTTCAGAATCAAGGATGACTCCGGCGAGGTAAATAACCCTGCATATTGCACAAGTGACATGCATCGCCAACACGGCACGGATGAAAGTGTCATTTCCATGCGACATATCTCCGCAAGCAGAAAAAAATACAGTATTCTCCTACCATGATTCGGACAGTAGCATTCTGATGTCGAGAAGACAGTCTCAAGCTACCGCGACTGCCTTTGTTGACACTGGACCTCTGTTGGCCACCAGCAAAAGAACAGAAATTTAGATATGGATCAGCAACGATGCCTAGCTTTCACTTCCTGAAATACCAGCAAGGACGCCATGGTCGCCAAACATCAGTGAATTATACGCTCTCGGTCAATCGTTGGTTCTGAACACCATGTGTCACCATCCGCATTGCAGAATACAAGACGACTCCGAAGGCACCGAGCCCTGACCCCAGGGACATACGAGTCCAAGAGCAGTGAGTGTTCTAGAACCAGGATAATCAAAACCGTAACCCGTGGAATGTTCATTTCACCACATACCCATATTAGTGTCATGGTCACCAGCAAAAGACGTCAAAGCGTGCGTGAGTCATCATCCTTTTTAATATACCAGATTTACTACGCCAGGAAAGGAAACCGACAGCCCCAATCATTTCTGAAATACAAAGGCCGCGTAACCAAAGATCCAGTAAGTCAGACTCATTATAGCCTTAAAGATCGTCTTAGAGCATCATACTAGAGCTCCATATGGACAGAGGAGCGAGGAGACTCCGAGCCGACCCGAGCACCACCGAATCCAATCCAGTCGTCCCGCTGGAAGAAACCAAACACAAGGTCGTAGTCGTCGAACTGGTGGACGATGCGGTCGACGCGCCTGTACCCGTAGATAGCCTCGCTCCGGTTCTTGCGCAGGCCGTAGGGGTCGGGGGCCCGTGCCGCGGACGCGCCCTTGGCCTCGAACAGCGTGACGATGAACCGGCCGGGCTTGAAGATGCCGACGACGTGCTCGATGACCTCGCCGGTCTCGCGCCCGTTCTGGCCCCCGGGGACGTTAGTCTCGAACGAGGCGAAGCTGCAGTTCGGCTCGGGCGTCACGTGCACGGTAAAGTAGTGCGTGGCTCCCGCGGTCCTCTTGACGTCGTCGTGGACCTCTGCGTCGGCATCGACCGGTGCCGGGATGACGGCGTTGGCGGAGAAGCCACATGGGGAAAACAGGTAGGCGTCGACACGCGCGTCGGGGTACTTGGTGGTGGGGTAGACCTCGGACAGGCCGCAGTTCTGCGAGACGACGGTTCCGAGGGCGTGGCCCTCCGAGGTGAGCTGCTCGACCTCGGGGTTGGGGGCCTGGTCACCACCAGCGTTGACACCATTGGCAAACACGTCGAACGTCTCGTCGTCGTTGTTCTCGGGAGCGCCGCCACTCGAGGCTTCCTTCCTCGCCTCCTCAGCCTGCAGAGGAACCCGGTCGCGCGCGACCGCACTCGCGTGCGACAGGTAGAACTGCTTGGCATTCTCGGGGTCGAGGTCTGTCATGAGGATTTCCAGCGTCTCGTCCTGGTACTCGTGCCCGGCCCTGAGTTGGGGGAAAGAGGACATGATGCCCGTGGGGATCTTGGCAGGACGGGTGGGGCTGTTCTCCTTGCTGCTGGCCGGGGTGCGCGGCGGAGTCAGCTGTGGGTCGGGGGTGGTGATGTAGAGGTACCAGTGGTCGCCGTTCATCTTCCCAACGAGATAGGCGCTGCCTCCATCGAAGAGGTTGTCGAGGAACTTGACCTCGTCGTTCCAGCTGCGGTGGGGACCGCGCTGCTTGTCCGGGAAGAGGAAGTTCTTGCGACTGTAGAAGACACGGTATGGGGAGGCCATGGCGGCCTCATCCTTGATGTCTGCGACGTTGTGGAAGGGGAAGCCAGCTTCAACAGCAGCGATGCGCAAGAGGCGCCTCAGTCCGAGGAGCAGGGTGGTAGTGCCGCAAGTCTTCAGGATCAGCTTGTGAGGGAAAACAAACATGCTGGACTCGGAGAGCAGGTAGGCGTCCATGTGCTCGGAGGAAACCACCGAGAGAACCTCGCAGTGGACGAGCTGAAGCATCTCCTTCCAGGTCTGGGAGGGGACAACCATCAGGCCATTCTCGTTGGCTCCAGCGGGAAGCGCAGAAGGACTGGGGGCAAACCAGACCTCCAGCAGCTTCTCCGGGCCTTCAAAGGCGTTGCTAGAGTCTAGATCGTCGGCGACATCGTGATTGATCGTCAGATGCGGAGTGGCCTCCGATGTCGACAAGACAGAGCTGGTAGGGAACTCAATATCGACCATATCCGTCTATTCTCTGCAGGACAGCAGCAGCAACAGCAGCGAAAGCTGGGGCGGTCGGGGTTGGCTGGAGGAAGAGGAGGAGTAGGACGGCAAGGACGGCAGGTCGAAGGAAGATGAGGTTCTTCCGCGGGACACTAACTGCCAACTCAAACAGACTTTGCGGCGTCCGTTTGAGAGGGTAGGCCCACAGGACGGTGGTTGCCTGAAAATGCTGGCGGACGCCAGCTATGAGTCGAGGTGTTTGTCGGAACGTCTCACGGAGGGGACGTTAGGGAGGTCGAGCGGGAAGAGGAAGAAGAAAGACCTGCGACGACGGAATGGTGGGCTGCTTTTGGTGTCGTGTGCCCCGTGGGTCACTTTTCCCGCCGACACCTGTGGTGGAGTATCGGTGTTTGGTGTAGCTCGCGCTGATTGCGTGCGCAGCTGCAAGAACTCAGGAGACCAACGATATACACTAGGTTGCGATGGGGTGCGCACGTACGGCGTAAAATGTCGCAGAAGTCAGCAGTTTTTGCGATCGCGATGCAGCTGTCGGATGCGCCAACGGCCAAGATTTATTTAGAAATTTTTGCGTTCTGCAGGCGTTGATGGTGGGGTTCTCGGGGCTGGTTGGGCTGTCAACCGCATGGCAACCCAATCATTACGTAGTTGGTGCAACTCCAGGAACCAAGGCCCAATGATAACCGACACTGCAGGCCCACTGCGAAACCTTAACAGCCCCCACGGGCAGAACCCTCACCGGCCAGAGGGGGCCGGCCCGGCCAGGGCAGCCCTGGCGATCAGCAGGGGCCCGTGTTCCAATGGCCAAATACGGATTTCGCATCAAGAGGAGAGGACATCGCAAACATGTACGATTCACTGGCAAATGAGCAAAGTTAAAGACATTGGTGCACCGGGGGTTCTCTCGCGATCTATTGTCTTTTTCCGGAGGGTTGAAATCATATCATTTCTCAGTTGCAGACGGACCGTGCTGCTGATATGAGTTGATGATGGGTGGTGTCCCGACGCGACCACGGTCTTCCTCGTCATGTCGGGAATGGAGTATTATCGATCAGCCAGAGGCCAGGCGCCCAACGCCCGTGCTCCGTTACCCAATGCAAAGCGACATGGCTATTCAACCCTTGCAAATGCCCCTTGCAAATGCCCCTGGAGGATGACTATGCGGGATGCGACGACATGGCTCCTGAGCACATCTTTCCAAATCAGTGGCCGAGGGACTTCCTCAGCCGTCCAGATCTGCAGATTGGCTCCGGTTATCATCCTGGCCTTCTAATTGTCAGCCCCTCTTCCATCACGGGTCGCCAGCTGCCTTGAGCACGCCCGCTGTAATACCCGTAAATACCGAGCTCAATGCACAGTCCTTATACTTCAGCGCCAGTGGGTCATTATCTTCACTGAGTTGTTGCTCATTTGGCACAGGGGGTGCCTCGGTTGTGCTCGACAAATCCCGGCCTTCGAGAACCGTGCCGTCAGGATACCAAGGCCTCTTGCCCGATGTGATAAGTTTGGTGAACTGCGGGTCGATGGGAATGCTCCCCAGCAGCTCAGTCCCAAAGTCCTGCGCAAGCACCTGGCCGCCACCCTTGCTGAATATATATGTGCACTCCGAGCAGTGCGGGCAGACGAAGCCACACATGTTCTCCACTATGCCAACGACACTCAGGCCCGTCTTCCGGCAGAAGTCCAGCTCTTTCCGCACCATGGCAGTGGACATGTCCTGCGGCATAGTCACCAACACCGCGCCGGTGAGCTGGTCGGTTCGCGTCAGCTTGAGGAGATGTTCGACGGCGGAGATATGTTCGTCGCTGGTGCCCGGCGGGGTATCGATGAGCAGGTAGTCGGTCTCGCCCCAGGAGACGTCGGTGAGGAACTGCTTGATCATGGCCGTCTTCTTCGGGCCCCGCCAGACGACTGAGTCGCCGCGCCTGACCAGGAACCCGAGGCTCATTATGCTGAGGGGACCAAGATTTTTGGAGGGGTCGGCATCGTGGATCTTGACTGGTATCCAGCCGCTTGGGCCTTGTGTGATGCGTGCATTGTCTTCAACGCGGAACATGTGGGGGATGTTGGGCCCGGTCAGGTCGATGTCGAGGACGCCTACCGAGTGGCCGGCCAGCGAGAGGGACAGGGCGAGCTGAGTTGTGACGGAGGATTTGCCGACCCCGCCTTTCCCGGAGAGGACCTGCGGGCGTAGCAGACATGGTCAGTCAAATGGACCGCAGGTTGTGACAATCAAACCGGGAGAGGCGCATAGTGAAGAAGGCTGCATCGCTTACCAGCACAATGTGCTTGACCTTGGAGAGGTTGGCGCTGTTGTCGCTCGACATGTTGGTCGCCTTGCCGTGGCACTCTTTGGATGACTGACCGACTGACTGACTGACTGACTGACTAGCCAAGATGCTCTCGGCAATATGGGAGGACCAGCTTAACGAAAGACGTCCAATAGGATTATGTGGAAAGCAAAGTTAGCCAAGAATGGGAGACTGATCAAGAACGGCTGTGATGTCGCCATTTCGCTCGCCTCCAGAGCTGCGACAATCCAACGGCTGAGCCAGTCCCGCGCCTGCATTTTGTCATCGTCCAAAATTGATCGGAGCGAGATCGGCAACGAGCTGATAAAGCAGACGAACTGCCCGATGGGTTGTTTGATAAGCATGTGCTTCGTCCGACAATCTGCATCGGTCTGGCCCGTCACAGATACTTTACCCCAGCGTGGGCGACGCACACAAGATCGAGTAGATATACTTTTTACCCCTGATGCTCCTGATGCTCCTGATGCTCCTGATCCCCACCGCAGTGTCACCTCGCGGACTTGGCCAGACTTGCGGTGTTGGCCTGGGCCTGTTCGCAACTAGCAGTCACTCTATGTCGTAGGGAGAAAAGACCATCCGATCCAAAAAATGCCAATTGTCCATAACAGTCGTTCGGACCCCTGAATCATCCCTGATCAGACTGCATCATCTCCCAGCTTCAGCATATCATTTTAATCGCGTGCCAGGTGTCAAGCTCTCAATGCATGCATGCCAGGTGCTCGGACGCTAGCGCCTGCTCGGTGAGATAATACGGAGTATTAGTTAGTGCTCGCGGGCTTTAACTTTCTCCACTGACGCGACTCTCGGGGGGTGCAGACCGTCTCTCCCTCCCCAAGGCTTGGCTGTGCTCCAAACCTCAAATCTGCATCAACATCGAAACACCACCCTGCCCAGCCTTTGGCGCGACATCTCCACCACTACTTTGGGACACTTTCTGCTTCGAACAGGACTGAACATAAAGACGGCTACCATCCTCGGACACGAGCGACCAGAGAAACCTCAGCGATCTTTCATCCCCGGCCGGCACTCTGACGAAGTTGCGATCAACCGCTTGACTCGGAGACCCCGGCTGGACGAGGTTCAAATCCGCGCGGGGACCACCTACAGATCGCCAATGACCAGCTTATAGTGCCCAGCAACATGAGAAAGAGTCCTCGGAAGCATGGAAGATCCATGGGGCTCGCCGTGGGCGACCGACACCAACACAAGCCATGAGCCCACCATTCCTCGTTCCACTCTCGAACTCCCCAGCCGCACCCTCACAAGGCAGCGCTCCTTCTCAAGTGCCTCGCCATGGGCCGTCGAAGACGACACCCTCAACGACTGGGCATCGGTAGACCCAGGGCTGGCATTGCCCACTCCGGCCGCCGCGTCAATCTCAATCTGGGGCGGATGGGGCAGTGAGAATGGGCCGAACTCGAGCCAGACACAACTGGCACATCCCCCAAGGGCACGGGAGGGAAGCCTAGGAATGCACAGTCCCGCCTGGCCCGCTGCCGTCTCTCCGGGACTTCCTCCAGCCAGGACTATATCGCGCAGGAGCAGTTCTCGATCACTATTCCGGCAACCTTCCCCTGACCCGTGGGCTGTCGAGTTCCCAGAAAATCGATTGAGTCTGCCAACCCCGGCCCTGGTCTCAGCCGAGCAAGCTGCGTTCTCTACGCTAGACAGGCACGACGAGGAGGACGAAGAAGATATTGCAAGAATCAGGGAGGAGGAGCAGGCTGTCAATGCTCAAGATGTCAAGATGACGCACACCCAGGACAGTACTCGGGATGAAGAGGTAGAACCAGTCACAAAAACAGAGGATGAAGTGTCTAAAAGAGAAGACACGGGGGGAGAAAATCCCAGGTCTCCAAGTGATTCCCGACATTCATCAATGTCAGCAGGAAGCCACCACGATGATCGGCTAGACTCACCAATCACCTCCATGGATGAGGACGCGAAAGACCGCCCGAAAGTATTGAGAAAACCGTCAGTCAAGGTCCAAGAGATGGTTGACAAGTTCGACGGGATGGCCAAACCAAAGGAAGGCGGACTTTCCGTACCAGTTGCACCTGGTGGCAGACGACGCAGCGCCAGTCGTGGTGCTGCCAGCATCCGCAGCACTAGGACCGAGGATATCAGCGAGTTTGGCGACTTCGAGGACGCAGAAACCTTCGATTCCGCCCCGCCTTCGAGGAAACCCTCAGTCGCTGGGTCCTCTCGCCCGGGTAGTTCGAGAGTTGGCCCTGCGGTATCTGCCTTGCAAGCGTCATCACGAGGCTCCGGGCCGGCGAATTTGTCGACGCCACGACCGATACCAGAGGAGAGGGCGAATTCATTCCAAGACTTGCGCACCAGGTTTGGCCCAGTCGCATTCACTCCGGAGCTTGGCGGCATCGACAAGTTGTTCGACATTGCAAAGCTGGACGCAGAGCAGCCAAGCGCCAAAGACTACAGTCTCGATGCCGTCGATGGAATCATCAATGACAGTTTCTCATCCGTCTCCGAACGCAAAACCTGGTATCGTATATCCCGCCCTGGGTCCATGCGTAGGCATGATTTGGGGGATGATGAGAATTATCGTCGCGTGACGTGGCCAGCCTCAAAGATGCGGGAAGAGACCAACCAGGTAGTGCGCCGGTGGATGGAAGAGGACTCGTTCTCGGGAGGTCGTCCGTCATTTGGAAACAACAGGCCTGTCAAAGGCGGAGCGTTCAACTGGGACACGAAGGCAGAACCACTATCCATGGATCAGATCTTCGGCAAGAGGAAGAGTGCGCAGCCCCCTCCAAAACCCACTTCTGCCACCGTGCCTCGTCCTCTATCTCTCCAGCCGAAGTCAGCCGCGAATCATGTTCGAAAACTGTCTACTGGTGTCAAGAGTCTGCCTCCTCGGTCTCCAGGGGTGAGCAGCCTACCTCCTCCGTCGCCAATGAGCATCCCGGGCCCACCGAAAAGTCCAGCATTTGGCTGGAGCACCATGACCAATGGTTCGGAAACACCTGCGTCTTCACGACCGCCGAGCATAGCCGCGAGGCAGTCACTCGATGTCCCTTCCTCAATACTGAACAGTACCGCTGGGATCACTACTAGCGCCCCTGAGCCAGAGAGCAGATCTTCTCTGCAACTAGTAGCGCCATCGGTCAGCTCAAACGTCCTGGTGGAAGAGGATGAGGATGAGGAATGGGGTGAGATGGTAGCCTCCCCATCAGTGGCCTCCCCCATGGGCAGCAGTCGGCCTGTCAGCGGGGTTTTCGACATGGGTGTGAACAGCTCGATTGCTGAGCTCGGCTTGAATGATACCTCGTCGGTGCCCTCCAAGGACACCGGTGCAACACTTGTTGGGGCTACCTCGAAGCTTGAGCAAGATGAGGCTGCTAAACAGGCAGAGCAGCAGCCGCCTCAACCGTCGGCCTCAATATGGGACTTCTCGGCCTTTGAGACGACATTGACTCCATCCTTTGCGCCCGTCACTCCAACCGAACCCGCCATCCCCCCAACCACGACCTCCAAACCAGAATTCGACTTTGACTCGCCACTCCACTCGCCTGCTTTGAGCGGGCCCTCATGGACTGGGTCTCCAACCTCAGCCTTCCAGATGCCTACGCCGTCCACGCCTTCGGGCCGAATGCCGTCTTCAAGGTCATCGTCATCGGCTTCGTTTCAACTACCTCCACCGCCCACACCTCCTGTTTCTGGCCAGTCAAAGCATACGCCGAAGTCTTCAATCAGCTCGCAACCAGCCCTAGAGCCAGTGAGACCCATCTCACCCGCCACATTTCAACTATCCAAACCACCTTCTCCAAAACACTCAACCCGGTCTTCACTCACTTTGTGCCGGCCCTCCCCCTTACAGCATGTCATTACTCCCAAGGCTTCCTCGCCGAAGCCGATGAGCCCGACCATACAATCTGCTGCTATATCACCGCCTGCGAAGAGTGTCAATTTTGCTGAGCCCGACGAGGAGAGTGCCGCTGTAGCACGTATCGTGGACGCATTACCTGACCTGTCATATATGTTTCGTTGACATTGCATGAACCGTGCAAATTATCATCAATAATCACCAACTGGGGTTAGGCTGTGCCTCGTTGTTCGCATTGCCTGTGGCGTTTTGGGTTGGGCTTTCTTGAAAACAAACAGTGACTGATGTCACTGAAGTTGGGTAATGAATGCAATGCATCAACATGAAATACCTAGGTAGCGTCACGGAATGAATAAATTAATAAGTGATTACTTCATCACCTCGTTCCAATAACTGATAGTGACTCTGGCACTGGAAAGCGTTGTTTAGGTATGATATTTGATGTGGGCAATATATATGGGCACTAGAAACGAAACCACTTGATATGGGCAAAAGCGTACATATATTCTTCTGTTGCAAAATTAATTCGCCACATCAGCAACTCTTAAAGCAAACACTTCTGTCTACCTTAGTCCAGACGATCCACTGTCGAAGTAAGTCACGATTCATCTCTTCTTTCTCATTAACCTCGGAAAGCGTATCCCAGCCAAGGCATCAAATCTCTCAGGATCTGTTGTACGCCGTCATGTCATCTAAACAAAACACACAAAAAAGAAATCAACCAGAAAAAGGGCACGCAACGCGACTCCTCCCTCAAAGCAACACCATAGCCCTCGCCGCGGCCACCGTCATGTAGCAGAGCCCGACGCTCGTCATCGGCCATGTCCTCTCCAAGCCTCATACTCTTCCTCAACAGGGCAACCTCCCGTGCGAGTTAGCCCGGCCGCACAGGGCTCGGGAAGGGGATGATGAGGTCTTTGTGTGGCGATAAGCGCTAGGGACAGTTGGAGGCACGTCGCCATTCCTAGAGGTAGGATTCTACGATTTTGACATGCCTGGCACTTCTAGGAGAGTGCTGGCAGCCACATATGAGAGGTCTGCTGCTCGCCACATACAGCTTGAGATCTGTTCATTGGCTGCGCGCCCTAAGGTGAGGGGCTTTGTAGTCAAGATCCTGATTCACAGCATGTATGAGTTTCTATCCCTTGAGGTGTGAATGGGGTGTTGCGAGGTTGTGGTCATAGGCCTAGGTGATGGAAGGCAGCCCGCTGCCTAGAATCCAGATCAAAAGGCTAGCATCAATGATGGTTTTACTTTTTCCCCATGGTTAACATTCCTCATATGGTTCCAGGAAGTGTATCGGTGTTTGCCAATTTAGCGTAAGCATGTCTCAAATGGATGGGACTATGTGCATTGCCGTTGACACAATATGTTTTGTCCACGACACAATGGGCAGCGCTCTTTGGTACGACGTTTCACGTCCTCCACACGGTCCTCGTCAATACGAAGGATGATCTAGCCGTCGGTGGTAACAGATCCATTGACCAGGTAAATCGTTCCCGGATACTCCCCTGTTCGGTCGATGAATGTTGGCGACCTCGGGATGTAAAAGTGACCGATGCCTGGAATAGAACCGAGTGTCCATCTGGCAGCTGGTACTGCACAGTAGTGCTTCGCACTCGAACATCCTCTTGAGGGTTATTGGTCTGAATAGGACCAGCTTTAGGGTATGCAGTTGGGGGAGAGCTCGACAAGGGGTCGTAAGGAAGAGAAGTGCTAGGGATAACGGGTGGCGAAATCCTATCCCTTGAGGGATCTGTGGGGCGCTGGGCAGTAGCAGTCGCCTGCCCAGGAGGTGGTTCGGAGCTCAACAGACTCATCTTCCGGGCGGTTGACTGCCCTCTGGCAGCGCCTTGATCGTGCGCTCTTTCCGGGTCGTCTTCTCGGAGTGTAGCTGCCCGAACTGCTCGAGGAGCACGCTGCTGCTGCCGGCAAAATAGTCGCACGGGAATGTGATTATGATGGCCGCCGGGATCGCCTTGACCAGCGGCTCACCGTGTGTGATAGGAAGCTGCTTGATGGTGGCTGGCATCTGAAGAGAGGCAGGCCCGAGCTGCATGGTTGAAGCGGAGTTGCTTCCACGATAAGTGAGCTGGTCCCGTAGGAAATGTAATGTCGCTGACAGTGTGTCACGACGCTTGAGTCAGACCATTGCGTCTTGGTATGTGTTAATGTGTTACCGGCTGCATAGCTGGCTTGTGATGTACATCCAAGGACAGCCGGACAGGGAAAGGAGAAGGGAGGATAAGAGGAGGACCTCTTTAGAGGTCGACTGGGTCAGGCAGACACCATTCAGACAGTGTAGCCCCGCCGGATACTGTGTAGGACCTGTAGTCGGGAGTGTAAGCAAGTTGCCGTTACAAGAAGCTTGAAAAACTGACCAGAATCGAGTCCTGTTCGGCAGACATGGCGACTGTCGAAGGGCTGCTGTGGTGTGCGAGTCACAATTGCGATGACGGCGCGGGTCAGATCGCCGCTCCGTAGTGATGAGACGATCCCCAGGGGCGCGATCAGTGACGTCTCGAAGTCCTAGATGGGGTCTGGGTACCAAAGAACACGGCGTAGCTTACCCTTGGGCCTGGGTAGTAGAATGTCTCGTGCATGTAGGGGCCTGGTGGAGGAGCATAACTACAGTGGCCTCCCACGAGGAGGGCCACCACAGACGCTGGTACTGCGCCTGGCAGGAGTGGCATCGGTCATGGAAAGAGCACCCCGTCCCTCCATACACAAACCCTGCTGGGCAGACACTAGATGCCCTCTCCACTAGCTCTCTCCTCCCTTGTCATCGCGGCAGGTACATGGCTGCACTTAAACTTCCCCGATCCTCACGCTCAAATCAGTGACTAAATCATTCAACGTGTGCAGGCGACCCAGGTCCAGACCACGCAACCAGAACATGTGCAAAAAGACGGTAGACACCACCGCAACCCCCGATACCCTGCATCACTGTAACTACCCCAGTGATGCCCCTGGGCAGAGCATGCAACTCCTCAGACCATTCATACAAGCCCACCGAGGCCAGCATGTTGTAAGACCGTCTCCAGAACTCCCGCAGCCACAAATCTGTCACAATACAGCTGTGCCTTCTTGCACGCCTCGAGTTTCTCGTCCTCCTTCTTCCTCTGCTCTAAATTCAAAGTACCAACAGGAACTATGACTTGATTGACCGCCCCACGGGGTCTCGAGCAACCACTTCTAAAGTCCTGCTGTCACTCCGGCCGTCATATGCAATACACATTGTCGCTTGCATTCGAGACACAGGCCCTGCCGAATTGGCCAACGCCGATGTACTACCTGGAATCATCCGAGCAACTTCGGCTGTGGTTTTTATGGAGAAGCATGCAGGCTTTTCAGGCCTCAACTCTGCATTGAAGCCCTCAAGTTCTGCGAGTACCGAACCTCCTCCATCGCCTCATCCTCCTTCTCCTTCTCCTTCTTTTTCTCGGTGGCGGGAGGGGGGCGTCGGGTTAGGCGCTCTCCGCAGAGCTTTCAGCCACGACGATGTGGAGCTTGATCTCGAGCATTTTATCTCTGAGGAAGAGAAGCTCAGATACAACAAGGACGAGCTTCAAGATAACCTGGTCGAGCACGCCAAGCGCATAGAAGATGCCACCGTCTCCTCCCTCCTCCTGTTCCTCTGCCACAGGCTGGCAACAGAAACCACGACTGCAGCAACCGTCGTCCCAGCACCCTTGTTGTTTACCACTCCTCATTGCCCTCCTTCCCAGGTGGGCAGTTATCAGACACAGCTCAGCCACTGTTATTGTCCAGACCAACAATTTCCGAGAAAACGGTTAGGTATGATGAATACCTAGGTAGGGAGGAATTTTGCCACCCATCATCCCCACGGCCACCACCACGGCCACCACCGCGATCCCTCGAGGGGTTGAGTCTTGCCACCTTCCATCCGAAGCACCACCGCTGCCGCGCCTTAGAGATCCCTCGAGGGCACCACACAGCGCCCTAGAGATACCTCAAGGGGGTTCTGTCACACATCATCCCAGCACCTGGTAATCATCTACCTGGTCAATTAATCTGCCCCGGGCGCTGGTAACGTTTGCCTCGCCAACCTTCATCGACCAAATCGGGGAGCACGCGGAAACGATTTACTTAAGTATGGCTTAAGCTATATTGTATTTTTTATTTATTTATTTATTCATTTATTCTTTTTTCGGCTTTTAGACTACCTTTTTTATATCTTAAGTATAAAGTTAATAATTATTTAATATATACTTTGAAATTTACTTGTATAAAGAGTTGCTAGCTTTTTTTATACGGTTTTTTGTTCTATTATATTCTTTATATATTATATAAAAAAAATTAATAATAAAATAATGTATTTTAAAAAAGAAAATTTAATATTTTAATATTAAAGCTTCTATTTTATTTATATAATGTTCATTTAATATATAATAAATAAATTTTATTTAATTTTTTAAAAAGCTTTTTTAAATAAATTTATTATTATAATATTATAATTTTATTAATTATATATTTAAAATAAAACTTATAATATTTAATTAATTTATTTAATAAAAATAAATGTAAATAATTATTAAGTATATTAATAAAAAAATAAGTTTTTTAATTAAATTTTATTTTATAAAATTCTTTTTATAAAAATCATTTTAAAATTATTATAATTTTATTATATAATTATTTTATTAATTATTAACTATTAAACTATTTATATTAATAATTTTAATTAGCGGTACTATTAAAACTTATACTTTTTAATTTTATTTATATAATATAAAAGTATTATTACGTGCTTATAAATTTACTATATTATTTTTTCTTATTATTAGCCTTATATTCTTTTAAATACTAGGTCTGGAGCGTTTACTACTATATAAAAGCACTACATACATTATATATATATAAGGCTTTAAAAAACAAAACCACTTACTTAAGTACCTGGTCAATACACCTGTCACCGCCGATAACCAAAACATTCTCCATGTTGACGAGGGCCACATGAAGGACGTGAAGCAACGCACTAGAGAGTATATTGACTACCTATCGGACTCTAGCCGTCTACTCAATTGCGTGGAAGATGACGACTGCAGGTCCGGAGTCGGGGCTGGGGTGGGAGCCGGGGTAGGGACCGGGGCAGGGGGGCAGGCAGGGGTCCCGACTCCGATCGACGCATCCTACATTTTAATGACGAGACCGGCCGCGTTACCTGGTTCGTCGTCATACCGCCAGAGGGATGCCATGGTGTTGTTTGCGAGTACCCTACGAGACTTCACCCGAATACCTCAAGCAACTACTTCCCAGGCCTGTTGTCACTCCGGCCGTACCCGTCAAGTCTGCTAGGGACGTGCCAGTCCCGCTGGCTGAAAATCGTCAGCAAGCAGGCACTAGCATATTCTCGGCGGTGAATCTAGGCGCGGGCGTGATTGGCCTCTCATTGCCTCGTCCTGCTCAGGAGGACCCGAGCTTCACTGACGGGTATGAACTACTTCAGGTCCTACGCCGGCGTGTTCTTCCTAGTTGCCACGGATGTGGTTACCATGGATTATGGCCTCAAACTTGGTTGAAAGACGTTGATATATGCGCCCTGTCATCTCTGCAAATTGACAGCATCGTTCCCCAAATGAGTGTTCATTCCTCCGAGACCTGTCCGGTATCCTCTCACAAACAGACATTCTCGCTCATCAAGAAATCTCACGGTGATGCCCTTGTCTCAGTAGACGAGCTTGGCGGCGTTGTCTATGGCACAATGTGCATTGCCTACGACACCATGGAGGTGTTGCTCCTCGGAGCTCAACAGGGCCATTCCCCGTGTGAGGCAGCCCAGACCTGGCCCCTGAGGATTCTCCCCTTTCCCTTCTCCGTTTCCCAGGGCTGGCATTTTTTTAAAAAAAGAAATCTGATCAAGATGGAACGTCAAAGATAGGTGACCATCCTGCCTCCCTTATCCTTCACCCTCCCCCCTGTCCCTGCCCCCTCTCCCTTATCCTTCTCCGGGACCTTCCTTCTCCCATCTATTTAGGAGCCATTGGACTGCGATGTGGAGGTGTGCTATCGGTGTTGTCGTTCACAGGCTTGTCAGCATCTTTGTCTTCTAGTGGATGGTCTTTTCGAGGCCGTTGGCTGCCAGGACAGCAAACCGTGCGGAGATGGGGAAAACTGATTCTCAATTGCCTCTCCGTGGTCTTCAGGCTCTTGAGCTGACGTCTGACGCCATGAACTCACGAATGAGGCGGTCCTCATGGTCTCCAGGCCCATGTGTGGAAGGAAGCAGTTCAGTGTCCGAGGACGACCTCGCTTTGGCCGCCGTGGTAGCAGTGATTGGATTGTTGCTTGCGACGGTCGGATGCTGGCTCGAGACTTGCCTCGGGCGGACCGCAGACTAAGGAAGTGATCTGGGCCTGTGATAGGATCGTCGATGAGAGCTGGCTTGCACAAGGTGACCATGTTGTCAGTAGATACTGATCAACAGACAGGCCCCGCAAGAACTCAAGCAAGTTGTGTGTGGTGTGTGATGTGCGCGTGTGCTGTCTGTACGGGCTTGGGACGAGAAGTGCAGGACATATTAAAAGCTGGGCCCAAATGTCCGGTCGACCACCATCTGGCGAGATATTACCATCAGAGCCGCATGTCGGCCCCCCGTGGACTGGCATGAACAGTCTGAGGAGTTGCATGCTCCGGGGGCTGGACCGCCAGCACATGTGTCGGCCTGCTCTGAACTCCATGAGCCTGTTGGATCCGGACTCAGTTCTCTGGGTTGATATCTGGGAGATCTCTGAGCTCCGCCAATCACGGTGGCGGCTCAACGGCCCAGCATGGACCCTGCTGTGACAGAATGACAGCCAACCAAGTCCATGGTTGGCGGGAATCGTTAGCAGAATAGAGTAAAACTGGCCGTGAAAGAAAATATGGGAGGAAATGATGTGCAGATTCACTGTGGTGTTCTCAATTGAAATCAGACACACCCGCTCCTAGGCACGCCAGCCACCACGGGCACATCAGTTCCTGAGCTGTGACTGTATGTCGCACGGCAGGGCCAGCTCGTTGAACGCCTCAGAGATCAGCTGTGGGCGGCTAGCTATCTGCGAATTATCGTTAGTCTACCATGTCCGGTTCTGCCTCTGGCCGGAGGCTAGACCCCAGAGAATGCACATCCTCAAACTATTCATGCCAGGCTACCGAGCCAACAAGTGGCTTTCATGGCAACACCTCGCCAGACCGCGTACAAACAGCCGGCGACCACAAATCTCTGACACTGCAGACCACACAAGTGTTACCGACCTCAACACCTAGGACTATGGTCACTGCCGCGGCGCCCACCATGTCTGTTCTTGAGGAGCCTCTCGTTGCTATTCATAATGAGATGAGCGGGCTTAACTCCCCCAGGCATAACAGGGACGGAAAAATCGCAGGCCAATTCACTGATGTGTTGGCGAGCGATAAGTCTCATCTAGCAGACTTGGTGTTGCTGGCCCCGTATCTGCCCCCTGGGCCAGAATCGGGAGGAGCAGGAGCAGGAGCAGACAGACCTTAAGCCTCACCAGGCTCCGTTCTTCTCGATGATGCGGCTCAGCTCGTCGACAAGGTTGCCAAGCTTATACCACGTTCCCGTCAGGGTGCGGCAGCACCACCGGCGTTGGCGCCGACGCGGGCTGCTGCTGCTGAGGCTGCTGGGGTTGGCACAAGGGACGAAGGGCCTCACGATGAGACTCCTAGGTCCGGCGGATGATCATCTTGCCATCTATTGCCACGAGGGGGTTATGGGTGTAATTGGGGGTTGTCCTCTTGTTAGAGGCCTCGGCGGCTGTGAAAGAGGGGCTTGGCTCGACGAGATTCTCGCCCCAGAAGTAGTCACAGGCAACTGCGCCGGTGACGACTATTATCGGGTTGGGCTCTGGAACATATTTAGCTTCGCCATTGAGTACAGGCTCTCCGTCGTCCATGCTGAAGGAGTCGGCGTCCTCTCCTTCCTTGTAACTCAAAATAATTCTCAAGATCCATCGCCCAGTATTCTTTTCAAAAGACTACAGAAGGCTCAATCACGAACGATAGCCCAAATATAAGCACACTCCGAAGGAAAATCGATGACTTCGAAGGCGTAGCTGAAGTTTCGAAATTGGAATGGACCAGACCACCTCAACAACGCTGCATGAGTACCCGTACAATAGCCGACTACAACTTGTGTCTATACTGGATTGGGGAGATGAATGAGATGTGTAGTACGAGCCAAGTCCGACTTTGGGAGTCAGGGAAAGAGATCGAATCTCAATGGCATTCATCTTCAGGAACATGGTCGAGAACCTGTCAAATTTACAAAAGTTTATCACAATTATAGCTTCGGCCACATTGTATTTTTTATTCAACTATTTATCTATTCATCGTCTTTTTAGCTTTTAAACTACCCTTTAATTTATACCTTAAGTATAAAATTAATAACTACTTAGTATATACCTTTAAACCTATCTATATAAAGAGTTACCAGCTTCCCTTATAAGGTTCCCTATTCTACTATATTCCTTATATATTATATAAAAATAAATAAATCCTTAATAACAAAATAATATACTTAAAAAAGGAAAATTTAGTTTTTTAATACCTAAATTTCCACTTTATTTATATAATATTTATTTAATATATAATAAATAAACTCTATTTACCTTTTTAAAAAGTTTTTAATTTTTTTATAAAATTTATATAAAAAAACTTTTTTAAATAAATTCATTATTATAGTATTATTATTCTATTAATTATATATTTATAATAGAGCTTATAGTATTTAATTAACTTATTTAATAAAAATAAATTTAAATAGTTATATAATAAGTATATTAATAGAAAAGAGTTAAATTTTTTAATTAAATTTTATTTTATAGAATTCTTCTTTTTTTTATAAAGGTTATTTTTAAAAAATTATTATAGTTTTATTATATAATTATTTTATTAACTATTAGCCCTTAAACTATTTATATTAATAATTAACGGTACTATTAAAAGCTATACTTCCTAACTTTATTTATATAACATAAGATTAAAACTACGTGCCTATTTATTATATTATTTTTTTATTATTTTTAACCTTATATTTTCTTAAATACTAGGTCTGGAATGTTTATTATTATATAAAGGTACTACATATATTTTATATATATACGGTATTAAAAAAAATAAAACCACTTATTACGATTATAATTAGTATATAGGAACCATCTACCAATGGTACTTTGCGGGCCGCGCAAGCTGTCTTATTGTATGATCCTAAATCAATCATTACGAACGTATCAATTCTTGTCCTTTACCGGAGGGAAAAAGCCCCTCGCCTCGAAAGCTCTTTCAAGAATTTCTCGAACGACCTTTTGCTTGCGTGCGTTGTACTGCATCACAGTCTCCCCAAGCAATATGCTCTCTTCCATCGCCCTGCTCTTCGTTTGCGCATACAGATCCCTGTCGTCTTCGTTCGCAATGAGCCATTCTTTCATGATCTGATGTCTAACCAATTCCGCCGTTCCATGTCCGAACACATGCAAATTGCAGTGGTAAGGCTCGTTGGTGTTGAAGAAACGATGCTCATGCCATGTTGGCTCACGCGTGAGAAAAATGAAGCCCACAGACTCTAGGGCTGGAACATAGGCTTCTTCAGCGGTCGGATCTGGGACCGTTAGGTCAATGTCGATAACCGCCTTGGCGGGCATGTTAGGCACGGCGGTCGAGCCGACGTGATTAATGCTCAACGCAGCGGAGCCGAGGGCGTTCTCAATGAGCGCTCTCAGGGTCTCGAAGTGTTGTGGCCAGGCAGGATTGGGGGCCTCAATCTTGAGAGGAAGTTTCTCGAATGGGCGCTTCCCTAAGCGTTGAATCCTAGTTGTGTCGTAGTCATAGTGCTTCAGTATGTCAGGGATTGAAAATGACATGATTACTGATTAGAAAAATCACTCTCCAAAGCAGGGTGCCTTGCTTGAGGCGAGATTCAAATGAACATGATACTACCAGTTTGGCCATCATATATGTGCACTTTGCAACTTCAAGTATAGTACAAGTGAAGTGATATGCAACATTTAAGAGAGGTAATGGTGCTATTGGTCCAATTCCGGCGTGAGTCATTGGCCGACGACTTGTGCAGCGGTACCCGAAGTCTCACGCGGTGCTGATGCCTGCTTAAGTGTCCCACCAAATTTGTGAAGCAATGGTGGCTGTAAAATAACAGTAGCTTGAGTCCATAATGTCGAAGTTTACTTCGAAGATGTCAAAAGGTTACCTTATAGAAGTAGACATGAAACGGCCATCGAGGACCTGGGCACATGCATGTGCACCAGGTGACAATGGACGAGTACGAACTGGCCAGCATGAACCGCTAATAAGGCCATGCGCAAATGATTCTCCACATACATCAACTAGTCCCCTTAAAGTTCACCCTCACATGTTAATGTCTCTATCATTTTTAGCCCAGATGATTTTGAGCGGGTGTGTCTTGCCCATCGCTGATAGCTGGAGAGTTGCAGGCCGGGGACTGCTTCATTTGCCGCCGTTTGAGGCTTCCGTAACATTCAAAGGTTCTAGCAATATCAAGACAACGCACGTGACCACATACACATGTTGTGGATTCCGAAGTTATTACTATCTGTCACTTTATATGAAATATGGACGTACATGCCCCTTTGACTTAAAGCCGAGGGTTTGCACTGGAGCATTGGCTCATGGCTTTTCCAAAAAAAGAAAAAGAAAAAAGAAAAAAAAAAGAAAGGTACCCGTGGATAAGACCATCTTTTGCTCCGTAAATCTGAGACTATTAGCGAGTGAGTTGGGGGCAGCCATAGCCCGCCGGGCAGAGAGGTGAATAAGTCTCTGAGATTGAAGAGGCGCGGGCCACGCAGGTTGGGCATACCTGATACGTTGAATTGGCACCAAGGAAGTAATTTCGAAGCACTTGCTGGACATAGGCGGCAAACGAGCTGAATGTTAAGACCAAGATTAAATAAATCGCTAAGTTACAAAAGTAAACTATCAAGATCGCCCTCATAAATGGTCATGTGAGTGCCAAACCCAGACTGGAGCGTCAGCCGTTCTCTGCAGGTCTCCACGTGTCTGGGTAACAGCTCATCGTCATCAAAGCAGACTGCAAGCAAAATCTCGCTATGAATGAAGATACATGGTCGCAAATGACCAGAAGCGAGATTCACTACTCCAAGGTTACTTCCGTGTTTGCTCTCTGAGTGTATAGATCTGCCTGCATCAAAGTCCAGTGCGTTACCCTCGATGCCCGTAATCGACGAATTCAATTGAGAGCCCGGATCGTGGAGGTGAATCTTCACAGACTTGATCAAAACGTCCGAGGGCTTCATGGTTCCCCTCCCCTTGGCTGCTTCCCTCATGCACTGCACAACCTCAACCATCCAGACGATCTGCGTCGTCCAGATTCGAGACAAGCAGGCATCACAGTGCAGCCATCAACAACTCTCAGCCAGGGGCTACGCAAGAATAAGACCAAGAAACCAAGGAAAACCAAGGTAAGCTGCACATGACGGATACAAGAAAGAGTAGCGTTGGGAACGAACACCAAATTCCTCACCACTTCAGAGACATCTGGAGAGCACAATCTGTCCTAATAGCCCATGACCGTTGCGCGCCCACTTCTAAGCTTCTCCACTACCACTCAGCACATATAAAACTCTCAAAGTCTATCTGATATTAATTCGTTGACAAAAGGAAACAGTCAAGATGTGCCTCCGATACCAACAGAAGTGGATAGGATGCGGCTGTTTCGCGGTCAAGCCCACGCGTGGTGTGTTGGTTCAGCAATTCAAGTGGGAGAAGTGCGAGCGTGGTTTCGTGCTCCATGATAATGGCCAAGGGGTTCTGGCGGAGCCTTGGTGCATCTGGGATGGTCGGAACGACAAGGGAATCTGCGAGGATTGGAAGCCAGCCCTCAAGGTTCTCTACATCCCCGGACGTTGCCCCCGTCACAAACCCACCCACCGAAACAGCATCTAGGCTTCAGCATTTTGTTCAGTGTGTATGTAAGCACCCGGACTGAGGAAGCTCTCTAGAGTATTCTTGGTGAATTACGGCAAAGATCCGTACTGACATCATCTAGGATCCGGGCCTCAGGGCCAGCACCTACACCAATGGGCGCTTCTTCCGTTATCTACAGTCTGATACCGGCTGGCTACAGCATACTACTGAATGGTGGGAGTTTGAGGCGGGAATTCGGGCAGCAGCATCGTAATTCGGATCAACAACTATGCCCGCACTGAAAACCAGGTCACATGTGGTTGTGTAGTGCCAGAAGAGATGAACCACAAATTTGATCAATGGCTACAGTCGACCTTACCGAGTGTGTCTCAGCGCTGAATGCTTGCTTTCTGATGAATTCAATCATTGATCTACCAGACTGAACAGGATGAAGAGACCGTACGCCTTTAGGATTGTACGGATTCAGAACGAAACCATCTACCAGCCTGATGTAGATAAACATCCCATGGGATTTGAACAAACCACTCTGAGAATGTAAGCACATGCAGGCCAGCCCGGGCGGGACATGATGGTGGCTACCACCGGCAAAATGGGCTCAGAGGTTAGCAACTCTTGAGTACCCGAGGGTAGCTTTGGCTTGACGAAGTTCCGGGCATAACATTTAGTCGAGGCTTGGGCTAGAACAGAATTCCCGGGACCTCACCCTGGCAATTACTTAAACATCATAACTATGCATATGTCCAGTCTCTACATGTGTGGTCTAGTTACTAGTACATTATTGATGTGAGATTTACTCACCCGAAGCTTAAAGAACGCAAAGCACATGCAAGACAAGTTTCCATATTAATGTGCTAGATTTGATACTGCTTCTGAAACAAAGACTCTGTTGTCTTAAGGGGTCCAAAAGAGTCCAGCTTGCACCTAGGTAGTGCTCAATGTTAACCCCACACGACTGACTATGTCGTAAGAAAAGAGCTTAGTTCCCAATACCAGAAAATATGATGCGAGAACATAGACTAAGACTGGTTCGCCTTGTAAATTTGAACACTTGGTGTGGTGTTCTGCTACTTGATCAGCGAGGGAGCGGTGGAGCGTGGTAGAGACCTGAGATAGGCAATCAAGGTCAACCTTGGAAGCTGGAGTGGAGGGGTCGGTGTGCCTGTTTCACCCGCCTCAGGAGCTCGTCTGGCATGCACCGAATATGAGTGTCGTAAGGTGGAAGATACCTTAGGCAGTTAGACTTAGCCGGCTCCTCTCTCGCAGAGGGCCCCCTCACAATCTAGCAGCAACAACAACCATACACAAATACAACAACAATTATTGAATGATCAGAGCACACATTCATGAGTACTATCGACAATGAGGAAGGTTTGGCGCCGCTGTCACCCCTCTTAACCACAGATGGCAGTATTAGGAAGAGCCATAAGATTTCAACATCTGTTAAGTGGTAATTATATATTACAGTGACCATTGATTCATTCTAATCAGCATCCAGCCCCAAATCTGCCATGGTCTTCCAACTCCCAGTATATAACTCTTTCACAAAGCCCTCGAGGTCCATTTAAACTAGTCATCTGTCATCTCGCTCAGCCAAATTGAGCCAACCATCATGATGTTGAGAGCTCAGCACGAGGCCAACCTTCTGATTCTCGCCAGCATCGCCTCGCTTGTGATGGCAGCTCCAATACCACAATCTTTTCCCGCCAACAACAACAACAGCGGAGGACGATTCGTTCTTGATGGCACCCCATGCACCCCTATTTAAGGGCATTTAGTTTGTTATGAAAAACCGCACATGAAACACCCCGCTCGACATTATGAGTACTAGCAGCTGCTTGATGCTCGACCGCTAGTAGTGTGGGTTGCCAGCTTTGCCGACCACGTCTTTTCCTCATGAAATTAATTAAGACAACGGAGATTTGCAGGGCGAAAAACGGAGGATGCAAGGCAAATTTTTAATGAAAATAGAACTTTATACCCCTTATAAGTTATTTAATATATTATTTATTTATTATTATTCGATTTTATAATAAGTTTTACTATTCATTATTTATATAAAAAATAATAAATACATAAAATAATAAGTATAAAAATAATATTTTTATTATATAAGTTTTAACTTTTATTTTTTATTATAATTTTAAAATTAATTTAAATTGAAATAATATAAAACATTTTAAAATGTAATATAAAAAATAAATAATTTAATAATATTACTTTTAGAATTTTAATTTAAATATTAAAATAATAATGAAATATTATTAAAAATAATAACTTTTATATTTAATAAATTTAAAATATAAAATAAATTTATAATAACTTTATTTTTTAAATTTAATATTTATATATATTACTTATAAAACTTATATAAATTAAAAATTTATTTTATATCTTTCGTTCTTTATTTTATAAATCTCCGTTCTTTTAATTAAAAATATATAACATTAAAACATCTTACTTTATTTTACATTTAATAATTTTAAATATTTTAATAATAATGAAATTTATTAACTTTTAAATATTTAAGTTAATTCAAAAAATTATATAATTAAAGTTTTAATTTAAAGTTATAAAATTAATTTTTAATAAATAAATTAATTTTTATTTTATATTAAAATATAATTATTATAAGTATATTACTATTATAAGTATTTAAAATATATTTAAATAAATAAATTATAATAAATAATTAAAAAAAATAAAAAGTTTTACTTAATTAATTATTAAAATCACTTATTTAAAACTTTAATTTAATTTTTAATAATTTAATTAACTACCTAACTTTAATACCACTTAACTACACTTTAAAATAACTTTTATATAAATAGTAAATAGTTAAAAAAAGTAAGTAAAGTAATTATATTTATAGTAGTTCTTATACACTGCTAGGAATAATTAATCTTTTAAGTTAGGAGGCTATTCTAATCTTTTAACTATAGAGTATATGACTAGCAGTCACCCCTCCTATTGCAAGTAGTGTACTCTAATTAGCGAGGGGTACTTGTTATACTAGCTGTTTTTTACCCTGTGAATATCCGATCTCATAACATAGGAGATTATGATGTTGGAGGCTGTGATGTAGCAGGCTGCCATATCAAGTGGGAGGGGGCTGTGAAGTAGGAGGTTCTCATATAGAAGTCTATCGCTCAAATCGTTCAAAAATTGGCTTCACAGCTCGTAGCAGTCTGCAAGGAAATGACGCGTGTGGCTGCGGAAGTATACGGAATAGAAGCGAAATCAGTCAGGTAAGGACGTGATACTAGCTAGCTAACTTCCAAAGTTCAAATGACAGTGGTTCCGGCGATGCTCACTCCGCGTCCTCATCCCCATCCTCGCTGTCGTCGTTGCTAAACTGATCGTCCATCACATCGTCATCTTCGCTGTCTTGCTGTGCATATGCCTTTTCCCAACGTATGATCGTCCAGGTGCGGTCGGCAAGCTCGTCTATAGTGCTAGTATCGTCGACCTTGGCGCTGGTGGAAAGGGAAAACTGCTTTTGGTCGTGCTTGTCAAGGAAGACGATGCGGGTAAGGTCGCCTGGTCCACCCTCCGTGATGCGGTCCAGTTCCAGTTTCTTCAGCTTGGGACCGGTCACATTGAGACTGCGAATCAATCTCGACCACGCACAGCTCGTGCTGTCCTCGTCCTCGTCCTGATCAGGCGTGTTTGCAGTAAAATGCAGTCGTACGTCCCTCATCACAATGTGTTCGAGATCCGTAAACTTCATGAGCAGCCCACGAATGGTGACCAAGCTTGTCGTGACATTCCCCAGATCCAGCCTCCGCAAGGGCAGTGCAACAGGAACTGGATTGCCTTGGCCCCACGGCGCGTCCGGTGGAGCATTGAAATTAGACCTCAAAGATAGCCATGCTATCAACTTTGAGGCAGGGGAAGTAATTGACGCATCGTGAAGAGGAAAGTTCAGCCTGAGCCACGACACATTTGGTGTCAGCGCAAGGAAACGACGAACATACTCCGTGGACGGGTCGAGCCATGCATGGGTGGGCATGTTGAGAAAATAGGATGGGGTCCCAGTCCTTGGTAAGCCCCGTGCATCCAGGTCAAGGTGTAGCTTGGTGAGAGCAGCAAGGCTGTTGGTAAGTAGGGTCCCCGGGATCAAAGAAACGCTGAAGGCGTCGTCGTGGAGAGAGATTGTCCGATTGCGAAGGATAACCTCAAGATTGCTCACGGCACTTGAGGATCGGGCAATAGCAGCAAGCACCATCGTGAACACAGTGTCCACGAAATTTCTCCTCGGACCGCTCAAGCCGATCAACCATTGGGTCTCGCGAGGCCACTGCTGGTACCGAGATGAGCCGTAGCTCCGCCAACGTGGTACATCTCGGCCTGGAACTACATCTCGGTAGCGTGTGCTGGACTCAAAATCGCGGATGTCGATGGTCTGGAGCCTGGGAAGATTGGAGAGGGCGGTTGACAAAAGACCAGCTGCGCCACCCCCATAAAGAAGGGCCTTCTGGGCGCAGTATGCCTTCCGCCATTGACTGAATTCGGCAAAGGAGCCCATAGACGGCCGGCGTTGGCAGGCTTCCAGCTCATCCAGACCGATGATGAGGTGGGTCATGACCTGGGACAGGGCAGCGTGCTGCGAGATGTCGACCAGAGTTTGGAGGGAGAACTGATCAATCACTGTAAATGTCAGGTTAGTGGGCGGTCTCTGGCAGTCTGAATCATGGTGAAGCAGGATGTCCCCCTGAGAGAGGGTGTCTTATAAGAGGGTACCCCACAATTGGCATTCCCATAGGAGGTCGTCCCCAAGGAGGTTGTCCCAGAGGGGCTTTCCCCATAGGATGGACATCGTGGAGGAGTTTTTGGATATGGGAAGGGGATTTCTTACTGAACTGCCTCTTCTTGAAGAAACACTCGGACCAGTACTTGAAGGATTTGGCCTCGATATCCTTACAGGTCAGTCGTAAGGCGTTGAAATCATGCGTGGGCAGCCATGCCGCAATGTTGTCGACAAGCTCCCTTGGAAGCAGCATGAGGTGGGAGTGCTGAGGTGTCTTGTGGACGAGGGGCATCATCTTGACCTAGGGCAATAGCGTCTGCAGCTTCGAGTATGGTGTTGGTTGTTTGTGGAGAGGAGAGATCAAATGCAAAGAGCAAATTGTTGTCGTTGGGGGGGGGGTAATCGTGGTTTCTCAGGACTAGACGGATAAAACCCTCGACCAGCCTCAGGGCAGGACTGGCCAGGCTGCAGCATCAAAATGGCAGGCAAGAGGCAGGAGATGTTGGAAGAAGCACGTGAGGACGTGACGCGATGCGGCACAGCACTGTCTTGGTGCCCAGGCAGGGGGTGGAGGTTTACTCGGGCTAGGGAGCTGTTGCCTGCTGCAGCCTAAGGTTACCGCCCAAAACGGAAAGGGTCGGGGGACAAAGCCACACTCAGTTGCGGGCGGGAACACGCTCAATGAACATTCACGTCAACATCCCGTGTCCGTGATTTCTTGTCTCTGCCACCATCTCATTTGTTGAAGTGGTCATCCCTTCTGCATCTCACCTTCGACCTCGGCGGCCTTGAGCTCGACTTCTTCTTTCGCCAATCCCTTCGACTCTGTCTTGCGTCGAGGACCCCAGGACCCTCCGTTTGCCAAGCTTCACCAACACTACTACTTTTGTTTTGGGACGAGACCACTG